>BSBN01000534.1:27225000-28425000 GCA_027924645.1 Cunninghamia lanceolata
TCTTCTTCTTGGTCAACTCTCTAGTTGGACCAATTCAACAAGAATGAATCAATATTGATGACAACAAGCAAACATGCAAGGATGCCCAAAATGATGTATGCTTTGATAATGCTATTGTGGATGCTTGTGTTCTCGAATAAATTTTCGATCTCCTAACATGATTCCAAATGAATAAATGAATGCCTTTATGTAGACTTGTTACAACTAATGTTATATTATATCAATTTCTTATTTTCTTAAAAAGATGTGTAAGATGAAGCATAATCATATTACTACCGATTAAGAAGGAAATTTAGTAAGTATTAAAGAAAGTGGAAAATGTTAGCTTTAACTACTCAAGATACATGATGATTATTTTTTCAAAGTTGTATGTTTTATATTAGATTGATGTTAGTTAATCATGTTAGAATAATAGATTACTTGTCAATATATTCACCTCTTGAATTATTTATCCATGGTGTATTAATAATACAAATGATATATATCGTACTCTCAAATGATGTCATGAAATTGTAGTGTTATAATAGATTTATGTACACATGAACCACAATTAGTTTCAATTGCTAGATAGTCACTTGTTATGATCAATGACAAATCCCCTTCTAAATGGCATAGAAATTGACAATCCACAAAGCATAGGGTCTAACAATTAATAAAGTAACACTACATATTGGAAACATAGATTATATACACATTTAAAACAATTTGTAGGGTATATTCATAGATTTTGAAGATTGTCAAATCTAGGAATATCCCCTACATTCTCTTTCCAAGATTGTTTACACATGTAAAACAATATATAGGTAATCCTAGAAGAAAGTAACAGGATAACTATCTCCAAGAAATGTCTAGAAAAAGTTCATAGAAATCTAGTTAGTTTATCTCAATATGTAATGTTTTTGAATTTATATTCTTGCTTTACCTATAAATTTGGGAAGAAATTTTCTTGGTTCTAGCAAGACATGTTTTGTAAATGCTATCATACATTTGTAACATATAAATCATTGTTTGTTAACAGAAAAATCTTGAAGATGTTTGAAAGAAACTTTTAACTTAATAAGATGTAATATGTTGTCCAAGAGATTTCAAATTATTGAAAGGGTTATGCCCTACTGATAAATTTACCAATGGGTGAACCAAGTAAAATGGTGTCTAACACTTCTCACATTGAATCATAGAGGTTAGACAATAGATGTACTTGACCAAGGAAAGCAAATTTGTCTAACAAATAAGAAAGATAAAATCAAACATTATTGTTGTTGTATTACAATTATATGTTATTGTAGTGAAATTATAAACTGTGGAACTACATAAAAAGAGAGCATTGTTTTGATTATTTGGTGGCGTATACATAAATTTTTATTATAACATTATTACAGCAACTTCCATCCAGCAAACACTTCATTTACAAATGCCAAAATAGTTATATAATATTTATTATTATTATTAAAAATTTAGCAACAAATAAATTCTCTATCATCAGAGAACTAAGGGCGTGCCCTTTAAATAATTGTACTACAGAAAACTGTAAAAAAGACTGCACAAACAGTGGACATTCAAATTGTAGTTGGGAGCACACAAATATCTCTTCAATCCGTTGCATGGCGACGGGATTATTGAATATGAGGCTTCTTCACACAAATATTATTAAATCTATAGCATTCTACAAACAGTGACTTGTCTTGCTTTCTTCTTGTGCATAACTAATAAACCACAATACACCAATCTGAAAGAGAAGAAACTTCTTTAATTGGATGTCGATCCGTATTCCTTGCATAATCCGCGAAGGTTGCAGATCGCTTTTAAACGAGTTGCAACGCAGACGGTGTCCAAGAGGAGGAAGATAGTATATCCCCAGTGCCGCCTCAAAAGCGATAAGCATAACTTCAGATTATCATGAAACGACAATGGCCGTCGGACTGGCAATTGATCCATCTGGATGACCATTCTGGTGAACTGCCTAATGAATTCATCTGCCATTAAAACGACCACTCCAGTGTAAGCAAAGGCAAAAATTATGGGAATAACCCACCAATTGTGACAGATGAGGTTATTAGGCTTAAACTCTCCAGAAAATATGGGTATTATAATTCCTATTTGGATTCCCACGAAGAATCGAACATATTCATCCATGGCCAGTTCATGCCAGAGCATGATTTTGGTTTAGTCACACAAACGAATTTATTGAAGAAAATTTGTCCCTATGCAAGCATCGTATGGCGGCAGGGCGGCAGCGGCAACGGCAATATAGGCATGTCAATATTTGAACTTGCATAGACTTCCTTCTGGTCATGGATGACCCTAACTTCATCCAGTAGTTGAGCACCCTAACAGTGGGTGTGTTTAGTGGAGAGGATCCAATGACCTTTCAAAATCACACGTGGCAATTTCAAATCATTTTAAAATTTTTAAACCAAGGTTTCAGGACCATATCATCAAATATGATGTCACATCAGCACGCTTTTTGTTGAGGTGTCAAATAGTTCCCAAAACAAAGGGTGGACCAATAGGTGTGCATTAAGTCATGTCCCCTCCCCCGAGTCATTTCGAAGCAATTAAAGTAGTGCAAATGTTTTTGGCAGAAATATTGTATGAGATAGTGTATAGGGGAGATGACCCAATTAGCATGTTCCAATAGGTGTGATAGTATTTGTGTATTGAAGGCCCAATATTTTTAAAAATTTAACATTAGTAGTTGTGACTTTAAGGTTGTTAGTCTTACTATAAGTACTTATAATTGAACAAAATGTGCTCATTAGATTTAAAAAGCAACCAATCATAGGATGCCACATCAATGCACCAATAAAAAATGGCTTAATGCACACCTATTGGTCCACCCTTTCTTGGGGAACTATTTGACACCTCAACAAAAAGTGTGTTGATGTGGCATCATATTTGATGATGTGGCCTTGAAACCTTAGTTATAACAAGGGGCCTTGCTAAATAAGCTACTGTAAAAATTTTGGAGTGATTCAAAATTGCCAGGTATGATTTTGAGAGGCATGATGTTAAGGTGCTCGACTATTGGGTCCTCTCCTCTATACACTCAAAGCTCTATAAAATATACTCTGATTGAATCTGCACCTTTTGCATTTGGAAATTTGCGAAATTTAAGTTTGAGTATTTTTTTCTTCAAATTATAATTATTAACTTATGGGTCCTATATAACTTTAATGTTTTAATAATTATTAAAAGTGTATTTTATTTAAATATCTATTACTTATTAATTAATTATATTAAAATTAAATTATTAATCAACAAGCAACATTACTTAAATTAAATTTAATATTATATAATAATTTATAAATTAATTAAATATTAATTTATAGTTAAATTGTTAATTGTTAATTAATATATTAATTAAATATAAAACAATAATTTTTCTTTCATATCTACACTCGTAATTTAGTCATTAGAAGATAAGGATAGTGTGGAGTTTCAAATCCTTTGCTTCAACTATTGTATGAATAAGGATAGGTTATGTGGTTGGAGGTTATACACACCATGTAATTAGGACTATGCAACTGAGATCCTAGCTAGTGTCAATTCCTCCATACCCAAAATGTATGAAATACAATTTTTGTAATTATTTATTAATTCATGATGAAAAATAAATGTTTTTCCTATAATTTATCTAGGATAAATACTAAAATAATAAATAAAATTATTCATAAAAAATAATAATAAATAAAATTTTAGAATTGAAGTAATACAATAACTAGTATATTTATATTTTTTTTAAAATATCTAAGTACGTTAGTTTTTTTTGTATTTTTCATAATTTTTGTGATTTTCTCCACTTTTTTTCGTTGAACCGTTTCCAATTTCTTTTATAATTTTTATTTTTTATATTTTTCTAATTTATTTTTTTGTTTTATTTTTTGATTATATATTTACCCAGAAGCTACCTCTAAGCATAATAAATAAAATAAAATATTTAAGATGTTAGGTTCTTGTCTAAATGAATGTCAAAAATTTATTCACCACTATTTTTAAATATTAAGGTTTTTTTGTGCACTTGCAAATTGCATGAACTCGTTACATATTTAGCAAATTGCATGAACTCATTACATATATATGGATGTCAATATTTCTAATAAAGAAATCTACACAACTATAATAGGCCCTCCAATTTGTAATCACATATTGACAAGTGATGTACGTATAAATATTGACATACATATATTTCATGTAATATGCTGGATAGGCGCTTCTATCTTGCGGCACTTCAATACCAATAGCTTTGGCTAGCTTGTGTCTAACGTCTGCTCTACAATGTAATGTATACATCCCACGGCAGCTTTTGCAAAGGTGTTGAGAATAAAAGTGAAGTAGAAGAAGAGAGAACCAACGAAAGCAGACTTAGGGAACTGATTGCTTATATGCAAAAAGTAGAATGAGTTTGTCTTCGTTGGAATCGTCCGAGGCTGGGAAGCAACGTTTTATTTTGTGTTGATTGTAATGGATATTACATTCAGCGGAATATTCTGTGTTAATTGGCGATTAAGGCTGGCATAGTAGCAAACAGTTTTGTGGATGATAATGATTAAATTCTATGACGTAATCCGATCGATTAAAAGACTTTAGTATTAGTTATCGATCATCTTCTTAGGTGTTCACGATGTCCTAAGAAATATCTGAACAATTAAAAGACTTTAATATTAATAATTATTGATCATAGTTTTAGGTATTCCCGATCATTCGCGATCTCCGATTTAAAGACTTTAGTATTAATAATTATGATCATCGTTTTAGGTATTCCCGCTCACTCACCATCTCTGAAATTATTATTCTATTGTAAAGGAAAATAAATGTTCCGTACAATAATAATAATTCGAACAATCCCAATGTCCCCATGTGACTGACTACAAGGCCAAAATCCAAATCTAACAAGTTTGAAACTAATTGGATTTAATCATGTCCGTCGATTTAATGTTCATCAATGGTTCGCGTTTACCTTCAAGTTCGTAGGCATCCGTATTAATTAAAGAAGAACTCCAAGCTCTCCGGAATAAATCTACACCTTAGATTGCCCGATTATTTCAGCACGCCGACGCTTAAAGAATTCCGCTCCCCTTTTATTTATATCGACGGTTGATATTGTATGAGTACAATGCAAGACGCGATTGAAAATGATATTTGTTCACGTCTTGCTGTCGCCTCCACCGTTGATTTTTATTTGGAAGTGAAGCACAGAAAAGTTAAAGGGCAAGTATACAGTCAGTTGTTCTTGAATGGTTAAGCGTGCTTGAGTCGGAGTAGTACTGGGATGGGTGACCTCCCGAGAAGTCCCGATGCTTGCATCACCTAGTGCAATGAGTGCTAAGTGGACCATTCATTAACATGAGAGATGGGTTCATATGAACCACTACTCATGAAATATGGGTCATGTGTTTGACTCAAAAACTATGCAGTTAAACCTAAAATAAAATATCATAAGTATTATACAGTCGGTTGTTCTTAAATATCATCCACTTCAATAATTAAAGGTTATTTTGGACCCAAAAAAATAGGATAAATATTTACCAATTTTTATTGTAAACTAAATGTAAAATTGCTATTGAATGTATGATTCAAATGCCTTATTTTAATATTGCCATAAATATAACTATCACACATATTATATCTATTATAAAATAATTATTCATAAAAAGTTTGACAACAATTATATAGAAATATATACTATACATTGTAATTCTTACACATATTTTAAATAGTATTACATATAAAAATTAACTAATAGTTATAGGGTAATATATACTAGCACTTCACCCATAGGAGGTTCAAGGAATAGGCCCACAGGAACAACCAAAGGGTTTAGAAAGTAATTAGATATTGTAATTCTTCTATATAAATAAAATTAAATAACAATTAAATAGTGATATATAGTATACATTGAAATTCTTATATATAAGTATTAATAATATATATTGTGTAAACTATCTTATATAATAATATAAAAATTAGAATATAAATTTAATATTTATTGAAATTACACTTATTATTCTATATGATATTTTACCCAATCAAAATAATTATAAAATATATAGTACTTAATATATATGATGTATATTATATAACAAATATTGTATAGTAAATATTCAGTTACATTATTATATATTTGATATTTGTATATAGTTAAACTTTACTAATCATAAATATTTATATTAAATATTAATATATATTCAATAAAATATTTTCCTATCTAACATACTAATAATATATATATATATTTTGTTTGGTGTGTGTATATATATATATATATAAAGATATATAAAGAGATATAATCTATACTATTATTTTATTGTATTTTACCTAGTAAAAACTAATAAATATATAGAATAATTAATATATATTATTGTATAGTTATTTAAGTTTACTTATAATTTGGATTGAAGGTGATTCCATGATTATCATGGATACTTTAAAAATTAGAAAGGAAATTAATTGGAAATTCAAATACATTCTCCAATTCATTTGGAGAACATTTGATACATTGGAATCATACCAATGTTCTCATAGAGGCCAAACAAAGTAGTTGATTTATTAGTGAATTTGGCCATAGATCAAGACCAATCTTACAGTGTATTTGATCCAGGCTTGAGAAATCTTGCTCCTCTTCAATAATTATTAGAATTGGAAAAATCTGTCACATTCTAATCCAGTGGGTTAATTAGGAGCAGTTAATAAGCTGGTAATACTCTCAAAGTTAAATGTCAAACAACAGCCCTATCAGTCCCAAAAGTAGCATAAAATGTTATCCAAACAACAGCTTCTCCTATTCTAAAGGTGGTATAATATGTTTCTCATAAAGCTTGACATTAACAAGGATACAATGATTAGGATTTTTTAAACCATTCAAGGGGCCTGAACTCCGGTCACTTTTTCAAATGTCGACGGCCACTCAATCTCCTAAGAACGACCCAATCATGGAAATTTCAGTTCAAAGTAGAATGAATTTATGACTATTTATTGTCTTGGTCATTGCGAAGGGACGTAATGTGAGCTGATCTTTCCTTATATCGGCGGATCTATTGGTAACTTGGGACATTTCCAACTCCATCATCATAAATCTTTGCATGGAGTGTTAAATTAAATGGAACAGCGAAAGCAAAGTGAAATAGAACACACAACAAAGATCACACACACAAGACAACAAATTTAACGTGGTTCACCATAAACTGGCTACATCCACAGGAGCAGGGGAATAATTATATTATCTCTGTATGAAGTGCGAATACAATACATGATAGTAGCAATACATCTCTCTTATAAAGCAATATCCACAATGGATAATGAAGACCAAGAGGCAAGAGATTTGGCAGGAGAAATAATGTGTCTTTTGGACTTCACAATCCAACAATCTCCCACTTGAAGTCTGCTGATTGCTGCTCACTCCTCTACTCCAGTCTCAATGTCACATCTTGACAATGCTGAGAGAAACCCAGCAGAATTTGAACTTATCTCGAGGTACAACTTTGGTCAATGCACCAGCCAGATTGATCTTGGTGTCGATCTTTTGAACTTGCAACTTGCCTTCTTCAATCATTCTACGGATGAAATGATACCTCAGCACAATGTGTTTGGTTCTATTGTGGAATGCCGCATTCATGGCCAAATGAATAGCATTGTTACTGTCACAAAAGAGTGTGAAAACTTGTTGTTTGGAACCCAATTCAGTAAACAAATGCTGCAACCAAACCATTTCTTTTGCTCCTTCAGTGAGGGCAATGTACTCAGCCTCAGTAGTGGAAAAAGCAACTACTTGTTGCAATCTTGAGACCCAGCTGATAGCTGCTCCGACAAAAGTGAAAACATAGCCTGATGTAGACCTTCTTTTATCCAAGTCACCTACCATATCAGAGTCAACGAAGCCTTGTAGATGTACAACTTTCCCACCAAAGCATAAGGCATAATATGAAGTGTCTTTTAGATACCTCAATATCCACTTCACAGCTTCCTAATGAGTTTTTCTGGGATTGCTCATGAACCAGCTAACAACTCCCACTACTTGGGAAATATCAAGATGAGTGCATATCATTGCATACATAAGACTTCCCATGGCTGAAGAATATGGAATGTTCTTCGTGTAGTCTTATTCTTCTTGTGCCTTGGGGCACAATGCAGAAGACAAGCGAAAATGATTGGCAAGTGGAGTACTAACTGGCTTAGCACTTCTCATATTGAATCTGTCTAAAACTTTTTCAATATATTTTTGCTGAGTCAATCTGATTTCTTTCTTCTTTCTATCCCAAATGATGGTCATGCCAAGAATCTTCTTTGCTGCCTCAAGGTCCTTCATTACAAATTTGTTTCCCAAGAGTTGCTTTAAATCAACAATGACTCTCATGTTGGTGCCGGTAATGAGCATGTCGTCAACATAGAGTAGCAATAAAACAAATTCACCACTTGGCAAGACCTTGTAGTATAAACATGGTTAGATGCATAACATATAAACTGATTCTCCATCATGAAGTTATCAAATTTGATGTACCACTACCTTGGGGCTTGTTTTAGCCCATACAAGCTCCTTCTTAATCTGCAAAATAGATTTTCATGCCCTTGCTTGACAAAACCTTCTGGCTGATGCATGTACATTTCCTCTTCTATGTCACCATGGAGAAATGCAGTTTTGACATCGAGTTGCTCAAGCTCAAGGTCATAAACTGCTGCCAAGCCCAAAACGGCTCAAATTGTGTTCATCTTCATGACTGGTGAAAATATTTCATTGAAGTCTACTCCCTTTTGTTGATCATATCCTTTCACAACAAGTCTGGCCCTGTAGTGTTTTGTGCCGCCTTTTTCCTCTTTAATTCTATAGACCCACCGATTCTTCAAGGCTTTGCGATCAAGTGGAAGCTAAACCAGATCCCATGTATGGTTTGCTATTAGTGACTCCATTTCATCCTTCATTGCAGCCATCCACTTCTCACTATCCCTATCATTGCAAGCCTCTCAGAATGTAGTTGGCTCTGATTGATCAGATATAAGCAACTGATAATCATCAAACTTTGAAGGAGGTTTCCTCTCCCTGGTAGACCTCCTTAATGAAAGGATTTGCCCAAGTATACTACCCTGTTCTTGTGCAATATTCCTCTATTAATGATTATGTTGTTTAACATCATTTCTTTGTATGCCCTTTTCCCTCTGTATTTCCTGTGAATTCCTTGCTGTTAGCATAGGCTGTGAAGACAAATGCTCTACCTTTTGATTCCATGTGGAGTCATTTCCTGCTGCATTAGAATGCCAGAGATGCTATGTGGCAGTCAATGGAGGAAGACTTGGATGGGAAGGGGAAAATGCTTCACATGAAGAAGTCGTGGTTTGCATTTGTTGTGTTGAACTTGCAACTGGCATTGATAGAACATTCACAGGCTACGTTGAGATGTCTTTTACATTCTTTCGAGACTTTCCACCTCCCTGAGGCCGCGAGTAAGAGCGTTGACCATAAGGTGAAGTTTGAGGCGCTAATGACCCCCCCCCACATCATAACCAAAACCTTGTCTAGTCATCTTAGCTTCTGCAGCTTGCATGGTAACTCCCACTGTATATTGTGATCTTGTAGAGTCACAATTTCCTACCTGCGTAGCAGTCAAAGGAGGAAGACTGGGACATTGGAGGCAAATTGCTTCACATGAAGAAGTCAATGTTTGTGAAGGCAGCATATGATGTATGACTTCTGCAATTTCCATGGCATCTTGTGGTGCGTTTGACTCCCATGCATCACGATTTTGAAAAGATACTTGTGTTTTAAAGAGCACTTCACCTTCAGCTGGCATGGGAAACACTCCCACCGAATGGGTATTGGTCAGAAGATATGAGCCTGAGTGCTCATTAACAACATTTATAGAATGTGAACCAGTGTTGAGGTGCGGCAGAGTAATGAGTTTTCCTTGCATCAAGTTTCCATCCATAAGATACTGTGAATTCCTCACTGAAGGCTGTGATAGACTTCAACTTCTCTGTAGTGCCACAATTGGCCTATTCAAATTTGAAGCATCATGTGTATTAAAAGAACTTATATTACCTTGTGAATCTCTGTTCAAGTTGAATCGCTGAGTAGGTGCCAATGCTGAATTTGAATTTCCATCTATATCTGATGCCACTTTTGGATGTGAAAACTGTGTATCATACCCAATATCATCAACTGATATATACTCTTTTTCTTAAGTTTTTTGTGCTTGCAAGGCTAGGAACACTTTTTCATTGAATACCACAGCACAGCTACGAATGATTTGCTTTGCAACTGGATCCCACAACCTAAATCCATATTGCTCTTCCCCATAACTGATGAAGATATATCATTTGGATTTGAAATCCAATTTTGTTCACTTTTCCTTTGGAATGTGATTGAACGCCTCACAGCCAAAGACTCGAAGTTGATTGTAGTAGATCTTCCTTTCAAACCACTCTCCTAAAATGTCAAAGTCTAGTTTAGTAGAAGGACTTCAGTTGATCAAATAAACCGCCGTGTTAACTATCTCAGCCCAGAATTCTTTACTCAAACCAGCATTAGAGAGCATGCTTCATGCCCTCTCTAGAATCATGGGATTCATCCTTTCATTTACACCATTTTCTTGAGGTGTAAATGATACATTGATGTGTTGAATACCATTATCTGCACAATAAGTATCAAAATCTAAAGAGAAAAACTCCCCCTCATTGTCAGTTTTTAAACATTTAATCTTGCCCCCGATTTGATTTTCAACAATAGCCTTAAAAATTTTGAATTTTGCAAACACTTCTAATTTTCTATTGAGCATATAGACCCAAAGTTTACGGGTGCAATCATCTAAAAAAGTTACAAAATAGTTTTCTCCTCCAATGGGGGTTACCTTTGTGGGACCGAAGACATCCGAATGCATGAGTTCCAAGGGTCTTGACTTCTTGTCGTGTCTAGTTTTGGAGAAGCTAGCCTACCTTTGTTTCCCATAAATACAATGCTCACATAGCTCTAAATCTGCTAATTGTAAACCAAAAAGTTGGCCTCTTTTGAGCAAAACTTCTATTCCCTTCTTGCCCATATGGCCAAGTCTCCTATGCTAAAGTTCTGTCCCGCTGTCAACTACAGCCATCACAGCTCCCACTTCAGCAGTACATTCTAGCACATAAAGAGATCCTAATTTGCTACCTTTCACAACAACTAAAGCTCCTTTGGTTACTTTCCAAATGTTGGAAGAGAAAGTGATGTTGTAGCCTTGAGCATCAAGTTGTGCAGCTGAAATCAAGTTCCTCTTAAGATTAGGAACATGTCTTACATCATTTAGTAGCCACTTGCTTCCATTCTTTAGTTGTAGCAATATATCACCTTTCCCAACTATCTCACATGGCTCATTGTCACCAAGATAAACTTTGCTGAATTTTTCTTCTTAATGTGTTTTGAAGGCATCCCGATTTGATGTTGCATGAAAGGAGGCACCGGAGTCTAATATCCATGAGTTAGCTTCAACTTCACTTGTTTCCAAGACAAGAGCTCCTCCATCATCTTCAAGAGTCGTGTTAACCTCATTTTCTTTCAGCTATTTTTGGGCTTTCTTGTAACACCAACAATCCTTCTTGACATGTCCATCTTTTTCGCAAAACCAACAACCTTCTTTCTGTCCTCTTGACTTTGATCTCTTAGCTGATTATGTTTTCCTTGATCTTGGGTTCTTCCCCTATTTCCTAAAACTAAGGCTTCACCAGATATTTTATTTTATCCCCTCCTCATGTCTTCGTTGAGAAGAGTGGCAGCGACATCATCAAATCTTAACATTTCTTTCTTTTCCTTGTCTTCAAATCCTCTTCTCCTAGGTGCTAAATTGCTAATCGTCATCACAACATTATCCCAGCTGTCGGGAAGAGAGCACAAGAGTAGCATAGCCCTCATTTCATCATCAAAATTGATTTCTACATAATCTAGTTGGCTGATTTCAATGTTAAATTTATTCAAATGATTTGAAAATCCTTTTCCTTCTTTCATTTTCAGATTGAACAACTTCTTTAACAAGAAAACCCTATTGGTAGCGGATGTCATCTCATACATGTTGTCAAGCTTGTCCCAAATTTGTTTTGCCAAAGTTTCTATTGCAATATTAAATAAGACATTTTTGGACAGTAAGAGGATAATTGTAGCAGCTTCTTTTTGATCCATCACATCCCATTCGTCATCTGTCATCTTTTTTAGTTTTGCTGATTTTCCTTTCAGTGTGATAGCTAGGTCTTTTTGAATTAGTAGGGCACGAATTTGCAGCTTCCAAAGTCTAAAATTCTGCCCCAAAAATTTCTCTATTCTCCACTTGTCTGCTTCTTCCATTTCTTCAAAATTCATCACGAATTTCTCAACCAGCTCCTTGACTAAGCTCTGATACCAATTGTTAAATTAAATGGAATAGCGAAAGCAAAGTGATATAGAACACACAACAAAGATCACACACACGAGACAACAAATTTAACGTGGTTCACCATAAACTGGCTACATCCATAGGAGCAGGGGAACAATTATATTATCTTTGTATGAAGTGCGAATACAATACATGATAGCAGCAATACATCTCTCTTATAAAGCCATATCCACAATGGATAAGGAAGACCAAGAGGCAAGAGATTTGGCGAGAGAAATAATGTGTCTTTTGGACTTCACAATCCAACATGAAGCAACATGAAGAGAACATGGAGTATCCAAGAAATTGATTCAAAGCAACGAAGATTTATTGCCACATTTATTGTTCACCACCTCCAAGGCTCCAAGGGTGTTCCGCTCACATTAAAACCAATTTGACCAATGCTTATTCATCTAGGGGAGAGGGCCCGATAGTGGGTCAAACTTCTATACGTGGTATAGGAGTTGACCAAAGTGGGGCCACAAGTTGGTTTTTATTGATCTAATTAATATTAAAAAGATTTCTTAAAAAACCACAAATAAGGACAATCAATGTAGACATCATATTTGTTTATTCATTAGTATTTTATTAATCATATTAGGTGGCATAGACAAATGATTTACAAGGATTTGCAAAACATAAATGCAACTGACATGATTTCTACATGTAGACATGTGGATCCAACTTAAGCCAAAATGATAATAATAGAGTTTATATTAAAAATTTAATAGTACTTCTTCCAAGATCAAGACCAGTGATCAACCAAGTCTAACTTCCTTTTTGGTTTAAAATAAATATTTTTAAACATTTATCATTAAAAACTGTCCCATCCAATATCCACCACCGTCCCAGAAAAGCTTCATATTTTCAAAAGTTGGAGTCCCAAGTAAAAATGAGTAATGCCCAAGTGTCACATCCAACATGGTGAGCCACTCCATTACTCCTCTTGAAGTGCACTCCATGGACTGATAAATGACCAACTACTAGTCCCTTCAACTTAATACTTGCAAAATTGAACACCTCACCAAACAAGCCATCAAAATAAGAGGACAGAAATTTATTAATCTAGCCCAAACAAGCATTCAACCAAATCAATCAACTCTTCCATTTAATTTCAGACAATTGAAGGTTTAAGGCTCACCAATCAAGCTATCAAAAAACATTAAAGGAATGCAAACACTTCAAACCAAATAAGTATTCGACCAAATCAATCACCTATCATATTTAATACCAAATTCAAATTTATAGACATTCATCGAATCATTCAAATGAAGTGCACTAAAAACTTTTTGAACCAATCAAATGAGAGTGCACAGATCAAAAACATTTCCTTCCTAGTTTTCTGACATAAATTCCCTAGATTTTCTAGTTCAATTTTCCAACATCCCATACAGAAGAGCCCTGAAGGCTTCGAATTGCACACTACTATCAACATTACTGTAAGTTCAATATTCCAACATCCCATAAATGTATGTTTTGGTTTTAAATGTATGTTGTTTTAGTTTAAATTGTATTGCTATTTTGGTTTTAAGTATTTTAGCTTTAATTGTTTAAATTGTATTATTGTTTTCATTTATTGTGTTTTAGCTTAAATTATTTAAATTCTATTATTGTTTAGATTAAAGTGTGGGGAAATAAAAACAATACAGTTTAAACACTTTAAGCTAAACAACAATATAGCTTACACCAGAACAACATACATTTTAAACCAAACAAAAATACAATTTAAACACACATATTGTTTAATACAAGAGTGTGGGAAATATAGGTGGCGGAATGCTCACAAAATGTTGTTTTGGTTTAAACTCTATTATTTTTTGTTTAAAATATTTTTGAAACAACCATTGAAAAGTTTAAATTGTTGTATTGATTT
Organism: Cunninghamia lanceolata; assembly: GCA_027924645.1. Lineage (NCBI taxonomy): Eukaryota > Viridiplantae > Streptophyta > Pinopsida > Cupressales > Cupressaceae > Cunninghamia > Cunninghamia lanceolata. The sequence continues at coordinate 27,239,236 of BSBN01000534.1, forward strand.
AAACTATATTGTTTATTTTTGCAAAGGAAAGGTTTATGACTTCCTTAATAATGAATCAAATCCCTTTCCCATGAAACAACATCAAAGACATGCCAAGAAAGTAATCTAATGCATATAATGTCGATGTTGATGTATGCACTTATGTAATGTTGATGATATAGTGTAAATAATGCCTTGCAATATGATTTGATGATACTTAATTCTTATCCTATTTGATGATGACTAATACCTAGGACTGTTTATAGATACACGATCCTAGATGTTCAAAAAAAGGTGTTTTGGAACACAAGCTAGGGAATAATGATTAAATTTTAGAAGGGTAAAACCAATGCAGGAGATTTTAAATTTTGAAATTGGGCATGCAATACATTCTAGTTATTTTCTTTGCATCTCGATCCAAGTCTAGACTATTAAAATAACCAATAACGAAATTGTAAAATTGTCTTGACATTTTTGGTTTTCTATTTCTAGTAGCAAGAGATCTGAGTTTTCTTCTCCATTAAAAATTGTCATATCCTCTCCATCTCAAATTCTAGTGGTTATGCTTATAATTCTTGGTAGGCAATTTTGTTAAGATGGTTCCCCCTAATACAGTGAGGCTAGATTGATTTAGGTTTCAGGATGAGTTTGATTTATGTGTCTCTGGAGCTGAGTTTATTGTCTTTTAATGTTTCCAAATCTTCATTTCAAGATTTTTCAGACTGTGTTTTCCATTTTCCCAATGAACATGGACACCCATTGGAATGTTCAGGTAGCAAAGTAGGACTGTAAGCACCTACATAGGCTTCATAGATACCTTGCCAAAGGTCCACAACAATGTTGCAGTGTTTTAAGCTTTTATGAGACCTTCTAAAAACCTCATAGAATTATATGTCCATAATAGACCTTGTAGAGATTAAAATGGGCTCTCTCGTGCCTTCACAAACCTACAAAAATTTATTTTCCTACCTAAAATAGTGGGCTAATCTCTAAAACTTCTTAATTACTATACATAACTATGCACAATAGAAAACACTTAGTCAGGGACCTCATAAGCTTGTGCATGGTCCTCCACTAATTTGCATGCTCTTGGACCTGCTATGGCTTGATATAGGACCCCTAATGATGATTATACCTCACACAATCCTTCAAATGGTTTCCACAGTCATCTATATGTTCTTGTTCAAGCAAGATATGCAGACTTACAATATTTGACAGTACTCCAAACTGTCTGATAGTGCTTGAAACCTACTAATGGACTTTGAGAACTCTTGACATAGTTTGTTTTGGTCTTGACAAGATTGTAGGCATTTAGTCTGATGACATTGTAGAATTTACAAACCCGCAACTATTATGCAAACCCCTTAAATGATGGTGCAAAGTTAAAACAAGAAGAAGATGTGATTGTTAATCTTAATCTGAAATTCAATTTACTCTTGCCAAAATGAGATTGACATGAAGAAAATGAGATTGTCTAGGTAGTTAACAAGATTATACAAGACAATATCCATGATTGACACGAAGAAGATGAGATTGTGCACTTAGTTAACAAGATTATACAATTAATATGGAATTACCTAACAATTGCTCATATATTCATATTGTATCAAACTGTCAAACTATTAAATCAAACATATTGTTGCAAGTATGGGCCTAACCAGTGTTGTCATTGATGTCAACATACTCCTATTGCATTGATGATAAGGATTGGATGAGCTGTGTGCTAAGGATTAGTCATATCAGGAACAAAGAAGAATAGTGAAGACAGTAAGGTAAAGATCCAAGATAAGATGAAGATCAGAGGATGCGCTTCAAAGGGTTTGTAGATATGTGTCTTGAGATGATCCAGAAAAGATTTTAGAGGTCCGCATGAAGATCCGAAGAAGTTATGGCCACTTAAGTAAAACTAGTTCTGGCAGGTGTTTAGAGGTGACAGAGTGATACGGATAGGTCTGGTGAGATCTGGAAATGCAATATCCTATTCTGCAGATTTGGTGGAGTATTTAGGAAGTCCATGTGAAGTGAAAATTCAATTGGTTTGTGGTCTGGAGGTCCGCAAGCATCTATTCCATTGTGACAGTGATGACAGATTGTGTTCTTGAGGTTCTGAATGAAGGAGATAAGGATTTCAGTAAGCAGATGTAGTACAGATGTTCTTGGTGATTCAGGGAAGCTTGTGGAGGTCTTTGGATCGTGTCCAGTTCATGTTGGTGGTCCGCATTAGAGTTTGGGATCGCAACTGAAGAATAACTTCCAGATGATGGTGTTCTTCCTAACTCTGGCCGACCGGATGAGTTACACATCCTGTGGATGATCTTGAAGATGTTATGTGAAGATTGGCATGTTCCTAGAAGAAGATTGAAGTCTCAGATCTGTGTGGCTGACAGTGTGTTGATCTGCGTGAAGTCTTTTTTGTAATTAGTCATGTTGTATTTATGTATTTGATCTGTAATTTTTGCCGACTTAGATGATCATTCCTAAGTCGATGTCTTGTATAAATAAGGAATTGTAAAGTTACTACAAAGTGTGGTGTGAGGATGAGAGTGTGGTAGAGAGGAGTAGAGCGAAAGGCAAAGCAATAGTACTGAGCTTAAATGGAACTGACTCAAGCATGGTGAAGATGCTATTCTCCAGTTCAAGTATGTGATACTTATTATTCTGTAGACAGTGTGTCTCTTGTAGGCAGTGGGTCTCTTGTAAGCAGTGTGCTCGAGCAGTGAGCCCTAATTGGCATGTGCCATTTTGTTCTTTCTATTCTTCTAACAGAGGATACAATCTTGGGTTAATCACCCTGTGGTTTTTCCCTTAACCAAGTTTTCCACGTCAAAATCTTGGTGTCTTGTGTGTTAATGTGTTTCTTCTCTTGATTTATTGCTTTATGTTTCCATGATTGACTTATGATTATACTGTTGAATAACAAAGTGGAATTAGGTGTTTAATTGGAAGAAAGTTTTGAACAATTGATTCACCCCCCCTCTTAGTTGTCTGTCCTAAATCCAACAATTGGTATTAGAGCTAATTTCCTCTTAAAAAAAAAAAGCTTAACCGCTTGAGGAGATCCAGGATGTCATCCTATAAGAAGGATAGTTCGAAGTTTGATGGAACCAATTTTAATCTTTGGAAAAGTTACATGTAATGTCACTTGCAATGTATGGGAATGCAGTATTGGACCATGGCTTCAACGAAGTATACTCCTCCATAGAATGGCCCAAAAACTATGACTAAAATCACAGATGCTGAAAACAATTTGTGGACTAAAGAAACTCTTCTAAGTGCCTTGTCTAATTCAGAGCTGACAAATGTTGTTGACCTACAAACTACTTTTAAGATTTGGGAAAAATTGCCTTTTGAGTGTTTTAACTGCAATAAGATTGGTCATTTTTCCTCAAGATGTCTAGAAATATTTTCAAGGCCAAATCCTAACAGATCAAGGTTCTAAAAGAATTGTTACTATGTTCATGAAGAGGATGATAATGAAGGAATAACAAATGATGAATCAGAGACAGGAAACAAATCTAGAAGTGATTGGGTGTTTATTGCCATCAAGGAAGAAGATCCAATGCTCTCTAAATCTGTCAATCATAAAGTTATAGAAAGAGATTTGGCTGCCCAAGTTGAAGAAAAGGATGATTGGGTCATTGATAGTGGATGCTCTCACCATATAACAGGTGACAAAAATAAGTTCATAGATTTGGAAAAGTATAAAGGAGAAGTGGTAAAGTTTGGTGATAACTCTGCTGGTAGAATTAGATGTAGAGGAACTATTTCTTTTGATGGAAAGAACAAAACCGGTAATCTATTGTATGTTGAAGGATTGAAGCACAATCTTCTCAGTGTTGGATAATTGGTGGACAAAGGCTATGATCTCCGATTCAAGAATGGAAAATGCAAGATCTTTGAAAGTTCTGGAACAGAGATTTCATCCGGTACTTAAACAAAAGGTAATATCTTCCATTTAGTTGGTACTGGTAAAAGTTGTCTATTTGTGCAAATTGATCAGAGTTGGTTATGGCATAGGAGGATGTGTCATGTGAATTTTAATAATATCATCAAGATAACCAACACTTAGGCTGTAAGAGATCTTCCAAAACTGGTGAAACCTACAAATAGTTTGTGCAAAGAATGTCAGTTGGGGAAACAAAGTAGAGTCTCATTCAAAAGAAAGGAACAATCTTCTACCAGATTATTGGACTTAGTTCATACTAATCTATGTGGTCTGGCAAGAATCAGGAGTGTGCAAAGTGATAGATACTTCATGTTATTAATTAATGACCATTCCCAGATGATGTGGGTTACTTTTCTAAAAGAGAAATCAGAAGCTCTTGAGAAATTCAAAATATTCAAGGCTATGGTAGAGAATGAGATTGAATTAAAATTAAAATGTGTGAGGTCTGATAGAGGTGGAGAATTCACATTCAGTGAGTTCATAGAATTCTATGAGAAACATGGAATAAAGAGATAGTTGTCTACTCCTAGGACCCCACAGCAGAATGGAGTAGTGGAGAGAAAGAACTAGACCATCCAGGGAGCATCTAGGACCATGATGATGGAAGCAAATGTTCCTTAGATCTATTGGAGAAAAGTTGTTAGCACTGCAGTCTATACTCTCAATCAAGTACAAATCAGAAGCAATACCGGTAAGACTCCTTATGAACTTTGGTTTGGCATCACTCCTACTGTGAGATATTTCAAAGTCTTTGGTAGCAAATGTTACATTAAAAGAGATGAAGATCTAGGAAAATTTGATGCTAGAAGTGATGAAGGAATATTCTTGGGTTATTCTACTCAAAGCAAAGCATATCGGTGTTATAACAAGAGATTAAGGAAGATTGTGGAAAGTACAAAGGTGAACGTTGATGAAGGTATTGAAAAACCCTCAAGGTTTTATGAATATGATGAAGATGATCAAAATGATGTTTTTATTCAAGAAGTCCAAGCTCCCTTTGAAATTCAAAATGATCCGGTAAATCAGGAAGAAGAGATAAGTTTGAATGAACCTGTTCAAGAATTAGAAGTGCAAGAAACTCCCAAAGTTCCTAGGTATGTAAGACTAAATCACTCTAAAGATCATATCATAGGTGATAAAAGCAAAGGTGTACAAACAAGAAGAAGGATTGCTCAAAATTCAGAAGAGTATTGTCTGATTTCAAAGATTGAACCTAAGACAGTGAATGAAGCTTGCAATGATGAAAATTGGACTAAAGCAATGGAGGAAGAGCTGATGCAAATTGAGAAAAATCACACTTGGGATCTTGTTCCCAGACCTAAAAACAAGAATGTGATTGGAACAAAATGGGTCTTCCGAAACAAACTGAACGAAGATGGTGAAGTAGTCAGAAACAAAGCTAGATTGGTCTACAAAGGTTACTCCCAAGTAGAAGGAGTTGATTTTGAAGAAACTTTTTCTCCACTGGCAAGAATTGAAGTAGTCATATTATTTCTTGCTTTTGTTGCCTTCAAGGATTTCAAAGAATATCAGATGGATGTCAAATCTGCCTTCCTGAATGGTGACTTGGAAGAAGAAGTATACATTGAGTAACTGGATGGATTTCAATTATTTGATCATTGTGATATGGTCTGCAAGTTGAAGAAAGCACTATATGGACTGAAGCAAGCCCCAAGAGCCTGGTATGAAAGATTGGATAAGCATCTTTTGAATATTGGTTTCAACAAAGGTACTGCTGACAGTAATTTGTATTTCAAAATTGATCATGAAAATATCTTGATAGTTGAAGTGTTTGTTGATGATATCATTTTTGGAGGAAGTGACAGTATGTGCAAGAATTTTGCAAATCAAATGAAAAGTGAATTTGAGATGTCCATGTTTGGGGAAATGAATTTCTTCTTGGGTCTGCAAATCACTCAAACAAAGAAAGGAATCTTCATTTCTCAAACCAAATATGTGAAAGAATTGTTGAAGAAATTTGGGATGGAAGACTCAAAACTAATGAATACTCCCATGGCAACTAGATGTAAATTGACCAAAGATGATGACTCTCCTAAGGCTGATCAGAAAAAGTACAGGTCAATGATTGGAGGATTGTTGTATCTCACTCAAACTAGACCTGACATTATGAATGTTGTTCGTCTTGTTGCTAGATTTCAAGCTGATCCTAGAGAATCTCATGTCATGGCAATCAAGAGGATTTTTAGATATTTAAAAGGGACAATTGAGTATGGATTGTGGTATCCCAGAGATCATGATCTTTCTCTTCATGCATATATAGATGCGGATTGGGCAAGAGATGTGTATGACTAGAAGAGTACTAGTGGTGGAGCATTCTTTTTAGGGAAGAGATTGGTTTCTTGGCTGAGCAAGAAATAAGAGGCAATATCTCTGTCCATTGTAGAAGCAGAATATATTGCAGCAGCAGGTAGTTGCACTCAAGTTTTGTGGATGAAGCAGATGCTAAGAGACATCAGAGTGGACTATGAGGAACCTATCACAATCTTCTGTGATAATTCAAGTGCAATAAATATATCTAAGAATTCGGTGTTGCATTCAAAAACCAAACATATATCCATCAAGTTTCACTTTTTGAGAGAGCAAGTGAACAAGAATGAAGTTAGATTGGAGTTTGTGCCTTCCAAGGATCAGATTGCAGATATATTTACTAAACCTCTACCTAAGGACTCTTTTGAGTATCTCAGGGAGAAGTTAGGGGTTATTACCCCTCCTATGATGAACTAAGGTGCACTGATGTGCATCAGTCCAGTGGATATCACAATCATATCTTGTGGTCTGGATTGATGATGTGGAGCTGCTACTCAGGGGGAGCAGCTGGTATGATTTTGAAGTGGTGGAATTGCAAGTATGTGCCCTTTGCCATTGATGTCAAAGGGGGAGAGAAGACATCATGTGAAAAACAAGTGATTGCTAATCAAAGGGGGAGCAGGAAAGGAAGAGAAGTTGTGACAGTGAGGAGAAGTTCTTGTCTTAATGGTTAAAATAGTTTTTCACATCATATGTTGCCATCAATAACAAAGGGGGAGATTGTTACAAGTATGGGCCTAACCGGTGTTGTCATTGATGTTAGCATACTTCTGTTGCATTAATGATAAGGATTGGATGAGCTGTGTGCTGAGGATTAGTCATATCAGGAACATAGAAGAATAGTGAAGACAGTAAGGTAAAGATCCAAGATAAGATGAAGGTCAGAGGATGTGCTTCAAAGGGTTTGTAGATATGTGTCTTGAGATGATCTAGAAAAGATTTTAGAGTTCTGCATGAAGATCTGAAGAAATTATGGCCACTTAAGTAAAACTGGTTCTAGCAAGTGTTCAGAGGTGACAGAGTGATACAGATAGGTCCGCTGAGATCTGGAATGCAATATACTATTCTACAGATTTGGTGGAGTGTTTAGGAAGTCCATGTGAAGTGACAACTCAATTGGTTTGTGGTCTGGAGGTCCACAAGCATCTATTCCATTGTGACAGGGATGACAGATTATGTTTTTGAGGTTCTGGATGAAGGAGATAAGGATTTCAGTAAGCAGATGTAGTGTAGATGTTCTTGGTGATTCAGGCAAGCTTGTGGAGGTCTTTGGATCGTGTCTAGTTCATGTTAGTGGTCCGTATTAGAGTTTGGGCTCGCAACTGAAGAATAACTTCTGGATGATGGTGTTCTTCCTAACTCTGGCTGACCAAATGAGTTACACATCCTACAGATGATCTTGAAGATGTTATGTGAAGATTGGAGTGTTCCTAGAAGAAGATTGAAGTCTCAGATTTATGTGGTCGACAGTGTATTGATCTGTGTGAAGTCTTTTTGTAATTAGTCATGTTGTATTTATGTATTTGCTCTGTAATGTTTGCCGACTTAGATGATCATTCCTAAGTCAATGTCTTGTATAAATAAGGAATTGTAAAGTCATTCCAAAGTGTGGTGTGAGGATGAGAGTGTGGTAGAGAGGAGCATAGTGAAAGGCAGAGCAGCAGTATTGAGCTTAAATGGAACTGACTCAAGCATGGTGAAGATGTTATTCTCCAGTTCAAGTATGTGATACTTATTATTTTGTAGATAGTGTGTCTCTTGTAGGCAGTGGGCCTCTTGTGAGCAGTGTGCTTGGGTAGTGAGCCCTAATTGGCATGTACCATTTTGTTCTTTCTATTCTTCTAACAGAGAATATAATCTTGGGTTAATCACCCCGTGGTTTTTCCCTTAACCGGGTTTTCCACATCAAAATCTCAGTGTCTTGTGTGTTAATGTGTTTCTGCTCTTGATTTATTGCTTTATGTTTCCATGATTGACTTATGATTATATTGTTGAATAAACAAGTGGAATTAGGTGTTTAATTGGAAGAAAGTTTTGAACAACTGATTCACCCCCCCTCTCAATTGTCTGTCCTAAATCCAACACATATAACATAGAACATCACAATGTCAAACTCTAAAAACAAACATAGAACACAGGAAATCAAAATGTCAAACTATAAAATCAAACATAGAACATATGAAATCAAAATATCAAACTGTCAAATCAAACATAGAACATCACAAATCTTCTATTCAAAGCATCACTGTGAACTCTCCTACTGAACTTACAAATTGAAGTTACAAACTATAATTACAAAGATGAAGAAAATGGTATGACAATTGTTGTATTGTTTGTGTTCAATATATTATTAGTATTATTAAAGTTGATTGTTGCTATTCATTGTTATCTTGTTGTAGAGATTTTACACTGTCAACCTCGCTGCACGCATGCTTGAGTAAAAATAATTAATGTACCTTTCACATACAAGCCCAAGTAGATATTGATAGTTAGGTTGCACCACCCTGCATGCCTCTCTACTAATCAACATAGGTTGATCGGATGTCTAGTTTAATGCTTTAGGCTCTTTGTTTCTTTAACTTTGTACTAAAAAGATTTAAAAGATTCCAAATTTCAAAACTAGTGTTCAAAGGTAATTTTTCCGATGTGCATATGAAGAACAAAGCTCAAATGTAGACCCTTTGTGACACCAAGAGACTAAAGACAACTGTGCTTCTAGAAAAAAAAGGAGTTAGATTACCGCTGGATGAAAACACTCAAGTTGCTCATGATAGAAGTCCTCAACTAGCTGAGCCAGTTATTAAAGTAAATGCAGTTGCTAGAAGCAAGAAGGTTTCAGTTCAATGGGAATGGAGAAAAGAGGATATGGAATCAACATTGAAAGATGTGGAGGATAATGGCTTGTCGACAAGGAGTGCAACTAAAAAGTGGAGAATCCCTACCACAATGCTCAGCAACTGGTTAGACAGTTTAACATCAACATCAAAAAAGTCCTCCAACAGTCCTGACAACAGCTAAAGAGGGTTTGATAGTGGAATGGTGTAAATAAATGGCAGTAGTGGGCCATGGGCTAGAGATTATTAATCTCAAAGTAGAAGTCGTACAAATTTGCCAAACACGACCAAACCCATTTAAGGATGGGTTGCCTGGCAAGTCATGGTGGTCTGGATTTAAAAGGTGTCATCTTGAATTGACATTGAGAACAGTGGAAGGCCTTGATAGAGACAAAGTTCTAAACCTTAGGCCTATAGTTGTTGTTGCATTCTACGACACATTGACCAAAGTGTATTAAGCCAACCCATACAGATCACATAAAATTTGGAATTGTAACGAAACTATAATTCAAGCTGGGGGAAATGGAGCCATGTGGGTGTTGGCCAAAAGAGGTAGCAGAAGTGTTTCATACATAATTTTGAAGAGAAAGGAATGGATAACAATTTTGTGCTATGTTAATGCTATCAGATAGAGCATACCGAGGTTCTATCTTTTCAAAGGTAAAAAGCAACTTAAAAACTACATTGTTGGCTACAAACCGGGTGCTTGCATGGTTGCCCAGCCCCACACTTGGATGAATAAAGAGTTTTTTATAAACTAGTTGTATCATTTTGCACGATTAGTTCTAGGTGGTGTATTGCTAACAAATAGGCACTTGCTAATATTTGATGGCCATGGAAGCCATGTAGCTATGACAACCATCCAAGAAGCTAGGTCTTTGGGTATTGATTTGCTGACACTACCAGTGCACACCTCACAAAAATTACAACCATTGGATGTGAGTGTATTTTCAACATTTAAATCATACTTCAAATTGGAAAGAGCAGTGTGGCTAGCAAGGTTTCTGAACATAGAAATAAAAAGAGCAGAATTGGGCAACAAGTCATTTCAGAAAGCGCTCATAGTTTCAAACATCACAACTAGATTTAAAAGAATAGGTATATGGCCCCTCAATCCATATTTTCTAATGGAGGACATGCACCCCACTAACACTTTTCAGTTCAACATGCATGATGATGCTTCTGCAGTGGAGAACATCCTTAGTCTTTTTGGAGTTGATGTTTCACAATTGGAGGTTGCCAACACATTCTATCAGGCCTTGCAGATGTTGATTTACATCCTACAATAGCAGACACGGTGGGAGAAGAAACTATGTAGGATTCAACTCAAAGAACTTTTCATGATTCACCTGAACCTACGGTGGGGGGTCAACTGCTTGATGACATGGCTGAAATTCAACAAGAACAAATCCTAGATGGACTTAGCCTTCCATCTCAACCAAGCTAGCCATCATGGTTGGTGGGGGTAGCCATGAATTTGGGAATTGATTGCATCCCCAGCAAGAAGACAACATGTTTTCCTTCCCCTCTCTACTGCCCACGTTAAATTACCTAAAATGGTACATTACTATGTTGAGTGTGGAGAAGCTGATGGTGGAGATATTGCAAATTTGAGCCAGGATACCGAGGTAATTTGTAAGGAAGATGAACATAGCATTCATGGAGATTCCGTCCAATCATTGGGTTCCCAAGTGGATTCATGCATTAGTAAATTCCTTAAACTACCCATTCACATTATGAAGGAAAGACCCAGGACTATAGAGGATAGTGGAATTCGGTTGAGCCGGCATTCCCAACTATTAACAATAGATGACTACATGAACCTTTTAATGTAACAAGAGCAAAGGAAGAAATAAATTGAGGAGATAAAACTTTGAAAGAGATAACAGATTGAGGATAGAAAGGCAGCATGTCTTGTTGCAAGGGAATTGAAGGATCAAGCCAAATTAGATAGAGATGTTGCACGACAAGCAAGAGAACAACAAAAAGTTTTACAAAGGCAAGAAAAGGAGCAAGAGAGGATTCAAAGGGAGTGGGATAGAAAGAAAAGAGAGCTTGAACTGGTAAGGAAGAACCTAGAGAGACAAAGGCATTTAAGAAACCCCCTAAACCCTTTGCCATAAAATTATGCATTGTTTAGGGAGATGATGAACATTCATGTCCTTATCTATCCTACGACTCTAACCACATCCCATGTGGCCAGCACTCAACTTCCAACTCTAACCCCATCCCATGTGACCAGCACTCCACTTCCAACTCTAATCCCTACCCATGTCAGAAACACTCCATTTTCAACTCTAATCCCATCCCATGTGAGCAGTACTCAATTTCTAGCCCTAACCCCATCCCATTTGAGAACATGGTTGGGATTAATTTGTCAAGCATCCAGGCAACAACAAGCTCTATCACATCGAGTCCACTAGTTTTTCTAGTATGGTTTGAATGAGATTGGTAGCAACCAATCATTGTACATAAACAAGTTTGAAATTGCAGACTAGGGAGGCATTTTTTGCATTTTGTAATACCACAATTTGTATTTTGGCTTATATTAATGAAAGGGGATTTCAGATCTGTGTTTGGCATATGTCAATGATTTTCATTTTGTAAACATCCAATGGTCAACATAAAACTTGTTTGAGTACAATGATATGTTGAGGGCATGATAGTGGTGCAACCTAACTTTCAAGGTTGACATAGGCTTCACATTCTTTACTATTTTAGATGGTATTTCTTCATTTGAGTCATATACATTTATACTCAAACATGTGTCCAATGAGCTGAATTCCCTAAATATTTCATTTTATAGGGTTAGGTTGTTTTTCCATGTAGACGACACGTGTTTTTTAGTGGGGGCAATTTTTCGTCCCTTTTTTAATGTCAACCAATGACCGGACATAAGTGACCCCAATGGTAGGGACTCACATCGTAGGTTGTTCTCAGCACCATGTGGCATGCAAGCATTCCACCACCTTTACTTCTCACTCTCACATTAACACAACACCACTCCCTCATTCACTACTTTGCTGCTACATTTACTACTCTACAGTCTGCATTTCCCTAGGCATTGTGCCACCACATTTTGAAGCTAGATGGAGCATTCAATGCTTGAGTCCTTTCCATTCATCAAACTCTAACACCCCACTACTGACGTTGATTATCATGTATGGTCATTGTAGATGGCACCAAAACATGGTCACTTATGCTTTGGAGATGGCTCTTCTTTAGTGATAACTCAGATGAAGTTGGACATTGTTCAGAAACTTGATAATGGTAAACCATTTTTAGTGTTAAGCTATGTTGCAGTTATCGACAAATTAGTTTGATATGTAGATAGCAACATAGCTTAACCCTAAATGCCTTTGGGTAACCAAGTCTCCCTAATGCTACCACCTAATAGTAGCTTAGGTTTCTTCATGTTCAACTTTACGTATTCGAATGGTTTGTTCATGTAGCCATGTTGTCTAGTAGAATGTAGTCCTAGTTGATAGGATGTTCATGCATTTAGATCTAGTTTTTGAAGCCATATTTTTCACAACTTACTCATGCTAACATATAGTTTTCTTTGACCCTATATAATAGTTGAGATGGGGAGTTTTGATAACGCTAAAATTGTTTTAGTGTTTAGCTATGTTGCAGTTATCCAAAAATCAGTTTGGTATGTAGACTGCAACATAGCTTAAGTCAAAATGCCTTTAGGTAACAAAGTCTCCCCAATGTAGTTCTCTAGTAGAATGGTTTGTTCATGTAGAATAGTTCTCTACTAAAAGGTAGTCCTAGTTGATAGGATTTTCATGTATTTAGATCATGAGTATAGGAGTTCACCAAAGTGGGGCTAGCAATTATTTTTAATTGTTTCAATTAATAGTCAAAATATTTCTAAAAATAGCACAAATAGGCACCAATCAATGTACACATCATCTTTGTTTATTCATCAGTATTTTATTATTCATATTAGGTGGCATACACAAATGATTTACAAGGATTTTCAAAACATAAATGCAACTGACATGGTTTATACACATACAAAGTTGAATACATCATGGTTTTGTAGGACAATCAAGTTTGTAAAAAAACTAAGTAGAAAAGTATATGAGATAGGAAATGTATAACAAAATGAAATAATGGAGAGGTATAATGTGAGAGGTTGATTGACTTGGTTGAATGCTTGTGTGGTCTGAACTCTTAACTTTGTGTCCTCTTTTTTGACTGCTTGTTAAAAAATTAGAAATTGATAATAAGTTTGATAGATGTTTGATTTATGTCCTCTTGTTTTGATTGCTTGATTGGTGTGCCTTACACTTTCGACTGTGGATGCTTCATATGTCAATCTGTGTTTGTATGTAATGTATGTATGTATGTGTGTGTATGTATGTACACATATAGATATGTGTGTGTGTGTGTGTGTATATGTATGTATGTATATATATGTATATGTATATGTATGTGTATATGTATATGTATATGTATATGTGTATGTATATGTATATACATATGTATATATACTCACATACACATACATACATATATACATATATATATAGACACACACACACATACATATGCATATGCATATATACATACATATATATATACACATTCATAATATAATATGTGTGTGTGTGTGTGTGACAGTGTTTTATCTGCTCGTAAACATAATGTTCTTTTGGTTTTCTGACTGGTTGTAATCATGAGGGTTTGGTATTAAAATGGGTTATTGTTTATCCATGGGTAGTAAAATATTTTTTATTATTTGTAATGGGATTTTTTTTCTATTTCTTTTTGTATGGTTTATGCATGTAATATCTCGATTTGGTAATTGATATAGAATCTTTACTCTATCTAGAATCTAGTCCAACATCTTAGTTAATTCAATGACTATAGACTTGTCCTCTAAGTTCAGACTGGACCCTATCCAAGTGTTTTGCTATTGCTTGCTCCTTGAATGCTCTAGGATGAGAATCAATTATTTGATATGTGTGGATGATAAATTAAAGAATATCTTTCACTACTAGGACATAGTGTCAAAATTTGCAAAATGTATACTTAGTTAGCTAAAAGTAGTAAAATTAAGGGGCACAATTGGCCAAATTTTGAATTTGATTTTTGAAAAGGTAGGTTCAAGTCTAAAATCATGGGATTGACCCTTCTACTATAGAAATTACCCTAGTCTAGAAATTTTGGTAGAATTAAGTGGACAATAGCTATACCAATGTGATTATATAGACAAATATCTCAGTTTGGTTTTTGTTTTTGCAATGGGATTTTTTCCATCTATTGTTGTCTGTGGTCGTAAATTATGGAAGGTTCTTTTGGTTTTATGTGTACACACACACACACAGATAAATGTGTGTCTATGTATAGATAAATGAGATCATACTCCTCCACTAGTAAACCAATAGGAATTGTATGTGTAGATCATGTTAATTTATTCAAAATGATAAAAAATTATTGTTGTGAAATATAATGCATGGAGAATGAAGATTGTGGCTAGATGGTGTAGATTGCTGAAGCAAGGGCATGAACAACATGTATAAAGAGTAAAACATGGGCAAGGACATGAACAACATAAAGAGTAAACCATGGGCAAGGGCATGAACAACATGAAATATTTAGGGTGTCCACATCATCGACTAGGTGGCAGAGGTAAATTTGTTTAATTTTGGATGACGTGGTGTGGTAGGTGGAGGGGTCAAGTTAGGTGGAGGGGTCAAGTTAGGGTGACCCACTATGAAAAGAGGACATATTGTAGATTGAATTTTGAAGTAAACATGTTTTTGCAAGGTATTCAATATGATATTAAATTAAACAATAAATGTAATTATAAGAAAAAAATTGCTAACCATTAAAACATTTGTCAATCCATTTCTACAATTACAAACTATAAACTAAAATTTGTAACTTAAATTAAAGAGTCACAGTGATGCTCGAACAAAATTTTGCAATTTCCAAAACCAATAAATGTGTTACAAAACATAGAAAATGACCATTAAGTTGTGTTGATAAACAATACTCATAAAGTAGATGAAGTGTTACAACAAAGACCATTGAACACCAATTTTGATATTTGGAATCCTTTAAGTCTCTGCAGTACAAAGTTAAAGAAACAAAGAGCCTTAAGCATTGAACTAGACATTCCACCACAAAACAACTTTGAACTTTCCATTAATGACCACAAACAACAACAGAAAAATATGATAGGGAATAAACAAGAAGCCCATATAAATACATAACCATCATGATTACAACCACACCAAAAATAAAACAACCTTCCATTAATGACCACAAACAACAATTTAGATGGAAGAAAACTCATTGCAAATGAAAAAAACAATCAATAGCCATTGTAATCATAAGATCTCTCTTCTTGGCAATAAAGGGACCAATCAAGATACCTCTCATCTCTCCCTTGAGGATTGTGGTTGAGTATAGAATTTCCTTTATTCATGTTCCAATGTTATGTGGAGAAGGATTGATTTAGGATGATGTACATGTTAGCCTAGATCTCATTTTCTACATGATAGACTTAAGACCATCTTTTATAGAAAAAGGCTAGTAGGACCATCTTAGGGTAGGGTATACTAAGAGATTTGTATCCAAAGAATAGTAGTGCATGAATCAATGAGAATCAAGCAAGAGATAGTAGTGCATGAACGGATGACCCACATTTATATGACTAAAAATTGAATGCTTTGGCCAAAGTGATGCAATAGCTATAAGCACCATCAGTTCATTATATTTGTAGACTCATGTTGGTTGGAAATCATGGTAGCTAGAGGGTATCTAGGGACTACTTAATTGACTACGTGTGATGGGTATTCATATTTGCACTTAGTTCTCATATTTGGTTCTGCTACAAATGTCCCTATCTATCACCCTCCTCGAAGGGTCGGGCCTTTTATTGTAGGAAGATGTTCAGGGGACTGCTAGGTCTGTGATTGGAGGTAAAGTGCTTGAATGATGTTCTTCTTCCTTCAAATGGACAACCATGTTTCTTGCACTCAAATGAAATGATAATGACTAATGGTCAACCAAAATTGTAATGAAAATTCAAACTTGTATATTTGATGTACTCAAGCGGATTTGAAGGATAGTAGTCCTAATCTAAAATTGTATCTTATTATTCTTTTATTTGTAAACTTGTATCATGGAAATCTATGTTTACAACGGTGGCATCTTTTTTTTATATGTGGAATCTATATATGTCTTAAAAAGAAAATTTAAAATTATGACATTTATGTGTTATTTAGTTTTATATTTTTCATTAATTGTTATTGTTTATTTGGGTGACTCCTTAGATGGCGGAATTGAAAATGCAATCATCTTATTGTTGATGAGGCATTTTGAGTAGCCTTGTTTTATTCTCTAGTGTGAGAAGCTTCATAAATGAACTGGGAACATCGATTGCCTCGACCACATTATTATTTTAAAATGAAAATAATATTTTTGTCATTACTTTGTATAATGGCCTAAATTTGGGAAGAGAAAAAATGAAAAACCTTTTAAAATTGTAGTTTAAAAAAACTATAAAATAGTCCTGGGTATGTAAGTTGTCTTTCCCTTCCTCGTCGCCATACCTGGGGAAAGTCTTGACTTCTTCTTAACTAACTAGAGTAGGTTGGTTTGGACATCCACACTGAAAGATTTGGCTAGAGCCAGGTGGAAACCCAACAACTACAACATGATTTAGCCTATGTTCGACTCCCCATGCTCTCCCTTGATCCCTTCATTCACCATTCATTTGAAGTGGTGGGTACCAAGGCCTAAATTTGATGGCTATAAGGTTGTATTTAATCATTTTAGTCATAAAATACCATTAAAATTTTAGGAAGACTATCACTTCAAAGGCGAGATTTTAAGTAAACTATCAAAATTTCTATGTAAATATTCTTATATATATTTTTAGTGTATTTTTTCCTAAAATAGGTAGGCTTTAATATTTGAAAGGCAACTTCAAATAGATGACCGTCACAAAAAAATTTCTTGACAGGTAAGGTTGATTGTCAAATTTAAGTCATGGTGTCTACCTTTGTTGTTCACCTCCTCACCCTCTATTAACTCCTAGCTTCATTTATTTTTACTTCACTCCAACTATTTGTTTCCTCTGCTTCTCTATGAACAACAATAAAATTGTAAATACCCTATGATCATTGCAATCCAACTAATGTCACTTCATTTAGGCATTTTTTCAAACAACACAATTACTTCCTTTATTCTCTCATTGTCAAAGTATCCTACAATCATGAGATTCCATGAGACCACATTTTGTTCATGCATTTTGTCAAAAAGAGCAACCCAAAAATGCTTGTCTATGAGTACATTTGTATCCCTGCCCAATCCCTTTAAGTTTTTGCAACCCATGGTGGTGTCACTTTGATTGTGCCCTCCTATTCAATGGAGGCCCTCAACTACATCTTCTTGCCCTACACTTGCATGGTGTCACTTTAGGTCTGCTCTCTATGATTCTTTGATTCTCCAAGACAATGAAAAATAAAAGAGATTTTAAGGTTGTCTTTTGATGATAATATTGCATCAAAACCAACTAACAACTAAAAAACAAAATTGACGACTCAAAAATAAAACTAGTGTGAGAAATACTTAATTATGAACATGAATGCCCACATATAAAACCTATCGACTAAAAAAATCACAATGAAACCAAATGATTTCTTGATGGAAATAAACAATCTGTAGTTTCATCTTAAATATTAAGGGCAGGTACAAGAAATTGAACATTTTATAAAAGCTTTGACGACCATTTCATAAAGTTGCAAAAAGAAACATAGGACCCACAGACACCATAAAGTGGAACATAATTTAAGTATCTGTACACCCTTTTCCACATTTAGCATTGCTAATCCGTGGAATGGTGAGTCTCTTTGACTCCTCACTTCCGAGCGCATAGATTTTTGGGAGGAAACGGGAGAACAAGTTCTGCATGTAAGGTTGTCCTCCACCAACTTTCAGATAAGCTTGATAAGCTTTGCAAAAGGCCGTGAGTAATCTCAGCCTCCTCCCATGAAATATTTCAATCCTTAGACTATATACCTATTTTCCAACTAAAAAGTTGAAATAGATATATACGTATGAAAAACTTCTTTTATATCTCTCTTCTTTTCATTTTGTTGAGTATTGACAATACAAGAATCCCGTGGACATAATTTCTTTCCGTGAAATCTTGCATTAAATCATATCCTACGATAATATTCTGTCCATACAATGGGCACATTATCCAGAAATATATGGTATGATTGAATTTGTAAGTCTTCGCCGTAATTTCCGATATACCTACGCGGAGGCCATTCCCGAAAGTAAAAGCATTAGTCTCGTCTGATGTATCTTTCGCGATTCACAGGTGCCAAACCTGGTGAAAGTGACTGCATTATTAACAAGTTCTCCATGAATGTTCACATATAAAATCTATCGGCTCATAATATCTTTTATTATTACAAATTTAGCTACAAATAAATTCTCTGTTATAAAATTGCTAGTTTAATATAACCACGAATTGTCATTCTATGGCGACGCTTTTTCTTTATAACTCCAATATATAACAGAGCATATATTATACTAAAGAAAACTGTACAAACAGTGGACATTCTAGCCAACAAATATCTTTTTAATCTTGGATTGCATGTTTCTCAATTTAACTGTGTTAGATATTTTTCCTCAAGTTTGGGATCACACTCAATGAACTATCGTCAGGAGATAGAGAGTCAGAGAAGAGAAACCAAACTGAGGAAACGTTAAGGAAAAATATCTAACACAGTTAAATCCAGAAACATGCAATCCAACATTATGAACTGTGGAAAACTAATGACTTCGCCTGGCAACAAGGTTATTGAATAAGAGGTTTCTGCACACAAATTTTATTATATATACAGCATTCTATCAACAGTGACCTGCCTTGCTTTCTTCATTTACATAACTAATAAACCAATATACATCAATCTGAATGAGAAGAAACTTCATTAATTGGATGTCGATCCGTATTGCTTGCACAATCCACGAAGGTTGTCGATCGCTTTTAAACAAGCTGCAGCGCAGACGGTGTCGAGAAGGAAGAAGATAGTATATCCCCAGTGCTGCCTAAAAAGTGATAAGCATAACTTCAGATTGTCATGAAACGACAATCGCCGTCGGAATGGCAGCTGGCCCATATGGATGACCTCCCAGTGAACTGCTTAATCAATTCGTCTGCCATTAAAACGACTAGTCCAGTGTAAGCAATGGCGAAAATGATCAAAATAACCCACCAATTGTGACAGATGAGGTTTTTGGGCTTAAACTCTCCAGAAAAGATGGGTATTATAATTCCTATTTGAATTCCAACGAAGAATCTAACATATTCGTCCACAGAGAATGCCATGGTCGCATGATTTTGGTTTCGTCACACACGTTTAATAGCAATACGAACGTATTTATTGATGACAATTTGTCCCTATGGCGGTTATACTGGATCCATAACGTATATGCATGTTCAAGGTACATATACTTCCTTCTGGCCATCGATGCACATTAGACTTGTCAGTATCTGATTACATTTCGAAGCAATTGAAGTTGTGCAAATATTTTTTTAAGAAATATTGTATCGGACTGTGTACATGCACTCGAAGCTCTATGAAATGTACTCCTATTTTAGACCTCATCCACAACAAAAAGTGGTAAATATTTGTCTTATTTTTATTGGCCAAAATCAAAAAGTGGTAAATATTTGTCTTATTTTTATTGGTCAAAATTGACTTTTGACTGTTGAAGTAGATGATGTTTAAAAACAGCCAATATAGACTAACAGTTAAGTAGTTGAAAGATAAGGATACTTGTGGCGTTTTGAATCCTTTGTTTCAACTAATATGAGTAAGTATAGGTTATGTGGTTGGAGGTTATAGGCACTGCTATGTAATTAGGATTATTTTTTAACTAGTATATTTATATTTAAAAATATATATTTATAAAATGGGAGAGATATCCATAGTTTTTTGTGATTTTTTCCACTTTCTAATTTTTTTTTGGTTTTATTTTTTTTATTTTTTTATTTTTTTCCAATTTCTTTTTTGTTTCCATAGTTTTTATGATTTTCTCCACCTTTATTTCCTTCAACCATTTCCACTTTTTTTTTTTTTTTCCTATATATGATTGTAGTATATTTATATTTAAGAAAATATATTTTAAGTACGCTGAGGGATATCATTTTTTCATAGTTTGATTTTCTCACTTTTTTTGTGTTTGCAATTTCTTTTTTGGTTTTTATTTTTTAAAACTTTTAATTTCTTTTTTGGTTCCATAGTTTTATTGATTTTCTCCAACTTTTTCTTCTTCCTACAGTTTCCAATTTCTTTTTTGGTTTTTATTTTTAATTTTTCCAATTTATTTTTTAGTTTTTATTTTTTCCAATTTCTTTTTTGGTTTCATAGTTTTTGTGATTTAGCTTTTCCTCATTCAACACTTTTTAATTTCTTTTTTAAAGTTGTTTTTCTTTGATTTTCTTAAGTTTTATTTTTTATTTCCTTTTTGGTATTTTAATTTTTTTCTATAAATTTAGGCAAAAAAAATGAGTGCTCTCATCCCCACCCCGTTGTGACTATATAATGCCTCTCGAGGTAATTATTTATTAATTTATAATAAAAATAGAATTTTTGCTATAATTTATCTAGGATAAATAATTAAATAATAAATAAAAGTTTAAAATTGAAGTAATAATAGCTAATGTAATAATGCACAATAATAATTGTTGAATTTAAATAAATAAAATAAGATATTTAAATTCAATTTCAGTGATGAAATATACTATTTAAGATGTTAGCATCTTGTTTAAATGAATGTCAAAAATTTATTCACCATTTTTTTTAAATATTAGGATCTTTTCTAAATAAATGTCTATGTATCCTAATTTGATCTCGTTTAGATTCATACAAAAATTATAGATCGATTTTCCTTGGGTGTTTATGAATTTCCAATTAACTAAAATTAGTTTTATGCTACTTAGCCAAGAAGTTTAACATAATGTTTTTGTTGTTGTTTCTCTGATAGGCAGCTAGCATATGGAGTGCAATACACATGTTTATTGTAGACAGGCTACATTTGGAGGTGGCATTCTAAAAATAGTTCATGTGCTTTTTCTATACTTCCACATTTTGCATGTATGCCTACTAGAGTAGTTGCAATGATAACATCTAGCCAAAAACTCCAACTAGAGGAAATGATGATGGGAATGGAAGGAATGAAGCCTCCTTCTCTTCATGGCACTTGATTGGCATATACTTTATAAATCACATTTGCCTCAATATTATTCCTCTTATAGAAATTGTCTTTAATTATTTTCCACTCTCTCCATTCTATGATTGGATATGCAACAATGGGCAATTGTGCATGTGCTCTATTCAACCCCTTGATAAGTCTCATAAACCAAGTTTTTAGATCCTATAACTTATGCATTAGCTTTCTTTAGGAGACCTTGTTGTACAAACCACATGCATTGTAGGTTGTATTTGTCAATGTAGGGGAGATTTCATTTGAGCTCATAACTGAGTCTTTCAAGTAAGTTCACAAGATTAGTATTTAAATTTTTGGTTTACAATACTTGCATTTATGATTTGCTTGACAACTCTTCTCTCAGAACTACACCAACATTTTGAAAGAATACAAAATCTACTAAGCAATAGTTGATCACAAAATGGAGTGAAAGTAATAATAATTGCAATACATAAACTATGCATAATGAGAGTACATATAGATGAAGAGTTTGAGTTGAATTAGAAATTGACTCAAACACTCAAAGAGTGGTGGAAAATGAGTGTTGACACATAGCTTGGAGAGTTGTGTCAAACTCTCTAAATCGACACCTAACCACCTAAGGTGGCTTAAAGCCATGTGTGGAATATATGCATAATACTTATTTAAATAATAAGTAATAGCTCATTAGTATTCCTACACTAACACCCCCCCCCCCTTAAGCATAGCTTAGGTGGGCACAATTAAGGATGGGTCCTAGCAACTAGGCCTAATCAGGTACTTGTATATGATAAAAATCTCTCATGAAGTGGAGATAAGGTAGAAAAACCTATGGGAAAAACTACCCTCCAAAAGAGAGAAAAGATACATGAATCTGAAGTTGCTTATGTACCCCGATGTCAATGATAAACTATGACTGAAATGACTCTAGAGATATCATGAAGATTTAGGAACATTAACCATAATGAATGATTCTCAATTTGAGATGTGATCTTATGCAAGATTTAGGTTCATTTACCATAGGCTCTCAATGTGAGATGTGAACCGATGTGAATTAATTGCAAGATTAAAGATCATTTACCATAGGCTCTTAATTTGAAGGTGTTCATAAAGATCAATTTATCCACCTATTTCTCAATCCCACCTTCTTTTAGTTGCAACCTCAATGAGTTAAATTGTGTGACATAATCCTTTATAGTATTAGAGTGTCTTGGACTTATACTTATGAGGTATTTTTCTAGCTCATGACTTCTTTGTTTGTTGATCTTCCCAAAGAGCTATACAGACATAATTGAGTGTTTTCAAGGTCAATATGAATATAAGTTCTTGGAGATAGATTTGTTCACACTTATAAAACCATGTAGATGAGATGTATGTTGCAAACTTAGAAGTATGAAAAGGAAAGACTCAATGACACCTCCCCTAAATTTGTGGCACTTTATAACTGAGTGTGTGTATAATCACTACAACAAATACCTGTGATTAGCTCCCTTTTTGGCTCTATTTTTTGCTTCCACCCACTCTTTTAATGTATTTTTCTCCAATTTTTTGAAAAAGTCGGCACTATTTATCAGGATGGCGTTGTTTTTGGCATTTTTTGCACTGATCAGAACAAGAAGGTGCTAAATTAGGTGTCAATTAGTGCCTAATTTAGCACCTACTTTTGTGCCTAATTTAGCACCACATTTAGCACTTGATTTAGTGCCTAATTGAGTGCCTGATTTAGCGCCTAATTTCTTGCCTAATTTATGGTTACTTGGGTTTAGGAGTATTATTTAGGGTTTAGGGTTTATGGTTTTGGGGTTAGGGGTTAAGGTTTAGAGGTTTAGGGTTTAGGGTTTAGAGAGAGATAGAGGACCAATAGGGAGATAGAGAGGAGACCGAGGGGAGAGATAGGGAGATACAGTGTGAGGGACATGGCCAGAGACATAGGGAGAGAGATTGAGAGGTAGAGGGACAAAGGCGATAGGGAGAGAGGGGAGAGATAGGGAGATAGAGCTTTAGGGTTACTTGGGTTTGGGGTTTAGGGTTTCTCGAGTTTAAGTGTTAGGGGTTAGGGTTTAGGGGCATTATTTAGGGTTTAGGGTTTATTGTTTATGGGTTAGGGGTTTAGGTTTAGAGGTTTGGGGTTTAGGGTTTATAGAGAGAGAGGAATAATAGGGATATTTAGAGGAGACTATGGAGAGAGATAGGGAGATAGAGAGTGAGGCACATGGCCAGGGACATAGGGAGAGAGATTGAGAGGTAGAGGGATGATAGAGATAGGGAGATATGGGAGAGTGTTGATAACTGAGAGGGGGGTGAATCAGTTATCTTAATTATTTAACTTTCTTTTCTTCTTTGACAATTAGTGCAGTATCAAAACTTGTAAGCATAAATGAACATGAAAGCAGAGATGAAATCAACACACATAACACAAGGATTTTTGTGTGGAAAACCTGTTAAGGAAAAACCCATGGGCTGACTAACCCAAGATTGTATTCTCTGTTAAAAGAATAGATGTACAAAATGGAACTTGCCAATTAGGGCTCACTACCCAAGCACACTGCTCACAAGAGGCTCACTGCCTACAAGAGACTCATTGTCTACAAGTTATAAAGATAGTAACTAGGAGTTTGAACTAATGAGAAGCATCCACATATGCTAAGGTTCAGTTTCAGTTGGGCTCAATAAATTGATCTACTGCACTTCATTCTTCCTCTGCTTTACGCTGCTATTTTGTCACATAGCGGACCTGTATTTATACTTCCACACTGCTCTCTGCTTTTCTTCACACTTCACAACACACCACACACAACTTCATACCAAAATCCATCTAGTATATATATCCGTATCAAAGATTTCAACATCTTTCTAGTTGGCATCTGGAATACTCAATACTTTCCCAAACTCTGGTCTGTCAGCTGAATCCTTGCTTACCAAGTGATGTGTATCAAAGAGATACTTATGGAAGTCATCAATCATGTCAGCCAATCATGAATGATCTCTAAAAAGGCTTGATCATCATCAATATCACATCTGAATTAAGGTCTGATGCTCTACCAGTCAATTTACTCTACCAAACAAAAACCCAACACTTAGGTGTTCAAATCTTTTCACTCTTTCATCAGCGGAGGCTCAATCTCTGGAATGTAGCTATCATGGTACTCCTCTTGACTTCCCCAAGTCTGCACTTAGCTGAGATACTTCCTCTGAGAGATCCGGACCTGACTGTCGGACCTTGCTGCATGCTCTGTTCTTGCTTACCAGACCAAAATACTCTTTATCTGACTTCCGGTATAGACATACCATATCCTATAGATGTGTGGGATGGACTTTGTTGCCATCAATGACAACACTCATGAAGCCACACAATGTCTCTTGCCAACAATCTCCCCCTTTGGCATTGATGGCAACACTTAGTGAAAAATGACTAAGTGTTATAGTATACTCCCCCTTGGCTGATGCTCTATTCTTATGTACACATTTTTAGAGCTCCCCCTTAACTAGATTCCACATTTTTCACTACTCCTCACTCCCCCTTTGACATCAATGGAAAAGGGTAGGATCTGCACACCAAAATTTCCCAAAAATAATCTATACATAGCCGCATAAGTATATATACAAATTGTATTTACATAAACTTAAGTATGTCTGCAAAAGTACTCTTCAACTATACAGCTTATGTCGCCCAACTCTGCTTCATCCTGTCCAAAATTGAGATGTGACCACTCAACAGGAATGCAAAAGCTTCTGGCCTCTTTAGATCTTTCAGATCACTGGTCCAGGCTGTGGTCTAAGCATTAGTTAGGACCTCATGCATGGCCTCTAACTTAGGGATAATTATCCCTCTTAGTTCACTTAGCCTGCTTATCCTATTTTTCTTCTCCTTCTAAAGCTTCTTTATTTCATTTATAGCTACAAGAGTTTGGCATTCTTGATTCATTATGGAAGAGGAGAGAGGATCAAAATTCTGAGATAGATTTGAAAGTTTGTTCTCTTGATCTTCCATCTTCTTGGTAATATCTGTTGTCACGGTGGACCAAGATAGACAAAATTTGTATAGATCTCCACCATTTTTAAGAGCATTTTCTAGGCTCTTTATTCCAATGTTCAGATTTCTCCTATCATTTGATATGAATCCCTATACTTCAGAGAATGTTTTATCCAAAAATTCTTTCTAGACTTTCTCCTCAGCTGATTTTTCCAATGAATCAAAATGTGTACTGACAGAATTGACAAGTGATTTCAGATTACTGGATGAGGAGGCTGAAAGATCCTTCTAGAAGGATGGCATGATCTTTTCCAATACACCAAATGCAATTTCTATCAGCTCATAGTCTTCCATGTGAGACTTCAGAAGTTTTTCTTTTGCCTTTGCTTGGGCAAAGGATGCTATCTTCATTGTTTGAACCAGGGAGAGGGAATCAAAATTGAATGGTCCTTGGAGTAGCTCTGGTTCATCAAATTCTGTCATTTCTTTTGTCAGGAAGTCTTTGACTGCTTCTACAGTGTCTCTTGCCAGAGATAGAGTTTTCTTCCTTTCAGTGGCCTCAGAGCTGTCATCTGGGGTTTTCTCTATTTGATCTTTTTCTCCTTCCTTGACTTCTTCTTGATCAGTTTTCTCACCTTTTCTTTCTTCTCCTTCAGTTCTAGAGTCAGCAAGGGGATTCAGAAGAGAGATGTTTGCTTCTTTAGGGACTTCCTCTTCCGGAGTAGAGGAATCCAAGTCCTGAGTCTTTTCCTCACCTATGTCCTTTGGTTCTTCTCCATTTTTCACAGTAGATTCTCCTTTGTCATCCATGGTAGAGGGTTCATCACCTAAGTCCTCTATAACAGGAAGATTGAATCTTTTAAAAGCATTCCAAAGAATATCTTCTATTTCTTTTGCCACTTTGTCAGTTTCTCCAAGCATAAGCTAATTCATTCTAGCTTTGCTCTGGAACTCATCCTTGCAATCTTTCAAGATCATATTCATTTGTTTTGGAGTGATTGAAGGATATAGCTAAATAGCTATCTGTTCCCGGATCTCAAGGTCCTTTGCCTTAGCATTATTCTTCCTTATTTCTAGTTCCTTCTCTAGGCTTTTGGGAATTAAAGAGATGATTTCAATGAATGCTTTGTTGTAGATGTTTAGATACCTAACTGTAGCTTCTTGCAGGATCTTCTGATCAACTTCACTATAATCATCATAAAATTCAGTCATTGGCTTCAAGTTCCCATCCACAGTGACTGATTTGATGATATCATCAATGTAGAGAGTAGGCTTTTCAACAAATTATTATGCCTCTTCTTCCTTGTTAAGACCGATAGAGGGTTCACCAGATGTTTTCTTCTTCTTCTTCATTTTCTTGATCTCCTCATTAGATTCTGTCTCTTCATCATCCTTCTAACTTATATAGGACCGTGTTGCCTTTTTCTTTGTTCTCTTCTCTCCTTTTCTAGATGTCTGGGCTTCTAGTTTTGATGCCTTTTGGCTCTTAGAGGTGGCAGTTGCAGATCTCTTAGAGGATCTGGTCTAGGAGGGGGCTTCCACTAGAGCACTTTCTTTCTCTGCCCTTTCCATCTTCTCTTTGTTGGCATTAAGTGCCTTCTTTGATATTCCATGCCTCTTGGCGAATTCTTCTACTTCCCTTCTCACTTTTCTCTTGATCTCAGGTTGTCTTAGTTCAACATGAACTTTTACACTTAGCTCTTCAAAGGTTCCAAACCTTTCTGCCTTAGGGTCCTTGGGCTGACTTAGTAGGTGTTGGATGTGCAGTTCCAAAATTTTCTCATCCACCTCATAGCCCATTGATATGATCCATACTATTCTTGGTTCCACTGCCTCCATTAGGCATTGATCAGTGTCTACCATGAAGCACATTGTATCCTTGTATTTTTCAACTAGAGATTGGGGGATTCTCTCTCTGGCCTGCATCATGCCTTGGAAGTTTTTGAAGTAACCCCAGAGAGTTGTGCTTTGTGCCTTGGCATCACCAAGCCCATACATATAGTCTCTTATTTGAATGGCAACATGTTTGTCATTTTGCCATACCCAACCACTGGATCCGAGTAGCTCATTCATAAAGTAAAAGAATAAACACAATATTAGCCCACCATATTTGAATGAGTTCTTTTTGTCCTTCATGATCTTTTGTAGATTTTCCAACAGTTGGCTCAGAAGAAGTTCACAAAGATCATAATCTACATTCTTTCTTAACATTTCATAAGCAGTGTAAATTGTTGTTCCAGATACGGAATTCTCTCTACTAGGGTGATATATCTTGTAGCCAATTATCATGGAGGCAAACTTGATATTCAGATCTATGATATCCTCAATTGTCATTGCTCTTTTATCAAATTTAGATCTGGTAGCCTCACTCACAGTTTAGTTTTTGACTGATTTTAGAGTAGGCAACCCACCGGATGAGTGCAATCTGGTTACCGCCCTAATTACATCCTTGGTTATCTTGAATGGCCTCATCAACCACATAAAGTTTTCATGCATTCTATTTAGAACATACCGGGCCCAATTATCTTTAGCAAAATAGGGTAAATGAATGCATTGTCCAAAATGCTTATCCCGGATGGCCTTGTACTGAGGTTTGAGTTCAAATGACTCATCTATTAGTTCCTTGTGGTAAATATCCATTAGCTTGGATTCCCCAAATTCTTCAATGTTAGCGTGAATGTAAACCCCTAACATCTTCTACATGCAGAACTCCATGCAGAATGCTAGAAAATGTGCCTAGGGGATCAACTTCTAGGGATTTATAGGGATGTTTCTTGAATTTAGGGCATGGCCTATCAGTGATCTTCACCACATTCAGAGTAGCCATCTTTCAAAGATTCAGAGAGAGATATTCAAGAGAAAAAAATACCTTTTACACTTCTAGGGTTCATGATATGAGCCAGATCGGATTGTTGGATGAATCGACTTCTGCGGTAGATCTTTGAGATGTTTGAGGCAATTTTGTTGCAAAGCTCCTTTTCTCTTCTTCTCGAATGTAAAATGAGAAAATGTTCAATAAGAGAATCCTTATATTTCTGTGCAAACGCTAATTCCACATTGTAATAAATGCACAACTTAAGTTATTCCAGTTATCTTGTTCTCCTTGTTCTGAGAAAGATCTTTTCTGAATCACTGAGATGCACTTAGAGTTTATTATTGGTGATTATTGACAATCTATCTTTCTTTCTCCAATCATTTCATCTATCTGCAGATCAAGATTCCTTAATTTGAATCATATTGGATCTAACTGTGAAAGTCCTGCTTCTTGCCAGATGACTGTTAAACCGGATCAATCTTGAAGGATTAACCTGTTCTAAACTTCTTGTGGATCTTCCATATCTTTACCAAGGCTTATTTAGATGTTTCTCTAAGGACCCTTTAATCCGCAACTTTCCTTGTGCCAATTTCAGGCACCAATTAACTGGCTGGGGGAATTTGTTTTCCTTCTTGACTCCCCTTGAGCTAGAGCTCATCTTATTTAGTTTTCGAAAGGAATATCAGCACTAGATTCTGGTACGGATCCATCCCCAACATTTTTTGTACTTCTCTTTACCCAAATCTTGTTCATCTCCCTTTGAACTTCATCTGCATTTACTTTTCCTTTTCCTTTGTCTTGATTTTGGTTATGATGCACTGGACCCCTTTTTATCCTGATTCTTGCTTCTACAGAATTTAGCAATATGAATGGATCTATTGCAATTGTAGAAAACAACATTTCTTTGCATTTTTGACTGATATCCTCTTGATCTGCATTGATTAGCCATATGTCCCATTCTATTGCATGCAAAGCATCTACCATTGAATGAATTGTTCATTTGAATATTTCTACATTCATGAGATTTGTGACCATACCTTTTGCAGTTGAAACACTGTCCGGAGAAGGATGAATTAGTCTGATTCATTCTCTTTCTGTACTGATTTGCTTTATGACCAAATTTATTGCAATTGTGGCAGTATCCATTGAAGGATAGATATCTTTGAGCATTAGGTTGGCTTACCAGAGGTCCTCTAGGCTTGTTCCTTGGATTTCCTGATCCAAAGTTCTTCTAACCGGATCTAGAGCTTTCACCTTTCTCATATCCCAAGCCATGCTTGTTATCTACTCTCTTTTGGCTTTCAAGGAGAACTTCAAGTTGAGTAGAGATTATCTTGAATTTCTCTTTGTATTCATTTGTTGTTTGAAAATCCCTTTTAAGAGTATCTATCTGATTCTCAAGTTGTTCTTCATTATCTTTAGCATCTTCAAGATCAAATTCTAGATGTCTAATTATTCTGTCCATTTTGTGGCATTCTTCTGACTTCTCCTTGAGAGATTGTTTTAGATTATCTTCACTTTTTCTTTTCTCTTCAATCTCTTGGGTGAATTTCATAACCCCTGATTCCATTTCATGTCTCACCATAATAACTTCTTTTGATATCTTCTCACATAACTTGTTTTTCTCATTCAGATCTTATTAGTATCATTGGCTTCACTTTGACTAGCTAATTGTTGAAGTAGTTCCTTTCTCTTTTTCACAGAGATACTTAATTTTCCTTTGAGTTCATTTATGAAATCATCAGCTTCTTTGAGTCTTTTCCTCAGGGCATTGACTTCAAAGTGAGATTGTTCAAGATCATCTAAGGCAGACTGAAGATGTTCCCTCATACCATACATATCCATCGAGATTCCCAGATCTTCCTCAAGTTGTTAGGCTCTATTAATAGGAACTTGGCTCTGATAACAATTGTTGATAACTGAGAGGGGGGTGAATCAGTTATCTTAATTATTTAACTTTCTTTTCTTCTTTGACAATTAGTGCAGTATCAAAACTTGTAAGCATAAATGAACATGAAAGCAGAGATGAAATCAACACACATAACACAAGGATTTTTACATGGAAAACCCTGTTAAGGGAAAAACCATGGTGTGACTAACCCAAGATTGTATTCTCTGTTAAAAGAATAGATGTACAAAATGGCACTTGCCAATTAGGGCTCACCGCCTGAGCACACTGCTCACAAGAGGCTCACTGCCTACAAGAGATTCACTGTCTACAAGTTATAAAGATAGTAACCAAGAGTTTGAACTGATGACAAGCATCCACATATGCTGAGGTTCAGTTCTGGTTGGGCTAAATAAACTGATCTACTGCACTTCATTCTTCCTCTACTTTAGGCTGATGTTCTGTCACATACCAGACCTGTATTTATACTTCCACACTGCTCTCTGCTTTTCTTTGCACTTCACAACACACCACACACAACTTCATACCAAAATCCATCTAGTATATATATCCGCATCAAAGATTTCAACATCTTTCTAGTCAGCATCTGGAATACTCAATACTTTCCCAAACTCTGGTCTGTCAACTGAATCCTTGCTTACCAAGTGATGCGTATCAAAGAGATACTTATGGAAGTCATCAATCATATCAGCCAATCATGAATGATCTCTAAATAGGATTGATCATCATCAATGTCACATCTGGATTAAGGTCTAATACTCTTACAGTTAGTCTACTCTGCCAAACAAGAACCCAACACTTAGGTGTTCAAATCTTTTCACTCTTTCATCACCGAAGGCTCAATCTCTATAATGTAGCTGTCATGGTACTCCTCTTGACTTCCCCAAGTCCGCACTTAGCTGAGATACTTCCTCTGAGAGATCTGGACCTGACTGTCGGACCTTGCTGCATGCTCTGTTTTTGCTTACCAAACCAAAATACTCTTCAATCTGACTTCCGGTATAGACATACCATATCCTGCGGATGTGTGGGATGGACTTTGTTGCCATCAATGACAACACTCATGAAGCTACACAGTTTCTCTTGCCAACAGAGAGATAGATAGATATTAGAGGTTTAGAGTTGCTTGGATTTAGGATTTAGGGGTTTGGAGTTTAGGGTTGATCAGGTTTGGAGATAGCTAGATAGAGAGAGAGAGAGAGAGAGAAGAAAGATAGGGAGAGATATAGGAGACAAAGGGGAGAGATAGGGAGATATAAAGTGAGCGAGATATCCAGAGAGATAGGGAGAAGGAGTTATAGGTAGAGGGATGATAGAGATAGGGAGATAGGGGTTTAGGGTTTCTCAGCTTTAGGGGTTAAGGTTTAGGAGCATTATTTAGGGTTTAGGGTTTATAGGTTTAGAGATTAGTGTTTAGAGAGGGAGGACCAAAAGGGAGATATAGAGAGTGAGGTACATGCCCAGAGACATAGCCGAAAGAGATAGGGATATAGAGAGTGAGGGACATGGCCAGAGACATAGGGAGAGAGATTGAGCGGTAGAGGAACGATAGAGATAGCTGGGAGATAGGGAGATAGAGGTTTAGGGTTGCTTGGGTTTAGTGTTTAGGGTTGAGGGGTTTGGAGTTTAGGATTTAGGCGTTTACAGTTTCTTAGGTTTAGGGTTTATGGGTTACGGGTTAGGGCTTAGGGGCATTATTTAGGGTTTATATATGTTTTAGGGGTTAGGGTGTAGGGTTAGGGGCATTATTTAAGGTTTAGAGGTTTAGGCTTTAGGGGCATTATTTAGGGTTTACGGTTGCATGTCAAAAGAACTCTCTCTCTCTCTCTCTCTCTCTCTCTCTCTCTCTCTCTCTCTCTCTCTCCTCTCTCCTCTCTCTCTCTCTCTCTCTCTCTCTCTCTCTCTCTCTCTCTCTCTCTCTCTCTCTCTCTCTCTCTCTCTCTCTCTCTCTCTCTCTCTCTCTCTCTCTCTCTCTCTCCTCTCTCTCTCTCTCTCTCTCTCTCTCTCTCTCTCTCTCTCTCTCTCTCTCTCTCTCTCTCTCTCTCTCTCTCTCTCTCTCTCTCTCTCTCTCTCTCTCTCTCTCTCTCTCTCTCCTCTCTCTCTCTCTCTCTCTCTCTCTCTCTCTCTCATCAACAAAGCAAATGGAAATAAGGAAACTAGGACATGAAAAGAGGGATGAGAATATAAATTGGCAGGATGAAATGGAAACAAGATAAAACTAAAGTTCATTGGATGGGAAGAATGATGAGAGGAGAGGTGGAAAATAGTAAAATAGGGAAAAATTGGTGGGATCTAGATAGAGAGAGAGAGAGGGTTTCTTGGGGTTAGGGTCATGGTTTAGGGGCATTATTTAGCATTTATGAGTTTAGCATTGCTCAAGTTTAGGGTTTAGCACATGGCTAGAGACATAGGGAGAGAGATTGAGAGGTAGAGGGATGATAGAGATAGGGAGATAGGGGAGAGATATGGAGAGAGAGGTTTAGAGTTTATTGGATTTAGAGTTTAGGGGTTTGGGGTTTAAGGTTGCTTAGGTTCAGAGATAGCTAGATAGATAGAGAGAGAGAGAGAGGAGATAGATTGAGAGAGATAGAGGAGATAGAGGGGAGAGATAAGGAGATAGAGAGTGAGAGAGATGTCTAGAGAAATACAGAGAAGGATTGAGAGGTAGAGGGATGATAGAGATAGGGAGATAAGGAAGAGATAGGGAGATAGGGGTTTAGGGTTGCTCAAGTTTAGGGGTTAAGGTTTAGGGGCATTATTTAGGGTTAGGGTTTATGGTTTAGGGGTTAAGGTTTAGAGGTTTAGGGTTTAGTGTTTAGAGAGAGAGGATCAATAGGGAGATATAGAGAGTGAGGGACATGGCCAGAGACATAGGAGAGATATTGAGAGGTAGAGGAATGATAGAGATAGGGAGATAGGGAGGTAGGGAGATAGAGGTTTAGGGTTGCTTGGGTTTAGTGTTTAGGGTTTAAGGGTTTGTGGTTTAGGATTAGGGGTTTAGGGTTTCTCAGGTTTAGGGTTTATGGGTTAGGAGTTAGGGCTTAGGGGAATTATTTAGGGTTTATGGTTTAGGGGTTAGGGGTTAGGGTTTAGGGGCATTATTCGGGGTTTACAAATCTTCAAGGATCTAGATAGTGTGGCTATACACATTGCTACACATGTTGGTGGCTAGTTAGACACTTGGAACATCAACAACCACATGTTTATGCTTCCATACATGTGTACCACCTAATGACATTTGTACTGCAAAACATGATCATATAAATGGCACTGTATGTGTCTAACACATGGTGATGTCCACGTACGCCACATGCCACAATGATCCAGTTGGCACCATACAAGTTTGAGTACATTTGTTCTCATCCCATCCATATAAGAAATGCACCATACATGTTGGATACTTGTCAACATCTACATGGAGCATAACTGATGGTATTCTTGAACAAATGTCTACTTTGTATTTTTTGTAGAGTAAAAGAGGTATAACAAATTTTCATCTTACCTCTCTGTATATTTCCTTTGTTCATTTTGAATAGAAGTGACATATATGTTTGAACCCTTCTATATTTGAATGTGTTTTGGTTTACATATCTATTTTCCTTTATGTATTCTATGATCTTATTACATTAATAGATAATATAGGATTGTCCCTTAGTTCACCTTGGGAATTAGATTAAATAACATCTGAAGTTGACTGTAAATTGACAACATGGTGAGCATTTTGTTGATTTCTTGCTTATTTTCACCCTTTTGAAAACTAAATTTTCCTATTGAAATTTTGAAGGATGAGATCCATATTTAAGTGCATTAGACTTAAGAAGTTTCAATTCAATGTTTCTTACATTTCCACACAAATCCATGGAAGAATAATAGTTGTTTAGGTACATTGTCTCAGCTTGGATAGTAGGTAATAAGCCCTTAACAAATATTCTTTGCAATTCATCAATAGGCATTTGATAGTGTATCTTTGTTGACAAAGTTTGAAATTCAATAACATAATCATGATTGCAGTCATTTGATCCTTGTTTGATGCTCTCCTATTCCTTCAATCTATCTTAGTGAAGGAAAATAAATACATGGGCAACCCATAGAGAAATTTGTCATCAATTTTTTTCCTCAAAATTGTCTCATGATATGGTGAAGGAAAAAATTACCAAAGATAAATTGTGATCATTATTCATCGACCCAAAAACTAATGCATTATTAGAAATGTAGACACCTAAATCTTAGCATGGCCTAACATCTCACTAGATCTATCCCACATCTCCTCTTACAATGTTAATTAAATAAATCATATTTATTTAATTAACCACTTTGATCATTTCTCCTAATATCAGTTTAATGTCATGCTATTTAATTAATAAATCTAACCGTTCTTCCGACATTAATTAAATAAATTATGATAATTTATTTAATTGATTAACTAATCCAATTAACCCTTCCTCTAAAGTCTCATCCTTAATTAAATAAATCCACATTTATTTAATTAAATCAATCACCCCCAACATTCCCCCACAATTAAATAAATACATAATATTTATTTAATTTATCCTAAAATCCTCCTCAATCATTAGTTGATTAAATAACCTAGTTTAATCAACTACCTAATAATCTCCCTGAATTTGCTTGATCCTATTCGGTTTGATGCTCTCCTTTTCCTTTATTCTATCTTGAAACCTATATTTTTACCAAAAATCTCTAACATTCAGTCTCTGGAATATATATCATGGACATTGTGAAACAATCTTGACTATTTTTGACTATATGAGTGTTTTTGTTTATTACCATTGTCATGTAGGTTAATTGAATATCTTTTGCGGTTATGCAGGAACAAGAGGAATGAAATATGGAACATACTGCATTCTTGCAGAGCATAAAAGAATAGGTTACAGTTTAGCAATAGGAAGCGATTGATATGAAGAAGCTATCGCTACCCTGTGGACGGTTCATCTCACACTTGCGGCTTGGCGGTGTTCGAGTGTAGATTCTTCCTGCGGTCCCGACCAACGGCATTGTGGTAATAACATCAAGAGGTATCACTTACCGCATCCCCGCAAGGGTTTCAACCAAGGCCCGCAATAGAGTGGCAAGAGGAGAATGTAATGGGTTTTCACCCCACCATCTCACGACGATCATTCATAACATTTGCGGGTGGGTGGTAAATAGAAGGACATCAGGTAATAATTTCTTGTGGTCCCGCAGGGGTCAATCTAAGCATTTGCGGTCTTACAGTAAAGGATGAAATAGAAGTGGAGTGGCTATAAGCCCCCACTATCTCGCAGCCGGTCTAGGCGAGCCTTGCGGTGACGTG
Organism: Cunninghamia lanceolata; assembly: GCA_027924645.1. Taxonomy (NCBI): domain Eukaryota; kingdom Viridiplantae; phylum Streptophyta; class Pinopsida; order Cupressales; family Cupressaceae; genus Cunninghamia; species Cunninghamia lanceolata. The sequence continues at coordinate 27,274,559 of BSBN01000534.1, forward strand.
GTAAAAGAAATAAATGGCAAGCACATTCAATGCAGGGTCGCGATTATCAAGAATTACTATCAAATCTTGATATGCATACCCAATCATTAGATCAAATCAAATCAATGGCCAATATTTGAAAGGAATTGAATGCTGAGATTTCATGATCTCGTGGCATGAACCAAAGTAATGGTGATATGATGAACTCCTTGGCTGAATAAGATTCAAAGATTTCTTGGCATTTGCTCATTTTAGAGAATTCAGACATAACTTGGAGAAGGTGCAACTCAGCTCAGTGTGTTTCCTACAAACTATAATTGACCAGGTAAGTTCATTCCTGCACTCATTGATTAGAAGTGGTGTATATTTTGCTCTATTTTTTAGTTGCTGGTATAGTAAGTTGAATTTTGAAAAACCCTAGCTTGTTTAAGTCATTAAACATGGCACCCAAGAGGTTTGAGTCTGCCAGTAAAGTAATGATCCTGTAGTTCCCAAGAAAAGACCACTTCAACAATCTCTTCTAGAAGTATTGCCGCAGTCCATAGAGAAGGGTCCAAAGGAGATGTTCATAGACGCAGCAGAAGGGTGTCAGGATGCTACAATCCCTATCTCCAGGTGGGATTTGTTTTGGTATATTTATGCAAGAAAGGATGGCGAGGGACTAGTGGGAAATCCATGGAAATTAGATTTGGCAAAGTTGGTGGTGGTGCCCGCTGTATTTGTGGATGTGGAATTGATTAGGGCACTAGCACAATATTACCATGCTGTCACTAAAATAGTTAGAATGCCAAATGGAAATTGTCATTGGTGACAATAGACAAGAATGAAATTGTTGACTGTTTTATGTTGAACAAGCAAGCTCTCACTCAAGTGGATTTGGAGAGATTTGAATGAGATTACACAAGCCTGAGGAAAACACTTAGGAGAGATGAATTGCCAATATATATGAGAAGGGGGGCCACAACAAAAAAATTGAGATTCCATCAAATGCTATTGAGCCTTTCCCTGTGGAAGAATTTGCTATATATTTCAAGAGAGCCTATTTTGCACTGTGCCAGGTCTTGGGAATTGATGCACAAGGAAGAATGCCAACTAGCTTAATGATGATGGTTGTGAAAATACAACATCCAGAGGTGAATAGTGAATATGACTTTGCATCTCATATTGAGAAAAAACTACATGAAAGATTCTTGTGTGTGAAGGAGAACAAGCAACCCTTAGATTTCAAATTCTATTCTTTATTGTGTCACTTGATTCTGTATCAGAATAGAGGGATATGGTCAAGCAAAATGGATCTAAGTATGGTTGATGAGAAAGGACAAAGATTGCCGATTCAGTATTGGCGTTATAAGTGGGATTCCTGTTGTCAGAATAGTGACTACATTGTATTTCATGATTTGTTTGTTGTCAAGATATTGAATTCTCTTGGTATCTAGTTTCCTAGGTTGACTAAGGAAGTCAGGGTAATGTTGAGGCCACTTGCACACAAACCAAAGTAGGGCCACAACCATAATTTTTTTGATTGGTTTTTTATGTCAGATCATACTATAATCAGAGTATATGGTTGCCCCCAACCACCTCACATATTGCCAAAATGTGTATTAGACATAATTGTATTCATGGAGTTTATGTGGCAAATGATGTGGATGGAAAAGGAGGTAATGAAAAAGACAAAAAAAAGGTACATTTCTACCTGATGCTACAATTTTTGGTGATTGGTCTATTGGCTCTGACACTCTTGAAAATTTGCAAGCCTTTTTAAAGGTGAAATATTCTTTGAAATTGGGCATCAAGAGGAGTTGTGACCCTAAGGGTCATATGAATCTTATGAGACAATCAATTCTAACTAAAATAGTCATATCCCATCAGGTCCTGTTTGATGAGGATGTGATATGAAATCTTGTCACTTTTGATGAGGTATATAGTAGGAAGAGAAAATGGAATATCTTGAAAAATATTGAAGATGAAAAGAAAAAGAAAATCCCCTATTTCTTGGATTCTTTATTGAAGAAAAGACCCTCTGAAGAGAATTGATGCAATCATTGATAATTTTGAAAGTATTTATGGTAAATCAAAGAAGCAGCCTCCTAAGGATACTAAACTTCCAGTGAAAAGGTCTGTAGGGATTGAGATTCATGAGTCTGCTCTAATGTTTTTGTCAGTGCAAGATCCATAGGTCCTAGAATCACCACCAGCAAAGAAGCAGAGGATAGAAGAGGTATCTCCACTTGTCCCCTATGAAATGACTGAAGAGGTGGGGGATCCTAATGAGGTGGCTAACTTTTTGAGGCACATGGGAGATGAGCAAGAGTTTGATTAGCCATTGGTTGGTCAACCCACTGATACACATAAGCCTGAGGCTAAGAAGGGTGAGCAAACCCAAGCTGAACCAAAGTTGGAGGAGGATGAAAGGATTATAGCCTCCTTGAGGTTCATAGAAGATGACGACTTCATCAAAACTCCATAGTTTAAGGATTTTTGGCTAAAAATGAAAATGAAAGAATATAATGAAAAAGTGGCAATAAATAAAATGGGTGCTGATGAAGCACAACATGATCAAATCATTACACAAACTTTTAAAGATTTCAAAGTAGATTAAATCAATGTGAGTCCAGAGGAGGCAAGACAAATGGTCTTGAAAAGTAATATGCTCATCATCCCTAGCCTTGAATTGAAAAAGGTATTTTTGCTTGACCAAGTTAGAAGTCAGGATAATCCACAACTTATTTCATAATTTGATTATGAAGATGGCATAAGTGGATGTGGTTTTAATCCAAAGATAGAGACCCTTGCAATCTGGACTACTCAGAAGAATACAAGAAAACTAAGATTGCTTTATATTGTTCAAGAAATGAGGGGTACAGCTATGGTAAAGACTTTTCAAGATACATCAGCAATAGAAGCAGCTACTCTCAATGTTCATACTACTATGTTTACTCATGTTGTTGTGAAGAGGTTAGAACAAAGGCTAACATATTATGAACAAACTCAGAAAGTAATGAATGATGAACTAAACAAATTGTATTTTGAAAATGTGAAATAAAAGAAACAATTGCAAGCTGTGAATTCTTCTCAAGGTCAAGCCATTGTACCCTATCAGCCCCCTGTGCCACAAACAGCCAATGATGTCACAATGTCTACTAAAGAATTTAATGCAACAAGATTGACATTTGAAAAGGAAATTGAAAGTTTGTCAAATAAACAAAATGAAATGACAAAGAATGAGGCAAAGATGAAAGTTTTTGAAATTTTTGAGGAAAATTTGGAGCATAGAGTAAAATTGGTTGTGGATAAGCTTGGGAGTGTGCATGATTGCTACTCTTCTTTATGTTGGTCCATTGAGCAATTGCAGATAAACTTTTCTATTTTGGATTTGTTGTATAAAAAATGGCAACCCTATCATCACACTTTGGTTACGATGTGCTTAGTAGTGCAAAGGAATCCTGATGCCCCTACAGCTTTGAAGCCCACTGAGCAAATGGTCAAAACAATCATTGATGAATATCAGTATGTGAATGGGGAAATCCAGAAGATGCAAGCAAAGGTTGAATGTTTTACTATGTTCAAACATAAATTCATTCCTTTCATACTGATAGAAGAAGAGAAAATCAAAAGTCTTAACACATGGAAGATGGAATTCGGACAAATAGTATTCCAAGTTATGAATTTTTTGAAGGATGGAGGTGTCAGCATTCTTAGTTTCAACATGATATTGGACTGAGTAATTGCCTTGGATGCTGAGTATGGAAAATTTGTGATGGATGTCAAAGCTCTTCTTGATAAAAGATGGAAAGATCACCAGGAGAACTTGCTTCAGATTCAGGCTTACCAATGGCCTGGTGATTTTACAATATATAAATGGGAGGAGAAATATCTTAGAGATGAATCATCAGCAGGATAGGTTCAGGTGCAGAGGAGAAATGAGCCATATGCTACCATTAAATAACACCACCACATCTTGAATGCTCTCCTTTTATCTCTGTATGTTTTCTTCATGTTTTCAAAATATATTCAAATATATTTGAAAATCTAAATTAGACTTATAAAAGGAAAATATTGTAATATCAAGGGTTAGGAATACAAAGAGCCATTTTGAATGTGAAAGGTCTGAAGCTTGTTGCTTCCTTTATAAAAGGAAACCAAGACCTTATGGCTTAGGATCTATTTGGGATTTTGCTTTTTTGAAAGAGAAATTGCACTGCTTGTACTTTGAAGCAAATCAATATAAAAGTTTCTATTCTCTAGTGCTCTCAACTTTTGGTTCTCATTTGTTTGTTGAATTGGATTGCTAATAATTTATCTAGTTGTCTCTAATTTACTTTTTGTTTGTTATTCAAATCAACCTATCAAGTATATTGTTGATTTGTCAGAACACATTTGATGTTTCTTGTGTGGTTTGTTTATTGGGCTTCTTGAAGCAAGGATTAAAATCCTATAGGTGAATCACAGTAACTTTGGAAAGTTAAATTAGATTGTTAAAGAAGAACCTGATAACTTACATATTTGCATGTCTATGCAAGTCATAGACCTAGAATTGCCAAGCAAATCAAGTTGTGGCTAAAAGGGAAGCACATATTCTTCTTAGAGTGAAAACTGTTAGGGTTAGTCAGCAGAAGATATCAATTAAATGCAAATAAAGATTAAACAGAGAAATAGAAATACACAGAAATAATAACAACGAGAGACAAGTTTTAACGTGGTTCACCCAAACTCGGGCTACATCCACCAAACAGAGAGTCCAGTATTATTATCCAGTAAATCAAACTGATTACAATCAGCAATCCCTACAACTCAATACTGCTGCAAAATGCTACAATACAATACAATACCAAAACCCTAACCCTTAGCCGCTTTTTATCAAGCTTTTTGTCAGTTACAAAATAGGGTTTTCTTATGTCGGTCAATGAAAAAAATTAACTCCTAGTGCATTATGAAATAATAAAAACTGTGTGAGGTTTCGGGGGTGTTGCCCCTTGACCCCGCCCTGTATCGCGACAGGGAATGCACCAGGGGCGCTGCCCCTGGACCCCGCAAGGGGCACTGCCCCTTGACCCCGTAGGAATTTGGGGGGGAAACCGCGCCGATAAAAGTGGGGTAAATATAACCTCCGAGTCTGATTAGGCTCCATATAACAACAATCTCCCACTTGGAGACTGATCAAACTCCACACCATATCATCTCCCACTTGGAGACTGATCATAACACCACTGACCCTGTAGCTCCCACTGGAAATAAGCACCCTAGACTCTGTTGTTCTATTTTTGGTTGTTTTCAGTCTAGAAGACCAACCGAAGCTGAAGAGGAGTTCAGCTTCTCCCTTGTTACTGCCTTTGTAAACATATCTGCTGGATTGTCATCTGTATGTATCTTTTCCAGCTGTAACTGTCCATCATCCAACACCGACCGAATGAAGTGATACCTCAACTGTATGTGTTTGGTCTTTGAATGCAAGGTAGAATTCTTTGCAAGATATATGGCACTCTGGCTGTCCGTAAACAAATAACTGTTAACCTGTTGTGTGCCCAATTCATTCATGAAAGATTGCAGCCATATCATCTCCTTGCTTGCCTCTGTTGCAGCTACATATTCTGCCTTTGTGGTGGATAAAGCAACCACCTTTTGTAACCTGGAAATCTAACTCACCACTGTTCCACCTACAGTAAAGACATAACCTATAGTACTACGCCTGGTATCAATATCCCCTGCCAAATCTGAGTCTACATAACCTGCTAAATTAGTATTAGAGGCCCCAAAACATAAGTGTTTATTAGATGTACCTCTCAAATATCTGAGAATCCATTTTACCGCATTCCAATGCTCTAATCTGGGATGACTCATATACCTGCTAACGACTCCTACAGCATGTGCAATATCTGGTCTGGTGCATACCATGGCATACATTAAACTTCCTACAGCTGAAGCATAGGGTACCTTGGACATTTTCTCTTCCTCCTCTTGTGTCTTAGGACACATCTCCTTGGTCAATTTCAAATGACTAGGCAAAGGTGTGCTGACAGCTTTTGCATTCTCCATGTGGAATTTCTGCAACACCTTTTCAACATAAGCAGCTTGAGATAGAGTCAATTTTTTGTTCTTCCTATCTCTACAAATTTTTATACCAAGGATTTGTTTTGCTACCCCCAAATCCTTCATAGCAAATGACTGTGCTAACTGCTGTTTTAACTCTCTTATGTGATCCATGTTAGACCCAGCTACAAGCATGTCATCAACATATAAACATAAAATAATGTAGCTGTCATTATCCAACCTCTTAAAATAAACACAATGGTCAGAATTACACCTGCTATAGCCTTGTTCAGCCATAAAACTGTCAAATTTTAAATACCATTACTGAGGTGCTTGTTTCAGGCCATACAAACTCTTCTTCAATCTGCACACTAGTTTCTCCTTACCTTTGACCTCAAATCCTTGGGGCTGTTCCATATATATCTCCTCCTCCAAATCACCATGGAGAAAGGCAGTTTTAACATCTAGCTGTTCTAAATGTAAATCTTCAGTAGCCACAATACTTAAAACAGTACAAATAGAAGTCATCTTGACAACTGGAGAAAATATCTCATCAAAATCAATGCCCTTTTTCTGTGCAAATCCTTTTACAACTAACCTGGCCTTAAATCTTTTCTTACCTCCATCTTCCTCTTTCAGCCTGTAAACCCATTTATTTGGTAAAGCCTTTTTACCTACAGGTAACTTACATAATTCCCAAGTCTGATTTTTTAGCAAGGAGTCCATTTCTTCTTTCATTGCAAGCTCCCACTGAACCTGTGTATCCACCTGCATAGCTTCATCATACCCTTCTGATTCACCAGCATCTATTAACAAAATAGAATACAAAGAGGGAGAAAACCTTTCAAGAGGTCTACTTATCCTTGTTGACCATCTAACATTCACTGGAGTTTGTAGTATTTCTGGTTGCTGTTGCGGAACATGAGGAACCACTGAAACATCACTATTTGGAGTATCATCCAGCACCACATAATCCTTTTCTTTCTTCTCATGCTACTGCAACTGATCTTTGTACAACACCTTCTCATTGAATATAACATCCCTGCTTCTCACAATTTTCTGATTTTCAAAATCCCAAAGCCTATAACCAAATTCATCAATACCATATCCAACGAAGGTACTTTTTTTGATTTCACATCCAGCTTGGTTCTATTTTCAGAATCTATATGTGCAAATGCTTCACAGCTAAAGGTTTTCAGAAAAGAATAACTCACCTTCTTGCCTATCCATGCTTCCTCTGGAATACCACAGCCCAAAGGAACTAAAGGACCTCTATTAATTAAATATACAGCAATGTTGACAGCCTCTGCCCACATGTTTAAAGGCAGCCCAGCATGCAGTCTCATGGTCCTTGCACACTCCATTATTGTCCTATTCATGCGTTCAACCACTCCATTTTCCTGTGGAGTCCCTGGAACTATTTTCTACCTACGAATTCCATTAAAGGAACAATAATCTTCAAATTCTTTGCTGCAATACTCACCGCCATTATCAGATCTGAGACATTTTAATCTATTACCCGTCTCATTCTCAACCAAGCTTCTCCATTTCTTAAATGTTTCAAATACATCAGATTTCTATCTAAGGAAATAAATCTAGACCTTCCTAGTTGCATCATCTATGAATGTAACATAATACCAAGAGCCACCGAGAGAAGATACCTGAGCTGGTCCCCATACATCTGTATGCACAAGCTCTAATTTTTCATTTTTCTTTTGCTTCCCATCCTTGAGAAAACTGACTCTCTTTTGTTTTCCATACACACAACTTTCATAGAAATCTATATTAATACATTTCAGACCTGGTAAAACTTTCTTAGAATGAAGTACCTTCATACCTTTTTCACTCATATGCCCAAGTCTGTTATGCCACAGTGTTGTCTCAGAACCTGCAGCAACTTTTTCAGTCTCTTCCTGCAAACCTGCAGCAACTGTTCCTGAACCTGTTTATTTTTTCTCTGTAACAGCTAAAGTAGAAGGAACAGTATGACTTGTACAAAGATATAAGGTGCCTACTTTCACACCTTTTGCTACTACTAAGGCACCTTTTGAAACCTTCCAATTTTTATCAGTAAATGTAACAGTGCAACCTTGTTCAGTTAGCTGTCCTGCTGAAATTAAATTCCTACTGAGCCTTGGAACATGCCTTACCTCTTGTAGTAGCCAATGATTCCCATTCTGCAACTTAATCTTGATTCTTCCCTTTCCAACAATCTGACAGGGTTCATTATCTCCCAAATAAACTAGCCCAAAATCTCCTTGGACATAATCAAGAAAATAACTTCTATGGGGCGTAGCATGAAATGAGGCCCCTGAATCTAAAACCCATGAATCATCAGCATTATCTAGGGAAAGAATCAAAGCGTCATCTTCAGATTTATTAGTTACCACATTTGCTTCCTTATTGCCTTCTTGTTTGTCTCCTTCTTTGTTCTTCCGAGACCAGCAATCTTTCTTCAGATGACCTAGTTTTCCACAGTACCAGCAATCCTTCTATCCTCTGGTTTGGGATCTTTTGTCCTTTGATTTTCCTCATGACTTCCCATGACCTCCAGAACCTTTTCCTCTCTCCTTTGATTTGCCCCTACTTTTTGCATTCAAAACACTGCCTGATTTGGATCCACCTGAGCTTTTCTTACGAATTTCCTCACTCAGAATAACACCAACAACATCATCAAAATTTAGGGTATTTGAACCAGAAACAGAGTTACTAACCGCCATGACCCAACTATCCCAGCTTTCAGGCAATGAACATAATATCAAGAGAGCTCTGACTTCTTCATCAAATTTTACATTTACAAAAGTCAATTGACTGACAATCGTATTAAATTCATTTAAATGACCTGTCACAGATCCACCTTCAACCATTTTCAAATTAAACAACTACTTCATGAGAAATACCTTATTTGAGGCTGAGGGTTTTTCATACAATTTAGCCAAAGCTTTCATCAGACCATCTGTTGTCTTTGCTTCCGTTATATTGAATGCCACTGATGGTGCTAGGCACAATCGAATGGTTCCCAATGCCTTTCTGTCAAGAAGATTCTAATCCTCATTAGACATTGTTGCCAGTTTCTTGGCTACTCCTTCCAACGGCCTCCATAAATTCTTTTGATAGAGGTAATCCTCCAACTGCATCTTCCATAACTGATAGTTCTACCCATTGAATTTATCAACCTTCATTTTAGCCTCGTCTGCCATTGCTCCCACTCAACCGTGAGACTTTCCTGCAAATGATAATCGAACACAACCCGCTTTGATACCACTTGTTAGGGTTAGTCGGCAGAAGATATCAATTAAATACAAATATAGATTAAACAAAGAAATAGAAATACACAGAAATAATAACAACGAGAGACAAGTTTTAACGTGGTTCACCCAAACTCAGGCTACATCCACCAAACAGAGAGTCCAATATTATTATCCAGTAAATCAAACCGATTACAATCAGCAATCCCTGCAACTCAATACCACTGCAAAATGCTACAATACAATACAATACCAAAACCCTAACCCTTAGCCGCTTTTTATCAAGCTTTTTGTCAGTTACAAAATAGGGTTTTCTTATGTCGGTCAATGAAAAAAATTAACTCCCTGTGCATTATGAAATAATAAAAACTGTGTGAGGTTATGATTGAGGATTTGATGACTACTACATATTTTAATGGGGAAGATGTTTTTCAAGGGGCGCTACCCCTGGACCCCGCAAGGGGCGCTGCCCCTTGACCCCATCTTGGGGGCACTACCCCCAAACCCCCGTAAGGGGCGCTGCCCCTTGACCCCATAGGAATTTGGGGGGGAAACCACGCCAATAAAAGTGGGGTAAATATAACCTCCGAGTCTGATTAGGCTCCATATAACAACAAAACTCCATAACCCAAAGGTAGGCACCGATCATTCTCTTTTGAAAATCATTCGGGCTTTTATATATTTTCAAAATCTAATTTTATTTTTCTATTTTAGGAGTAGGGTTTAAAGATTTATAGAAAACATTAATCCAAATCATATGCCAGATTAGGTTAAGTGAAGTGGATGATTTAATTGAAAAAATTACATAAGCTCCTTAATATGTTCTGAAGTCACCAACAAACTTGAAAGTAAATTCTCATTGGTGAAACAAGGTAACACCCACCTAGGCTTGAACAGAGCCTAAAGTGCAGAGAATTTTGATTAATCTGATCAATTATGTTAGTTGGCCAAATTCACATATAAAACCTAATCATAAGATTTGGCCTATCTTTAGGGTTTTATAATTTACAAATTTGAGTACCAACAAAACCAATATTGACATTAAAGTGATGTACAAAAGCATTGGCCAAATCATTGAAGGAATGAATAGAACTATGAGGAAGAGAATAAAGCCATTCAATTGCATAATCCTTTTAGTTTCTAGGGAAGAGCTTTGTAAAAATTTTATCATCATAAACATAATAAATAAAAAACTTCCAATTGTGTCATAAGGTCCCCTTTACCACTATACATTACAAAACTAGGGGTTACCGAACAAACTAGAAATGGATAAGAAATAACTCAAATGAAAGTGGATTATGCTTGATTTCTCCTATGATATCCTTTGATTACTAGGGGTAATGCATCAACTTTACTTTGCATCTCATCAATTCTTTTAAGGATGACATCTATGTTGGAAGGATGAACATTAGGAGTTATGATTAAAATGGGAGTGGAAGTGGCAACATGAGATAATACGTGGAGTGTAGGTTGATTGGGGGACAAAGAATGAAGTTGGAATGACAACACTAGAAGTGGGAACATGAGTAGTGGGTGAGAAGTAAACACAATCAGGGGATGAGTGGAAGGTACAATATGAGAAGTAGGTACAATGAGAGGATCAATGATAGGATATATGAAAAATTGATAAGCAATATAGAGAAGAGAAGAAATATGTGGCTTGGCTAATGCGAGAGAAGATGTGGAAGGAGGCAAACTAGATGAAGAGACTTGTGAAGGAAGGGGAGGAGACACACTATTTAAGGAACTTGATGAGCTTATCCTTTGACCTATATCACTTAATACTTCCATCACATAAGGATTATCCATTAACAAGTTGCAAAGAACATCAATCAAATTTGAATAGTTAACATTATTGCTCAAATTCGTAAAGGTCTGATATAAGTATTTGTGTAGTAAGATTCATGTCTTGCCTATCCATATGTGCAACATGTGCATCATGATGAAAAACATCTTCCCCATTAAAACATGTAGTAGTCATCAAATCCTCAATCATAACTTCCTTGCAATGAATTGAGTCCATTGTAGAGTTAAGCCTAAGGTTTCTTCTTAGTGCAAAATGAGGATTAGGTTGAGATCTTGACATTCAAGAAAAATATAAGGCAATGAAAAGGAAATTGTATCTGGAAGTAATCCTAAATTTTTCTACCAACAATTCATACCAAAGATTGAACAATTTAAAGATATTGCAATAGGTAATTTGTATCGACACAAATAATATTAATGAAACATTTCAAAGTTTAGGTCATAAGAATTGTCCTTTTTTAAACATGAATTGTAAATAATTCTAAAAATTTAGAAGTCTTGGTCATTAACATTATTGTCTGCCACAATGTCATCCAGTGTATAATTGTCAATGTTCATATGTTCTTTCAAGTATTTAATATTATCATCATCCTCATCTTGACCTGCATCATCTTCATCATCATTGAAATTTGACTGTAGACCATCTATATTGTTACCAGATGTATTTGGATCATCATTTTCTATACCATCCATATAGTTGTCTTCCATAACATCATCTAACTCTAGATTGTTCTCTTCTTGTGCCTGAACATAACCATCTTCAACATCATCATGGATGTCAATTTATTTGATGTTCTCTAATCTCTCTCTCTCATTTTGTTGGCCATCATTGTTTTGCTCAGTATCCACTAATGCATCCTCAAATACATGTCTTAATCTTGGATCATAATGTATGACAAATATCCATTTCGGGTCCAAAATATATTCATAGAAAAATACCTGCACATGAACAACATACATATATTAGACGTATGGTATAACAATTTTATTGATTAATAAACACATGTATATATTCGCAATAAACTATGAATTAATAGATTAATGATCACTACTTCTTGTATGAGTTAAAGAAATACTTGCTCACAATGAATTGGTAGAACATAAGGCTCCTTATCCTCCGGTAGGAAACATGAGGAATCTATAGAAAACAATCCACTATGGGTATCATGTCTTCATGTCCTCTCAAATGCTTCATACCATCTACACTTAAAAATACAACATTTAAAAGAGTGGTACTCCAACTCAATAATTTATTGTATTTTCCCAACATATTGTAAATTCCCTTCAATTATATTCTTATCTTTTGACATTGATCAACTAGATTTCTTGAAGTCAACCACGATGCCACAATCGAAGGATCGTCTCTTTACATCTACACTTTCTACACGATAATGTCGACCATATGCCCACATTGCTAGATATTTCCTCGCCTATGAAAGACCATTTATTTCAGTGAAAACAAATATAATGATGAATATTAAAATAGTTAATAGTGTCAAAATTGTAAGGAAACAACATTTTGTAAAATTCCAACTGTACCTTTCTTTCACATCCTCTAGACATGTTGATTTCATCTTCTGTTATATTTGAATCTATACCTACATCTTCTATTTAATTTTGAATTTGTTTAGTAACCCATTCTAGTGTGCAATCTTTGCCCCATTCCCCAAGCAGATTAGTGGGAAGTGGAGTATTCCTTGAGTTCAATCTCTTAAACTGTCTCCTTGCTTCTAACACTTCTCTCTTTTTATCATACAGATCAATCCATTTGGTCATAAAGTCCATGTGGTACAGAATGAACTTGTCAAGTATAGTACTTTCATCTACACCTATTACATGTCAACATGTTTATTTCAAACTCCAAATGTCATGTTGTTAATTTGACAAATAAATTAGAGTAAATTAATGATTGCAAGAAAAACAACCACACTGATCATGAATTTACTTACTAATTTCTACTTGAACACCATTAGATTGTGGTTTTTCTCCATCAATAATATCTAATGCTCGTTCTTCATCCCAGAAGCATGGCCCATCTTCAAAATCCTTACCAAGGAATCACACATGAAGAAAAATGCTTCATTCAATACATACCCTTTAGCCATGCAACCCTCTGGATGTGCCTTTTGTCGGACATATCTTTTTAGAGTTTTCATATACCTCTCAAAGAAAAACATCCACCCTGTTGATATGACACCTGCCAATTCAATGTCATCGACTAGGTGTATAAGTAAATGGACTTGTAGGTCCATGAAACTTGTAGGGAGCTCCTTCTCAAATACACGTACAAATTCTGCAATTTCCTTCTTCCATTTTGGCACTTCACATTCATGGATCTCCTTGGAGGTCACCCACCTAATATAAGAATAGTAAATTAGTATGAACCTTTAGTCAAAAATTAAAAAGCAATATAATATCTCTATGTCTCTCACACATGAACATTTCATATAACCACATACCTTGTAAATGCTAACAATCGACTTATGGCATTCCTTAAGTCAACTGTAAAACAGGAATCCCTCCTAATTGCCAATGGCATGATATGCTATCAAACACATTTATAAAAAGGTCATTAGTATTTTTTTCTCACACAACAAAATATCAAAATATATTTAGTACTTAATCAATGTTACCAGAAAATGTTAAATGATGATATATAATACCTTCATAAAATTATGAAAATCATGTGTTTTAAATCCTATGATATGTCCATCAACTGTAAAATCTTTAACCAATGATGACCCATAGCTAGTAGGTGTCATTATTGAATGGGTGACATTTTTTAGTTGGTCTATTTTTTAAAATCCATGGAGCTTCTGCATATGTTTCATTTTTCCTATTTGGCCACAAATGTTTTCTATCAATTTTGGTAGGCGAAAGAGCAATATCTCTCCTCAAAGACAAGGTGTCCTCTTTGCCTGATATATGTCAAAATATAGAATCTGGGACATTTTTGAAGACATGCATAGGATCTAATAGGTGAGATATTAACAGATCCTTCCAGTAAGGGAGCTCATAAAATATGGATTTCCTTTTCATTCCTTCTGGCATATTAACTACAACTTGTTCTAGTTCTTCAATTGAATCACCCCGATCAAAAAAATCCTTCCAAGCTTTCAATTCAGCATCTTCATTCTTCTTAAGCCAATCACCTAGACCATAATCATGGGAGGGCCTCTATTTTCAACTTTTCCATCAAATTGATTCTTCAAGTGATTTCTAAACTTATGATCTAGTGGTAGAAAAACCCTGTTGTTTGCGTAAACAAATTTATGTAGATCTTTAAAATACCACCCTTGAAATTGTTCTGCACATCTTAGACATGCAAATATCCCCTTTGTTTGAAGCCATGCAATTCAATAAGTAATGTTAATAACATCAAAAAAATAGTATAAAACTAAGTATGAAAGTTGGGATGAAAATAAATTATGAGTGTAAATATGTAAATATTTTATCTTACCAAAACAAACACCAAGTCCTAGGAAATCATGAATAGTCCAACATAGCACACCATACAACATGAAGGACCTATTTGATGGTGGATGTGATATGTCATACATTCTTATGCCTTTGTATAGCAATTGCATCTCATCAATAAAAGGTGCAAGATAAACATCTATGTTTTTAACTTGATGTTTTCCTGGAACAATGAGAGTCAGCATAAGGTGCTCCTTTCTAACACTCATCCATGGGGGAATATTGTATACTATCGATTCAACTAGCCAAACACTATAATTTGAGCTTATGAAAGAGAATGGGCACACTCCATCAATTGCAAGACCAAACCTGATACTACGGGGTTCATCTTCAAATTTTCTTGGCCATTTTTCCTCTATGTGTTTCATTGCTTTAGAGTCAGCTGAAATTTGCATGAATCCATCTTTACTCCTATTCTTTGCATGCCAGTCCATCAATTGTGCAAGTGACTTGCAACGAAACATTCGTTGAAGTCTAGGTATAATTGGCATGTGACGTAAAACCTTCTTTGGAACTATAGGACCTTGTACATTTTTATGATATCTCTTCTCTTTGCATACAAGGCATTCTACCTTGTTTTGATATTCATCTATGTATAAATGCAATCATTTTTACATGAATGAATTTGCTTATGTTCAATCCCCAACTCAACCAACAACAGACGCGCCTCCCTGCAAGTTGATGGCAACACATTCTCTTCAGGGAATATTTTAGTTTTTAGTGCCCTGTAAGATTGCCAGAGATTAAATCAATTGAATGTTTGACTTATGATGAACATGTTTGATATGTCAATCTATACTAGGATTGTTTATATGCAATATACATGGTTTTAAAATCTCCTTAAAGAAATATAAATGAAGTTGATGAATGTTTATGAATTATGTGTACACCAATTGAAAATGCAAAGTAAGAAATAGATTTACTCACTTCAATAGGGTAGTGAATCTTTTGTCTGACTGACCAAATAGTGACTTGATTTCTAATAATATTAATGTGCATGCCAGTTTTGTGGTTTTACTTGCACCCGATTTGAACACAGGTGTCTTTGCTTCTTGCTTGATGGAGTCTTTCATGTTGTTATCATCAACATTACGTTGGTTGTAATTAGCCCTACTATCATCATTACTGTCAACCATATGATCATTATTGTCATCATTGTTTCCATCCCCAAAGAAATCTGTAAGCATTTCGTTCAATCCTTCTTCATGCATTGCATTTTCACTATCATGATCATCATCATTAAGGTTAGGTGGCATGTCATCAATGTATACGGATCTCATCATCTCTTCAAATTTCTTAGTTGGTAGTATTCTCTTCAATGTTGCTCTTTTCACTCTGGTATGGTTTAAAGGATGGTTTGGATCATCCTGTCCAAATATTAATAACCCAATTGGATCTTGGGTATTAGTATGTGTTTCATCACATCTTCTACCTATCAACAAATGCAAGCATTATTTAATGTTTGGCAACAATTGGATAAATCACAAATGTATCAATTTCAAAGAAATATAATCAAATATGGCTTAAAAAATAAAAATATAAATTGTATGAACATATATACATCAATTGAATAATGGAACATTATTTTATAGACTACCTTTTTTATATAATAATTTAAATAAAACACAATTTTGACAACATAGTTTATAAAACATCAGTCCACACTCATTTATTATTCTTTGGTTTTCTGCCCTTAAGAACATCCTTAGGGAGACCTTGTTCTTCCATCTTCTTTCACACAAGAGTGCATTTTAAGAAGGGCTAATCAATCAATAACTCATCCCCAATGGTAAGGTTCGTAATAGCCTCAACCATTATCAATCTATCAACCTCTCTTTCCATATCTCCATCTTTATCATTTATAAATGTTGGAATTAGGCCAGACAACTGAGAGGGGGGTGAATTAGTTGTCTATAGCTTTAACATTTTCTTCTTTTAATCTTCTTTGACAACTTACAAATAGATCAATGATGTAAATATTAAAGCATGAATTAACAACACATGAGCAGAAATAATATGAGCACACATAACACTAGAATTTTTATGTGGAAACCCGGTTAAGGGAAAACCACAGTGGGGGCTAACCCTCAAGATTTGTACCCTATTAAAAGTACTTAAAAGAAATGGGAAGGTACTTGCCTTTAGGTGCACTGCCTAGAGCTCGCTGCCTACAGGAGGCTCACTGCCTACAAGATTTTATGTTTAATACAGAAAGAATGAACTAAGAAATAGCATCTTCTTCATGCCTGGTTCAGTCCCATTGAAAGCTCACAAAACTTCTACTCTGTCCCAAACACTTCTTTGTTAACTCTTCATCCTTTACTGCTCTTGTTCTTCTGCTTCTCCTCTTCTTTGCTTTGCCTCTATACTTTTCTTAGGATTTTATCATTTTTGCACACGGACAACTTTCCACAACTCATCCACAAGTATTTATATGCTTCATCATCCTTGGAATGAACATCAAGGTCTTCTTAACACAATATGGATCACTATATTGTCATCCAAACATAGATGGGACTTGAATCTTCTTCGATCAACATGCTACGCTCCAGAGAATTGCTCTTAGATCATCTGACAGCTTGAATCATCCGGTCGGCCAAGACTTGGAAGAACAGCAACACCAAGGAAGAAATCTTCAACAATGAGCTCAATCTTCAATGCGTACCTCCAACACAACAGACACATGATCCAGAGACCTCCACAAGCACATTAAATTCAACAATAACATCTACACTACTCCAAATCATCATAATCACTTGCATCTTCATTTGATACCTCAAGAACACTTTCTTCCATGACTGTCACACTAGAAAGATTACTTACGGACCTCCAAACCATGAACCACTTGAGTTGAGGATACACACTAACTTCTGAAACATGCCTCTAGATCCACAGATCATAAGTTTTCATTGCAAAGAAATCTAGACCAATTTTCTATCACTCTGTCACTTCTGAACACTACAAAACCTGGTTCTACTCAGATGGCCATAGCTTCATCAAATCTTCATGCAGACCTCTCAAATCTTAACTGGAGCTACTTTAGACAATCCTCTACATAGCCATATGGTCCATGTACTTAAATCTTCATTCTTCTAGAAATGCAGAGTAATCTACTTCACTGATATGCACTATTTCCCCTATTTCTGACAAAGGGATATGTTGACATCAATGACAACACATCATAGGCACATATTTGCAACAATCTCCCCCTTTATCATTGATGGCAACATATGATGTGAAAAACTAATTCAACCATCAAGACAAGAATTTCTCCCTCTTTCTCTTATCACTTATGCAACCGCTTTCTTCATTGCTCCCCCTTTCATCAGCAACTAGTTTTTCACATGATTTTTCTCTCACTTTGACATCAATGGAAAAGGGCACATATTTGCAATCTTTTCTCCTCCTTTTTGTTTCAGACTAATCTCCAAAATTTGAATACTGACTACTCCCACTGAGTAGTATCTTCTTAACATCAATCTGGATCACAATATATGACTGTGAATTCCACCGGATTGATGCACACTAGTGCATCTTAATTTTGAATAGGAGGGGTAATAACCCATAGCTTCCCTCTAAGATACTCAAAAGTATCCTTAGGCAGAGGCTTGGTAAATATATCTGCAATCTGATCCTTTGAAGAAACAAACTCCAATTTGACTTCATTCTCACTTACCTTCTCTCTCAACAAGTGATACTTGATGGATACATGCTTTGTCTTTGAATGCAACACTGGATTCTTTGAGATGTTTATTGCACTAGAATTATCACAAAAGATTGTAACAGGCTCTTCAAACACAATTTTGATATCCTTCAACATTTGCTTCATCCACAAGACTTAAGTACAATTGCTTGTTGTTGCTATATACTCTGCCTCTACAGTAGACAGAGATATTGCCTCCTACTTTTTGCTCAACCAAGAAACCAATCTCCTTACCAAGAAGAATTGCATTAATTCTAGTACTTTTCTTGTCATCCACATCTCCTACCCAATCAACATTTGTATATGCATAAAGAGTGAAGTCATTATCCTTTGGATACCATAAGCCATAATCAGATGTTCCCTTTAGATATTTGAAAATTCTTTTGACTGCTACAACATGGGATTCCCTAGGATCAACTTGAAATCTAGTAACAAGTCCAATTGCATTCATAATGTTAGGTCTGGTCTGAGTCAAATAAAGCATTCCTCTAATCATTGATCTATACCTTTTCTGATCTACCTTAAGTGAATCATCATCTTTACTCAACTTGCATCCGGTTACCATAGGAGTACTTACTGGTTTTGAGTCCTCCATTCCAAAAATTTTCAACAATTCTCTCACATACTTAGACTGAGATATGAAGATACCTTTATCTGACTAAGTGATTTGCAAACCTAAGAAGAAATTCATTTCACCAAACATGGACATCTCAAATTTATTTTACATCTAATCAACAAATTTCTTACACGTGCTTCCATTGCCACCAAAAATGATATCATCAACAAATACCTCAACAAATAAGATGTCCTCATGATCAATCTTGAAATAAAGATTACTATCAGTGGTGCCTTTGCTAAATCCTAGATTTACTAGATACTTATCTAATCTTGCATACCAGGCTCTTGGGGCTTGTTTAAGTCCATACAAGGCTTTCCTCAATCTGCAGACCATATCTTCTTGATCAGACAAATGAAATCCTTCTAGTTGCTCAATGTAGACTTCTTCCTCTAACTCTCCATTCAGGAATGTTGACTTGACATCCATCTGGTAAACTTTGAAATCTTTGAAAGTAGCAAATGCAAGAAATAATCTGACTGCTTCAATTCTTGCCACCACAGCAAATGTTTCTTCAAAATCAATTCCCTCTACTTGAGAATATCATTTACATACCAATCTTGCTTTGTTTTTCACAACTTCACCATCTTCATTCAGTTTATTTTAAAAAGACCCATTTGGTTCCAATTACATTTTTGTTTTTAGGTCTAGGAACAAGATCCCAAGTATGATTCTTTTCAAATTGCATTAATTCTTCTTCCATTGCTTTTACCCAATTTTCATCATTACAAGCTTCATTCACTATTTTTGGTTCAATCTTTGAAATCAAACAATACTCTATTTGATCTTCAGCAATTCTTCTCCTAGTTTGAACAACTTTATTCTTGTCTCCTATGATTTGATCTTTAGAATGATTCATCCTTAAATACCTGGGGGTTTGGGGAGTTTCTTGAACTTTAGATTCTTGAACTCGTTCCTCAACATCTGCACTAAATTCTTGAGTCACTGGATTTTCTGGATCAATCTGGATCTGAGTCTGGGTTTGAACTTGCTTTCCTTGACTTTGACTTTCATCTTGATCATTTGAATCATATCCACAAGGCCTAGAAGGTCTTTCTTTGCTCTCATCAACCTTGACATTAGCACTTTCAACAATCTTTTTCAATCTCTTGTTGAAGCATCGGTATGCCTTGCTTTGAGTAGAGTAACCTAGAAATATTCCTTCGTCACTTCTTGCATCAAACTTGCCTAGATCTTTATCTCTTTTGATATAGCATTTACTACCAAAAACTCTGAAATATTTCATAGTAGGAGGATGACCACACCATAGTTCATAAGGTGTCTTACCAGAATTGCCTTTGATCTGTACCTGGTTAAGAGTGTAGATAGTAGTACTCACAACTTCTCTTCAATAGACTTGTGGAACATTTACTTCCATCATCATGGTCCTAGAAGCTTCTTGAATGGTCTGGTTCTTTCTTTCCACAACTCCATTCTGCTGAGGAGTCTTAGGAATAGATAACTATCTTTTTATTCCATGTTTTTCATAGAATGTATCAAACTCACTGAAGGTGAACTCTCCACCTCTATCAGATCTCAGACACTTTATCGTCACACCAATCTCATTTTCCACCATAACCTTGAACACCTTGAATTTGTCAAGAGCTTCTGATTTTTCTTTCAAGAAAGTTACCCACATCATCTGGGAGTAATCATCAACCAGCAACATAAAATATATGTATCCTTGCACACTTCTAATTCTAGCAGGACCACATAGATTACTATGCACAAGTTCCAACAGTCCATTTGAACATTGTTCTTTACTCTTGAATGAAGTTTTGTTCTATTTACCCAATTGACATTCTCTACACATGCTATCAGCAGGTTTCATAAGTTTTGGAAGATCTCTCACAACCTGAGTAGAACTTATCTTGACAATATTATCAAAATTCACATGACACATTCTCCTATGCCATAACCAACTCTAATCAATCTAAGAAATCAAAGAACTTTTGTCAGTACTACTTAAATGAAAGATGTTACCTTTAGCTTATGTACCCAATGCAATCACATTTCTGAAGCTTACAAAGATTTTGCATCCTTGAATCAGAGATCATACCCTTTATCAACCAATTGTCCAACACTGAGAAGATTATGCTTCAATACTTCTACATATAGAACATCATTAGTGTTATTCTTACCATCAAAAGAGATGGATCCTCTGCCATGAATTCTACTAGCTGAATTGTCTCCAAACTTCACAATTCCACCTTCGTATCTTTCCAAACTTATGAACTTACTTTTATCACCAGTCATATGATGAGAACATCCACTATCAATCACCCATTCATCCTTTTCTTCAATCTGAGTAGCCAAGACACTTTCCACATTCACATAGCTAGTAGATTTAGTAGACACCGAATCTTCTTCTTTGATGGCAATGAACACCCATTCATTTCCTGAGTTACTTCCCATATCAGATTCATCATCAATGACACCTTCTTCAGCTTCTTGGACATATTAACATTTCTTCTGAGCCCTTGATCTGTTAGGGTTTGGCTTTGAAACCCTCTCCAGACACCTTGAGACAAAATGACCAATCTTATTACAAGACAAACATTTGAAAGGCAACTTTCCTTCATACATACTGGATCCTCTTGGAAATAGTTTTGCAATAAGGGCTTCAAGTTATGTAGCCTCAATTTCATCATCTTCAAGATCCTTCCTTGCCTTCTCAAATCTGTTTGATCTTCCTAAAGAGCTTTCACCTGGATCATATCTTTGTTTTCCATAAATACTGGCCTTAAATGCAGATTCAGACTTAGGAAGAGAATCACCAAGCTCACTCATTTCAAATATTGAAAGCTTACCAACCAACTGATCTCTTATAACAATTGTCACAGTCTTGATCTCTTAAATGGTAGTAACTTTATGCTTGTATGCCACAGGTAAGGATATGAGCACTTTGGCAACAATCTCTGATTCTTCCAAAATTCCACCAGCACTCCTGATACCGGTCACAAGTTCATTCACTTTCTGCATGTAGGAAGTAATGTTTTCATCTTCACTCATCATCAACCCTTCATATTTACCCTTCAAGATCTGTAGCTTGGCACATTTGACATATTTATCACCTTCATACAGAGTTTCCAACTTTTTCCAGATTTCATGAGTAGTTTTCAATTCCAGGACATTTGTCATTTCTGTATCAATCAGGGTACTGAACAATGCTTCTTTAACTTGAATATTGTATTCAACTTCCTTGAGTTCGTCTAGAGTTGAAGGGCTTTTCTCCAGAATCTTATACTCATCCTTAATTATCAACCAAAAGGCATCACCCATACATTGCAAATGACACCGCATGCACACCTTCCAAAGGGAGTAATTTGCTCCATCAAATCTCAGACTTTCCTTTTTGTAAGTCAACATCTTGGATCTCCTCAAGCGGTCAAGCTTCTTTTAGAGGAACCGGTTCTGATACCAATTGTTGGAATTAAGCCAGACAACTGAGAGGGGGGGTGAATCAGTTATCTACAGCTTTAACCTTTTCTACTTTTAATCTTCTTTGATAACTTACAAATAGATTAATGATGTAAACATTAAAGCATGAATTAACAACATATGAGCAGAAACAATATGAACACACATAACACCAGAATTTTTTACATGGAAAACTAGTTAAGGGAAAACTGCGGTGGGGGTTAACCCTCAATATTTGTACCTTATTAAAAGTACTTAATATAAATGGGAAGGCACTTGCCTTTGGGTGCACTGCCTAGAGCTCACTGCTCAAAGAGGCTCACTGCCTACAAGATTTTATGTTTAATACAGAAAGAATGAACTGAGAAATAGCATCTTCTTCATGCTCGGTTTAGTCCCATTGAAAGCTCACAAAACTTCTACTCAACCCCAAACACTTCTTCATTAACTCTTCATCCTTTACTGCTCTTGTTCTTCTGCTTCTCCTCTTCTCTATTCTACCTCTATACC
The DNA here is from genome assembly GCA_027924645.1 of Cunninghamia lanceolata. Classification (NCBI taxonomy): domain Eukaryota; kingdom Viridiplantae; phylum Streptophyta; class Pinopsida; order Cupressales; family Cupressaceae; genus Cunninghamia; species Cunninghamia lanceolata. The sequence goes on from BSBN01000534.1 coordinate 27,297,345, forward strand.
TTTCTTAGGATTTTATCATTTTCACACACGGACAACTTTCCACAACCCATCCACAAGTATTTATATGCTTCATCATCCTTGGAATGAACATCAAGGTTGGCTTGACTCAATGCAGATCATTGTATTGTCGGCCAAACATAGTTGGGACTTGAATCTTCTTCGATCAACATGCTACACTCTAGATAATTGCTCATATATCACCTGCAACATGCTTGAATCATCCAGTTAGCCAAGAATGGGAATATGCTACGCCCTTAATCCTATAGTGTGTATAGGGTTATGAATAGTCGGCTTGTGGCTATCTTAACTCTTAATTAAGTCATATTATCATTAGTTTATTGTTATTTAGTTGTTTAGGTCGGCCTAAGGCTTATATAGGCCCATCTAAGTCGGCCTAGGTGATATCCTAGGCATAAATAGGTATATATAGGAGGTAGTGAGTCTTATTTCATCATATATTCAGCATTGTGTTCTCATTGAAGACTATTGGAGGTATCCCCCTCGAAGTGGTTTTGGAGGTTGCCCCCTCGAAGTGGCATATTATTACCAAGTATTTGCAGCATATTTACTATTATATTCAGATATTGTGCAAGTTGTTTCATTACAAGTGGTATCAGAGCATGATCTTGGCACCGTAGAGGCAAAAAAATTTTCTCATCATTGGAGGCGATTTTGGGAAGAGCATAACTTTCAGATTTTAGCGAATTTTTAAACGATTTTTAAAGGGTTTTTGAAGACAATATTAAAGAAGATACAGTCCATATTTCAGAGGAATTGGAGCAAAAATAAGCGAGTTATTGCAAAATTAGGGTTTGCAACAAATTCGCTCTCAAGGCAGTAAATTTGCGAATTTCTTGGAATTTTTTCTGGGTAAGTGGTATCTTGGCCTTAGTAAGTTACAGTAAAAATTTCAGAGAATTTGCATTTCATTTGTGTGATTTATTTCAAAATTATTTTTTCCAATCATGACGGGTCCTTCAACAAGGGGCAAAAAGAATGTTACCACACCGGGAAAAACTCCAGGCAAGGAGGAGGTGGAAAGTGAGGATGTTGATCAAAAAGAATATGAAAATATACTTGAACTTATTCATAAAGAAAATAGCAAGATGAAAGGTGAAATCTTGTCCATTATGGATGAACAAATGAAAGGGTTGGCAAAGTCATGTGATATTGAGAAAATTCTGGAGATACTTTCCAAACATAAACAGTCACAACACCACGATGTGGAGGAAGAGGATTCTACAAAAGGGAAGGGTGTTTTTGGGTTTGAATCAAATCTCAAGATGGATCATCACACCCCTCATTTTATGGCAAGGAATTTCACACCAAAGTTGGATATGCGAAAGTTTGATGGTCAAGATCCTACCAATTGGCTTTGTCAAATGGAGCAATTCTTTGATATCCACCATGTTCCATGTCAACAAAAGGTGGCCATGGCTTCCTTATACTTGGAACCTGATCAATTCATTTGGTACCGTTGGCTATGTGAAGAAAAGATAGCAAAAGGATGCATTGTCACTTGGTCGGTTTTCCAAGAAGAACTCATTACTCATTATGGTGAAAATCTTATGGATAGCTACTTCAGCCAAATTACCAAATTAAGGCAAACAGGTATGGTTAAGGATTACATTCATCAATTTCGTACTTTATCTTTAAGAGTGGAAAATGTGTCTACAGAAAATTTGTTGGAGCTATTCATTGGTGGCTTAAAGGATCACATTAAATATGAGGTACGCATGTTCCGTCCAAATTCCATCTCAGAGGCAATGATTATGGCAAGGCAAGTAGAGGAAAAATTTATGGTTAATAAAAGGCAAGGTTTTATAAACATAAGAGATAAAAGCACTCCTACACAGTCACTTCCACAACCTACTAGGCTAACACCACAACAAATCGAAGAGAAGAGAGCAAAAGGATTATGTTTTAATTGTGATAGCAAATATAGTAGAGGACACAAATGCACTGAAAAGAAATTGTTCTATATTGAAGGGCCAAGTGAGGAAGAAGAAGAGGTACCAATAGTAGAGAGTGACAATGAGATTGAGGAGGAGTCAAGAGATACTCAACCAATCATTTCTTGCCATGCACTTTCAGGTTTTAGTACCCCACAAACTCTCAAGGTAGTGGGTTTCTTAAAGAAAGAAAAAGTAACAGTGTTGATAGACTCAGGTAGCACTCATAACTTCATCAACAAAAAGTTGGCCACTCGTTTAAATTGTTTTATATATCCAGCTCCAGAATTTCAGGTCTTGATTGCAGATGGTGGTACTGTTAGTTGTTCAGGAAAATGCCATAGCATTAAATTATCCATGGGAGATTATCATCTTAATTGTCCAATGTATGCTATCTCAATGGGTGCGGCAGATATTGTTTTGGGAGTACAGTGGCTTACCACTTTGGGAACAATTGAATTGAACTTCCAAGAACTATTCATGCGCTTTCAATCAGAGGGAAGAACAATAGAATTACGAGGGATGCGTGCAAAGTCACCACAGATAGTAAGTTCCTACCAAATGCAAAAGATGTTGAAGAAGGGAGTAGATGGGATGGTAGCCCAATTATTTTCATTAGAAGCATATCACTCAAAGGCTTCTACACCATTGGATCTACAAGCAATTATAGATAAGCATTCTATAGTTTTTGGGGAGATGCCAAAAGGATTGCCTCCTAGGAGAGATCATGATCATGCCATTCAACTAGTACCAGGGAGCCAACCACCCAACATCAGGCCTTACAGATATCCATATGCTCAAAAAAGTGAGATTGAGAAGATAGTTCAAGAGATGCTAGAAGCAGGCATTATCAGGCATAGTCAAAGTGCTTACTCATCTCCTGTGGTAATGGTGCGTAAGAAGGATGAAACATGGAGGATGTGTCCAGATTACAGAGAGCTTAACAAGTTCACCATAAAAGATAAGTTTCCTATTCCAGTAATTGATGATTTGTTAGATGAGCTTAATGGTGCTATTTATTTTACAAAACTTGATCTCCGTTCTGGTTATCATCAAATTAGAATTAGAGATGAGGATGTACATAAGACAGCTTTTAGAACCCATGAGGGCCACTATGAATTTTTGGTAATGCCTTTTGGTCTCACTAATGCACCGTCAACATTTCAAAGTTTAATGAACTCTATCTTCAGGCCATTTTTGAGGAAATTTGTTTTGGTATTTTTTGATGACATCTTAATATATAGTAAAACATGGGAGGAACACTTGCAACATGTAAATCAAGTGTTGGACATTTTGAAGCAGAATCAGTTGTATGCTAAACCATCCAAGTGTATCTTTGGTGTCAAAGAAGTGGAGTACCTTGGTCACATTGTGTCACATGAGGGAGTTAAGGTGGACCCTCATAAGATCCAAGCAATTGTAGAGTGGAAAATTCCTAAGACCCTTAAGAACTTACGAGGTTTTTTAGGGCTTACAGGGTATTATCGCCGATTTGTAAAGAATTATGGTAGCATAGCATCTCCTCTCACATCCTTGTTAAAGAAGGATGCTTTCCAATGGAATGAAGTGGCGACAAGGGCATTTGAGAAACTAAAGGAAGCCATGTGTACAACTCCAGTCCTAGCTACCCCAGATTTTTCTAAAACATTTGTTGTTGAATGTGATGCTTCAGGACATGGAATACGAGTAGTACTTATGCAAGAAGGAAAACCCATAGCATTTGAAAGTCGCCAACTCAAAGGTAAGAATTTGTTGAAGCCAGTTTATGAGAAAGAAATGTTGGCTATCTTGCATGCAGTCAAACAATGGAGACCTTATCTAATGGGACGACACTTTAAGGTCAAGACAGATCATGATAGTCTCAAATATTTCTTGCAACAGAGGTTATCATCTGAAGAACAACAAAAATGGGTCACAAAGATGTTGGGATATGACTTTGAGATCATATATAAGAAAGGCAAGGAGAATGTTGTGGCTGATGCTCTATCAAGGCGTGATGAACCCACAGAGTCATTTTTATTTGCCATTTCCATGTTACAAGCAGACTGGGTAAATGAGGCAAGAGAAGAGTGGGAGAAGGACATAGATACTCTAAGGCTCATTGAGAAACTCCAACAGGAATCAAGTGTGTCTGACAAATTTTCATGGAAAGGAAATATTTTATGGTACAAGGAGAGGTTATACCTTTGCAAGAATTCAACTCTTAAGCTTAAGGTGTTGGAAGAACTACATGCTTCTCCAATAGGTGGGCACTCAGGATTCCTCAAAACTTATCATAGAATCAAGCAAGATTTCTTTTGGGAAGGGCTGAAAGGGGATGTTCAAAAATTTGTAGCTGAATGCATGGTATGTCAACAACATAAAGGGGAGACAGTTAAGACTCCAGGTCTTCTACAACCCTTATGTATCCCAAGTCAAAGGTGGGAGGAGGTATCTATGGATTTCATCACAGGTTTGCCTAGATCTGAAGGAAAAAATGTCATCATGGTTGTTGTGGATCGTCTCACCAAATATGGTCACTTTTGTGCTTTGGCACAACCATTGGCAGCAAGCACTGTAGCAATAGCTTTTATGAATACTATTCAGAAACTGCATGGGACTCCGAAAGTTATAGTCAGTGATCGTGACCCTATATTTACAAGTAATTTTTGGACTGACTTGTTTTCATGCTTGGGCACTCAGCTTGCTCGTAGTTCATCATATCACCCCCAGTCAGATGGACAGACAGAAGTGGTCAACAAATGCTTGGAAGGCTATCTCCGTTGTTTTGCTTCAGATAAACAAGAGAGATGGGTACAATGGCTACCACTAGCAGAATGGTGGTACAACACTTCTTTCCATACTTCTTCCAAGATGTCTCCATTTTTAGCACTATATGGTTACCACCCACCGTCAATCATCTCTTCATTGCGGGTACAACCAAAGGTTCACACAGTCGAAGAACACATCCATCATCAGCAAGAGGTATTGGCTAGTCTTCGAGAGAACTTGGCAATGGCACAAAATAGAATGAAGCAACAAGCTGATCAACACCGTAGTGAAAGAACTTTTGAACTGGGAGATTGGGTCTTTGTGCGACTACAACCATACAAGCAAATGTCTCTAAAACAACAACATAAAGCTAATAAGCTAGCACCCAAGTACTATGGTCCTTATAAGGTGTTGCAGAAGATTGGCAATGTAGCATATAAATTGGAGCTGCCCATATCAACAAAAATTCATCCAGTTTTTCATGTTTCCTGCTTGAAGAAGGTTATTGGGAATAAAGTGGTAGCACAGACTAAGTTACCTGAGCTTGATGAAGAGGGAAGAATAGTTGTGGATCCTGAGAGAATTATTCAAACACGCACCAAGAAGCTGAGGACAAGGGAAATCATAGAATATCTAATTAAATGGAAAAACTCTCCAGTGGAGGAAGCTACATGGGAGAATGAGGAATTCATTCAAAAGCATCCACATTTGGTTAGCATTGAGGACAATGCTTCTTTGAAGAGGGGGGGCATGCTACGCCCTTAATCCTATAGTGTGTATAGGGTTATGAATAGTCGGCTTGTGGCTATCTTAACTCTTAATTAAGTCATATTATCATTAGTTTATTGTTATTTAGTTGTTTAGGTCGGCCTAAGGCTTATATAGGCCCATCTAAGTCGGCCTAGGTGATATCCTAGGCATAAATAGGTATATATAGGAGGTAGTGAGTCTTATTTCATCATATATTCAGCATTGTGTTCTCATTGAAGACTATTGGAGGTATCCCCCTCGAAGTGGTTTTGGAGGTTGCCCCCTCGAAGTGGCATATTATTACCAAGTATTTGCAGCATATTTACTATTATATTCAGATATTGTGCAAGTTGTTTCATTACAGAATAACAGTAACACAAAGGAAGAAATCTTCAACAATGAGCTCAATCTTCAATGTAGACCTCTAACACAGTAGGCACATGATCTAGAGACCTCCACAAGCACATTGAATTCAACAATAACATCTGCACTACTCCAAATCATCAGAATCACTTGCATCTTCCTTTGGTACCTCAAGAACACTAACTGCCATGACTGTCACACTAGAAAGATTGCTTGCAGACCTCCAAATCACGAACCACTTGACTTGAGGATACACAGTGACTTCCCAAACATGCCTCTAGATCTGTAGTTTTCATTGTGGAGCAATCCGGACCAATTTCCTATCACTCTATAAATTTTGAACACTACAAAACCCGGTTCTACTCAAATGGCCATAGCTTCTTCAAATCTTCATGTGGACCTCTCAAATCTTAACTAGAGCTACTTTAGACAATTCTCTACACATCCATATGGTCCGTGTACTTTGATCTTCATTCTTCTAGAAATGCAAAGCAATCTACTTCACAGATCTGCACTGTATCCCCTGTTTCTGACAAAGGGATATGTTGACATCAATGACAACACATCATAGGCACATATTTGCAACAATAACCTCAACAAATTGACAATTTGGTCTTACAGTAGGGTCCCTTCCCTTACTACAATTTATAAATCCTGCAATATTTTTGTGTGTATGCACGTCGATCTATTTACATAAGATGACCTCTATTCATTTCTTTTCCACTTTCCAATTGGAGATGATGTGTATACATATTCGAATTTAGACCATATGCTGACATGCTAGGCTTATATTCTGCTAGCCTTCTCCATTCACCACTATAATATGATGGGCCATAATATGGCATTAATCTCCTAGTGGTTTGTTCTGAATTGTTTCTATGTTTAGATCCCACATGTACATTTTGGATAATAAAGAGGCCTAGATTCTCTCCATGAATATTGGAGGGTCGTATCATGTAGTTGTATCCCCAAAATTGAAACACCTCGTACACTCTAGGTAGTTGTTGATCACTAGGCCAAGCATAATATAGTCGATGATCAAATGTCTCTTTGTAAATTGATCTCAAACTCAGGGACAAGTCATCATCTCCATCACATTCATTCTCATAGGGTATGTAGTCCACCTTCCCCTTGTCTTTAAGCAAATTATGCATGTTTAAACCAGTTCTTGTTATGTTACTTGTTTTCATCAATTCCTCATCTTCTGAGCTAGTATATTGGCACATATTTTTGTTAGATGTATCATCTGATAAATGATCATTGCCCTCTAGGCTGGAAGTTAGTGATCCAGGAAACTTCAAACAAAGAACTTTATCCTGCAAGTATATGCATATTATTTATATCAAATTGGAAAATTCCTTACCACAATTCCTATTGGATTTGAATCAATTGTAGGAGACATACTACTAACTGGAAGCTCATCATATATGTAATGTCTTTGTACAATCGCTCATTTGAATTGTTTCTTTCCACAACATACAGATCCTCCACAAACAACAATTTTCTCAAAGTATTCATCCCATGTACTATAGTCCTAACCAACCTCTTGTTCAGTGCAATCATTTATTGTGTCTATAGGATCCATTGTCATATCCTCTTCCACCCACTATCCTCTATGTGATTTAACAGTTTTAGGTCCACGTCCACATACATATCTTTTTCTTTTGCTAGTTGAACACTCAGGCTCTGCATTTGCTCCAATCTCCATCTAAAATAATCAACAACATGCATTAATTTATGTCAAGATTGGATAATACATTATAAATTTCAATAATACTGTGAAAAAAGATGGATGTATCACAAAATGCTATCAGATCATTTTTTTGCTAAGTTAAGTCAAAATTTGAGTACTTGATGTCCCGCTTCATCTATTGTGTCCTCATTTGATATGACACGATCTGTTGTCATGTCCTCATCTAGCCCCTATAATACACAACATAATAAATAATGTTTAGTACACCAATTATATCATTTCAACAAATATGCTATCTAACACAAAACCTCATTTTAGTCATATATTTGACATATTGATATCATGTTTTGGCCATCCTAATTTTCAAACTTTTCCCTTGATCATAGAACCACATTTAATCACCATTCCTGTGCATTTTCAACCAATAACTTTGACCTCAGAGGCCTCATGGACAAAAAAATGACTTTATCTCCTCTATGTTGTAGCATTTGTGAATTCATAAACACCTTCCTCCTTTGGTTGAGGTTGTTTCTCTTCTTACCTCTATTGTATCTGTAGATTCTATTGTCATATCATTTCCACCCACTTTCCTCTCTACGATTTAGTAGTTCTACATCACCCACATCCTCTCTCCATGGCCTCCCCTGGATCCTGTAATAAACAACAATGACAATAGTCACATAATTAACATATGAATATTATAATTAACATTGTAGAGGTTGTCATACCATGAGGCATAGGTAACAACCATAGGAGGTTTAAAAGCAACATTAGCAACATTAAATTATTGTCATAGTACACCTAGGATAGCTAGGTATGCATCCATAGAGTTATTACTATAAAATTATTTCATTAATCTTGTGACCAAGTTAAGTCACTATCATAGTAACAATGTAGTTAGTCATCAATCAACATGTTGTCTTTGCATTTCAATGAGACCAGTTCTTTAAAAATGACAATCCAGAGGTTAAAGAGACAAATTGATACCTTACCCAAGTTGTCATGTTCTTGAAACCTTGTCACTATAAGGAGGAGATATCTAGAGATTAATGTCACAAGGACATAACCAAGGCATGCACTATCATGAGCCATAGGGACAACTTACTACACCATCCAAAACTCCATTTGAACTAGCAACTATATGTAGTTAGGGTAAAATTGCAAATCAGGGCAAATAAATAAACAACAATGATAAAACCCTAGCAATGCACAATGAAGCACAAGACAACATGAAAATCAAAATAACAAATGTAAATGCAAACCGATCTCCACGCTATGCTCGATTTATCTCCATTGTTCTTCTCCACCTCGCATGAGCATGCAAGATTTTGAAGGATTATTGTTGGAGGAATGTTGGGTGCTCATTTCTATAGCATAACAATGATATGAAGATGATAGATGAATGATGATAGATGGAGGATGCAAAGGCTCTAATGATATTTCAACAGCATGTGGATACTTGAGGATCAATGCATCCTAATGGCTTGTGAGGGGTTTGATTTATAGGAAAGGTTGGTTCAAATGGATGGTTAAGATTAAAAAGCTAATTGATTGATGTGGACGGCTAGGATTGATTAGTTATTCCCACTCTTCAAGGGAGTTGTAGTCATTTGACAAGTGGAGGAAGGATAGGGCTCATGTGTGCTTGTGTACATAAAAAATTACTACATATGAAAGATATTAAATAAAAGGATGTAGTACCACTTATCTTTTTTAAATGAAAGAGGCACACATGTCAGCTAAATGATAAGATAAATTAATTAAATAAATAAAATTTATTTAATTAATTAGAAAGTCGGCTTATGATGAAATGTGAGAACATAATTCAAATAAAATATTTGAATTAGTTGGGATATGAGTTGGATATTAATTAAATAAATAAAATTTATTTAATTAATTGGATAGTGGGGAACTTAATTCAAATAAAATATTTGAATTAGTTGGGATATGATTGGGATATTAATTAAATAAATAAAATTTATTTAATTAATTGGCTAATGGATAAATGGGATTAAGAGTGGGATTTAGGACAAAATGTTACATGATGTCTTAATAATGTTTTTGACAAGGTGTTGCAAGACATGAACAATTTTGGGACAATTTTAGGTGTCTACACTATCAATAATTCACATTATTGGGGACTGTAATGAAGAAAACACCATGCATAGGACTATCATAGTCAAAGTGGAGAGGATTGTCTAGTCATTTTATGACTGTCATAATAGATAGTGGGTTAGTTACCATGCTTCAACCTAAAATAGGTTAATAAGAACATAGAAATGAAAATCATAATAACATAAGCATTGCCATAAGCTTCCAATATAGTCCCAATATCATGTCATGATAGTAAGAGAAGAGTTGTTTGGTTTTTCCAAAGCCATATCACTTGCATAAGGATTGTCACCAACCATCTATGTAAGGTCGTGAAAGAGTACGTCATTATTGAGCTAATCATAAGAGAAGCATGAAGTCAAAATGCTATCATGGAAACAAGATATAGTTACTTATTATAAGGACAATCCAAATTTGGTGAGGTTGCTACAAGCAACAAAATTTGGCATTCCATTAGATAGTGATATCAACTTCCAAGAAAAATACATCATTTTGCACTGATATGCGCTAAATTAGGTACACTTTGCACTGCATTTTGCACCCCAAAAAGATTACATTTAGGCCTAAAAGTCAGCGCTAAAGTTGTCATTAACTGCTCCAACTATAGCGCTGACTAATGGATCAAAAAAAAACTTAAAAATTCCTGCCTACACATACACCAAAATAAAAAATACAAAACAAATCTTTATTGATTTTTGGTGTTCATTTTGTGTTTGGAGATCGAGCGTTTGGCATGCAGAGTCGAGTGTTTGGGTTTTTTGTGTTCGCCCTTATTTTGAGCAAATCCTTGGCAATGGTGGGACCTATATTCCAACCCCAATTTCCTTTCCATACCTAAAGCACATACTCACTTTCTTACATCTCAAAAGTCCCGGGTTCGAGCCACGATAGTCTTTGCTTCCAGATATCTCATCCTTTCAATTCGGGTTGCTCTTCTTCTATTCATGCCAAGTAAGGACATCACCTCTCTTTCATCTACTCTTTTTTTCCCATTAGAAGTCGGATTCATTTGGACAAATGTGGGTCTTATAATATTCATAGGACATATGTTGAAGATAATTCCAAGCAACACTTTTCATACTAGACGACAAATTTCCACATTCTATAATATTATAAATGTGTGCTTTATTTCAATTGATGTATAAGCTTACTTTCTTGTAGCAAACTTACAAAGGAAAACAACTTCATGATTTCTCTACAAAGTAAAGGTCAAAAACCTTGAGGAATACAGAAAAATTGGACAAAAACTTTCATACCTGGCAGTGTGTACTTCATTTGTCTCCATAGACTGGATGAAAATAATTTTCCCTAGTCACCTCAAAATGTCAAGCAATAGAGGGAAGAGAGCAAAGGGAGCAGACTCTGGCAACAATGAGGTAATTTATTGTCAATTTATAAATTTTTAAATGTTTCCATTATTTCTTTGATTTTTAGTTTTTAGTCTTTTATTTCTAAATTTAAAAGAAGAAATTTATTATATATATATAGGGACATGAGACTAAGAAAGATAAAGAGGCATTGGCTTCCATATTGGGGGTAGAGGTAGTGAACAAATTGGATGGTGTGGACTTGACAATGCTTACCAGATACATAGAAAAATGATCTAGTAAAGCCCCTGAAACATTGCAACCAAATCAACAATGTCAAAGGGAATCAATTGATTCCCCAACCAGTCATGGATCGGGCAAAAGAGCCAAGAGGAAATCAATAATAGTAACCTCTAAGAATGTGGAACAAGGAGAAGAGGCTTCCAATGTCCCAGCCACTCCTGGGACACAGATTTTTTGACCACCACACCATGTTTTGCATCTTGCATTGGTAGCTACAATACCAAGATAGAATGCAATGTGGTTTCAGGGGAAGTCTGAATGACAGATGCTAGAAAAACATTTGTGAATAGGTTGAAGGAATCATGCCTTCAACAGTTCAAAGACCATCTACATTTTCCATTCTCAATGATACCCATATAACTATAAAAAGCAGTTATCCAAGACATGGAGACTAAATTTGGCATAGGTTGGTCTGTAAAGAAGATAAAGTTACGAATGTCTCAAAACTGCAAGAGATTTTGGTGCAACCAAACAAAGAAGATAAAAAATCTCCTTCCCGAGCTAAGGCTCAAAAATAGGACAATTGATGTAAGTTTGAAAGTATGGAAAGAGATTGTAAAAGCATATGAGAAGTCTGATGCATGGAGGAAGTCCGGTGAGGAGAGTACGCATGTATTTGAATTTGCTCATAAGATTATATCAAATTTATTAAACAATTTTTAAATTTTATTTGTGCATAGTTAAATTGAATTAGTATATGTTTCAGGACAAGGCCTCTGAGGCTAGGCTTGACAAACTTCATGCCATGCATCACAGTGGCCAGAAAGGTTTACAGGCCTTGATCTGTACATTTGTAAGTATATTTAATAAGTTAACTTATATTTTTTTATTTCCTAAGAAAAAGTAAATGATTGCATATTAATTAGTTTAACTAGTCCATGTGCCATGTTTTGACAGGAGGAGAAATATGGCTAGCATCCAAGCCAATTTGAAAAGGAAATGTTACAAAGCAAAAAGTGGACTGATTTTGTAATCTGGATGGAGAACGAGGTATCAATAGTTGACTTTCAATAACTTAGTTGGATATTGTTGTGTTAATATGTCAATTTGCATTTCTTGTGCTATGTTGTTTATTGATGTGTAGGATGAGTTCTAAAGTGCTTCTCTGTTGGCCCTAGATCCCACTCAATTGTCCCATTATTTGCAATCCTAGACATGTGCACATGTCCTCCTAGTTACCTTATTGTAGTGTTGAGATTTGAACTTCAGTCACTCTCATTATGAATGCACCTTTTTACCTTTACAAAATAATCCTTCAACATTTTTCACAATAATTTTAATCCACAAAGCTCAACAACTCTAAGGGCAATCACTTATATACAAACATGAGTTATGTGAATAGGCCACAATCATCCACACATTTGTTTATATTGAATTAATGTATAGACAGCAGATCCTTTATTGAATCATTAGGTGGTGATAGAACTTATGAAAATGATAAGTCCCTTATCAAAGGCACATCATTAAATATTTTAATAGTTGCAACAATGTAGGGCAATCCTCTATCTTGTGATCAACATCATAATAAGTATACATTGGAAACTTTGTTCAACTATGTGAGGTATACCCAAGTTCTCCACACTAGTAACAATCGATTCATCTATTGCATACTCTACCATGGCCTCCTTGATTTCCTCCGTGCTCCATATATTATGGCTCCTAATAGCACAACACCATCTATTTTGGTTGTGACTGGGGTTGCGTGGTTGTGTTTAATTTTGTTTTCCTCTTGCCTTGTGGAGGACTTGTACTACTTTGTAGGTGGTAATGTCATGGATGGATGTGTGACAAACCTTGCACTAGTAATTGATAGGAACATCCTTTCACTTTTGCAGTAGTGGACAATTTCATGAGTCTCATGACATATGGTGCAATTAGATATGTGTTGATCAAGAGGGAACTATGTGGCATTAATAGCTTGAGCTCCCACAACTAGATAGTTTGTAGTTGTATGCCCCTTAGTGTGGCACTTTGTTCATCATAAACCACATTGATTAAGAGTTTCACTTGCAAGTTGTGCTATTTGCATGACCATTTTTCCATTTGTTCTTTTAGGCATGTAGTAGAATCATATGTTGGGGGCTCCCCTAATTCTTATAATCTCAACACAACTTTTAAGGCAACTTTTTAATTAGGGAGAGTAAGCTAAACTAGTTCATGTTGGATATGTGCAATTAGCCTACCAATAAATCATTCCTTCTAAATTTCAACATTTTATAGTTGGGTCAATCTTTAATACCAATTCCTTAGAGAGTTGATCATACCTACACACAATCTCTCCCGATTATTGCCTTATTTCCTTTAATGCCACAATATTACGAAGCACCATCTTAGGGAAATTGAAATTGGGAAGGAAATCTCTTAGCAGTTTACTGAGATCATTCTTGGTGCCATTAGGATCATAATGAGTATACTAGTCTCGTGCTTTCTTACAAAAAGTGGTTACAATTAACCTAATCTTGTGGTCATTATCCACAACATTTTGTGTGTGTCATGCTATCTCATATGCTTAAGTTTGATGGGCTGATAATGAACAGCATACCCTTGTTTTCCTGCCTCCTTATGACTGATCCCATTTTAGATTCCTTATGAAGTCAGGGTGATTTGAAGGAAGATAAAAGTTGTACTCCAAGTAGATGTGTGGATAAAGAAGGGCTTAGCAGAATATGGGAACCTTTAGATTTTGTGATTTTTGTTTTTTCCATTTCAAAACTATTTGTTTTCTTTCTTTTCTAATGAACATTTATTTAGAAGTCCTTTCCTACACCCAAATCTTCAGTTTTAAACTCACTTGCATGGAAGATGCATTAAAGGTATCAATTATATATGTTCCATGATTTAAATTCATTATTTTTTGGTTCTCAGTATGACGAAAAGAAGGATGTTGTTGCTTCTAAGACTTGTTGCACACCTTGCACTAGGTCCATAGGCTGGTGGAATGGTATTCAAGGACACAATGGCTCTCATATCAGATTTTTTTGCAAGGAATCAATTTAAAATGGTCTGATGCCTAGCTTCCATTCCAAACTAGGATTCCATCACATTAATGTCATATTACAATCTTCAGATATGTGTATAGTTTATGTGCATGGTAGCAACCATTTAGTAATAATTCCTCACGCACCACACTATAACTAAGATGTGTAAATGCCCTAAAACTATACAGGTTCAGTCCAAACACTGTCATAAGATCATGCTTGATAATATCATGAATACATCATAGTTTAGGTGTGGGTAGGCCTTCCTTAGGGTAGGTAGGACTTCCTTAGTGTAGCCCTAACTATACATTGTAGTAGAATCATTATATTGGCCATTCCAAGTTCAGACTAGCAGGGACAATGGAGTTTCAAGACCCTTGCCAGCCAAGGGAAGGTTGATATAAGAATTTTGAGGGACCTAGGGTAGTGACAGTCATATAGGACTAGGTTTGTGTTATGTTTCGAACCCATAAAGTCCTTAGGTCTTCTTAGATGGGTGATATGTGACTAGGGTATGAAGGCTAGGACTTTGTATGTAATCTTAAGCCATCCTTTTGGATTTGTTGGAAGCCTTCTTCATTGATACATAAGGATTGTTAAGACTCCTATGATAGTGCATTAGAGAGGCATTGAAATCACAAAGGAGATAAATGTTATTAGGCCATCACCCATTGGAGAAGGGATTGTCATAAAGAGCATGACAGTGTTGGGTAAATGCAAGGAGATGGGGGACCAAAAAGTTGCCACCATTTCCAAAATTAAAGAAAAATGTGAGCGCATTATAATGCGCATGCATTTTAAAATTTGTGTGCATTATAATGCAAGCGTGTTATAACACACTCACATTTGCTTTACGTAAAAGAAAAAAAAACCCATTTCTACTCACTCACAGTCGCGACCATTTCTCCTCATAGAAGCAAAAAAATAGGAAAAAATGTGATTACGTTGAAGAAAAGGCAAGTGAATCAAGTGTAATAGAGAAAACAACAAATTCATAATGCCACCTCACTGCCAAAGACATCGTCATGCAAATTTGGAGGCTCCAGCACAGAAAGAAGGAAGGGTTTGACTGATTTTGTTAGTTTGAGAACAATTTTTGAGTTTTACAATGTTTGATTTATTTTTATATTGCATTTACAATTATTGGAGAAAGAGAAAACCTAAATCTAGCTAAGGGTGAAAACAACCCCCAAAACCATTCAAACCCTCAAAACCCACCTTCACCTTCTTTTAATGTAAGGGATAATCAAGAACACTACCTAGGGATAATAGAAGAAAATAAGAAACGTCTTCAAACTATTATTCAAAGCCTAAACAATCCAAGTGGAACAACTGATCATAGGAGGGCACTTGCAAAATCACTAGAGGAGATTGTTTCCCACACAAATTTGGTGACAAAACAAATCACTGAATTCCAAGACTCTAGGGAGAGGAGCCGGCAATATTATGCCGACAAGTTGTCATATGAAAAAGTCAAGAATAAAAATTACAAAATCTCAATTATGTACACACTTTATTAATCCCAAAATCAGCCAAAGATTAGAAGATATTTGCAAACAGTTTCCTATACATTGGTATAGGAATGAAGAAATATCCCAAAACTTTTGGGATACATGGTACATGGTCTTTGATAAGCTCTCATGCAACAATGATGAGGTACTAGAATATTTCTTGAGGAAACTCTATTGCGAGTTTGTCCTCAACAAGATTTTGAATTATTTTGACATTCGTGAGTTCCAAGGTAGAGGTAGTGGCTCTGCCCAAGATAGACCCAGGGCTCAGCAAGATGAAGACCATGTGCCTATACCCTGAGAGAGGCTAGAACATAGGTCACTCCCTTTGGCTTGAAGCAGAGTGTTGAGTTGGAGACTTTACATTCATTGACTACTCTCACCCAAACTCTATCACAACATGCTGATGATCTTACCCAAGTTGATGAGGGTGAGAGTAGTAGGCATCATGTCTCCCCACATTTGTGCAGTACATGTGCGAACCTATGTGATTATGGGATGCAAGAGGCATGACAGGACTCTTGGTAGGATGTTGCGATGCAGGGGCAGGATTCTGTGACACAGGGGTATGACATATTGGATGATCTTGTTCTCAGTTATGATCTCTTACAACATATATTTGGTATTGACTCTCAGGTAATTTGTTACAAGTTTCATCTTGATTTAGTATATTGTTATTTGAAATTTGTAATTAATTTTATATGATTATCTATATTATAAGTCAAAAATAATGTATGTAATTGTTTGTACAATGAAATTCCAAGGTTAGAGTCTTCATCTTGCCTCTGTTAGCTGTCCATTAGCGGGTTATGTGAGGAGGTCAAGTCAGCAGGTATGTAATTTATCACATAATTGTAATTATTGTAGATATGTCAATGGTAATATTATTTTGTGACAATTTGATGATTTCAACAGTCACCAGCACCTCCACGATTTCCTTGGTCCCCTGGACGCTAAACCACCACTTTTACGGAGGTAAATTTAACCATTTCTAATCATTATGCATTTTTAAAATAATGTTATGTATTTATTTTGTTTGAATAATCTTGAACTTGATTTTCAGATGTTGAATATAGTGGAGACTCCTCTTGATCTTCGTGAGTCAGTGTAGATAGCCATTGATGCAGCCATGATGTTTGCAAATCCTTTGACTGAGGTATGAGCCAATAACGTGAAAATATCATAATTTTGTATTTCTTGTTTTATCTCATGTCATTTAATGTACATAAATTATATTTATGCTTAGTCAATTTTGCTTCCTGATTCTTCTCACAGGAGATCACAACTCCAGTCTGTCCAAGTACGGATGTAGAGAGAGACAAGATGATGGAGAGTGATCATCAGGTAGTAGTAAGTGATCTATTTTACATATGTGATGTTATATATTTCATGTTATATATGTGATGTTATATATTAATGTGCATATATTGTTTGATTGTATTAACTGGTGGAGCCAGATCGACTTCTATCGAAGAGGTCTACTCGATGACAGAGAGAGGATGAGTCAGTGATTGGCTCTACATCTTCATGGTCAAGCAAGGGCTGCCGATTATTTCATAAAAGTCCATAGGAAACTAACTTTTCTGATATTTTTTGTATGCCTTGATGGCTTTGTATACATACTTTTGTATGAACTACCGATGTATATTTTTGAATATATGCATATATGGCTTTGTTTGGACATGCCTATATGGTTTTTTATATAAACTAGATGTTATGTTCATGACATTATGTATATGACAGTTTTTATTAAATATTTAATATGATAATCAATTATTGTTACAAGAATTTGGTTTTACAAGTGCCAATTGCATTTGCTTGAAAGTTGATAAATCATTTTCAAATAATACATTTTGTACATATCTTGCAATCATTGAATTCTGTGGCACTGTGCATTTCTTTGAGGCATCATTTCAAATAGTTCACGTGCCTTGTCTATGTTTCCATACTTTCCATACATGTCTACATGGGCAACTTTGCAAATACAATACATGTGACAAAATTCCTATATCATTTATGCTTTGATGGTTGTCCACACCATGTTCTCTAGATCCCATTATAGCATAGGCAATGAGGAAGTTGCTTAAGGTTGTGCAATTTGGTTTTAGATGTACCAAAATTTGCGTAAATGGTTGAGATTTATTTTTGTGCATTTGCTTGAGAGTTTTTAAAGCCTTATGAAAAATCCATTTCATTCATATCTTGCAATCATTGCATTCCATGATACAACATTTCTTTGAGGCATCGTGTCAAAAAGTTCATGTTCATTGTATATGCTTCCACACAAGTTGCATACATGTCTTGCAGGGTACTTACAACTACGACATTTGAAAAAATTCCTATATCCTTTATGCTTTGATGGATGTCTATATCGTGCTCCAAACATACCATTTCTAAGGTTTTGGAATTTGTCTTTACACTTGCCAATTGCATTTTCTTGAAACTTTCTAAAGGCTTATCAAAAAATCCATTTTGTTTATATCTTCCAATCATTGTATTCCATGAGGCAACATTTCTTTGAGGCATCATGCCAAATAGTTCACATGCCTTGTCTATGCTTCCACACTTTGCATACATATCTCTGAGGGTAGTTGTAACTACAACATCTAATAAAATTCACATATGTTTTATCCTTTTTATGGATGTCCATTTTGGCATAGGAAAGGAGGATACTGGCTAAGGTTATGGAATTTTTTTTTACAACCGCCAATCACATTTTCTTGAAAGTTTCTAATGCCTTATCAAAAAATCCTTTGTATTCATATCTTGCAATCATTACATTCAATGAGGTGACATTTCTTTGGGGCATCATGCCAAACAGTTCACGTGCCTTGTCTATGCTTCCACACTTTGCATACATGTCTCTGAGGGCAATTGCAACTACAACATCTAACAAAATTCCCATATGTTTTATCCTTTTGATGGATGTCCATTTTAGCATAGGCAAGGAGGATACTGGCTAAGGTTGTGGAATTTTGCTTTACACCCACCAATCGCATTTGCTTGAAAGTTTCTAATGCCTTATCAAAAAATCCATTTTGTTCATATCTTGCAATCATTGCATTCAATGAGGTGACATTTCTTTGGGGCATCATGTCAAATAGTTCACATGCCTTATCTATCCTTCCACACTTTGCATACATGTCTACAAGGGCAGCTGCAATTATAGCATGCAAAAAATTTCCTATATCCTTTATGCTTTGATGGATGTCAATACATAGTTCCAAACATTCTATATTGGTGTACAAATAGGGAGGATGTTGGCAAAGGTTATGGAATTTGGCTTTACACGTGCCAATTGCATTTTCTTGAAAGTTTCTAAAGTCTTTTCAACAAATCCATTTTGTGCATATCTTGCAATCATTGCATTCCATGAGACAACATTTATTTGAGGCATCATGTCAAACAGTTCATGTTCGTCAAGTATATGCTTCCACACATTGCATACATGTCTTGCAGGGTACTTACAACTACAACATTTGACAAAATTCCTATATGCTTTATGCTTTGATGGATGTCTATACCGTGTTCCAAATATACCATCTCAAAGGTTTTGGACTTTGTCTTTACACCCACCAATTTCATTTGCTTGAAATTTTCCAAAGCCTTATCAAAAAATCCATTTTGTTGATATCTTGCAATCATTGCATTCAATGAGGCGATATTTCTTTGGGGCATCATGCCAAATAGTTCATGTGCCTTGTCTATGCTTCCACACTTTACATACATGTCTACGAGGGAAGCTGCAATTACAAAAGTCCTTATAAATGATGATGATGAGCCTCATCATGATTATTCTATTGCTTCGCATCCAAATGCACAAATATCATGCACCTCCCCTTGTGGTGAAAGACTAGCTTGATTTATACCCATTTTCTCAACCAAATATGCAACTTGTTCTTCATGTTCATGATTGTTGTAGCTTTGATAAAACTCATTTTTATGATGCCCAAGTTGTCCTAGACATGCATAAGGTTCTTAACTTCTGAAAAATCAATCTGTAGTTCATTTTCTTGACCCATGGAAAAAGTTATAACCGCTATCCCAAAGTCTAGAGGAAGACATGTGAAGACAACAATCATGACTTGAATGAAGCCCTTTGTGAGTAGTTTCAAATTGGGCATGGAGTTTACCTTCTTGGACCATGGTAGATGTTGTGATGAGTGTTTTTAAGCTTCAAACCCCCATGATGGCAATCCCCCATATAGTCGATCAAGGTAACCACCATCATGTAGTAATAAAGGACAATTAGGAAATTTTGAAATATTGTTGTGTCATGCATACAAATCATCATAACTAGGTGCATAAGGAATCTACTAGCCCAAGACACTAAAGAGGACTATTAAAATGATGAAAGACCATGTTGAGACAGTCATGATGCTAAGGCATGAAGGGCTGAAACAAGGTGAAAACATGATGCATTTGGAGTCTCTTTGACTGAACTAACTGATATACCTACACATGCATGGATACAATGGTCAATGATGATAGCACAATATGTTAAAACTAAAAATAGATGATCACATTAATCTTTTACCTGATTTCTTAGCATTAAATGTTACTGCTACACCATTTTCAAGGTCCTAGTTGGCTGGATTAGTAAGAGGAAACCATGGAAAGGCCTTGAAAATATTTGAGTGATGCAAGAAATAGAAGATATGATGTAGAATAATGGATGTACAAATCTCTCCCAACTCAAGATCAGCCATGTTACAACATCATATTATTGTCTTCTGCATGAGGAAGGATAAAATGGGTGTAGCCCTTAAGATCACTAAGACAAAAAAACTACCAAATTTTGATGGAGGGGTTCTTGAAATTCATGGTAGTTGGGAACATTCTATTTGGACCTACAAGTGCATGTGGGGTCCGTCCACAATAACCTCTCTTGGTTTCATTCAACTCTAGTATATTTGATCGTGTCGGAATCAAATGCATTCTTGCAAAATGCTTCAATTTCATGTAGTGGAAGGGTGCTAGGAGTGACATTTTGCATTCCATAGCTCGTGGGGCTAACAGACTTTGCCAACATGTTAGGGTGGGTGGGTAAATACTAGGGGAGGTCTCGTTTCATGTGCCAAGCACCCCAGTCATTCAGGGCAACAGGCTACTGACAAAGTCCCTTAAGATCCCTAAGACGAAGAAACTATCAAACTTTGACGGAGTAGTTCTCAAAATTCGTGGTAGCTGGGAACGTTTTGTTTGGACCTACAGGTGAATGTGGAGTTTTTCCACAATAAGATCTCTTAGCTTTGGTCAACTCCAGTCTGTTTGACCGTGTCAGAATCAAATGCATTCTTGCAAAATGCTTCAGTTTCATGTAGTGGAAAGGTGCTAGGAGTGACATTTTGTATTCCATAGCTCGTGGGGCCAAACGTACTTTGCCAACACATTGGAGTGGGTGGGTAAATGTCAGGGGAGGTCTCGTTTCATGTGCCAAGCACCGCAGTCGTTCAGGGCAGCAGGCTACCGGCAAAGTCCCTTAAGATCCCTAAGATGAAAAAACTGCTAAACTTTGACAAGACAGTTCTTAGAATTCATGGGAGCTAGGAACATTCTATTTGGACCTACAGGTGCATGTGGAGTCTGTCTACAATAATCTCTCTTAGTTTCATTCAACTCCTGTCTGTTTGACCGTGCCCGAATCAAACGCATTCTTACAAAATGCTTCAGTTTCATGCAATGGAAAGGTTGCAAGGTGCCATATTTTTTGTTCTGCTCATCGTGGGGCCGAACAAACTACACCAAAATGTTGGGGTGGGTGGGTAAATGGTAGGGATGGTCTCGTTTCATGTGCCAAGCATCCCAGTCATTTTGGCATGCAATCTACCGACACCTAGCACCTTTTGAGTTTACCGGTAGCTTGCATCCTGAAATAACTGAGACACTTGGCACATGAAATGAGCCCTCCTCTAGCATTTACCCACCCACCCTAACGTGTTGCGTAGTCTATTCACTGCCATGATGAGTAGAACAAAAAACATGGCACCTGGCAACCTTTCTATTGCATGAAACTGAAGCATTTTGTAAGAATGTATTTGAATCTGACACGATCAAACAAACAGGAGTTGAATGAAATTGAGAGAGGTTATTGTAGATGGACTCCACATGTACCTATAGGTCCAAATAGAACATTCTTAGCTCTAATGAATTTTGATAACTACCCCGTCAAAGTTTGGTAGTTTTTTCATCTTAGGGATCTTAAGGGACTTTGCTAGTAGCCTGTTGCCTTGAATGACTGCAATGCTTAGCACATGAAACAAGACCTCCCCTGGTATTTACCTACCCACCCCAATGTGTTGGCAAAGTCCTTTCAGCCCCACGAGCTATGGAATGCAAAATGTCACTCCTAGCACCTTTCAAGATTGTAGATAGCTTGCAGCCCAGAACAATTGATACACTTGGCACATGAAACGAGACCTTCCCTAGCATTTACCCACCCACCCAAACGTGTTGGTACAGTCGTTTTGCCCCCAATACCTATGGAATGCAAAATTTTAGTGTTAGCAACTTTCTACTTTGTCAATAGCTTACAGCCTCAAACGACTAGGACACTTGGCACACAAAACTAGACCTTCCCTACCATTTACCCACCCACCCTGACATGTTGGCATAGTTAGTTTTCCCCCATGATGAGCAGATCAAAATATATGGCACCTGGTAACCTTTCCACTGCATGAAACTAAAGCATTTTGCAATAATGTGTTTGATTCTGGCACAGTCAAACGGACAGGAGTTGAACGAAATTGAGAGAGGTTATTGTAGACGGACCCCACATGCACCTGTAGGTCCAAACAAAATGTTCCTAGTTGCCACGAATTCTAAGAAGAGCTCCATCAAAGTTTGGCAGTTTTTCATCTTAGGGATCTTAAGGGACTTTGCCAGTAGCCTGCTGCCCCGAATGACTGGGGTGCTTGGCACATGAAACGAGACCTCCCTTGGAATTTAGCTACCCAACCTGACACATTGGTGAAGTCCATTCGGCCCCACGAGCTATGGAATGCAAAATGTCACTCCTAGCACCTTTCCACTGCATGAAACTGAAGCATTTTGCAAGAATGTGTTTGATTCCGACACGGTCAAATATACTAGAGTTGAACAAAACTAAGAAAAGTTATCATGGATAGACCCCACATGCACCTGTAGGTCCAAATACAACATTTCCAGCTGCCACAAATTCCAAGAATTGCTCCATCAAAGTTTGGCAATTTTTTCATCCTAGGGATCTTAAGAGACTTTGTTGATAGCCTGTTGCCCCAAATGATTGGGGCACTTGGCACATGAAACAAGACCTTCCCTGGCATTTACCCACCCACCCCAACATATTGGTGAAGTTCGTTCGGCCCCACAAACTATGGAATGCAAAATGTCACTCCTAGCACCTTTCCACTGCATGAAACTGAAGAATTTTGCAAGAATACGTTTGATTCTGACACGGTCAAACTGACTGGAGTTGACCAAAACCAAGAGAGATTATTGTGGACAGACCCCACATGCACTTATAGGTCCAAACAAAATGTTCCCAGCTACCACAAATTCTAAGAAAACCTCTGTCAAAGTTTGGCATTTTTTCTATCTTAGGGATCTTATGGGACTTTGTCGATAGCCTGTTGTCCCGAATGATTGAGGCACTTAACACCATATTTTGTGATCAAAATCAACATCATGAGGACACTGAAGAAATCTTTGACATATGAAGACACTGAGAACACTGAAGACATGGAGGACAAAGAAGCATGAAGACATGAACAAACTCCTATCATGAGGAAGAACCACAACCCAATCCAACTCCTAAAAGCATGACATGTTATGATGAAGAACCACAACCAAATCTAATGATCTAATGGCATGAACCAATGACATAAGCAACTATGTCCTACTATTGTAACATGATAAACATGAATGTTATGAACTAACATCCAAACCCTGTGACATCAATCTTGATATGACATGAGTGAATAGGATTAAGACTAATAAGGATCAACTTCATCCATTACTTAGATTTAACCCCATGAAGCATAATATGATGATGATGCAAACATTAAATGTATACCATAGAAAACAAATCAAATGAAACATGAGATCTTCACTATTCAAGTTCATGCCTTGTCTTGAAGCACAACTCTGTGCATCACATCACATACTCTATGAAGAAGCATAATGGTATCATCAAACAATAGACAACTAAACATAAATATATTGGAGGGAAGAAATTCATACTATTGTTTATATACAAAACAAAGTACAAGTAACCATCTAGGAAAGTTTTATGCATACTTACAAATTAATCCAACGAACCATCTGGGTCTTCTCTACTCTTTATTGTGTCAAGTATTGCCTCATGGTCAGAGTCACACACCTTCCACAAGGTCTTGTTCAAAGGTCTACCTCGATATTGTATCAAATGAACATTGGTTGCCACGACAAGGTTGGAGTAATGAACAATATTTCAATGCATGTCAAAGTCCTCAAACAACCAAACGTTAACACTCTTATGTGGGTACCTTCTAAGCCATGTTCCAGTAATAACCACTGAGCCTGTAGGGTATTCGATGTTTTCTCCATCTGTAACTGGGGCCTCCAATTTCTTTTTGGCCTCAACACAATGACACAAGTAATAATATGTTCCCTCTTCATTATCTTCATGTGCATTAACTACATAAACATGCCCTACAATGATATGTGCAGCAAATTAGATGAAATTAGTCAACATTACAAAATACTACAAAGTTTAAGATAACAAATTAAGAATTTCAAATTTAACTATGCAAGTAGATATATTACCTGTCGAACTAGATCTGATATGAGGTCCAAGTCAACTAATGATTCCATCTCTATCATTTCCAGTGCCATTAAGGGTCGATACGTGTCAAGTGGGCTAAGATAACTTAACTGTCATTCGTCAACCCACTCCTTTGACTCACACTCATTCCATTCTTGAGTTGTACATGAAGAACAAAAGTATACCATCTTTCGCATATGGATACTCCATGAACCTGCAATTAAGCTTATGAAAAAGTATAGCTCACTTGATCCTGTCAGTGTATAATAGTCCTCATATGGTGTAATGTTAGTACAATCTATCAACCAAAAAAATCTATGAACTGAAGACTTACCTTCATTACCTGGACCCATCGAAGCATTACACCACTCAACAATTGATTTTGCATCTATCAACTTTGCATTGTCTTTATACTTTAACTCTTCTCATGTTATGGTTCTTTTGATGCATGCTCCTGCACCATCATGCTCCCCCTTTCCATGCCCGGCCTCACAAAAGTTCCACATATGTTGAACACCTATAATATTATGCCTCTTGCTCATCCAATAGAAATTTCATGAGTTATTGAATTGTGATGCACAGTTATTTGACCATATGATATGTTGATTGAACGATATGCCCCTTCTAGCCAAATCATTGTAGAACATCTGAAAGCAACCTTGCATGAACTCCGTGGAATGCACTCTGTATATCAAAAAAATTGGATTTATAAATGGAAATGATCAAATAATGAAATGCATAACCTAAACCCAAATAATTCGATACCTCGAAGATGCAAGATGAGCTCGATTGATTGATCGCTTTGTTGTGTTGATTGCTCGATTCCGCAGCATAACATTGATAAGGAGATAGATGATGGATGGTTGATGGTTGATAGATGCAAGCTAGATGGATTGAAAGAGGATGGATGATGGTTTGAGATGAAAATTTAGCAGAGTGAGGTTGCATGAAGAAGAATCCTCCATTCTCTAATGGCTCAAGAGAGGCTTTCTTTATAGGAAAGGCTTGATTCAAATGGATGGCTAGGATCAATTAGGGCTTTAGATGAAATGGATGGATAGGATTAAGTTAGGTTTCCTTGCACATTAAGAAATTGTAGTCATGTGACATGTGGCAAAGAAAGATAAGGCTTAGGTGTGCTTGTGTAGATAAATACTAAAATTAGGTCCCATTAGTTGTGCATGTGAAAGATAAAAGTTGTAACACATGATTGACTGGACAAGTGTTGGAATGTGATGAAAGATGAGGACTTAATTCAAATAAAATATTTGAATTAGTTGGGATATGAGTTGGATATTAATTAAATAAATAAAATTTATTTAATTAATTGGATAAATGAATAGGATGGGATAAGATATGATGTGGAAATTAATTAAATAAATAAAATTTATTTAATTAATTGGCTATGAGTTTGAGGATGGGATTTTAATTAAATAAATAAAATTTATTTAATTAATTGGCTTAATGGATAAATTTTAATAATGTTTTGACTAGGTGTTGTTAAGCATGGACAAAGTTTGGGACAATTTTAGGTGTCTACATTTTGCCCCTCTTTGAGATGATGTTCGAGATGATAAGCTTTATGTCGAGTAACATCATTTCAAAGAAGCTAAGGTATGGATAATCGATAGAGATGATGATGATGTAGGATAGAATGAGGATGGAAAGAATAAGATGATGATGGAATGATAGGATGATGATTCCCCCTCGAGAGGATAGGTGGGTTGGACAAACATGGGTATGCTCTCGAAAAGAAATGGCTTGGCTACGAAAGATAGAGGAAATGGATAGAAGAAATGAAGGATGCGTTATGCTGCAATGAAAGTGAGCAACCATAATGTTTGATATAGCACTAGACGTTATGCACCAAGGTATAAGGACCAGGGTGACGATGTGTCTCGTGCCCCAGCATAATACAACCTTGTCTGGATACAAGATATGAATATTAGCTGGATTGATACTGCTATGATGCAAATGCAAGATAAAGTGATAACACACACAAGAAAGCAAGCAAGCATGCACAAATGATACAAAAACAAACAAAGTAGTGCCCTTATTAAGCTGTAAACCATGATTTGTTGTTGATTGATGATAGTTGAGAGTGTTGTCATTGCGGGGAAAGCTATATCCCTAGATCAACACAAGCTTGTTTGCTGAGTTGGTTGGCTGATTGGTTGATTGCTTTAGATTACAACAAGGCTAGGATCAAAACCATGGATTGCATTTGGATAACTTGGCTTGATTGATTAACTTGATTGGTATATATTAAGGATTGACGTGCATTTGGATCATTGCTTGGAATGATTTGATTGGATGAATGGATGATTATGAAGATTGATTTGATGGTTGGACTGATATGCTATGATTTTGATGATGATGGATTGCTTTAAATGGATTGATTGGATGATAGATTGATTGGAAGAAGTTGTTTATTAATGATGTAGAAGATAGATGATAAGATGAAATGATGAGAGGAGAAAGAGGAAAATCGCCTGTGCCTGAATCTGGGCACTTCCCTCGTACTCTAGATTGCCTACATACCATGTATCCTCGAGATCAAGGCACTTAACGATGGAAATGAGATGTAGTTCTGATGTTTTGTGGATGAGATGATGAAAATGGAGTGATTGGGATTGATTGATGATGGGATGACATGTGATGGATTGAGCTACTTTTGATTTGCTTTTGATTGGATTTGTTTTGATTGGAGTTGATGTGATTGAGTTGATTGGCTTTGGTGTTGATGCTGATGATTGATAGGATTTGTTTTGATGGTTGGCTTGATGTGCTTTGGTTGTGATTTTTGATATTGTTGGGTTGATTGTTTTGATGATTGGATTGTTTTGAATGATGATAATGATGGTGTGATGATTAGAGTGTCGATTCAATCTAAGCATAAGCAAGCGTTCTTAGTATGCTCAAAGGATGCAAAACAAACAAGGTATTGCCCTTGTCAAGTCATAAACCAATGATTGGTTGTTAGTTTGTTTTAATAGATAGTGTTGTCATTGCGGGGAAAGCTATATCCCTAGAGCAACACAAGATTGTGGGAATGCTATATCCCATTGATGATGATTGATGCTGATTGATTTGGTTCATGACAAGATGAGGATCAAAAACTTGTTGATTTGATTGGATAATGTTCCTTGATTGATTAGCTTGCTTGATATGAATTAGTGTGACTTAGATTTTGAGATCATTGCTTAGATTGATTTGATTGATATGATTGGAAGAAGTGATTGATTGAAATGGATGAATGAATGTTATTGATAGGAAAAATTGATGATGATGATGATTTGATTTTGATTAAATGTTGATGGAGTGGATTGATTTGGATGATGTTTGAATCGATCTTATTCCTTGGATTTTTTCGTTGGATATTTGATTTTTTGGATTTTTTTGACATATTTGATTTTTTTGTGTTTTTTGTTTTTTGAAATGTTTTGATTTTTTTGGATTTTTTGGGGAATATTTGATTTTTTTGTGAAGTTTTTGAAATGTTTTGAAAAACGCCAATGAATTTACAATTTGGGTAGCCCTTGTGCTTGATACCAATGATAAGGGAGGACCAAGTCTAGATGAAAGGATGGATGAAAGGATAGGCTCATAGTAAATGTGACGAAAGGCTCATGATAGATCGATGGAATGGAAGACTCATGATAAATGGGTAGATACAAGGATAGGCTATGGAACGGAAAGATCATGATAAATAGACGGGGATAAGCTATAAGACGGAAAGCTCATGATAAGGGTACGCCATAGTGGACGGATCATAAGGGAGCTAGGATGTGATCTTTAAAGGCTATGTTGCATAGGAATAATATGTCCCATTCTAGGTGGTAATGCTTAGGATTTTTACATGACAAAGCTCATGACCAAGGGATGACATGATTAGATTGGTTTGGATAAGATGGATAAATGGTCAATGGATAGGACTTGGTTTGGAAAGAAGGTATGTCAAGAAATATACAAACATGTTTCAACATTTTTGCCCCTATGTCAAAATCAAAAGGCAGGAGGATGGATAAATGGGTTCAATAGGATAGGCATGTTTATGTAATGGCTAAGGATGGTAGGATGGTATGGTAATGGTAGGACATGATAGGATAGAAAAATAATATAATGGGATAGATAGTTTGGAAATGGATAGGTTGGATGAGACAATGTGCCCCCAAGTGTAAGTGACATAGAAGATCAACCTACACATGACGCCTGTTTGCCAGGTTTTCATCATGGTACTTATCCAAGGCACCTGTTTACCAGGTTTTCACCGTTGGACGAAGGGATTTCTCTTTACTTTTTTGATTTTTTTTCTTCTTTTTTTAGATGGGATGACAATTACACATGGTGCCTGTTTGCCAGGTTTTCACCATGGTAATGGATAGGAGGGACTCAATTGTCTAGTGCTATGAGTGTTGATAGTGTCCCATTAGAGATGGATGATGTCTTTGTGTGGCCATGTCATTATGCTCATAGATGTTGATAAGGGATTACGTGGATGGGAGATGGATTAGGTAGATAATGGATTATGAAAGGTTCATGAAAGGATAGGGGATAGTGGATTATGATGTGGATTATATAGGCTTATGGAATGAAGATGGATGAAAAGTTTATGCCAAAGCATGGACCATAGGGATAGCATGGGGGAGATATGTAGGATAATGGATGGAAGATGGGGAGATGTAGTTATGTGGAGGTGCTGCAGAGTGGAAGGAAACCATGACCAACGGTTGCACACACTGTGATAAACATTGAAGCTTTTGGTGAGATGGTGGTGTAGGAAGCAATGGAGATGTTTTCTGAGGAGATGGTTGATGTAAGTATTTGAGGACCCACATAGATTTAGTATTTTTAGTGTGTTTGTTTTGCTTGTGGGATTTTTGAAGGGAATGGAAGTTTTGGATGGAAGTAGGCTTTTGGATGGAGATAGGTGGTTGGGATTCTTGAGGTGTGGATGAAGATACCTCATTCACTTTGCTAGCTATTTGCTTAGGAACCTAAACCATTTTTCTTTTAGGCTTTGCTTTTGGAGGTATGGCCTTGGATAGTTGCTTAGATGAACTTTGCTTTGAGTTTGATTCTTTATGTCCTAAGGTATGAAGACCTTTAGGATTTTTGGTAGGATTGTTAGCTTTATAGGTAGATGCATCAAATTTTTTTCTTTTGAATCCCATGGGATGGGTGGAGGGGATGGAACGATTGGAAGCTTTATGCTTAGGCGATGTGTCCTTTTGTTGGCCATGATTAGGGATGTAAGGATACTTATGAATGATAGGTATGTTAGGTGTTGGAAGCAATGGTGGCAAGGTGGATGGAGGGATATTTGGAGTTGGTAAAAGTGGAGGCAAAGTGGATGGCGGAAGGTGTACGGTCACATGCTTTTGACATTTATAAGATGATGGAGGTGGAATGGCTACATATGTTTTGGGTAGGTGATGGGGGGTGCGATGGAAAGTGGTAGGTTTAGGATGCCTGAAGGGATTACCAACATCTTGACCTTGTTTACCATGGGGTGTGTATCCAAGGCCATGTGAGCATGGAGGGATCTTGACATGGTTTGGCTCCAAAATACCTTGTTCATAAAGGCCTAGGCCTTTACCTTTGTAGTTCATGTTTTGGAGGATGCGATTGATTATGAGACTAGGTGTGCTTAGGGAACTAGACTTGAGCTCTTTATTGGATGGAGAAGGTGAAGTGGATAAAGGTCATTGTTGTCCTAAGGAAGAACAATCATGTATAAGGGTGGTAAGACCAATAGGACATGATAGTGGATTTGAAGTGGAATCGATGGTGGATGTGGAAGGAGGATCATTAGGATCTTGATTAGCATTGTGTTCACTATGATCCAAGTTATTTGTTTGATCTTTTATTCTTACTTGGGGGACAAATGTCTCATCATGACAAGTGGATGTTTGCTCATTATGGATAGGGCTAGATGGCGGATGACTAGGAGCAATGTGTATATCTTGCTCATGGATAGATATAGGATTATGGATAGGATCAAGGTGCTCATGGATAGCTTCTTTATCATGGATATCATCTTGATCATAAAGAAGGTAAATGTTATGGATGGGGTGCGTGAAAGTGTTTTGATCTTGAGTTGGAATAGGGCTTAATGTTTCCACATGCTTAGGATTAAACCTTTGACATACCTCTTGGGTTGCTTGAACGGAAGTGGAAGACCCCTGGATAGGCTCTTGGTCAACAACATGAGAACATGATGACTCTTGACTTGGATTCATGATAGGAGGCTCTTGAATAGGCTTGATGGATTGTAGGTCACATGATGGGCTTAAAGGGCTAGGTATGTTAATGGAAGGCTCTTAAAGAGGCTCAAGGATAGGTGGACCACATGATGGGATTATAGGATTGGACATGACCTTTGGAAGTTCTTTGGTAGGCTCATGAATGGGTGTTTGACATACAGGTAGTTTATTCCTAGCTAGTAGCCAATGGATCACATCCTTCGCAAGGGTATGAGTGGATGGGTAATATAATGGATGAGCAATAATAGCGGATGATGTTGCAGGCTTAGGATTAGGATTAGGTTGAGGGCTAATTGGGTTGGATGGATTAGGATTTGGACTAGATGGGGGTGACACAAGGGATTTGAATGATGTGGCATGATTTCCCATTATAGGTGGGTACACCTTGTAAACAATTGGGACAAATATTGGGCATTTATTTGTATTATGGCCTTTGGTCCTATGGTATGCACAATAATCATATTCATCATATGGACTTTCTTCACATGGTTTGACTTCAGGAAGTTCAATGAGTTTTTCTTCAAGCATTCGTTGTAAAACTATCTCAGCCACATCCTTTGGTGAAGGATTAGAATGACATGGTGATGAAGGTAATGAAGGGCTTGGTGGTTTGGAAGATGGAGGGACCAATGGACTAGGGGTAGGATCACATGGTGGTGTTGGGATAGGAATTGTTGGCTCTTGTGTCGGCATGTGATTAGATAATGGAGGCCACTCATTGGATGAATTAGCTAGGTTGGTATCTCCCTTGTCAAAGGTAATTAAGTCTTGTTGCATTAGGCTCGCATGGTTTATGTGCAAAGGGCCACTTGGAGCTGTATGTGCTTCTTGTTGCAAAGGTGAATTTGGGCTCATTTTTGCTTGTTGTGGAGGCCATTGATAGTCTTGGTGGTTGAGTGAAATGGTAGGATATGTAGACAAAAGATCTTGAGGTGAACCCAAAGTTGAGGAAATTTGATCTTGTTGGCAAGGTTGACTTGTGCTCACTTGATTTATATACAAAAGGCCATTTGGACTTGCATGTTGTTCTTGTGAAATCACTTGATTGCCTTGTGGATGGGCTTGGTAGTGCATTGGAATGTCAACATGAGGGATTGAATAAGCTTGAGGTAGATGTTCATAGATTGATGTGGCATTGACTTGGTGGATAGGTGGATTAGGTTGATAGGAAGTGGATGGATATAACATGTGGCTATAAGGTGGATTAGGTTGATAGTGAATGGCTAAGGATTGCTATGCTTGTCGAGCTTGACTAGTGGCTAAAAGGTGTTGGACTTCGGCTATGAAGTGTTGCAATTGAGGTGATTGGTTTACATGGGGTTGAGCTCTTTGGATGAAGAATTGTAATGTTTCAATGGTGTCTTGGTTTAGGGGTTGTGATCCTTGATAAAGATTTTGGAGGAATCTTTGGAATTTGATTTTTGGGTCTTCTAGTGTAGACATGTTGTCACCCAAGTGTTTGTTTTAAGTCCTTTTTAACAAGTGCTTGTTTAGGGATTTGGATGATGATGTGGCTTGTTTGGATGACTTGGCTATGAAGGGTTGGATGATAACTAGGCTATGTTTGGGATGAAAGTGATTGGGTTTGAATGTTATTGGAAGAATGTGTAGGATGACTTGTCTTTATGTGTTTGGGTGTTTAGAGCTTGATGTGACAATATTGAAACAAATGATTATGCATATACACACATGAATCACTCACACAAGACACATAAGCAAGTTGTTAGTTTGGAATGATGTGATGATGGTTAAGCAAACACGTGAAGACACTTCAACAAGTCCTAGTCAAGGCAAGTCCACTATCACAAGGAGGTTCTAGTGAAAATCTGGGGGACCGGCACCCCATGAGCATCTAGCAAGCCACTTAAGACTTTAACTAACCCTACTAGGAGTTTTAATATACACAAAGGTACACCTCCTTTAGAGTTAGCACTGTATGGTGAGCGCTAATACCGGTTAGACTTGGCTTTCACCTTATCCTTTGATTTTTATAGCAGATCAGATGAAAGTACAGCTTGAGGTCGTTCCCTTGGGGTGGATACCAAGGTAGGCCTCTCTAAGGTTTAACAAAAGCAACACAAGTAAATGTTTTTGATCTCCAAGTTCGTGTTAGGATGCAAGGAGAGAGCATACACATTACTTGGTCACACTCGCATGGGGTTCATTAACCTTAGGAATTCAATGTGTGGAAGACAATGAAAGCACTTGTTTGTTTTAAAGCCCAAATCTAAATGTGATGAAAGACAATGGTTTGTTTTAGCCCAATTTCAATGATGTGATAGCAAACAATGTTCGTTTTAATCCCAAAGTCCAAATATGTTTGCAATCAAGATTAGAAGATAAGAGATGAAATGATTGCACCTGGTTAATTCTCTATTCAAATTGCTATAGATGTTGATGCCAATGCTGCTCCAGCTCCTTATGATCACCTACAAAAAAAAAATGATATTATAATGCAGGCATAAAAAATAGGCTCATCAAGCAAGGAAAATTGTAATTTTAGATGCATAGCCGAATTAGATTTGATTATTTCAATACATTTTTAGTTTGAAAATTAAAAAATCAAAGAAGAGACCCCTATTAATTATTAGAGAGCTTTCCAAAAATGTAAAGAAATCAGAAAAATTCCCTATTTTGCGCCCAAAAACGCAAATTTATGGAAACAGTACAGTCGACAAAGATCTAATTTTTTCGCACTGTAAATGAGCTCCAAATTAAATCTGTAAAACATAGAACCCCATTATAATTTCGAGAGCTTTCTAGAAATATAAAAATTTCCAAACAATCTAATTTGCACCCAAAATTGCAATTTTATGAAAAAACATAAAAACGTGATAAATCCCGCAAAAATCGCAATAAACCTGAAAGTTTTCTTCTGTAGCTTCCTTATATCATGGAAAAATGTCTACTAAAATCTTGTAGAAAAATCTGTAGCCATTTGGAAGATATGATGAAATCTTTAAAACCTAGGGTTTTGTCAAAAAATAGCGGATCTGCAACAAAAATTTAATTAAACCTGCAAAACTCGACAATGGGGGTTAGATGAATGCAAATTTTTACTACAAAAACCTGCAAAAAAGATCAAGCGAAGCGGATCCCACCGGGCGTGCCGGAATGTATATCAAAAAATTTGGATTTATAAATGGATATGATCAAATAATGAAATGCATAACCTAAACCCAAATAGTTCAATACCTCAAAGATGCAAGATGAGCTCGATTGATTGATCGCTTTGTTGTGTTGATTGCTTGATTCCGCAGCATAACATTGATAAGGAGATAGATGATGGATGGTTGATGGTTGATAGATGCAAGCTAGATGGATTGAAAGAGGATGGATGATGGTTTGAGATAAAAATTCAGCAAAGTGAGGTTGCATGAAGAAGAATCCTCCATTCTCTAATGGCTCAAGAGAGGCTTTCTTTATAGGAAAGGCTTGATTCAAATGGATGGCTAGGATCAATTAGGGCTTTAGATGAAATGGATGGATAGGATTAAGTTAGGTTTCCTTGCACATTAAGAAATTGTAGTCATGTGACATGTGGCAAAGGAACATAAGGCTTAGGTGTGCTTATGTAGATAAATACTAAAATTAGGTACCATTAGTTGTGCATATGAAAGATAAAAGTTGTAACACATGATTGACTGGACAAGTGTTGGAATGTGATGAAAGATGAGGACTTAATTCAAATAAAATATTTGAATTAGTTGGGATATGAGTTGGATATTAATTAAATAAATAAAATTTATTTAATTAATTGGATAAATGAATAGGATGGGATAAGATATGATGTGGAAATTAATTAAATAAATAAAATTTGTTTAATTAATTGGCTATGAGTTTGAGGATGGGATTTTAATTAAATAAATAAAATTTATTTAATTAATTGGCTTAATGGATAAATTTTAATAATGTTTTGACTAGGTGTTGTTAAGCATGGACAAAGTTTGGGACAATTTTAGGTGTCTACACACTCGATCATTGCTTATATAAAAATAATACTCCCTTATGATCTTTCTTTCATCCTTTGTACTATCATTCACATTAATGAATGCGATGTGCACAAATATAGAAACCTGTGTCGAATTGTAATATTGGGATTACACCTCACACTGTGGCTGTAGACTATAGTTATTTGCAAAGTTGATGACTGAAACAATGCTACCAACTAGAAATGTGTCCTTGCATAACTTGAATTGCAAGTCCAACCATCAAGCTCCATGGGCATGTCTTACATACTCATACACTATACTATCACGAAATATAGACATAAACCGATACACTGGAATCTTTTGAATAACATATTCACACCTCTTTGCTTCTTTACCATCTTTTGTATTGTATGCCACTATTTTATACTTGCCAAACTCTACTAGTTCATTTCCAAACGCATGTGTTCTTTCCATATGTTCACATATTTACATATGTTGCAAGCCACCACAATTCTAACATGTGACATCCAAGGATAATTTCCTGTAGAATATTTGGCCTTCCTCTCTATCACATAAAATTATTGATATGAAGTCTCTTAAAGTAGTTGGTGATATAGACTGATAAACATCAAAATGGTTAGAAAATTTAATTTGTAATCTACAACAACAAGTAGTGTGTGTGTGATTTATTTTGACAAAGAAAGGTTTTAGCATTTCAAAATATCTTTGAGAAATTTTAATTTGAGGATACTTCTCTAGAAATTTACCAAAAAACTGTGTTTGAGTCATATCCAAAAAATGCTTTGGATGTGGCTCGCGGTTTTGACTACAGAGTCTCCTTCTTACCACATCCCTTTGATTCGGAGATACCCTTGTGTAATTCTTCCAAAAGTCTTCAATTAGTGATCTCAAAGCTTCAACAACAACTTTGTCTTTCCGTGGCAGTCCCGTAGAGAATGTCCACAATTCATTAGTGTTTGGATCCTCAACTATTTGATGTCTTCCAACATCTCTCATTAGAGTTTTTCAATTTATTTTCAATGCTTGACTTGTCTTTCTTATGAGGCGAGCATTTTTTATTTGTTGGCTTACAATTGTCGATGTAATGAAACGTCATGTGACATTACTATCCTTGGTACATGAGGTGGAACCCACACTCTCATATGCACTCATTAGATTCTTGACAATTAATTTTTCACTTGAGGCATTCGATGTTCTTAGGCCAAGAATCTTCATAGTGGGCCTAAATTTTAGATTTCTCATCAATTCAACAAAGAGTTGACATCGTTCAATTTCATTTAAATTCTCAAAGAATAATTTCCATATCTTATTCGCATATCTTTGGCAAGTGCACATGGGAATCTTATCTTGCATGGGCTCCAATACATTCTCATCAATATCAATTAGAAACTTAGGATTCCTATGCAAAATTCTAGGAGGTGTTTTAATTTGTAAAGTAGACTCAACATTAGGAATTTCTTCAATGTTTACTTGAGATGGGATAGATGACGTACCTTCGATTGGAGGTGATAAGAATGAAAATGATGTACCTTCAACTTGAGGTGTGAATGATGGTGTGCCACCAACTTGAGAAGAAAATGCATATGTACCTTCTACTTCACCTATGAAAGATGGAGTATCTCCAATTCGAGAAGATAATGCTGGTGCTCCTTTAACTTGACCTATGGATGATGGAGTGCCTCCAACTTGGAGATTCACTTTCCTCATTGCATGGAGGTTTTGCATTAGTTCCCTTTGTACCACCAATTCCATCTCTCTCTTAGCTTCATTAGACGTGTCATGTTCCTCTTCAATTGGCAATGGTGAATGTCTTCTTATATGGTTGAAAATTTCCTACTTTCCTGAATTCGCCTCATTCTTTCTCTTTTCCTCTCATTCTCAGATTCACATTCTTCTGGTGTTAGAGTCTTTGCTTGTTTCCTTGGCATGATGATGATTTCTACATGCATGATAAATAAGACAATGATAATTAGAAATTTTATAATGACAATAAATAGAATAGTCAGAATGAATAACAAGGTTCTACAAACTTCTAAATAAGACACCTTATATCAAGATAACTTGAACATACATAAGTCATGGAGTATGCATTTGAACACACATATAAGTCATGTAGTATACACTTGAACATACAAAGTCATGGAGTATACACGCAAATACACAAAAATGCACCAAGTATATAATGGAATACACAAAGTCATGGAGTATTGATGCAGAGAAACTTAGAACACTTAAACAAACTCAATCAATTCACCTAGAAAGTCGTGAATCATCAAATCATGGGCAATCCTTCATAAACTGCTCCTTTTCCTAGTAGCCTTGCAAACATGGTTTTTTATGCATAACTTACAAGTAAGACATCAAACCCATATACCAAAATCAATTTCAGATACCCATTAGGGTTTTCTTCAACATATCTCAAAAGTGCATAACTTTGTTTTGGAACTTCAATCTCTAAAAATGATTGTTCCACTGTTTTAGGGCTCAATTAGCCCACTTTTA
The DNA here is from genome assembly GCA_027924645.1 of Cunninghamia lanceolata. NCBI lineage: Eukaryota > Viridiplantae > Streptophyta > Pinopsida > Cupressales > Cupressaceae > Cunninghamia > Cunninghamia lanceolata. The sequence goes on from BSBN01000534.1 coordinate 27,334,568, forward strand.
CAAAGCAACTCCAACTTAAACACCCTGCCAACCCCAAATCTCTATGGACAATCCTTCACTAGCCTACAAAACCTCATATTCAACAATTTGTAGTCATTGGAATCCTCTCTAATGCATCTAAACACTAAACCCTTACTAGATCTAGGCCATTGCAAGCTTGTACAATGAGGGTTTAATGTAGCTCAATACTCCAGACCTTTCCTAACCATATCACCACTTCAAACATGTCACAATATGCCTACACAAGCTTTACAAACCTTCACCCAACCTGAGTCCATGCATTTTATACAAACTCCCACTTGTAGCCATCCATCTTAAGCCAAAATTCATGAAAAACAAATAGGGCAGCAACAAAATGTTCTCAAATCTTACTCCCTGCTCCAAAATCCTACTTTAACATCTAAATCTACCCTAATTGTACCCATTCCATCAAATTACAACCTACTCTACTGATGGAATGGGTCAACAATCCATTTTTTGTCACTTACAAACCCCAAAACAGGGTTTCCAACCCACCTACAGACAAATGCTTGTAAAAACCTTAAATCTCAATGGAATCAAATCAAACCAAAACTAATATGCTGTTATTTCACATATCCATCAACTACAATGCATTTGGGAGCAAGAATGGACTGTATGGGGCCGTACAATTGCCTGCAATAGCAAAATACACAAGGAAATGCAAAAAAAATAGAGATGTATTATTGTTTAAACTTTAAAATCCACCATTTAACATTGCCTCCAAATTTGCGTGGTATATTTAACCCCTTCCCATCACCAAAAACCAAAAACCAATAGTTGTGACCAACTTTTGAACCTCCATGACCGTTGGCCTTCCAAAGTTTGCATTTTGAACATGACACATTTGAAAACATTACAAAATATGACAATATGAACTCAAATGACTCCAACTAAACTAATTACATTATAAAATGGTATATTATGACCTTATTGAACAAAATAAGACTCAACACTCTAGAAACCTATCAAATGACCTTATTCACAAAACTTGGACAAACATGGTGCCCCTGCACCAAGTATACACTTGAACATACAAAGTCATGGAGTATACACTCAAATACATGAAGTCATAAATGATGCAAAGGAAGGGTGGAGTTCATGAAAACAAACCCAAAAGACAAATTGTTCTTGCATGTTCTCTATTGCTGCTCCTATGTACACCTTCCTATATGACTTTAATGAACTAAGGAAAATCCACTTGGAATTCTTTCAAAAACCTCAATATAGATTTGAGAACCTATTTCAAACATTCTAAAGGTGATTTCAATAGGTATTAAACACCCAGACTCAAAAGCAAACCCTAACTTGCTTGGGTGCCAACACTTACTCAATGATTGTAAAACTAGTCCTCTTGGGACAATCATAATAAAACTTGTCTAACCCTTGAAGAATGCTCTAAAATCCTTTGTTCAGGTCTATAGGACCTTCTAAGACCCCTTCCCAACAAGGAATATGCACAACCAACACTTTTAGACTTAGATTTGATGAACTTCCAATTGCTACCCCAACACTGTCATGCACAATCATTTAGGACAGTCATCACACTGATCAAATAATGGCCAAGAAAGCTTCAAAACTCCTTGAGCAGGTCTGAAAGACCTTCATATAGATTCTTCACACCTTTTTCCCAATCACAAAATGCACCAAGCATACAATGGAATACACAAAGTCATGGAGTATACACTCAAATACATAGTCATGATATACACTTGAATACAGGTCATAGAGTATACACTCAAATACAAATACAAAGTCATAGAGTATACACTTAAATACCTAATCATGAAGTATACACCTAAATGGAAAGAGGACATTTAGGGAAGAAATTTAATACACTTGAATTATGGACTATGAATCTTATGAAGAAGAAAGTTGGGAAGGTTTCCAAAAGACTCTAATACTATGATAGTCATAGTGGACTAATGTACATAAATAGTTTTGTTCCTTCAAGACTGTCATGAGTATTTCCTTAAAGGAAAATAGGGCTGCCAAGAGACTTCAAAACTATTTGAAACCATAAGGTGTTGAGAGATCACTATTTAAAGGTATATCTCTAATACTAAGTCTCTCTTTGACCCTATCAACTCATAAGAACATCACCTTGGCTACTCTTGACTGTCTTACCCCTTGAAGGCCATTGTTTGGACTCTTATATGAATATTAAATCATTATTTTAGGTTTGGAAATCATGAATTGTATGGTTAATAATTTACATATATGAGTTGTATGGAGGTGATTTTGAAGGATGACAAAATGAATGTTATTGAAGGGGACTATTAATCAACATAAATTGACTATCCTAATAGTCTTAAACCGGTCCAAAAACTTTGTGATAGTCAAAAGAACATTAACACTTGAAGATAACCTTCTAGATACTCGTGACAAAAGATCAAAGACATCTTAAGTAATGCATAAATTAAAAACAACTTCATGATGGTCATGACTATCATAGTGGACTATTATATAGACTTTTGACTGTCCTACACTCATGAAAACCTCCTTTTTAGTGTTTTATCTCCTTATAACTCCCTTTGTATTATCTTGTGTATAGCCTAAGACAACCCAGGCTAAACCTCTTTTTTATGGAGATTTCTTAGATAATGGGCATGATACAAATCGTATATGACTATCACAATGGAAAATCTAGCCTTGAAACCCTTTATGTAAATTGTCTTCTTCTCCTATACATGGACTGGACCCTCTCTATCTCTAGTTAATGGTATCTTCAAATTTTATCTAAAATGAATGATACAACCTAAATTTATACCCTACTAAGATCACAACCTGAATTTATAACATAAAAAAAATGATCCTAAATGAATTATATGGTAGCCTCTTAATATGACAACATAGTCATGAAGGGTCGAGACAGTCATGGTAGCCTCTTAATATCCCAAAATAGGAAAGCAGGACAAATTTCACAATAGTCATGAAGGGTCGGGACAGTCATTGATCCTAGAGTATGATTATGATAGTAGGGTTAAAGAAGAGGATAGTCACAATCTAAAATAGTTAAGAAAACTATAAAATCACTCATAAAGTAAGTATTAAGATGATCTAAGATCTAGGTTTGCATGGAATGTTGTAGCATCTAACATGAGCAACATCTGGTATGAGTAGTTTACAGATAGTTGAAACAAGATGAAAATCCTAAAGTTGAAATAAGATGAAAGACATATATATAAGTGAATTAAAATGGATATAATTTAGAACATACCTTAAAGACTTTGCTATTGAAGTTGACCAATTCTCCAAATTTTAGCTTCAAAATCCTCGAATTCTTCTTTTTCACAAGTTTGATTATGAATTCTATATAAATCTGGAATATGATTAGTTAATTTATGGAAAAATAAACATATATATCATAAAATTCAATCTATATATCAGTGGTAATTAGCTTTAAACAAAATCACACATGAAATTGTTGCAAGTATGGGCCTAACCGGTGTTGTCATTGATGTCAACATACTCCTGTTGCATTGATGATAAGGATTGGATGAGTTGTATGCTGAGGATATTGAGAAAATTAGTCCTATCAGGAACAGAGAAGAACAATGAAGACAGTGAGGTAAAGATCCCAGCTAAGATGAAGATCAGAGGATGTACATAAAAGGGGTTGTAGATATGTGTCTTAAGATGATCTAGTAAATATTTTAGAGGTCCACATAAAGATCTAAAGAAGTTATGGCCACTTGAGTAAAACTAGTTTTGGCAGATGTTCAGAGGTGACAGAGTGACACAGATAGGTCCGGTGAGATTCAGAAATGCAATATCTTGTTCTGTGGATTTGGTGGAGTGTTTAGGAAGTCAATGTGAATTGACAACTCAATTGGTTCATGGTCTAGATGTCCACAAGCATCTACTTCAATATGACAGTGATGACAGACTGTGTTCTTAAGGTTTTGGATGAGGGAGAGAAATATTTTAGTAAGCAGAAGTAGTATGGATGTTCTTGGTGATTCAGGCAAGCTTGTGGAGGTCTTTGGATTGTGTCCAGTTTGTGTTGGTGATCCGCATTGCATATTGAGCTCGTAATGAAAGAATTACTTCCAGATGATGATGTTCTTTCTAAGTTTGGCTGACCAGATGAGTTACTCATCCTACAAATGATCTTGAAGATGTTCTGTGAAGATTGGTGGGTTCCCAAAGGGAGATTGAAGTCTCAGATCTGTGTGGCCGACAGCGTGTTGATCTGTGTGAAGTCTTTTTGTAATTAGTCATATTGTATTTATGTATTTTCTCTGTGATGTTTGCCAACTTGGATGATTATTCCAAAGTCAAATGTCTTGTATAAATAAGAGGTTGTGAAGTCATTTCAAATGTGACTTGGGGAGATGAGAGTGTGGTAGAGAGGAGCAGAGCGAAAGGCAGAACAGAAGTATTGGGCTTAAATGGAACTAACTCAAGCATGGTGAAGATGCTATTCTTCAATTCAAGTATGTAATACTTATTATTCTGTAGATAGTGTGTCTCATGTAGGCAATGGGCCTCTTGTGAGCAGTGTGCTCGGGCAGTGAGCCCTAATTAGCATGTGTCATTTTGTTCTTTCTATTCTTTTAATAGAGAATACAATCTTGGGTTAGTCACCCCATGGTTTTTCCCTTAACCGGGTTTTCCATGTTAAAAATCTTGGTGTCATATGTGTTAATGTGTTTCTGCTCTTGAATTATTGCATTATGTTTTCATGATTGATTTATTACTACGCTGTTGAATTAAGAAAAGGATTTAAGTGATTAATTACAAGAAAGTTTTGGACAACTGATTCACCCCCCTCTCAATTGTTTATCCTAAATCTAACATAAACATGAAAGTTTAGGTTTAAATAATCAAATTTTATCCAAAAACATGCAAAATCAATTCCTCTACGTTGAAAAAACAACGAAGGTGGTGGATTGATCTAAAAATGATTGTTAATATGTCAACCAACATGAAAAGCATTTTCATGTCTGATATACTACATGAAAAGTAGGAATAACAGGCATGTGGGGTCTGAATCACAGATCCCACATGTTATTTTCTTGTTTTTTTGCTTCCCATAATGCGAGCGCGTTATGAGAAGCATAAAAATATTTACCTCTCTTTCTCTATATCTCTAGATATAGAGGGATAGGTGGAGATAGAGACGGGGAGAGGGAGAGAGGGGAATTGAGATAAACAAAGGGTTCTAGATAGAAGGAGAAAGATAGATAAAGAGGGAGAGATGGCTAGGGAAATACAGAGAGAGGTAGAGAGGGATATATTAAGAGATAGGGTTATGGGGAGAGCTAGAGATAGGAAAACATATGGAGAGATGTCTAGAGACATACTTGGAGAGACATTTCAAGAGGTACATGGATGGGGAGAGAGATAGAGAGGAGGAGAGACATAGAGAGGGATGGAGAGAGAGGTAAAGAGGGATAGATTAAGAGATAGAGATGGAGAGATAGAGAGGGGGAGTGAGATAGTGAGGGACAAAGAGATAGAAATGTACAATTAGAGAGAGGGGATTGATAGAGAGAGCAACCCTAAACCCTAACCCCTAACCCCTAAAACCTAAACACGAGCAACCCTAAACCCCTAAACCATAACCTCTAAACCCTAAACTCGAGCATCCCTAAACCCCTAAACCTTGAATAATTCCCCTAAACCCTAAACTTGAGCAACCCTAAATGCAAGAGAGATGGAGAGAGATAGAGAGAGAGAGTTTCTAGGGGTTAGGGTTTAGGGTTTAGAAAGAGATATAGAGAGAGGGGACCAATAGATATTAGGAGAGATAGAGGAGACAGAGGGGAGGGATAGGGAGATAGAGAGTGAGAGTGAGATAGTGTTTAGGGTTTATAGTTTAGGGGCATTAATTAAGGTTTAGGGAGAGAGAGAGAGGAGACAGATATGGAGAGATAGTGGATAAAGAGGGGAAAGATAGGGTGATAGAGAATGAGTGAGATGTCTAGAGAGATAGGGAGATAAGGGAGAGATAGAGAGATTGAAGTTTGGGGTTGCTCGAGTTTAGGGTTTAGGGGTTAGGGGTTATGATTTAGGGGTATTATTTAGGGTTTAGGGGTTTAGAGAGAGACAGAGAGAGAGATTGCTTTTGACATGCAACCCTAAACCCCTAAACCCTAAATAATGCCCCTAAACCCTAAACCTGAGCAACCCTAAGCCTCTAAACCCTAAATAATTCCCCTAAACCCAAGAAACCCTAAATCTCTATCTTTCTATCTTTATCATCCCTCTACCTCTCAATCTCTCTCCATAAACTTGAGCAACCCTAAATAATGCCTCTAAACCCTAAACCTCTCTCTCTCTCACTCACTCACTCCCTCACTCCCTCCCTCTCTCCCTCCCTCCTGTCCTCTCTCTCTCTCCCTCTCTCTCTCGTTGTAGCTCTCCCTCTCTCTCTGAGAGGAAGAGAGAGATAGGGAGATAGGGAGAGAGTGATATATAGGGGGAGAGAGATAGAAAGAGAGCCATAATTTTCTTTTTTCCATTTCCTTCATCGATAAGGGAGAGGGAGAGATAGGGAAATAGAGGAATGATAGGGGAGAAGGAGGTAAGAGATAGCGAGATAGTGAGAGATAGATAGACCTAGAAAGACAGGAGAGAAATAGGGATAGATAGAGAAGAAAGAGGGTAGAGATAGGGTGATAGAGACCATGAGTGAGATGTCTAGAGAGATAGGGAGATAAGGGAGAGATAGGAAGATACAAGTTTGGGGTTGCTCAAGTTTAGGGTTTATGATGTAGGAGCATCCGGGTGGACAAGCTATCCACATCGCCCCCAAAAATGTCTAGTTTGGTTTTTCTAATTTTGGTGTGTTTTGTAGAGACATTATAGTGCTTGTTCTAGTTTGTTGTTGTTAGCAAGGCTAGAGTTCATCTCTGTTTGAAGTCAAATGTGCTTTGATGTGCTTTTGGCAGGATAAAAGAGAAACATCAGCGGGAGAATTATACATCAGCGGGAGTCCTTCTGACGTCCCAGCGATACCCCGATATCCTTCAGAGTTTCAGTCTGGGTGTGTCGTAGCCACTTTGGCGAGACTGTCATGTCATCATCAGTCTGACTCTTACCTTCATCTCTTCGATACCCCGATCTGTCGGTGGGACTTTGCCTTTTTGGTGCGACTCTCAGAGGTGTCTCCTTGATAGCCCAATGACAGGTATGCTACTACAGAAGAGTCTTTATCAGTGGGAGATTTCTATTTCGGCGTGACATCATTCTAGGTCTTTCCAACTCAACGATATATTGGCATGACATGACTCTTTTGATGGGACTCCTTTAAGCGTCCCCCCCGATCCAGTTATATTTGACTTTTCCTATTCTTGGATGATTTCTTCATGGGACCTGCATGGAACCACGCTGTGCACTTTGATTTGGCCTACGAATGTAAAGGACAACCTGCTGCATATTAATAATATCTATTTGGACAGTGGAGTAGATAAAATGTTGCATTTAGAGCCTCCTATAGCATGTAGTGGAGGAGAAAATGATCTACAAGTAATGCATAGAGATTAAATACTGGAGAGAACGTGAAGTCTACATGTAGGGAAGTAACCGTAGTCATTAGTGGAGCATACATCCATTATCTGAGAAGAGCATAAAAATGAGTTAGCAGAGTTTATGGAGGTAGCGAGGGGGAATTTGAGGGAAGACAGAGAGAGAGAGGGCCCAGGAAAGGGAAAATTTGCCAAAGAGAATTCTCTGTTTTGTAATGAAATTTTTCGTAATGATATCTGAATTTTGATATCAATAAAGAAATGTGTTTTCTTTTCTAACCCTAGTGTAGTTTTGCTGCGAGATTGGACAGCCTGATAAGGCTCTTCATTCTCGACTGCGTCAAGTGGTATCACAGCACAAGTTTTTTTCCTGAGCGTGTAGAGGATACACCAGGATCTTTGGAAGGGGAAGTGAAAATGGTTGAAGAGAAGGTTTGTGGGCTATTGCAGGTGAGAAAGAGAGTCCTGAATAGCAAAGAGCCTGAAACTGTTGGAGATGCCGCCACGTAGGGGAATGTCCAAAATTGAGGAAGTGTTGGAACACTTCCGAGTGATGATGAGGGAAGACCTGAGAAATGATATTAGAAATGAAGTTAGAAGGGTTACTAGAGATGACAAAGACCCTGCAAGTAGAGAAGAAAGTGAAGTGGAAGAACAAGAACAGGGCAGAGAAGAAGAATAGCCTAAGGAAGCCAGAGAAGATAGATTTTTGAGAACTCTTACAAAATCATGAAGAGTAACAAGGTGGATGTGCCTAATTTTTCTGGGACGTTGAATCTAGTAGAGTTAATTGACTGGATAGGTGAACTAGAAGAATATTTTGAATTAGAATACATTAGGGACCCTCAGAGGGTTAAGATAGCTCAAACAAAATTGAAAGGACATGCTGCATTATGGTGGAAGGGATTGCAAAGAGAGTGAGTTGCTGATGGAGATTCCAGAATAAAAAGGTGGAATCAGATGGTGGCAAGACTGAAACATAAATTCATTCTTGGTGATTATGAATTGGAATTATTCAAACAGTTGTAGAATCTAAAGCAAAAATATATGAGTGTAAAAGATTACACAGAAGAGTTTTACAAGTTAGCCATTCGATCAGGGAGACATGAGGTTGATAAGGATAAGGTAGCCAGGTATGTGAATGGTTTACAGCATAACATTCAAGATGAGATGAGCATGGTGAAGTTGACTTTAGTGGAAGAAGCTTACCAATATACATTGAAGATAGAAGAGAAGGTAATGAGGAAGCAAATAAACAATTCTAAAGGTCGAGGAAGATTTGTAGTTGAGAAGAAGCGGGCGAGCAATAGCAAGGGAAACCAAATTGAAGAAGATTCTAAACACAGATCAAGCTATGGAATGGGTTACAATGCAAGGACAAAAGATATCCCAACAAGAGGGCACGATAGCCGCAGCAGAGGTTTTATGGGCAAATGTTATCAGTGTGGGGAAACAAGACATCGTGCTTACGAATGTCCTCAAATACAAGAAGGTAGTAAGAGGAGCACAACAAGAAACCATTTGACACAAGAGGATGTAGAGAGTGTAGCATCTATGAAAGGTGAAGATCCTGAGGGTGGTGAATCTCTCATGACGAGGAGAGTGTTGGTGAACCCAAAGGTGGTAGAGGAAGAACCATCCCAGCGAAAGAATCTCTTTCGAATTGTGTGCAAATCTGGAGGTGAGTACTACAAAGTTATAGTGGATAACCTAGTTTCTAAGGAAATGGTGGATAATCTAGGTTTGAAAAGATGTAAGCACCCTAATCCGTACAAGGTTTCATGGTTGCAAGAAGGGCATGAGATGACTGTGAGTGAGCAGTGTTTGGTTACTTTTTAGATTGGATCTTACAAGGATAACATGTTGTGTGATGTGATGTCTATGAGTGCTTGTCATATGTTGTTGAGTAGGCCATGGCAATTTGACGGAGAGGCCATTTATGATGGAAAAAGGAATGTGTACACCATCCAGAAAGATGTTCAGAAGTATGTATTGAATCCTCTCAAGGAAAAAGCAAAGGAATAAAAAAGATCCAACTCCATTGTTTGTTGTACTATCAAGAAGTGATAAATCAAGGAGGAGGAAGAGGTTGGACACCAGGGTATGAAGACATTCAAAGGGTGGGTTTGTAAAGAAAACAATAGATTGGACTTCAAGCTCTTACAACAACATCATAAAGAGGAAAGAAAATAGCGAGGTAAACCAATGGCAAGAAGTAATTCACAAATTCAACTCAGCACAGATGGGGCTGACTACTGGAGTGTGAAGAATGGTGAAGCACAAAGGGATGATAAAAGGAAATCTCCTATGGACAAGGACCAGATTTGGATAAAAAACAAGCATGGGATTATGGTCTCGTGCATCTTTTCATGTTCCTGAGCTCTTTGACTTAGACACATTTATTTACCTGGGGTGTCCGATGCAGGAGCATCTAGGTGGACAAGCTATCTGCATCACCCAAAAAAATGTCTAGTTTAGTTTTTCTAATTTTGGTGTGTTTTGCAGAGACATTACAGTGCTTTTTCTAGTTTGTGGTTGTCGGTAAGGCTAGAGTTCATCTCTGTTTGAAATTAAATGTTCTTTGATGTGCTCTTGGCAGGATAAAAGAGCAACATAGGTGGGAGAACTATACATCAACGAGAGTCCTTCTGACGTCCCAACGATACCCTAATATCCTTCAGAGTTCTAGTCTAGGTGTGACATAGCCACTTCGGTGAGACATGTCGTCATCAACCTAACTCTGCCCTCCGTCTCTTTCATACCCTAATTTATGAGTGGGACTTTGCCTTTTCAGTGTGACTCTCAAAGGTGTCTCCTCAATGGCCCGATGATGGGTATGCTGTTGTGGAAGAGTCTTTATCGGTGGGAGATTTCTATTTTGGCGTGACTTCATTCTGGGTCTTGCTGACCCAGCAATATATTAGCGTGACATGACTCTTTCAGTGGGACTCCTTTCAGCGTCCCCCCAATCCAGCGATATTTGACTTTTCCTATTCTTGGTTGATTTCTTTGTGGGACCCGCATGGAACCACGTTGTGCACTTTGATTTGGCCTACGAATGTAAAGGACAACCTAGTGCATATTAAGAATATCTATTTGGACAGTGGAGTGGATAAAATGTTGCATTTAGAGCTACATGTAGCACATAGTGGAGGAGAAAATGATCTGCATGTAATGCATAGAGATTAAATACTGGAGAGAGCGTGAAGTCTGCATACAGGGAAGTAACCATAGTCATTAGTGGAGCATACAACCATTATCTAAGAAGAGCATAAAAATGAGTTAGCAAAGTTTGTGGAGGTAGCGAGGGGGAACTCAAGGGAAGAGAGAGAGAGGGCCCAGGAAAGGGAAAATTGGCTCAAGAGAGAATTCTCTATTTTGTAATAAAATCTTTATAAAGAAACTATTTGTAATGATCTCTAAATTTTGATATCAATAAAAGAAATGTGTTTTCTTTTCTGACCCTAGTGTAGTTTTGCTGCAAGATTGGACAGCCTGATAAGGCTCTTCATTCTCAACTACGTCAAGTGGTATCAGAACACATTTTTTTTCTTAAGCATGTAGAGGATACACCAGGATCTGTGGAAGGGGAAGTGAAAACGATTGAAGAGAAGGTTCATGGGCTATTGTAGGTGAGAAAGAGAGTCTTGAATAGCAAAGAGCCTGAAACCGTTGGAGATGCCACCACGTAGGTGAATGCCCAAAATTAAGGAAGTGCTAGAATGCTTTCGAGTGATGATGAGGGAAGACCTAAGAAATGATATCAAAAATGAGGTGAGAAGAGTTACTGGAGATGCCAAAGACCCCGCAAGTAGAGAAGAAAGTGAAGTGGAAGAACAAGAATAGGGCAGAGAAGAAGAACAACCTGAGGAAGCTGAAGAAGATAGATTTTTGAAAACTCTTGCAAAAATCATGAAGAGTAACAAGGTGGATGTGCCTAATTTTTCTAGGATGTTGAATCCAAAAGAGTTAATTGACTGGATAGGTGAACTGGAAGAATATTTTGAATTAGAAGAGATTAGAGACCCTCAAAGGGTTAAGATAGTTCAAACAAAATTGAAAGGACATGTTGCATTATGGTGGAAGGGATTGCAAAGAGAGCGAGTTGTAGATGGAGATTCCAGAATAACAAGGTGGAATCATATGGTGGCAAGACTAAAATGTAAATTCATTCCTGGTGATTATGAATTCAAATTATTCAAAAAGTTGTAGAACCTGAAGCAAAAAGATATGAGTGTAAAAGATTACACAAAAGAGTTTTACAAGTTAGCCATTCAATCAGGGAGACATGAGGTTGTCAAGGATAAGGTAGTCAGGTATGTGAATGCTTTACTGTATAACATTCAAGATGAGATGAGCATGGTGAAGTTGACTTTAGTGGAAGAAGCTTACCAATATGCATTGAAGGCAGAAGAGAAGGTAATGAGGAAGCAAATGAACAATTCTAAAGGTTGAGGAAGATTTGTAGTTGAGAAGGAGCGGGTGAGTAGTAGCAACGGAAACCAAATTGAAGAAGAATCCAAATCCGGATCAAGCCAGGGAATGGGTTACAGTGAAAGGACAAAAGATATCCTAGAAAGAGGGCATGATAGCAGTAGCAGAGGTTTTATGAGCAAATGTTATCAGTGTGGGGAAGCTAGACATCATTCTTACGAATGTCCTCAAATACAAGAAGGTAGTAAGAGGAGCACAACAAGAAACCATTTGACACAAGAGGATACAGAGAGTGTAGCATCTGTGAAAGGTGAATATCATGAGGGTGGTGAATCTCTCATGATGAGGAGAGTGTTGGTGAACCTGAAGGTGGTAGAGGAAGAACCATCCCAACAAAGGAGTCTCTTTCGACCTATGTGCAAATTTGGAGGTAAGTGCTGCAAAGTTATAGTGGATAGTGGTAGTACAGATAACCTAGTTTCTAAGGAAATTGTGGATAAGCTAGGTTTGAAAAGATGTAAGCACCCTAATCTGTACAAGGCTTCATGGTTGCAATAAGGGCATGAGATGACTATGAGTGAGCAGTGTTTGGTTACTTTTCAGATTGGATCTTACAAGGATAACATGTTGTGTGATGTGATGTCTATGAGTGCTTGTCATATGTTGTTGAGTAGGCCATGGCAATTTGACAGAGAGGCCATTTATGATGGAAAAAGGAATGTGTACACCATCCAGAAAGATGGTCATAAGTATGTATTGAATCCTCTCAAGGAAAGGGTGAAGGAAAAAAAATATCCAACTCCATTGTTTGTTGTACTATCAAGAAGCGAGAAATCAAGGAGGAGGAAGAGGTTGGACACCAGGGTATGAAGATATTCAAAGGGCAAGTTTCCAAAGAAAACAATAGATTGGACTTCAATTTCTTACAACATCATAAAGAGAAAAGAAAACAGTGAGGTAAACTGATGGCAAGAAGTAATTCACAAACTCAACTCAGCACAGATGGGGCTGACTGCTGGAGTGTGAAGAATGGTGAAGCATAGAGGGATGATAAAAGGAAAGATCCTATGGACAAGGAGAAGATTTGGATCAAAAACAAGCGTGGGATTATGGTCTCATGCATCTTTCCATGTTCCTGAGCTCTCTGAATCAGAAACATTTATTTACCTGGGGTGTCTGATGCAGGAGCATCCGGGTGGACAAGCTATCTACATCACCCAAAAAAATGTCTAGTTTAGTTTTTCTAATTTTGGTGTATTTTGCAGAGACATTACAGTGCTTGTTCTAGTTTGTGGTTGTCAGAAAGGCTAGAGTTCATCTCTATTTGAAGTCAAATGTGCTTTGATGTGCTTTTGGTAGGATAAAAGAGCAACATCAGTGGGAGAACTATACATCGACAAGAGTCCTTCTGACATCCCAGCGATACCCCGATATCCTTCAAAGTTCTAGTCTAGGTGTGACGTAGCCACTTTGGTGATACAAGTTGTCATCTGCTTGATTCTGACCTTCGTCTCTTTGATACCCCGACCTATTAGTGGGACTTTGACTTTTTAGTGTGACTCTCGCAGGTGTCTCCTCGATAGCCTGATTATGGGTATGCTGCTTTGGAAGAGTCTTTATCGGTGGGAGATTTCTATTTTGGCATGACTTTGTTCTAGGTCCTACCGACCTAGTGATATATCAGCGTGACATGACTCTTTCAGTGGGACTTCTTTCAGCGTCCCCCCCGATCCAGCGATATTTGACTTTTCCTATTCTTGGTTGATTTATTTGTGGGACCCGTATGGAACCACGTTGTGCACTTTGATTTGGCCTATGAATGTAAAGGGCAACATGGCGCATATTAATAATATCTATTTGGATAGTGGAGTGGATAAAATGTTGCATTTAGAGCCGCCTATAGCACATAGTGGAGGAGAAAATAATCTGCATGTAATGCATAGAGATTAAATACTGGAGAGAACATGAAGTCTGCATGTAGGGAAGTAACTGTAGTCATTAGTGGAGCATACAACAATTATCTGAGAAGAGCATAAAAATGAGTTAGCAGAGTTTGTGGAGGTAGCGAGTGGGAACTCTAGGGAAGAGAGAGAGAGAGAGAGAGAGAGAGAGAGAGAGAGAGAGAGAGAGAGAGAGAGAGAGAGAGAGAGAGAGAGAGAGGCCAATGAGAGGGAAAATTGGCCAAAGAGAAAATTCTCTATTTTGTAATGAAATCTCTGTAAAGAAACTTTCCATAATGATCTCTAAATTTTGATATCAATAAACAAATGTGTTTTCTTTTCTAACCCTAGTATAGTTTTGCTACGAGATTGGATAGCCTGATAAGGCTCTCCATTCTCGACTGCGTCAGTTTACGAGTTACAAGTTAGGGGCATTATTTATGGTTTAGGAGTTTAGAGAGAGATTGCTTTTGACATGCAACCCTAAACCCAAGCAACCCTATGTGATAGGTAAAAATTAGGTTAATAAGATCAAGCATTACAAATGAAAACCTAATCCTACCACCATCAAAGAATCAAATCCAAGTGAAATCAAAAGCGTGCAATTCAAGAACAATATCACCTAGATTGTATGATTCATTGTTTGTGATGTGGATTGCTTCTTCAATAATGAACAATTATGAAGATCAAAGCTGCCATGATGGATGGATGATGAGGATAATAAGCTAGATGGATGCTAAAATGCTCAATATGCTCAAGATGATAATGTAGACGCTATGAGAATGCAAGATAAATGTAGTATGGAATGAGAGAGTGTTTATATAGAACTCTAACGTCAGAACTTGTCCTCCTGTATGGAATGGTACAATTCCCTTGATTTAGCTCCTCATTCTTGGTGACCTCTCAACCTTTTCTTCTTTGACCTTCCTAAAACCTTGATTGACTTAGTCTAGGAGTAGTCTATTCACTTTTTGAGGTAACTGATTGATAGAACCTAGAAAGAGATTTGAGATTAGGGTCCCTTGGACCCCCAAAAATGTAGATCTAAGTTGAAACTAGGGGCTTGGACTTGGGCGCCCATACCTAGTCCTCCCCCATTTCACAAGATTTTGAATTTTGGTGGGGTGTCGGTTCCTGTCGAGTGCCTCGGGATTCTATTTTCAAATTCTCAATTTTCGCGCGATATCGAGACGTTATTTCAAAATTTGAATTCCCTAAAGCTAAATATAAAAAGACATTTGCAAATCATTTTATCACACACAATTCTTATACAAGCTTGATGCCAAAACTCTGCTGCGATTGCCATTGAAGACCAATGACTTGTTGAAGCTATTCAAAGTATTATTTATTTGCTATCTTGGAGACAATGGATGAAGATTAGGAATCAAGATCTTGAGTCTATCTTGTTCTTCCTAGGGTTTGTACACCCTTTGCATGATCAAGAGAAGGGTTGAAGCCTCCAACAACAAGCTTGGAGATCCTCTATGGACATTACTAATTTACCTTCTTGTTCATGCAAGTCTTCATTTATCTCCTCTCCTTGAGGTGAAGTTGTAGGTGTTTATTGATGCAAAGCAAGTTGTTGATCTTCCCTTGATTAAGACATCTAGGGTTTGATTTTTCTGCATACACACATTGTTAGGTTTGTATACACTTCTGCAAATATTTTCCTTTGGCTATTGTTAAGGTAGGAATACCAAAGACGGGGCTTAACTAAGGCAAGCTCCTATATAGCCGCAACAATTTCCTTCCTTTGTATGTGCAGATCATGTTTCGCAGGTTCTGGTGAAAAGAAGCTATAGGAAGAAGGATATTGGGGGTACAGTCATGACAGACTTTCAGATTTTTAGATCCTGAGACTTGCGGGACATTAGAGCGGGTGCCCTAGTCCAACCAGGTGTTTTCTCTGAGATCTAGAAGTCATTTTACAGTCTCAGACATCCCGTGTAGAAGGTTTTCCCATTTGGAAATTTGTAGGACATTGGAGTGGGCACCCTAGTCTAGGTAACCCTCAAAATCTAGGTATTGTGTCTCTAAAACCCCTCCTCTGCACTTCTGTGATCAGTTTTATCAAATACTTCATCAGTTTCTGTGTATTGTTGATTTGAGGCATAATTAGGGTTTTTCTTGGTTGGAAGTACAACACTTGATAAAATCTTGATCAGGGCCTTAGGTTATAGAACCACGCAAGCATCAAAGGGAGGCACAATGATTAGAAGCTTGTTCCAAGCTTGATCCTTGTCTTCCCAATGCTTAGCAGTGAGAAATGATAGCATGTAACCTAGTAAACAAACTATCATTTTTCACCCTAAACATTTTGGTGAACCTAACCTTTAAAGAATTTGCATCCTTTTAAAACTTCAGATTTGAAACAAATTGTTGTTCTAAAGCATAATTGTATTGGAAAACCCCTTTAGTGAAATTTGCATATGTTAGATTGTGATTACATTCTTTATCGTTTCACTAAAAGAGTTGGAAATTATCATTTATTGTTGGATATTGTATTTCATTTGCAAAGGCCATCATTGTGCATTTAAATCTTGGTTTAAATAGAGCATGTTAGAATGTCAAATTATTTTTTGCAAGATTTTCAAGCTTATGATGAGCCGTTTAGTCATGATGACTTCGATATGTTAGATGAAGCCCTTGAGGAATTTATCTCTATTGAACATTCCACTACGGCCCCTAAGCCGTCACTATTTCAAAGATTTGTAAATGCAATTTATGTATCTAAATCTAAAGAAGAGATTGAAAAACTAAAAATTGTGGTCACTCTATGTGCAAATGGGGTTCAACCACTTTCTAAACCTGTGCTTGTTGTTAAAGGTCTTTCATCCTCTTCTCAATCTCCTGATCACATTTATGATTATGTAAAACAAATAGCGAAACAAGACTCACAAAATAATGATAATGTGGTTGCTCATGTGTATAACACTCAGAATAATAAACAAAGTACACAACAAACAAATGTTCCTATATCCTTACTAGCTTCTCAACCTATGTTTCCTCAAGCACCTCATTTAATATATAAATATGGTAAAGACTATGATCTTGTAGAGCAGCTTCGCGCTACTCCTGCGAAGATATCTCTTTGGGAACTTATACAAACTTCACCTACTTACCATGGAATGCTACAAGAATCTTTACAAAAGGTGATAGTTCCTCTTGTTGTTAAACCAAATGATGTTGCTGCTTTACTAGATTGTATGCATGCAACAAAAATAGACATTTTGTTTCAACAACATGAGTTACCATCTCTCAAGGTTCAGAAGCAATATGATCCATTGGTAATCTTTATTACAATCAACAAAACATTGGTTAAGAGGGTTATGATTGATAATGGGTCAGCCCTTAATGTTTGTGGTATTGATTTATTGCACAAGGTTAAAGTTGATATATCTCCTGTCAAACCAAAATCATTAAGTATCTGTGGCTTTGATAATGTTGGACAACAATCTATGGGCACTATAACTCTACCCATACAAGTTGGACTTGTGATGGTGCCTACCTTGATTCATGTAATGCCATGTTCCCTATCTTATAACATGATTCTGGGTAGACCTTAGATACATGCATTAGGAGCAGTTCCTTCTACTTTACACCGTTTGATAAAGTTTATATTTAAAGGAAAATTGCATACTATCCATTCAGATCCTGAACCTAATAATTGTTTGCAAATGGAAGTGCATAAACATGTTGGTCCTAAAATTTTAAACAACCCGAAAGTTGAATTGTCAGCTCTTCTTACTTCTAAAAATTTTATGAAAGAGCTCAAGCAATCGAATGCATTTGTTGGTGATGACTGGGGTTCATTAGATTTTGCATCCTCCTCCACAGGAGAATATAAACTTAAAAACCCCGTCCCTGAAACAACAAATATTGCATCAATCACATCACATGCTTTGAAGAATAAACATAAAACTTCTTTGTTGACAAATAAAGATAATACTTTGAGTTATACTACTAATTATGAGACTTATGAAGCTCTGCCTTTGTCTAAAGAAATGGTCTCTCTCTATGGCAGAGGATTCTGAATCCTTTACAAAAATTGCGACTATGTAGGTAATGGTTGTGGCATAAATCAACAATGAATCAAAGTCCCTATAGAATCCACTTCGCAGCATTACTCAAGTGGCATTGGATATAATCCTTTTAAAGAATCTAAAGCCCGCAAATACCCTACTCTAAATATGAATACAATATCAACACTTAGTTTGATATTCCCTGAGATGATTGACACCAATTGTCCTCCAGGATCAATTCCGTTAGATATGTTTACAACAAATCAAGCGATAATGGATTTCTTAGGTGCTTATGATGGTATTCCTCGTTATCACCACAAACGTGGCCTACCTTATTGTTTAAATAATGATGCATATTTTGGAAAGACTACTAGCACAATAACTGCTATAGTAGAGCATAATGAAGAACTTGAAGAACAGTTACAATAGTACAATCCACCTAACCATAGTACTCTCCTTAATGGAAAAACTATCGATGTTGTTACGGATAAGGATAATCTTGAAAAAGTTATCTCTATTGGTGATTGTTTAGAGGTGGAAGAAAAAGAAGAAATTACTAAATTATTGAATGAATTCTCAAAATTGTTTGCTTGGAATTACTCAGACATGCCTGGTATAGATCCTCATATTGTAACACATAATATTGTGTTGAAACCAGATGTTAAACCTTTCAAACAAAAGATTCACAAGATGAATCCTAAGATTGCTTTGCTTGTTAAAACTGAAATAGAAAAACTCTTACAAGTTGGCTTTATTTGACCTATTGATTACTCTCCGTGGATCTCAAATATTGTTGTTGTCGCTAAACCTAATGTTCATATAAGAATATGCACAGATTTCTGAGATTTAAATTTGGCATCTTTAAAAGATGATTTTCTACTTCCTAATATCGATATGATTGTTGATACCATAGCCGGACATGAATTGTTATCGTTCATGGATGGATTTTTGAGATACAATCAAATCCTTATAAATCCTCTTGATCAGTATAAAACAGCCTTTATAACACCTTGGGGTACATTTTATTGGGTAGTCATGTCGTTTGGACTTAAGAATGTAGGAGCTACTTACCAATGTGCGATTATATTTCATGACTATATGCACAATATTCTAGAAGATTATGTTGACGACATCCTAGTGAAGTATATCCATTGTAAGGATCATGGTACAAATCTTTGACAGATATTTGAGTGCATACAAAAATATAATATGTGATTGAATCCCTGAAAGCGTCTTTTTGGTGTGGATAGTGAAAAGTTACTTGGATTTATCATTTCAAATCGAGGTATAGAAGTTGACACGAAAAAGATAGATGTGATTGTTAATATGCCAATACCTGAGAACATATCTCAACTTCATAGTTTGCATGGAAAGATATAGGCCATCTACTAATTTGTTTCACAAGTCATGGATAGGACTTGCCCCTTTACACAACTACTGAAGAAAGATTCTTGCTTTCAATGGAATTCTAAATGTCAAAAAGCTTTCAATGACCTAAAGGATTACTTAGCTAATCTTCCTATTTTACAACCCACTATTTCTGATAAACCATTTCTGTTATACATTTCAGCATCTAACAATGCCCTAGTAGCTTTGTTAGTGCAACATAATACTAAAGGCAAAGAATACACTGTCTATTACATCAGTCGAACTTTGCTCAATTATGAAGCGTGATACATAGTCATAGAGAAGCATTGCCTAGCTTTAGTGTTTGCCACTCAAACGCTTAGACATTACCTCTTAAATGTTGAAGTGCATGTAATGGTAAAATTTGACCCTTTGAAACATCTCTTTGCAAGAATAGATTTATCAGGTCGTCTGGCTAAATGGGTTATGTTGTTAACAGAATTCAATCTCAAATTTATTTCACAAAAAGCAATTAAATGGCAAGTGATATATGATCAGTTAGCTAAAGCTCCCTTGCTCTTTTCTATACAAAATGTTAATGCTTTTCCTGATGAATAGATTCTAACAATCTTTGTGGATGAAAAGTGGGAGTTATACTTCGACGGATCAAAAAATTGAACTGGCTTCAAGGCTGGTGTTATATTAATACCTCCCATTGGCAAACTGATTCCCTTAACTTACCGTTTAGATTTCTTATGCACAAACAATATAGCTAAATGTGAAGCTCTTATCGCTGGACTTCATGTAGCCTTGGCCCTAAATATCAGAAACATTACAATATACGGAGATTCTCATTTAATTGTTAAACAAATAACAAGATCGTATCAAATGAAGCACGATAAGTTATCTCAGTACCGCGAGTTTGCATTATCTCTCTTAAGACAATTCACATCATATTTGATCGATACCATTCCTAGGAAAGACAACTGGCATGTGAATGCAATGGTGAGCACAGCTTCCCTCATATCCCCTAATGGTTCTCCTGAGGAATTTACCTTTGTTGTTCATAATCTTAAAACACCGGTAATTGAAAGTCCTATAGTTGCAAATTCAGAACTCTGTGGTAACACATACACTAATAAATGGTTCTCCTACATATTCAACTATCTACGTGATGGAACCATTCCAGACTCGACATCTAAGAATGCCCAACTTTGTTTACGCAAACTAGCAGCGTGATACATTATATTATCGAATGTCTTGTATTGACGAAGTTATAATGGTGTTTTACTCCGATGTTTAAGTAATGCAGAGATTCTGATAGCTTTAGAAGAAGCTCACTCTGGTGCCTGTGGAGGGCATTTCAGTGGAAAATCATTGGTACAAAATTTGTTACGTATGGGGTACTATTGGATGCATATGGAACAAGATTCCTTTGCTTACGTCAAGAGATGCCCATAATGTCAACAAAATAAACACCTCATCCACGCTCCTGCTCAAGAGCTTCATGCCTAGGTGTCACCTTGGCCATTTTCTATCTAGGGCTTGGATCTTGTTGGTAAGATTTCCCCGCCCTCCTCTCAAGGACATACGTTTATCATTACTACTACCGATTATTTTACAAAATGGGTCGAAGCGGTCCCTTTGCAATCCATGACCACCGATGTAATCTGTCGATTTATACAAGATAACATAATTTCTTGATTTGGAATACCTTCCTCCTTGGTTTCAGACAATGGTACCCCATTTAAGAACAAGGATGTGAAAAAGTTCCTTAAAAAATATCATATACAACATCACTTCTCTATGCCTTATTACCCTCAATCAAAAGGCCAAGCAGAAGCTTCAAACAAGGTTATTAGACAAATTCTAAGGAAAAATGTTAATAAACATCAAAAAGATTGGCATACACAGTTATCTTATGCCTTATGGGCTTACAGAATAAGTATTCAAACAGCTACTGGTAACACACCGTATAATCTTGTCTATGGCACAGACGTGATAATACCCTTGGAATTAGAAATTCCTTCCTTACAAATTTCCCTAAGAGACATCATGGATAATGACATAGAACAAGAGAAAATATTACAGGAATTTGAGATGCTTGATGAAAGGTGTATTAACGCTCTTGAACATCTCAAGGCTTATCAAAAAGGTGTGCAACGAGCCTATAATGTGTAAGTCATACAACATTAATTTAATGTTGGGGACTTGGTTCTTTATGAAAATCAACACAATATAAAAGCACCGCCTGGTGAAAAAGGTAAATTCAGCCCTAATTGGCTTGGACCATATATAATTACTGAGGCCTTTGGATCCAGAGTGTATAAATTAGCTGATGACAAAGGTTCGCCAGTCAAGGAACCTATTAATGCGGTGCACCTCAAAAGATTTTATGCTTAAAGATCTAATGTTAAATGTTTCTAAGCTAATTTAGCACATAGATTAGCTTCAATTTTGACAAGATAGTATTATTTTGTCTTAATTCATTTTGCATTACATCTTTGTTCAGTTGATCATTGTTGTATCATGTTTAAGTAGTCATTGCTTAGATCACTTGTGTATTAATTGAATGTAGCATGAAAGTTAAAGTTATGTGTAAAATAATTAATCATTGTGTTCATTACTACATGCTCTTTTTAGAATTGTTAGTATACCACAATTACATTAATTATAGCATTTAGACATCATCACTAGTTGAATTTTACAAAAATCACATGTGATAGATCAAAAGCCATTACACATAGATAAAATGAAATAAAAACATCATATATATATCTCAGTTTCATGTATACATCTGAATCGACTATCCCTCAAATCAAAATGGGATGTCATGGAGGCTAAAGTCCAGGAATCACATAGCTGAGCCTCGATCGCTTGTACCCTCAGGCCTTCGTGGTATGTGAGTGATAGAAGCCTGACCATGTGTGGCTACAGATCACGAATAACTCCTAGAGACGCTTTACGATTGTAACCCCTAATCTCGCCTCTCATCTCTATCATTTGTTCATGTGCCTCCCTGTACATCCTCTAGTACCGGTCTTTCTCAACTCGAGCATTGTCTCTGTCAGCTCTTACCTGCTAGAACTCCCACAGAAAGAACTCACTGACAACTGGCTCCCCCTGATGTAGGAACTGCTACTGTCTACTCTTGTTGTGCCCTAAGCTCAGCCTCAGTGTGCTCAACTCATTGTTGAAACTCCTCTCTCTCACGCAGACTACTCTAACATGGCCTCTGTAGCAGTCCTATATCTAGCGACAGGCATAAATAACTCAGCATGCCGCCCAGCAGATGATCATGGCATATGATCTACCTACACCCGCTGCACTAAAGCATCTGTCGGTAACATGTCTCCTATGGCGTGACTCACAAAGTCTCACCATGCATCTACCCCCACTATAAGATAGAAAGTGAGATAAATGTTAGACTCCCATATAAAAATCATAAATAAGAAACTATCTAAAGCTCAAAAACTAATAAATACAACATTACCTGGATCTCCATCTCGCCAGGATGGATCTCAGATTGCTGAGGGTGTGACACGCTCTGCTGTCTATTCTGCAGCTAGGGGCATAGGCCTACTACTCTCCCCTCGCTCTGTCTGACTGGGCCTTGCATTGTCTATAGGAGCAGGACCACGAAACCTAGACCGTGGTCTCGGCCTAGTCTCCTCATTAGTGTCTACCTCCTACTGACTCTGTCGCGATCTCACTCTAAAAATGACTGAGATGGGACCTCCTCAGACTCATCCTCATCCTCCTCCATACCCTCCTCGAGATCGTAGTATCCCGCAAAGTCACTAACGTCGTCCTCCACCCCTGTGTCACTAGTGTGACCTATCCAAGGTCAAGCATCTCCTGTAGGGTACCCGGGTGGAAAGATAGGTGCAGGTCATGTTGTGTGCCACTAGGTCTGATATGCTTAGGTATACCTGACATCATCTACACCTGATACTGGCTCTACATCCTCAGGACCCTCGTCGTCGCTAAGTGGTATGTCTATTATAGTTGGTTGTCAGAAAGTATTGGCTCTGACTGCACTCTGAGCTGCACGTGCATAGCTCAAATGAACTGCAGGAACATCATGTACCTATCTGAACTGTCATGCCACCCTATCAAAATAGAACCAAGATACCACATGATCAAGGTGACTGACCATCAGCCGATCCCTCTGCATCCAAGCTAACTACCTCTGCTCGCCAAGCCATCTGATGTAGCCACAATACGGTCTCCAAATGATTTCACTAGGTTGCAAACTATCAAATACCACTCTCTAGTATAACAAGTTTCCATGCCTCCAACACCTAACTAGTGGGTAGGCATAGACGAGCAGATGGGTGAATGTTGCCTCTATGGGATAACCTACCGGTCATGTGCACCTGATGTGCTCAAAGGCCCAAACCTGTAACAATGTGCAGACCATCAGACTCTACATCTCGTAGTGGACATATTGCCCTAAGTCGTGATATAGGTGTGCTAGCATACTACATCCCCATGTGTAGACAGTTTGATGTTCCTCCATCACTCTGATAGTGTGAACGAGACCCCCGTGAAGCTAAGTGCCTCATCCATCTGGTACGATGGCTAGTACGATTGTGACAATCATGATCTTCTGTAGTAAGGGAATATCTCTGCATCCCTGCTCTAGTAAACAAAGCTAAATATGTCCTCACTCTGCCTGTGACATAGTGTGACCCAAGCAATATAACTGACTCTCTCAAGTATACTCCTCTGAGTGATGTCCAACAACCCTCACTGTCTCTCCTTGGATCGGCAATCGAAAGATCCTGTGACATAGTGTGACCCAAGCAATATAACTGACTCTCTCAAGTATACTCCTCTGAGTGATGTCCAACAACCCTCACTGTCTCTCCTTGTATCAGCAATCAAAAGATCCTAAATACATCCTCCAGTGTGATAGTAATCTCGCCAGTCGATAAATGGAATGTGGATGTATCCGCATCCCATCTCTCCATCAGTGCCATAAGCATCACGCAGTGGAATTTGATTGTGGGCATCTCAAACACCCACCATAGGCCCACCATCTATAAGTTCTCTCTCTCTATGGCAGTCAAAGCACTAGCACGCTCTCGTAGAAGTGCCATCAGATGACCGCCTGTGTGCTCACGCATCTCAGGGACATCCTACAGATCAAAAAGCAAGTAAGACTATCAAAAACCCCACTAGAATCCGAAGTAAGCTACCTAGAACTGAATAGAGTGCCTATGCCTAGGACCTATGTCCTCTATGGACCAGGGCACCCCAGGAAGACTAGGGTGCCCCAAAGGGACACTGGCGCCCCAGAGAGACTCTGGCACCCTAGGTGGACCAGGGTGCCCTTGTCTAGGAATCCTATCCACGTACCCTCTATGGCACAAACATCAATAAACATAAAAACAAGATGTGATGAAAGATGATAGAAGGATGGAATCAGGACCCTACCTCGGCCTCGAAGCATCTCTCCACCACTCGGGCTCGGAGCATTTCCAATCATGGTGGATGGTATGGATGTCAGCTTGGCATGGTTGTTCTCCTATTCTCCTCCTCTCTCTCTCTCTACAATGACAAGAAACAAGAATGAGTTAAGTGATAAGTGACAACTCCCTTTTACATAAATTGAGTGAGAAATCCTATCCCTAACTAGGTGCAAAAGTGTGCTCTTTCATCCCAAAGCCCTTTTCTTGAGCTGTTGAACTCTGATTTTAGCATCATTTGCTGCATTAGAATATTAGTTCCACTTCCGTTCTCACCCAATGTGTTATGTTTGAGCATTGTTTCTTCAAATGACCCTCATAACACATTCCCCTTGAAATTGACATGCATGGATATCTCCTTGTTTCTACTTTTGGACTAAGCGAGCAGAAACAAGGGGGCATATATCTCCCTCAATTTCCTCCCTCACCATCACTCAACCCCCTTAGCATTTTTGATACTAACTCATTGGTGGTGGTTGCAGATTGACTTGATTTTGATTTCTCTAACAAGTGTTCCTCTGTAGGTTGTGGTTGCTGACTTTGTGGTCTTGCAAGATTGCAGACTTGGGGGCTTCTTTCTTCTTGGCGACAATGATTCCACTTCCTCTACAGCATCTTTTTGGGTATCCTTTTCATGATTGATGTATTTACTTTCCTTTAGTTGCATATGCACGTAGTGTCATATGGCCACTAAAGTGGGGGCTAAATGCAACGTTAGAAATTGTCCTCCTGTATGGAATGGTACAATTTCCCTCGGTTTAGCTCCTCACTCTTGGTGACCTCTCAACCTTTCTTCTTCGACCTTCCTGAAGCCCTTATTCACTTAGTCTAGGAGCAATCTATTCACTTTTTTAGGTAACTCATTGATAGAACCTAGAAAGAGATTTGAGATTAGGGTCCCTTAGACCCCCAAAAATGTAGATCTAAGTTAAAACTGGGGGCTTGGACTTGGGTACCTACACCCTAGTCCTCCCCCATTTCACGAGACTTTGAATTTTGGTAGGGTGTCGGTTCCTGCCAAGTGCCTCGGGATTTCATTTTCAAATTCTTGGTTTTCGCGTGATATCGAGACGTTATTTTGAAATTTGAATTCCCTAAAGCTAGATATAAAAAGACATTTGCAATTCATTTTATCAAACACAATTCTTATGCAAGCTTGATGCCAAAACTCTGTTGCAATTGCCATTGAAGACTAGCGACTTGTTGAAGCTACTCAAAGTATTCTTTATTTGCTATCTTGGAGACCATGGATGAGGATTAGGAATCAAGATCATGAGTCTATCTTTCTCTTCCTAGGGTTTTTACACCCTTTACATGATCTAGAGAAGGGTTGAAGCCTCCAACAACAAGCTTGGAGATCCTCTGCGGACATTGCTGATTCGCCTTCTTGTTCATGCAAGTCTTCATTTATCTCCTCTCCTTGAGGTGAAGTTGTATGTGTTTATTGATGAAAAGCAAGTTGTTGATCTTCCCTTGATTAAGACATCTAGGGTTTGATTTTTCTGCATACACACATTACTAGGTTTGCAAACACTTTTACAAATCTTTTCCTTTGGCTATTGTTGAGGTAGGAATACCAAAGATGGGGCTTGACTAAGGCAAGCTCCTATATAGCCGCAACAATTTCCTTCCTTTGTATGTGCAAATCATGTTTCACAGGTTCCGGTGAAAAGAAGCTACATGAAGAAGGATATTATGGGTACAGTTGTGACAGAATTTCATATTTTTAGATCCCGAGACTTGCTAGACATTGGAGTGGGCGCCCTAGTCCAACTAGGTGTTTTCTCTGAGATCTGGAAGCTATTTTACAGTCTCAGACATCCTATGTAGAAGGTTTTCCCATTCAAAAATTTCCAGGACATTGGAGCGGGTGCCCTAGTCTAGGTAGCACTCAAAATCTAGGTATTGTGTCTCTAAAACCCGTCCTCTGTACTTTTGTGATCAGTTTTATCAAATACTTCATCAGTTTCTATGTATTGTTGATTTGAGGCATAATTAGGGTTTTGCTTGGTTGGAAGTACAACACTTGATAAAATCTTGATTAGGGCCTTAGGTTACAGAACCACGCGAGCATCAAAGGGAGGCACAGTGATTAGAAGCTTGTTTCAAGCTTGATCCTTGTCTTCCCAATCCTTAGCGGTGAGAAATGGTAGCAAAAACCTAGTAAACAAACTATCATTTTTCACCCTAAATAAGAACTCAACCAAAATCAATCAATAGTGGAGATCTAGTGGCTATGTGAACAACTTGGATGAAATGATAGTCATAGGTGAATTTGTAAATGACAAGTGGAGAGAAGATAAGGCTCGTGTGTGACTGTGTACATAAAAAGTACTACATGTGAAAGATAGTAAATAAAAGATGTAGTACCACACATGTTTTTAAATAAAAGAGGCACACATGTCGGTGCATTAAGATAAATGATAAGAGAAATTAATTAAATAAATAAAATTTATTTAATTAATATAGATAGAAATAGAGATAATTAAACAATTAAAGATTATTTAATTATAGATTAGAGAAAATAAAAGAAATAGATAATAAATTAATTAATTAAATATAAATTTATTTAATTAATAGAAGAAATAGGTGCTTTTGATAAATAGAGAAATTGCTCAAGTGTGCTAGACAAATGCAAATGATAGATAATGCAATATTTGATACTAATGATACTTAGGTCAATTTGGGTGTCTACATTTTATCCCTCTTTAATACAATGTTCTTTAGAGCGTTGTGTTGAAGAAGATACAATATTCGCTTCATAAATAATGTTATGCCCCAGTATAACTGGCAGGTGATGCCCCCTCGAGAGGTAAGCCAGGCTAACCAGGAAGAGCTGGGTTGGCTCACGATAAGATGAAAGGCTAAAAACAAGGTGGACACGAAGAAAACAAGGGTGGGTAGGAGAAAGTGGGATGGTTGAGAAGAAAAGAGGCTGTGGTATAGAAGAATCAAGGTTTGGAAATGGGCTATAAGTATGTCCCTCAAGGGCAAATAGGCTCATTTGTGCTCATTTGTGTTCAGTAGCTATAGAGATCGAGAGCTCCCTAGAGTGTTGGTGCGTCGAGTGTTGGAGAGCTATCAGGATGGTGATTCCATGTAGAGATCATCATGCCAAGAGAGAGAGGACACATGGGCAACCAGCAGGAGTAGGCGCAGTGGTATGTATCGATACTTGTACTAAATGCATGATTTTTGTAGGCTAAAAGCTTAATAAATGCACACACTTCACCAAAAGTGACTAGGTTTTAGGATAGGTAGTTCAAGTCACTTATATAGGAAAAGGGGTCACTTAGGGTAAAATAGGTCGCTTATAGGCTCGAAGTGACCATTGAGGGCAAAAATAGGTCACTTCTAGTCGACTAAGGCAAATAGATAGGCGAAATGCGCATAGTGTCAATTCAGGTTGCTTGTAGGAAGAAAGTGACCGCATATAGATATAGAGCTCGCTTGTGAGCAACAGTAAGTCACATATGGCAAATGAATCACTTGTAAAGAAAAGATGAGCGCATAGCATAATTGAGGTCGCTTGCAACTAGCAATAGCTCACGTATGGTCAAGATATCGCGTATGAGAAAAAAACTAGGCGATTGCTGTAAAATAGCTCACCTATGGTCAAAAGGCTAGTGCACATAGGAAAGTGAGTCACTTTTAGCAAAAATAACCAGCTGCTAGGAGTCAAAGGTCAATTTTTTAGTGCAAGGAACTAACAAGGTGTATTGAATGATGCAGGAGGTACTACCACCCTTATTGTCTTGGGAGCCACATCCTAGGGACTTGCGATTGGTCAAGGTATTAGATGCAGAGGAGCGGCTATTTTTAGTTATTATCAGTTTGGAGCATGTGTCGAGATTAGAGTCAGTGCAGGCACATTGAGAACTGATGACATGTATGGTAAAGTAGTGGAGGAGCAAGTACAGTTCATTCTTGTTGCCGACGGGAGAGGCAATGATTACCTAGAGGGTGTGTTCCAGATTATGCGCGTGCCGATTGATGGAGATAGAGTAGATTATGATCTTGACGTGGGTCCAACTACATTTAGATAGCTATTTGGGACTCCAAACATTGGGGCGAAGGGCTTGGAGATTTCTATGGCTAGGATGGAGGAGCTATGTGATAGACTACAGTGGGTAGTGGTGGTGATCATCAGATGGCTAGTTAGAGATAGACAAGCTAGAGGTTTTCTAGTTGGACGGGGGATACTGATGGAGGGGATGTTTTCCTATGGTACCAGATATGCATAGGTAGAGTGTGTATTGGGGTAGCTATATCATTATCTGCATGACTACACATATCTGTTTGGAGCAAGTATATCAGCTAGAGTCACAGTTTTACATGTATGGGTATATGAGCATATTCCAGTGACGAGGCCAGATGGATGGGTAGTGAGAGTAGTGGGAGAGCCATATGCGAGGATGTATAGGGGAGCTTTGACCTATCAGTAGCGATGAGGGATAGTTTATTGGAGGCAGACATTGGATGAGACTGATAGGTTTATATGGAGGCCATGGCTATCATGTGAGAGATGGGATGAGGAGGATAGAGAGCTCGTATATGCTAGGTAGGTGGGATACATTTTTTGTCACGACATATATATTATAAAGCACTATTTACACAAGAGGTTGTTGGGGCAGTTTAGAATGCCATAGGGAGTACCAGTAGGTGATGTTATTTTTGGGAGGACTCAGAAGGAGGTTTTCAATTGGGGGCCAGAGATTGTGGTTCACACAGCTTTGGTGGAGAGGGATGGATTACAGCCAGTAGCATGGCAGTGGAGATAGGGTCTTGGGGATCCAAGGACACTTCCAGATTATGATGGATACTAGGTTGTAGCTAGACTGACTTGGCTGACTAGACCAAGGGAGATAGGAGAGATTGGGATGGAGAGGCCAGTTAGGAGGAGGGCATGAGCTCCAGTAGCACAGGTGGTAGTGCCAGCAGCTCCAGGTATTCAGATACAGGGACAGGTTCCACCACAGATTCTTGCCTAGCCATAGGCACAGGTGCTAGGAGGTGATGATGTGGGGATATAGCAGCTGAGGTGGAGGATCAGGGAGGAGAGGAGATGGAGGCAGAGGACTCAGTTCAAGCTGAGGACAGTGGAGATAGACAGACATTAGGTGGTGATAGGGTTGTGGCATGCTAGAGCACAAGCTCAGGCTTACCAGGCACAGCTGCAAGCTAGAGCACAGAGAGGAGATGGACAGGATGATGGTACTCTGGTGAGAGTGACTAGGGAGAGAGATGCAGTAGTGCAGCAAGTACAAGTAGTGACAGCTAAGAGAGATATTGCAGTACAATAGGTTCAGGCTATGACTACTGAGAGGGATGCAGCCATGCAACACGTGCAGGCTATCACAGCAGAGAGAGATGCTCTGAGGATGGAGAGAGATAGGGTAGTGGCTTCCTTGGGTATAGATGGAGCTACTATGTATCTGGCCACCCAGTTGACATAGACATAGGGAGAGCTGAGGAGAGCACAGGGTGAGGCTAAGTATTATAAAGGCTTATATTATGGAGCAGTACCTATGGAGCAGAGATAGACGAGCTATAGGAGCAAGTCAGGGGCTTCTAGTTCACAGAGGACAGGAGGATCAATGTTTGTAGCTTCGGTGATGGGGCCCCCTAGAGATGGTAGGCTAGGTGTAGGACCCAGTTGTGACAGACAGGGAGAGGGAGTTGCTAGTAGTCACTAGGGCTACCTTGTTTTGTTGTATTTTATTGTATCATGATGAGGCCTATGAGCTGATTGTACATACATTCTTTGATGACTCATGGATAGTCCATGTTGTATTTGTAGATGCTTGTATATTGACACACGTGATATATATATGATATCTTTGGTTCTATGTGATGTTATGATGATTATGGATGCACTTCTGTTATGATGTTATGCAGTTTTGTATTTTCATGATCTATATGGATGTTTATGCAAATGATATGAATATGCAAATGGTAATAATAGAAATGTCTTATGCTAATGATAATGTATGGTAAGGAGGTTATTATGATAATGCAAATATATAGATGGCAATGATAATGATATGGACCTATGTATGTCTAACACACTTGTTTTATAGGACAAGGAATGCGGAAAAGGAAGATGGAGGGAAAGATTGATCTTGGTTGAGGACTATATAGGGAATGTGATGGAATGGATAGATGATATGGTAGTTTTTTTAAAGCAATTACTCAAAAATTAAAGAAATGCAATCCTTATGTTTAATATAGCATATGGATGTTATGCACTAGGGTAAAAGAGACCAAGGTGTCGAGATATCCAATGCATAACTAGCATACTACAATCTTGTCTAAATGCATGAGGTCAAGATGCTAAACCAACATACACAAGATATGAATAGCAGCTAGTGTTTCGAGATGAACTTTGATGCTACAAGCAATGGTTTGAGCTTATCTCCACTACACATAATGACACCTTGCTGGTTATATGAATGGAGCTAGTCTTAACATAGAATAGTCTCAAATGCATAAGAGACTGTTTAGCTTCTCAAATGCAAGAGATATTGGTATGCAAGATGCTAATCCCAACACGTACAAGATACCAGTACGCATAGGAAGAGAATAAAATCATCCTGCAGACACGGCATATGAAAGAAATATGACCATGCCCCATTCCATACTTCATCGCAACATACCAAGATATGATAGATCAAGGCAGTCTTGATTAGGCGTGGGAAAGGGACAAAAGATAAATCAAAAGATAAAACAAAAGATATTGTCATCATGTTCTCTTGCCAAATTTAAGTGTTGTTGGATGGATTTAAGCTAGCGCCTTGTTGAGAGGAAATTTGCATCCTATTGAAGGCTGAAAGTTGATAAAATGCTATAGCAAATGTTGGCTTAAGGCATTCAGACAAATAGCTTTCTTGGCTTATCCTTGATTTGTTAAAGTGCTTTGAGCTTTTGTTGATGCACAGTCTGCTTCTTGCTTGAGCTAGTCAAAGAGAAGAAGATGGGAGATGAAAGAAGATGAAGATGGGGTGCATCGTCTGTGCTTGCATATTGGATACTTCCTTCATATTCCAGACTACCTACATACCCTATGTCCATGGGATCAAAGCACATTACGATGATGATGAGACATGATGAATATGTAGTTCTGGTCTTTATTGATGATGTAAGTTATGAAATAGAGAAGAAGGGGAGATGAAATATCAAAGGATGATTAGATGAAAGATGAAATATGGATGAGGAAAGAGAGGCTATCATCTTTGCTTGAATCAGAGTGCTTCCTTCGCATCTCAAATTGCCTACATAACCTGTATCCATGGGATCAAGGCTTTGAACGATAGAGCTGTGATGTAGTTCTTGTTTATTGCGTTGATGGTTGATGACAAAGAATCAACTTTATTGCGTGGATTTTTGGGATGTTTTGATTAGTTTTGATTTTTTATGTTTTTGGTTGTTTTTGTTGGATTTTGATGTTTTGGTTTCGGATGTTTGTTGCGCTTTGGGTTGGATGTTTACTATGTTTTGGGTTGGATGTTTTCTATGTTGTGGTTGTGTTTTGGATATTTTGTTGTGGTATGAGCTAGAGATGTAGGTATCCATTTCCAAATAAGGTTCAACAAGTGCCCCCAGTGTGGGATGAAGTTTTATTAGGAAAAAGATGTGATGGATGTGTTCATGCAAATAATATGCTAAGGTGGCAAATGATATCTTAACCCCAACGAAGTCCAAAGTACGAAAACTAGCATGGCAAAGGCAAGGGCAAAAAGGCTTTTATCATGGATGGATAAGGGATAGGCTATAATAGGTTGCAATGTTGAGATAGGAAAGATAGTGGATTATGATGTGGATTATGTAGGTAAGATAGTAGATGATGCTATGAAAAGTTGTGATCAAACGAACTAAGCAAAGGATGGAAGCTGGTCTCTACACATAGCACATGTTTGCCAAGTTTTCGCTATGGTACTTATCCAAGGTTCCTATTTGCCAAGTTTTCACGAGAGGGTGAATTATTTATCTTGTACTATATATTTTTTTTTCTCATCCAAAGCATCACAAGGTGGTTTTCACTATTGGATGGATTTTTATTTTTTTTTGGAATACGCTGAGGCTTATGGGTAGAACTTCTTGAGATGAATGTTGTTGACTGGTTCATCCAAGGGAATACCTTCAGGTGTTGAGAGAGTGTATGCACCTAATCCATAGACTGATGTGATGACAAAAGGACCAAGCCAATTAGGTTCAAACTTGCCCTATTTCTCTTGATGTTGCTGATTCCTTTGATTTTCTTTAAGGACAAGATCTCCAACTTGAAATCTTTGTTTTTTGATCTTCTTCTTATAGCTGCAGGGTAGATGATTTTGATAGACATGGAGATGGTTGAGTGTTGTAAGACACCATTCATCTAATAGCTCAAGATCATGGAGTCTAGATACTCTATATTATTCATCTGATATAGTATGCTGTAAGGATACTCGCAGTGAGGGGATCTCAACCTCAATAGGTAAAATAGATTCAGTGCCATACACTAGAGCATAGGGTGTAGAACCAGTGGGAGTTATGATGCTTGTTCTATAAGCCCATAATGCAAGATTGAGTTGTAAATGCCAATCATGACTAGCTTCATTGACTATCTTTTTAAGGATCTTGATGATTTTTTTGTTAGAAGCCTCAGCTTGGCCATTACTTTGAGGATAATAAGGTGTAGAGAATCTATGTTGGATATGAAACTTGTTGCAAAGATCTCTAACCTCTTGGTTCTTGAAGGGACGACCATTATCAGTAACAATGGCTTGAGGAACTCCATAACGGCAAATGATATAATGTAAGATAAACTTAGATATTTGCTTACCAGTGATGTAAGTCATTGGTATTGCTTCCACCCACTTTGTGAAGTATTCAATGGCGGTGATAATAAACTTATGACCATTTAATGAGGTAGGATGGATCTTACCTATGAGATCAAGTTGCCATTGTGAGAAACGCCAAGGAGTGGTGATAGGTTGAAGTTCATGTGCTGGTGCATGTATTAGATCTCCATGTTTCTGACATTGTAGGAATCTCTTTACAAATTATTGTGCATCTTTCTCCATAGTTGGCCAATAGTATCCAGCTCGTAGAAGTTTCTTAACAAGACCAGGGCTAGTGGAATGCGATCTACAGACACCTTCATGTATTTCACGTAAGGTAACCTTTGCTTCCTCAGAGTGAAGACATCTACGAAGGATACCATCAAGACTCCAGCGATATAGGGTGTCTCCTAGGATATTGTAGTGAGAGGCTCGACAGATAAAGGTTTTTCGTTGGGTATTAGATAATTGAAATGGTAAGGTTTGATTGTGGAGATACTCGTATATGTCCTCATACCAAGGTGAATTGGACCAACAATCTCACATATGAGCTCAAACTGCGATACTTCAAATGCTAGGATCAGAAGCTATTCAACAAGAAACTCACACTTTTGTGCATTGGATAGCATGTCTAGAAGAGATCCAATCATAGCCATGGCATCTGCTGCTTTGTTTTGTATCCTTGGAATCTATTCAAAGGTGATATTGTCAAAGTACTTAAAATCATCGACCATTACCTTGTATGGAAGAAGCTTCTCATCTTTTGTTTAATACTCATCTAAGACATGTTTGATAACCAATTGAGAGTCACCAAAGACCTGTAGCTATTTGATAGCCCATTGTATTGCCATGCATAATCATGTGATTAAATCTTCATATTCTGCTATGTTATTGGTACATGGAAATGCAATTCTGTATGACTTCAGGATACAATCTCCCTGAGGGGTCACAAACAATATCCCTGCTCCTAATCCATGTTGTGTACAAGATCCATCAAAGTATAGTTACCACAATGTTGGTGAAGTTAGATTCAACAATTCTTCATCAGGGAACTTTGGACGTATTGGATGAATATCTGTGATAGGTTCTACAGCTAACTGATCAACAATGACTTGTCCTTTTATGGCCTTTCGATCCACATATTGTATGTCAAATTCACTTAAAATCATAACCCATTTTGCTAGTCTTCCCATGAGGATTGCTTTGGATAGAAGATATTTGAGTGGATCAACATTAGATATGAGCTTTGTTGTTTGGTTCAACATGTAATGTCACAACTTTTGGGAAGCAAACACCAATGCTAAACATGCTTTTTCCATAGATGAATAATTAAGTTCATATCCCACAAGAGTTCTTCTGGTGTAGTAAATGGCTTGCTCTTTTCCTGAATCATCATGCTGAGCTAAGAGGGCACCCAATGCTTCTATTGTTGAAGAGACGTAGAGTAATAATGGGCGATCAAGTACAGGAGGTACTAACACATTAGGTGTTGCCAGATATTCCTTTATTTTTTTGAAGGCTTGTTGACATTTTTCTGTTGCAAATATGTACCTAAGTGGTGTTGTCATTGATGTCAACATATCCTTGTTGCCATTGGTGTCAATTGTATCCTACTGTTATCTGTATAGAAGTCTAGATTGTTGAGGATATTGAAAAATTAATGGCAATCAATGCATACGGACCATATGGCTGTGTAGAGGATTGTCAAAGGTTGCTCCAGTTAAGAATTGAGAAATCTATATGAAGATTTGAAGATGTTTTGGGCATCTAAGTAGAACTAAATTTGTAGTATTCAGAAGTGACAGTGTGACAGTAAGTTGGTCCGGATTGCTCCACAGTGAAATATTATGGTCTGCAAATCTAAAGGGATGTTTGGGAAGTTAGTGTGCATCATCAACGCCAGTGGTTCATGGTTTGGAGGTCCGCAAGCTATCTTTCTAGTTTGACAGTCATGGAAGATAGTGTTCTTGAGGTTCTGAAGGAAGATACATATGATTCTAGTATTTTGGTATAGAGTGGATGTTATTGGTGAATTCAATGTGCTTGTGGAGGTCTCTAGATCGTGTGGCTACTGTGTTGGAGGTCTGCATTGAAGGTTGAGCTTGTTGTTGAAGATTTCTTCTTTGAAGTTGTTGTACTTCCCAGTTCTTGGTAGACCAGATGTTCCCAGCGTGTTGCGGATGATCTAAAGAGCATGTTATGAAGTGTGGCATGTTAGTAGAGGAAGATTCAAGTCTCAGTTATGTTTGGCTGATAGTGTGAAGATCCGCGTTGAGTATAGCCAAACTTGATGATCATTCTAAGGTTGATGAAGTATCACTACAACAAATCCAGGTGATTAGCTCCCTTTTTTGCTCCATTTTTTGCTTCCACCCACTATTTTAATGTATTTTTCTCCATTTTTTTGAAAAAGTCGGCACTATTTATCGGGATGGCACTATTTTTGGCATTTTTTGCACCGACTAGAATAAGTCAACGCTAAATTAGGCACAAATTAGCGCTTCAATTAGTGCCTACTTTAGCACCTACTTTAGCTCCTACTGTAGCGCCTAATTTAGTGCCACATTTAACACCTGGTTTAGCGCCTATTTTAGCACCTGTTGTAGCACCTGTGTTAATGCCTTATTTAGCGCCTTATGTAGCACCTAAATTTAGCGCCTGATGTAGCACCTATTTTAGCACCTAATTTATGGTTACTAGGGTTTAGGAGTATTATTTAGGGTTTAGAGAGAGATAGAGGACTAATAGGGAGATATAGAGGAGATCAAGGGGAGAAATAGGGAGATAGAGAGTGAGGGACATGGCCAAAGACATAGGGAGAGAGATTGAGAGGTAGAGGGACAAAGACGATAGGGAGAGAGGGGAGAGATAGGGAGATATAGGTTTAGGGTTTAGGGGTTTAGGGTTTCTGATCAGGTTTAGGGGTTAGGGGTTAGGGTTTATGGTCATTATTTAGGGTTTAGGTTTATTGTTTAGGGGTTAGGGGTTCAGGTTTAGAGGTTTAGGGTTTAGGGTTTATAGAGAGAGAGGAATGATAGGGATATATAGAGGAGACTGTGGAGAGAGATAGGGAGATAGAGAGTGAGGCATATGCACATGGCCAGGGACATAGGGAGAGATATTGATAGGTAGAGGGATGATAAAGATAGGGAGATAGGGGATAGATCATAGGGAGATAGAGGTTTAGAGTTGCTTGGATTTAGGGTTTAGGGGTTTGGGGTTTAGGGACGTTGCTCGGGTTTGGAGATAGCTATATATATATATAGGGTTTAGGGGTTTGGGGTTTAGGGATGTTGCTCGGGTTTGGAGATAGCTATATATATATATATATATATATACATATATATATATATATATATACATATATATATATACATATATATGTATATATATGTATATATATGTATATATATGTATATATATGTATATATATGTATATATATATATGTATATATATGTATATATATATGTACATATACATATATATATATGTATATATATATATGTATATATATACATATGTATACATATATATATGTATATACATATGTATACATATATATATGTATATACATGTATATACATATATATGTATATACATATATAATATGTATATACATGTATATACATATATATGTATATACATGTATATACATATTATATATGTATATACATGTATATGTATATATATATATGTATATACATGTATATATATATATATGTATATATATATATTATAGGCAGAGACATAGGGAGAGATAGGGAGAAAGATTGAGAGCCAGTAGAGGGACAATATTAGAGATAGGGAGATATATAGGGGTTTACGGTTTCTCAAGTTTAGGGTTTAGGGGTTAAGGTTTAGGAGCATTATTTAGAGCTTACAGTTTAGGGTTTAGTGTTTAGAGAGAGGACCAATATTAGCTGGGAGATATAGAGAGTGAGGTACATGGCTAGAGACATAGCCAGAAGAGATTATAGGTATATATGGAGAGTGAGGGACATGGCCAGAGACATAGGGAGAGAGATTGAGAGGTAGAGGAACAATAAAGATAGAGAGATAGCTAGGGAGATAGAGGTTTAGGGTTGCTTGGGTTGAGTGATTAGGGTTTTGGGGTTTGGGGTTTAGGATTAATTAGGGGTTTAGGGTTTCTCAAGTTTAGGGTTTATGGGTTAGGGGTTAGGGGCATTATTTAGGGTTTATATATGTTTTAGGGGTTAGGGGTTAGGGTTTAGGGTTTAGGGGCATTATTTAAGGTATAGATGTTTAGGGTTGCTAGGTTTAGGAGCATTATTCAGGGTTTATGGTTGCATGTCAAAAGAAGTCTCTCTCTCTCTCTAAATCCCTCAACCCTAAATAATGCCCCTAATCCCTAACCCCTAACCCATAACCCCTAAACCCTAAACCTCTATCTCCCTATAATCTCTCCCTTATCTCCCTCTCTCTAGCTATCATCCCTCTACCTCTCAATCTCTCTCCCTATCTCTCTAGACATCTCACTCACTCTCTATCTCCAATAGGGGTTAGAGTTAAGGTTTAAAGGTTTAGGGTTTAGTTTTTAGAGAGAGAGGAACAATAGGGAGATATAGAGAGTGAGGGACATAGCCAGAGAGATAGGGAGAGATATTGAGAGGTAGAGGAATGATAGAGATAGGGCTAGATAGGGAGATAGGGAGATAGATGTTTAGGGTTGCTTGGGTTTAGTACTATTTAGGGTTTAGGTGTTTGCGGTTTAGGATTTAGGGGTTTAGAGTTTATGGTGGGTTAGGGCCAGGTTAGGGCTTATAAGGGGCATTATTTAGGGTTTATGGTTTAGGGGTTAGGGGTTAGGGTTTAGGGTTATTAGGGGCATTCTTCAGGGTTTACAGATCTTCAAGGATCTAGATAGTGTGGCTATACACATTGCTACACATGTTGGTGGCTAGTTAGACACATGGAACATCAATAACCACATGTTATGCTT
The DNA here is from genome assembly GCA_027924645.1 of Cunninghamia lanceolata. Lineage (NCBI taxonomy): Eukaryota > Viridiplantae > Streptophyta > Pinopsida > Cupressales > Cupressaceae > Cunninghamia > Cunninghamia lanceolata. Next base: position 27,373,058 of record BSBN01000534.1, read on the forward strand.
CCATACACATGTGCCATGTAATGACATTTGTACTACAAAACATGATCATATAATTGGCACTGTATGCATCTGACACATGGTCATGATGTCCACATGTTGGAACCAGAATTTTCATAAAAGTTTTGAGTGTTTTATTTGTGTATCCATGACTCCTTATCTTATTTTTCCTTAATAAATCATGTTATTACCATTCATAAAGTCATCTTTGCCTTTTACCGCGATACCGCTATCACAGTGGCTAGCCTTCATAATACCCATATCATACCTCCTTACCACAGAACATTCTCAAACAACCCACGGTATGATGGTAAGAAGAGTTAATACTATACACTACGCACTATACCACTATACCTCGATGGGCCAAAACCTAACCTATGGTAGTGCGGTAATCAAGTCATTGGGTTATTTAAAGCATACCAATCACATCAACATCAAATTATGAAGATTTAAGCTCAACACGAAGATTTGAATCGTGCAAATTTATGAGCCAAAAGTAAATGCGATTTGGTCTTGAAAATACACAAAATAAATTAAGATTTCTCACTCATAGTAGCGGAAGACAAATTACACAGGAGCTCAAACTGCGGGGGTAAAGAGAATTCTTCAAGGCAATTTTTTTGGGTAAGCTCTGCTCTCATTTCTTGTGAATTTCATAAAAATGGCACCTAAAAAGACTGAGGTGGGAGCTAAGAAGGATGGAGCCAAAACCAGTAAGTCTTCATTGTAATTCCCTCTACTTTCATTGTGGCCTGACTCAATTGACAAAGGTTCTAAAAAGGTTTTTAGAGACTTAGATCAAGGCTATAGGGACCCCTATATACCTTTGTCAGAATGGAATCTCTACTGGTACTTTTATCTAAAAAGGAATGACCAGGAACCAGCTTCAAACCCATGGGCCCTAGATATGGCTAAATTAATTGTTCCCGACATTTTCATTGACATTGAGTTGATTAAAGCCCTTGCCCACAGTTACCATGCCCCAACCAAAACTGTGAGGCTTCCAAATGGTGAGTGCTTAGTGGATATCAATAGAGATGCCATTATCAAATGTTTTAACCACAATAAACAAGCTATAACAGAGGTGAACTTAGTGAAACTTGAGCAAGAATATAAGATATTGAGGAGAACATATCGAAGTGATGAGCTCCCTTTACACATGAAGAGGGGTGATGATAATAGAAGGCTCTCTATTCCTTCTTCCAAAATGGAACCTTTCCAAGTTTCTGAATTCCAAGTTTATTTCAAGAATACCTATTATGCATTGTATCAAGTTTTGGGGATAGATGCAGAGGAGCAAATGTAAATAGGGTTGATGAGAATGGCAATGATAATTCAACATTCTAAGTCAAATGTAGAATTTGATTTTGCATCTGTGATTGAAGAACAAATACATGAAGGTTTGCTACAAGTTAGGGAAGCCAAGGCCCCTATTACTTTCAGAAAATATTCTTTATTATGTCACTTAATTATGTATCGGAATGAAATGAAGTGGACTACAAGGATACAATTGTATACACAAGAAAGAGGAGTTAGACTCCCTATGCAAAACTGGTGCTACAATTGTGATAGCAAGTGTACAAAAAGTGATTTTGTAATGTTTTGAGATGATTTTGTTATCAGATTGATTACTGCTCTTGGTTACCCAACACCAAGAATGCCTGAGTCATTGAGGAAGGTAATGAGGCCTGTGCAGTATGGGCCCAACCAAGGCTATACTCATAATTATGTTGATTGGTTCCTTATGCCACAACACACTATTATCAGAGTATATGGGTGCAACCAAGCACCACACATTTTACCTAAGTTTGTACCTCCAAGAGTGTGTTTCCTAGAGTTTATGTGGTAGATGCTCTGGATGGAACATGACTTGATGAGAAATCAAAGGAAAGGCACATTTTTGCCTAACTTGACTATGTTTGAAGAGCTAGCCATTGGCTCGGATATGCTCAAAGAAGTGCAAAGGTTTATAAGGGTCAATTACTCTCTCAAACCTCAAACAAAAAGAGTATGTGATCCAGAGGGTCGCATCAATATGATCAGAAGAACCCTATTAACGAAGAAGGCTATTTCACATGAATTTGATTTTAGAGAGGATGTTATAAGGAACTTGGTGTATTTTGCTGATGTAATGCAAGCCAGAAAAAGGTGGAATGCAATGATGAGGTGGGAAAATCAGAAGAAGGAAAAAGATAGAAGCTTCAAAGGCTTTTTTGTAGATGAACCCAACCTTATAAAAAGAATGCAAGATTTTGAGTAAATTTGATGAATTATACAAAATGGCCCAAGATGAGGGACTCATTCCATTTCCCACACCACACCAACCATCACATGAAACATCCACATATCAAATATCACCCCAATCACCTACATGTCCATCCCCTCCATCTCCCACTCATGAGCCATAGGCCACAAATAAGAAGATGGACCCATTAGTGGAATATGATTCAAGTGATGATGAAGAACAATAAGTAGTCTTACATTAACTGAATTGAAAGAGGCAGCGGAACAACAAAAAAGTCAAAAGCCTCATGATCCAAAGGTCAGGTTGTCAAAGGAGGGAACTGATGAGATTCAAGAGGATGAGAGGGTAGTGGCATCTCTGATATTCATAGAGGATGATAATTTTATACACAATAATGAGTTCAAAGATTTCTGGATCAAAATGAAAATGAAACAATTTGATGAAAAGTTGAAGATTAATCTTATAGGAGCTGATGAGTCAAAACAGGCTGTGATCCAAGCTCAGACATTTGCAGAATTGAATATTGATAATATTAATGTCACTCTCCAGGAGGCAAGAGAAATGGTGTTGAAAAGTGATATGTTGATTATACCAGGGATGGACTTGTCCAAAATGTTTCTTTTAGATTAGATCAGAGCACAAGATGACCCCATGTTAGTTGCAGAATTTGATTCAGAGAAAGGCATCTCAGGAGTAGGGTATAACCCTACTACCCAAACACTTGCCCTATGGACAAAGAAAAAGAACACAAGGAAGCCTTGGCTCCTTGATGTAGTACAAGAAATGAGGGGGTCAGCCATGATTAGAACTATGAGAGACACAACTCCTACTAAAGATACCACCATAACCATGCACTCTGCAATGTTCACCAGAGATGTAGAAAACATGGAAAAGAAAATTAATGAATATGAGAAAAAGGTTAAAGCTATCTAATGATGAGGTGAACAAATTGTTCATTGAGAATAGAAAGTTGAAACAACAGTTGCAACAAGCCACCACAGTAAGGGGAGATGAATTAATTGTCTTTCACCCACCAGTCCATACAAAGGATCCCCAGATCCAACAAATGAAAGAGGAAATTTATAAGTTGAAAAAGCATAATGAGGAAGATGTCAAACATCACATCATAGAGATCCTGAGCAGGATATTAAAGCACAGAGTTGATATATTAAAAGATAAAATAAATGGGGTACATGAATAATTCAGCAATCTAATCAAAGCTCTAGAACAGATAAACACTAATTCTTCCATTCTTGAAAAGCTTCAAAAGAGATGGCAACCTACCTTCCACATACTAACTACTTTATGCAAAGCCACACACAAAGATCTGGATGCCCCATCAAGGCTCAAGCCTACATGAGAAATGGTGAAAAGCATAATTGAGGAGTATCAGTATTTGGTTAATAAAAAAAAGAAAGTGGAAGGTAAGAGGAGTACATTTGACTCCATCAAATGTTGTTTCAACCCATCAATCCTCAAAGATGATAACCAAATGAAGGGTGTAGATGAATGGAGAGAAAAGTTTGATCAAATGATTCCTAAATATTGGCACATGTACAAAATTATGGGAAAATTAAACTCACTGAGTTCCATACTCTGCTTGATGGAATTATCATGTTGGACAATGGATACACAAAGTTTGTGGTGGACATCAGGAACCTCTTGGACAATAGATGGAAAAGCCATCTTGTAAGCTTTACAGCCACAAAGGAATTTAAGTGGCCTACTGATCTGAAAATAAGTGAATGGCAGGAAACATATTTGGGTCCTGAAGAGGATTGAATGTGAAGAGGAGATACCACATCAGAAAATAGAATGCCTTGCTCAGGCCTTGGTTGGTCATAGGTTTCTATTCTGTGAATAACAGATTGGTCTTTCTAATTAAAAATATTTTCTTAAATCTTGTTAGTTTAAAAGTGTTTTCTTAATAGTTATGAGCAGTTATGTCTTTTCTATTGTAACGGGTATGAAGCTTGTTTGCCTCTTCTATAAAAAGAGAGACCAAGACCCGATAAGAAAAAAGGGAGAGAGAGGAGAAGGAAGTAGTATTAGATAGTAGAAAAGCTCCATAATATTTACAAAACTCAAAGCCCATGTTGCAAGCATAATTTTGAAGAAGTTAATGGAAAATCTCTGATTCTGTGGCGCCATATTAGTATCAATTGTTTGTTAAAGTTATTCAATTATTTGGTTGTCTCCATTTTAGTGCTTCCTTATTATTAAAATTGATATATCAAGTATATACTTAGTTTATCAATGCACATTTGTTGTATTTGTGTGATTTGATTAATTGGTTTCCTCAAAGGAATTAAATCCTTCTAGTCAGTCACAGTAATCTGGGAGCATTAATTGGATCAGTAAGAAGAACCACATAATTAGGGTTGGCATTCTATCTCCAAGTTGATATCATCTATTGTTCTTGTTTGATTTATTCAATTAGTTCCTTCAAGTAGGGATTAAAAATCCTTTTGATAAATTACAAGTAACTTGGTTGTGTCAATTGGATTATTAAGAAGAGTCTATCAATTATTTCCTTGCACGTTGATACAAGTTATTAACCAATATTAGTGTGCCAAAAAGTTATAATTACTACCAAATATAAACCACTCATCTCAGATTTTCATTTGACTCCATTTACCCAACAAGGCATTGGTCTCACCCATTTCATTTTACTTAAAACTTTCTGTCAATTAAACATAGGATGTACCTTGATATTGCTTATACAATTTATACCAAATTAGAACTATATCTTTCCATTTCCAATTGCCATTGTGGATAGATTTCTAGATTAGGAAACACACCATTTAAGTCTACCTCATTTACATAGGTATACCCACCTAGGTCTAGCAGAGCCAAAAGAGAAGGGGGTCCTATCACACAAGCCCTGTCTTGTTGAACAAAAATGTATCACTGAGTTATATACTCTGCTCGATGGAATTATCGTGTTGGACAATGGATACACAAATTTTGTGGTGGACATTAGGAACCTCTTGGACAATAGATGGAAAAACCATCTTGTAAGCTTTGCAACCGCACAAGAGTTTAAGTGGCCTAGTGATCTGAAAATAAGTGAATGGCAAGAAACATATTTGGGTTCTAAAGAAGATAGAATGTGAAGAGGAGATACCACATCAGAAAATAGAATGCCTTTCTCAAGCCTTGATTGGTCACGGGTTTCTATTTGGTGAATAATGGATTGGTCTTTCTAATTAAAAATATTTTCTTAAAACTTGTTAGTTTAAAAGTGTTTTCTTAATAGTTATGAATAGTTATGTCTTTTATGTTATAACGGGTCTAAAGCTTGTTTTCCTCTCCTATAAAAAGAGAGACCAAGACCCGATAAAAAGTGGGGGAGAAGGGAGCAGTGGTAGATAGTAGAAAAGTTCCATAGATATTTACAAACTCACCATATTGCGAGCATAATTTTGAAGAAGTTAATGGAAAATCTCTGATTCTGTGGTGTCATGTTGGTATCAATTATTTGTTGAAGTTATTCAATTATTTGGTTGTCTCCATTTTAGTGCTTCCTTATTATTAAAATTGATATATCAAGTATATAATTAGTTTATCAATGCACATTTGTTGTATTTGTGTGATATGATTAATTGCTTTCCTCAAAGAAATTAAATCCTTCTAGTCAATCACAGTAATCTAGGAGTATTAATTGGATCAGTAAGAATAACCCCTTAATTAGGGTTGGCATTCTGTCTCCAAGTTTATATCATCCACTGTTCTTGTTTGATTTATTCAATTGGTTCCTTCAAGTAGGGATTAAAAATCCTTTTGATAAATTACAAGTAACCTAGTTGTGTCGGTTGGATTATTAAGAAGAGTCTGTCAATTATTTCCTTGCACATTTATACAAGTTATTAACCAATATTAGTGTGCCAAACAGTTAGAATTACTACCAAGTATAAGCCACTCATCTCATATTTTCATTTGACTCCATTTACCCAACAAGGCATTGGTCTCACCCATTTCATTTTACTTAAAACTTCCTATCAATTAAACATAGGATTTACCTTGATATTGCTTATACAATTTATACCAAATTAGAACTATATCTTTCCATTTCTAATTGCCATGGTGGATAGATTGCTAGATTAGGACACACCATTTAAGTCTACCTCATTTACATAGGTATACCCACCTAGGTCTGGCAGAGCCAAAAGAAAAGGGGATACTATCACACAAACCCTGTCTTGTTGACCAAAAATGTATCAAGAGATTGGCAACCTCTTGTGGCCTAAAGCCTACGTTTTTGAGAACCAACACCACGTACACCACAATATGCCACAATGATCTACTAGTTGGCATGACCATACAAGTTTGAGTACATTTGTTCTCATCCCATCCATATAAGAAATGTACCATACAATATGTTGGATATTTGTCAACATCTACATGTAGAATAACTGATGGTATTCTTGAACAAATGCCTACTTTGTACATTTTGTAGAGTAAAAGTGGGGTATATATAACAAATTTTCATCTTACCTTTGTGTATATTTCCTCTGTTTATTTTGAATAGAATTGACATATATGTTAGAAACCTTCTATATTTGAATGTGTTTTGGTTTTCATATCTGTTTTCCTTTATGTATTCTATGATTTATTAATTACATTAATAGATAATATAGGATTGTACCTCACTAGTTCACCTTGAGAATTAGATGAAATAACATCTAAAGTTGACTGTAAATTAACAACATGGTGAGCATTTTGTTGATTTTCTTAATTAACAACATGGTGAGCATTTTGTTGATTTTCTTACTTATTTTCACCCTTTTGAAAACTGAATTTTCCTATTGAAAATTTGAAGGATGAGATCAATATTTAAGTGCATTAGACTTAAGAATTTGATATTGTATCAAAATTATCATTAGGAATTTCATAGTGTATCTTTGTTGACAAAGTTTGAAATCCAATAACATAATCATGATTGCACTCATTAATTTGATCCTTGTTTGATGCTCTCCTATTCCTAATTCAATCTATCTTAATAGTGAAGGAAAATAAATACATGGGCAACCCATAGAGAAATTTGTCTCATGATATGGTGAAGGAAAAAATTACCAAAGATAAATTGTGATCATTATTCATCGACCCAAAAACTAATGCACTGTTAGAAATGTAGACACCTAAATTTGACCATGGCCTAACATCACACCAGATCTATCCCACATCTCCTCTTACAATGTTAATTAAATAAATCGTATTCATTTAATTAACCACTTTGATCATTCCTCCTAATATCATTTTAATAAGTCACGCTATTTAATTAATAAATCTAACCGTTCTTCTGACATTAATTAAATATTAACCCTTCCTCTAAAGTCTCATCCTTAATTAAATAAATCCACATTTATTTAATTAAATCAATAACCCCCAACATTCCCCCACAACTAAATAAATACATATATATCATGGCCATTATGAAACAATCTTGACTATTTTTTACTATATGAGTGTTTTTGTTTATTACCGTTGTCCCGCAAGTTAATTGATTATCTCTTGCGGTTATGCGAGAACAAGAGGAATGAAATATGGCACATACCGCATTCCTACAGAGCATAAAAGAATAGTTTCCAGCTTGGTGGTAGGAAGCGATTGATATGAAGAAGCTACCGCTACCCCATGGATGTTTCATCTGACGCTTGTGGCTTGGCGGTGTTCATCTCACACTTGGCGGTGTTAGTCTCTTCCCACGGTCCCGCGGAGGTTTGAAAAGTAACCGGCAGCATTGTGGTAATAACACTTACCACGTCCCTGCAAGGGTTTCAACTGAGGCCCGCGGTAGAGCGGCAAGAGGAGAATGTAATTGGTTTTCACCCCCGTCGTCCCGTGATGGTCATTCATAACATTTGCGGTTGGGCAATAAATAGAAGGACATCTGGCTGAAAATGAAAATGAAAGAATATAATGAAAAAGTTGTAAAAAATAAAATGGGTGCTGATGAAACACAACATGATCAAATCATTACACAAACTTTCAAAGAATTGAAAGTAGATGAAATTGATGTGAGTCCAGAGGAGGCAAGACAAATGGTGTTGAAAAGTAATATGCTCATCATCCCTGGCCTTGAATTGAAAAAGGTATTTTTGCTTGACCAAGTTAGGAGTCGGGATGATCCACAACTTGTTTCAAAATTTTATTATGAAGATGGCATAAGTGGATGTGGTTTTAATCCAAAGACAGAGACCCTTGCAATCTGGACTACTCAGAAGAATACAAGAAAACCAAGATTGCTTGATATTGTTCAAGAAATGAGGGGTACAGCTGTAGTAAAGACTTTACAAGATACATCAGCAAAAGAAGTAGTTACTCTCAATGTTCATACTGCTATGTTTACTCATGTTGTTGTGAAGAGGTTAGAACAAAGGCTAACAAATTATGAGCAAACTTAGAAAGTAATGAATGATGAAGTAAACAATTTGTTTTTTGAAAATGTGAAATTAAAGAAACAATTGCAAGCTATGAATTCTTCTCAAGGTTAAGCCATTGTACCCTACAGCCCCCTGTACCACAAACAGCCAGTGATGTCACAATGTCTACTAAAGAATTTAATGCAACAAGATTGAAATTTGAAAAGGAAATTGAAAGTTTGAATAAACAAAATGAAATGACAAAGAATGAGGCAAAGATGAAAGTTTTTGAATTTTTTGCGAAAATTTTGGAGCATAGAGTAAAATTGGCTGTGGATAAGCTTGGGAGTGTGCATGATTGCTACTCTTCTTTATCTCAAGCCATTGAGCAATTGAACATAAACTTTTCTATTTTGGATTTGTTGTTTAAAAAATGGCAACCCTATCATGATGTCTTTATTAAAAGTGTTGAAAATGAATAGAAACATGAGATTGTTAATAAATTGAAATATTTGTGCAATCAATTAGCTAATATAGATGATAATATGTCCACTTCATATTTCATTGATGGTCTTACTCAAGTAATTATCACAAGATAACATGGTATAGATATAATTAAGGATATATTTAAAAAATAATTAAAGATAAACAAATTTCTCATGTGGCAGGCACCAGTCTTTCTCTTTTGAAAATCATTCCCTTGTATATATTTTCAAAATCTAAATTTGTTTTTCTATTTTAGGAGCAGGGTTTAAAGATTTATAGAAAACATTAATCCAAATCATATGCCAGATTGGGTTAAGTGAACTGGATGATTTAATTGACAAAATTAGATAAGCTCCTTAATCTGTTCTGAAGTCACTAGTAAACTTGAAAGTAAATTGTCATTGGTGAAACAAAGTAACACCCACTATTTAAGGAACTTGATGAGCTTATCCTTTGACCTTTATCACTTAATACTTCCATCACATAAGGATTATCCATTAACAAGTTATGAAGAACATCAATCAATCCATTTAAATAACATTATTGTCAACAATTCACACCAAAGATTGAACAACTCAAGGATATTGCAATAGGTAATTTGTCAACAATTGAACAATCCATTTAATTAACATTATTGCCAACAATTTAATTATCCTTTTTTAAACAAGGATTGCAAATAATTCTAAAAATTTAGAAGTCTTGGTCATTAACTTTATTGTCTGCTACAATGTCATCCAATGTATCATTGTCAATGTTCATATGTTCTTTCAAGTATTTAATATTATCATCATCCTCATCTTGACCTCCATCATCTTCATCATCATTGAAATATGATTGTAGACCATCTATATTGTTACTAGATGTATTTGGATCATCATTTTGTATACCATTCATATTGTTGTCTTCCATAACATCATCCAACTCTGGATTGTTGCCTTCTTGTTCTTGAACATAATCATCTTCAACATCATCATGGATGTCAATTTCTTTGATGTTCTCTAATCCCTCTGTCTCATTTTGTTAGCCATCATTATTTTTCTCAGTATCCACTTATGCATCGTCAAATACATGCCTTAATCTTGGATCATAATGTATAACAAATATCCATTTCGGGTCCAAAATATCTTCATAGAGAAATACCTACACATGAAATACATACATATATTAGACGTATGGTATAACAATTTTATTGATTAATAAACACATGTATATATTCACAATAAACTATGAATTAATAGATAAATGATCACTACCGCTTCTTGATTGAGTTAAAGAAATACCTGCTCACAATGAATTGGTAGAACATAAGGCTCCTTATCCTCCAGTAGGAAACATGAGGAATCTATAGAAAATAATCCACTATGGGTATCATGTCTTCATGTCCTCTCAAATGCTTCATACCATCTACACTTAAAAATACAACATTTAAAAGAGCGATAATCCAACTCAATAATTTCTTGTATTTTCCCAACATATTGTAAATTCCCTTCAATTATATTCTTACTTTTGAGCTTGATCGACTCGATTGCTTGAAGTCAACCATTATGCCACAATCGAAGGATCGTCTCTTTACATCTACACTTTCTACACGATAATGTCGACCATATGCCCACATTGTTGGATATTTCCTCACCTACGAAAGACCATTTATTTTAGTAAAAATAAATATAATGACGAACATTAAAATAGTTAATAGTGTCAAAGATGTAAGGAAACAACATTTTGTAAAATTCCAACTGTACCTTTCTTTCACATCCTCTAGACATGTTGATTTCATCTTCATGTTTGAATCTATACCTGCATCTTCTATTTGATTTTGAATTTGTCCAGTAACCCATTCTAGTATGCAATCTTTGCCCCATTCTGCAAGCAAATCAGTGGGAAGTGGAGTATTCCTTGGGTTCGATCTCTTAAATTGTCTCCTTGCTTCTAACACTTCTTCTCTCTTTTTATCATACAGATCAATCCATTTGTTCATAAAGTCCATGTGGTACAGAATGAACTTATGTCAACATGTTTATTTCAAACTCTGAATGTCATGTTGTTAATTTGACAAATAAATTATAGAGTAAATTAATGATTGCAAGAAAAAAACCACACTGATCATGAATTTACTTACTAATTTCTACTTGAACACCATTAGATTGTGGTTTTTCTCCATCAATAATATCTGATGCTTGTTCTTCATCCAAGAAGCATGGTCCATCTTCAAAATACTTACCAAGGAATTCACATAGGAAGAAAAATGCTTCATTCAATACATACCCTTCAGCCATGCAACCCTCTGGATGTGCCTTTTGTCAGACATATCTTTTTAGAGTTTTCATATACCTCTCAAAGAAAAACATCCACCTCGTTGATACGACACTTGCCAATTCAATGTCATTAACCAGGTGTATAAGTAAATGGACTTGTAGGTCCATGAAACTTGTAGGGAGCTCCTTCTCAAAGACACATACAATTTCTACAATTTCCTTCTTCCATTTTGGCACTTCACATTCGTGGATCTCCTTGGAGGTCACCCACCTAATATAAGAATAGTAAATTAGTATGAACCTTTAGTCAAAAATTAAAATGCAATACAATATATATGTCTCTCACACATTAACCACATACCTTATAAATGCTGACAATCGACTTATGGCATTCCTTAAGTCAACTGTAAGACATGAATCCCCCCTAATTGCCAATGGCATGATATGCTATGAAACACATTTATGAAAAGGTTATTAGTATTTTTTTCTCACACAACATAATGATATCAAAATATATTTAGTACTTAATTAATGTTACCAGTAAATGTTAAATGATGATATATAATACCTTCATAAAATTATGAAAATCATGTGTTTTAAATCTTGTGATATGTCCATCAACTATAAAAGCTTTAGCCAATGATGACCCATAGCCAGTAGGTGTCCTTATTGAACGGATGACATTTTTTAGTTCGTCTAGCTCTTTTTTTTCAAAATCCATGGAGCTTCTACATATGTTTCATTTTCCCTGTTTGGCAACAAATGTTTTCTATCAATTTTGATACGCGAAAGAGCAATATCTCTCCTCGAAGACAAGGTGTCCTCTTTGCCTGATATATGTTGAAATATAGAATCTGGGACATTTTTGAAGATGTGCATAGGATCTAATAGGTGAGATATTAATAGATCCTTCCAGTAAGGGAGCTCATAAAATATGGATTTCCTTTTCATTCCTTCTGGCATATTAACTACTTGTTCTAGTTCTTAAATTGAATCACCCCAATCAAAAAAATCCTCCCAAGCTTTCAATTCAGCATCTTCATACTTCTTAAGCCAATCACCTGGACCCATAATCATGGGAGGGCCTATATTTTCAACTTTTCCATCAAATTGATTCTTCAAGCAATTTTTAAACTTATGATCTAGTGGTAGAAAAACCTTGTTGTTTGCATAAATAAATTTATGTAGATCTTTAGAATACCACCCTTGAAATTGTTCTACACATCTTGGACATGCAAATATCCCCTTTGTTTGAAGCCCTGCATTTCAATAAGTAATGTTAATAACATCAAAAAAATAGTATAAAACTAAGTATGAAAGTTGGGATGAAAATAAATTATGAGTGTAAATACGTAAATATTTTATCTTACTAGAACAAACACCAAGTCTTGGTAAATCATGAATAGTCCAACATAGCACATCGTACAACATGAAGGACCTATTTGATGGGGGACATGATATGTCATACATTCTTATGCCTTTCCATAGCAATTGCATCTCATTAATAAAAGGTGCAAGATAAACATCCATGTTTTTAACTTGATGTTTTCCTGGAACAAGGAGAGTCAGCATAAGGTACTTCTTTCTAACACTCATCCATGGGGGAATATTGTATACTATCAATCCGACTGGCCAAACACTATAATTTGAGCTCAGGAAAGAGAATGGGTGCACTCCATCAATTGCAAGACCAAACCTGATACTACGGGGTTCATCTTTGAATTTTCTTGGCCATTTGTCCTCTATGTGTTTCATTACTTTAGAGTCATCTAGAATTCACATGAATCCATCTTTACTCCTATTCTTTGCATGCCAATCTATCAATTGTGCAAGTAACTTGCAACGAAACATTCGTTGAAGTCTAGGTATAATTGGCATGTGACATAAAACCTCCTTTGGAACTATAGGACCTTATACATCTGTACGATATCCCTTCTCTTTGCATATAGGCCATTCTACCTTGTTTTGATATTCATCTCTGTATAAAATGCAATCATTTTTACATGAATAAATTTTCTTATATTCAATCCCCAACTCAACCAACAACAGATGCGCCTCTCTGCAAGTTGATGGCAACACATTATCTTCAGGGAATATTTTAGTTTTTAGTGCCCTATAAGATTGCCAGATATTAAATAAATTGAATGCTTTGACTTGTGATGAACATGTTTGATATGTCAATCTATAATAGGACTATTTATATACAATATATGGTTTTAAAATCCCCTTAAAGAAATATAAATGAAGTTGATGAATATTTACGAATTATGTACACCAATTAACAATTACAAAGTAAGAAATATATTTCAACTCACTTCAGTAGGGTAGTGAATCCTTTTTCTGACCAACTAAATAGTGACTTGATTTCTAATAATATTAATGTGTATGTCAGTTTTGAGGTTCTACTTGCACCCAATTTGAACACGGGTGTCTTCACTGCTTGCTTGATGAAGTCTTTCAGGTTGTCATCATCAACATTACATTGGTGGTAATTATCCCTGCTATCATCGTTACTATCAACCATATGATCATTATTGTCATCATTATTTTCATCCCCAAAGAAATATGTAAGCATTTCATTCAATCCTTCTTCATACACTACATTTCCACTATCATGATCATCATCATTAAGGCTAGGTGGCATGTCATCAGTGTATGCAGATCTCATCAGCTCTTCAAATTTCTTAGCTGATAGTATTCTCTTCAATAATGCTCTTTTTGTCCTGGTATTGTTTAAAGGATGGTTTGGATCATCCCATCCAAATCTTAATAACCCAATTGGATCTTGGGTATTAGTATGTATTTCATCAACATCTTCTACCTATCAACAAACGCAAGCATTATTTAATGTTTGGCAACAATTGGATAAATCATAAATGTATCAATTTCAAAGAAATATAATCAAATATGGCTTAAAAAATAAAAATATTGGTTGTATGAACATATATATAGAACATCCACAAACAACAATTTTCTTAAAGTATTCATCCCATGTACTATAGTCCTGACCAACCTCTTGTTCAGTGCAATCATTTCTTGTGTCTGCAGGATCCATTGTCATATCCTCTTCCACCCAATGTCATCTACATGATTTAACAGTTTTAGGTCCACGTCCATGTACATATATTTTTCATTTTCTAGTTGAATGCTCAGGCTCTGCATTTGCTCCAATCTCCATCTAAAATAATTAACAACATGCATTAATTTATCTCAAGATTGGATAATACATTATAAATTTCAATAATACTGTGAAAAAAGATGGACATATCACAAAATGCCATCAGATCATTTTTTCTAAGGAAATTGGATTTGAGTCCCTGATTTCCCACTTCATCCGTTGTGTCCTCATTTGATATGACACGATCTGTTGTCATGGCCTCATCTGGCCCCTATAATACACAACATAGTAAATAATGTTTAGTAGACCAATTATATCATTTCAAAAAATATGCTATCCAACACAAAACCTCACTTTAGTCATATATTTGACATATTGATATCGTATTTTGGCCATCCTAATTTTCAATCTTTTCCCTCGATCATAGAATCACATTTAATCACCATTCCTGTACATTTTCAACCAATAAGTTTGACATCAAAGGCCTCGTGGACAAAAAATGACTTTATCTCCTCTATGTTGTAGCATTTATGTATTCATAAACACCTTCCTCCTTTGGTTGAGGTTGCTTTTTCTTCTTACCTCTATTATATCTGGAGATTTTGTTGTCATATCTCTTTCCACCCACTTTCCTCTTTGTGATTTAGTAGTTCTACGCTATCCACATCCTCTCTCCATGGCCTCCTCTGGATCCTACAATACACAACACCATAAGCACACTCCATAAGCTGCCAATATAGTCCCAATATCATGTCATCATAATAGTAAGAGAAGAGTTGTTTAGTTTTTCCAAAGCCATATCACTTGCATAAGGATTGTCACCAACCATTTGTGTAAGGTCATGAAAGAGTGAGTCATTATTGAGCTAATCATAAGAGAAGCATTAAGTCAAAATGCTATCATGGAAACAAGATATAGTTACTTATTATAAGGACAAACCAAATTTGGTGAGGTTACATTTTTATCAACTTCTAGGCAAAATATATCATTTTGCACTTATTGCTGCTAAATTAGGCGCACTTTTTGTCACCTTTCACGCCCCAAATAGATTACATTTTTGGCCTAAAAGTAGGCACTACAGTCAACGTTAACTACTCCGACTATAGTGTCGACTACTGGATCAAAAAATTTAAAAAAATTCCTGCTTGCACATACCCCCAAAAAAAAACTTTTTTGATTTTTGGCGTTCATTTTTTATTTGGAGATCGAGCATTTGGGTTGGAGTCCTGCCTAAATTAATATATGAGAAATTCAATAATTACAGGAGAAAAATGTCGTACGAAGAGATGAGAAATTTGATTTAGTTTTCGACACCATAGGTAAGGTTACAATGACAATAAAAAAAATTTGTTCCCAAATATATTTTTGTTTCGATTAAATGGAAAGGATTATGAAGAATGGGTTGTAAACATTGTTTTGTTTATAGGCGAATCGTTCAAGTCTCATGTGGTTGCAAAGGAGGAGGGTAAAATTGTAGACATTGCATTATTTCCTCTGCATCTGAGAGTAGTGAATGCATTTTTCAAACCTCAATGCCTAGGTTCACATATCATTACCATCAATACCTTTCTCTAAACATAACTTTCTCACTTCCTTCCTAAAAAAGTAGTCAAGTGTGATGCAGAGTGGCCAGCACAAGTGTTCAAACTTGGCGAGACTTGATGATTTTCATTCCATCGGCAAGAACTACCCTAATGTCTTTCCGACATACCTTATCGGCCTGACAATAACCATCGGCTTCTCTAAAAATCTTCACACCGAAATCCACTTCACACCGATGAGTGCATTTCATTCTATTGCCTATTGGCAAGACATAGTCTATTGGGCTCGCCGAACTGTGTTTCTCTGACGATCACTGTTATACCGATACATATAAACTTCTACCGACCAAGCTGGTTCTGCCTACCTCTATCGCCGGTCACCAGTTGTATCCACAAGCAATGTATGAGTGCGATGTATATTTACAATATACAAGCACGAGATGCAAAACAAACATACAAACTATTCTTTGACTAGTGTTAACCCGCATGTACCAAGTCCTTGTATCTGTGGAATGTATGTTTGGACATACATTCAGAATATATAACCCAAAATATACATCTGCCAAACATTCCTTGGAATATTCCCTCCTGTTAGTTAACAGATTTGTCCTTATTCTGAAAATGTTTTATTCTGACTCTATACCCTTCTTTAAAGAACAAATGAGTTAAGCAACAAATGGGTGAACTTTTTAAGTTAGTTCCCCTCTGAATTTAGGTACAGCTCCCTTTAAGATTTCCAATGAATTCAATCTATTCAACTATCCAAATACACTTTTAACCAGAAAGTGCCTAAGGCAAACTAACATTCATACATAACTATGTTATGAATGCGGTAAATTTCTGCAATAACAATGTGTAATAGAATGCACCGATTCTATTTTCAATACATTTAAATACATAAACACATACACATATATTTTTTGAACCAATAAATAATAGAACACATATACCGACTTGTCCAATAAAAGAGCAATTACTAGATGAAAGCAGATTTCACATAGAAAATCCAATTTCAAACACTCAGACGTACAGATCTAAGTAAACAATAACTACTTCTTCTTTTCATTCACAGGTGAAAAATTTGTTAGACAACCATCATATACTGTAAAACCATAAAATAGTTCAGCCAAAAAAAATCTCTTCTTGTTTTTCTTTCTATATCTATATCTATCTATGAAAGATTCAAAAACCTATATATATGAATGCCCTAATCATATCATAAAGTAAACCAAACCCAGAGTTAAAGTAACTCTGACCCATATGAGATTTAGTTTATAACAAATTGATTCAAAGATCAAGATTATGAAAATAGCATAACTGAGGAACTGAATAAAGGAAAATGAGCGAATAAGATCATGGCTGGGGCAACGGATTTGAATCTCCAGATTTGTCATCGGTGGTCGGAGAAGCACGTTGAGTCTTCCACTCCTGAAAAGCTGCAACAAACTCCTACATTTTCGGGAGGCTGGGGATGCCTATGTGTCTCACTCTTGATTTCCAAACTTCTCTCTCTCCGTATTTTCCCAACCTTTTGCTTATATTCTGGGAGTGCGTCGATACAAAGGTAAAGCAAAGACTCCACCTTAGAAATTTGGGATAAATCTTCAGTTAAGATATTATCACTTTCTTTGACAAAGTTGATTTTATCCACGAAGGATTGAATCACTGTATCGATGTTCTCCTCTGGCTCCCCATCATCTTTTATGTATTTGACATCAATACACTGTAAGTCCCGCTGCAGCGATTGAGTGAACTCGGTTATCTCCTTAATCAATTTTGTAAGTTCAAAATGCCTCTGCCGTGATATGGAATTTCTCCATTCAATATTTTTCTTATTCACATATAATAGATCTTCATCTAAACTAGTTAGGCTCTTTTCTGTCAGAAACTTCACTACTCCATATTTTTGAACTTCATCAATTTGGTTCATTACACTTACCCATTTACCTTCATCTTTCAACCAAGCAGTAACATGTGCCTTAAGGTCTTCAACGGTGGCAGCAGTCAGTTCGTATATATTCTTAAGTTCACGATTGTATTCAGTCCCCTTCTATACAATGCAGTCCAACCAACCGTCGAATATCTTAGCCACCATCTTGTTTCTGTGACCCTGATCCAACATCTTCTGGTTAACTCGTGACATAGGATCGAAAGACAGGGAGAGCTGTGAAACTGGCTACAGGCTAGGGTTATGGATAGCATCGATGTACTCTGCCATTGAATGCAGAGTCTACTTCAATTGTCCTTTTCGTCCTTCCAACTCTGACTAACTATCCTCTTAGTGGATGCTTCAAGATGATGAACATCTGCAGCTCTTGAAGCAGTTCCAAGATCCACTCTTTCAACAATAAAATCCTGCACAGTTGGGTCCTGTACTTCTTCTTCAGTTATTGGTTTGGCTATCTCAGCACTCTAGTTTCTAGTATTTGGATCAATGCTTACTCTGGATGTCATCTTTAGCTTCTTAGACTTGGGTGTTTTCCCTAAACATTTGCTCACCATGTCCTCTAAAGGGACAGAAAAAGGAATTATTTTTCTCTTATCAGTAATAGAACTCTCCAGCCACTTGGGTGCAGGGGCTAAGGTTTCCTTTTTAGGGTTCAATCCATCAGAGGATACATTGGAAATCGTTAACAGTTCAGAGGTCTCTAGAACAACCTATGACTGTGGCCCACTATTAACCTCCTCTATTCTGTGTGGACTAGATTCCTTATTACCCATGCGTTCTCCTGAATCTTCCTCTAAATTCAGATCCACAACTATTCTTTCAGAAACTTGTTTCTTTCTCTTACTTTTGGTTCTCAACCTGGTAGCATGAGGGGTAGAATAGTTGTGAGGGCTCTTCTAGATTTCTTAGTAGCAGGGCTCCTTCCAGTTAATGACTTGGAAGTACCTGCACCACAGATAGCAATAGGTTGGTTAGAAGAGCTTATGGGAAATGATGATTCAATCATTGACGTGAACTGTTGGGCATTATTATTTTGGATCCCATCCTATTTCTTTTCCCTTAACTATTTCTCGGTTCTCCTTATCACTGGGAGAGTTTTAACCTCAATCCTATCTTCCTCCTTTTTGCTCCAGTCAATTTCTGGAATAGGTAATTGCTCTATTTGTGCAAACTGCAGGTCAATCACCTGTTCCTCATCATCAATAACTCCAGAAATATCCATATTTAAATTAAGAGTAATTATCTGTCCTAAAGAGAACCTACACCACAGTCTTCTCCTGACCTCAAACTCATCTGAACAGTCTTCCCAGTAATTCTCTAACTTAGGAATGTGCAAAAGCCCTGCTCCAGAATCTAAGTTATCCCTGACAAAACCTTTGCTGTCAAATTGGGACCTGGCAGTGAAGAACTAAAAATTGAACCTTTTAAGGCTCACCTCTAAATTCAAAGCAGCAGATTTTGACTAGCATGAGTAATGTCCAAGTTCGATGGGAAAAGAGATACCAAATCCCTTCTTTGTCAAGAACTTCTTATCCACATGTGCTAGCTGTCTACATACTTCTATTAGCACAAAACGGTCGAACACATATCTAGGTAACTTAACAGGTTCACCGTCAAATCCTCCAACTCTGATGTAAGTGAACTTGGAAAATTGAATAAAGAAGCTACCATAAATGCTAATTAAT
Organism: Cunninghamia lanceolata; assembly: GCA_027924645.1. Taxonomy (NCBI): domain Eukaryota; kingdom Viridiplantae; phylum Streptophyta; class Pinopsida; order Cupressales; family Cupressaceae; genus Cunninghamia; species Cunninghamia lanceolata. Next base: position 27,392,698 of record BSBN01000534.1, read on the forward strand.
TGCATTGCCTCATCGGACATTCTTTTATTCAGATTACCTGCCAATTCATAAGTCATCCTTCCAGTGAAAACATCACTAACCCTTTTGTAATTTTCATAATAGTTCTTCATCTGCAATTGTGAATAATATTCATAAATCCTACTATCCTCAGCCAAGGGTGCATGAGGCAGACCCAACCATTGTCTTGTAGATGCCAAGCAATAAAATAGGTATGAAGACATATAAAAATATCTATCTCCCAAACAATTACTTAGTACCTGATGCAAACAATCAGCTACAATCTCCGCCCAGTCCAAATATTGCTCTCCTTGGAGGATAACTTGTACGAAAAAGTACATCTAATCTTCTCAAAAAAATGCATGATGGCTACCTTTCAGTCTGTGTAATAGCACCACAATATCCATCACTTCTTTAATCATATGATCCCTAGTAAGTGGTCTAGGCAACCTTGAGCCACCTTTTTGAAACTTCAGCAGCCAATTTCTTGCTATTACACTTTTGTAATTTGTTTTCTTCTCCGAGAAATACCCATAAGAAGAAGTAATGTTGAGGCTGGAATACGCCTCTTTAGGCGGTATTCTCATCATAGACATTAGGGTTTGTCTGTCGACATGAAACAATACATTGCCATTAACATTTCTGATGCATCTGTTATGGGGCTCATATATGTTCATACATTCTTGAACTAGTTTTGGGCACTGTACAGCCTTGGGAAAGGCCGCGGCTTCGATTAGGCCACTTCCTACTATCTTCTCCATCATAGAAGTTAGCACAAAGCTTCTAGACCTTTCTCTGAATTCTTCCAAATCATATTGTACTAATGAAGTATCCCCAAATTTAGGGTGAGAACAGGTAAGGCCAGGGCCGTGCTCATTTCTTAGACAAGTAGATTTCAAGGCCATACTCAGGGGATATAAACAAAAAGCTTGGAATCTTGAAAATAATCTCAGAAATTCAAAGGGTTTTCTTTCCAACCTTAAGAAATGGAAACAACAGGTAGGAAGAAAAGAACTCACCTTCAGGAAAACTAAAATTACCGTGAAATTTGGGCATTCAAACCTTATATCTCCTGCACTGTTCTACTCCGCGTCGCACAATATGTTCACTTGCTAAATTTGGCTTGTTCTTTGTTAATAATGGCACTAACCAGACTAAATAATTATTACCCGAAACAATACGTGACAAAAATGTTTGAAAAGACAAGAATTCTAACCTCTTCATTAATAGCAAGTATTATTCACGCGCTATCATGATGTATAATAATTATCCATAACCTCCACCAAATTAGAACTTTCTATTTCATAATGAGTCTCGGACATATTTTCCTCCAACTTTCCCGCCAAATTTGACTTAGAGGGCCTCGAGAAATGGTAAGGTTGAAATCATCAAACCGGTGAACTTTAAACCATTGAACCTTGGGAACGTGGTTCAAAGGTCAAGTTCAAAGATACGAGAACTACACAGACCGACTAACAACACATGACTTGTAAAAAGACTTAAATGATGAAAAATCACACCATTGAACTTTGAACCTTGAACCTTTAGGAGGTTCAAGCGAGAGGTTCACCAACATATAAAACTGAACAAAGAACTGGGTAATGTGACTCATTACAAAGCACCGTGTGTTGAACTTTAAACCTTGAACCTTTAGGACCATAATCAAAAAAAGGTTCAAGTTCAACGCGAAAACTCAAAAATATTTAATTACATGGAACAAAACAGCTCGTCTTTTTGAGAGACTTTGAACATATCGAACCATTTGAACTTTAAACTTTGAGAATGGTTCAGGTTCAAAGGTTCAAACCTTAAGTAACTTCACACACAAAGATGATAAACAGGTAAAATTTGAAGGATCAAGAGCCGATTTAAGAAACAAAGGTATGACCAATAATACAACACAGCAAATCGACTCTTGTTTAGGAAAAATTACCAATAGATAAATAAAAATGACTCAAAAGGTAACATTGGCTCTTACTGGGGACTGCATTTTACGGCAAAATGCAGAGAACTCAAAAGCTCTGGTTTCGCAGAAAAAGGAACATAGAGAAGAAAGGAAACAGAGCAAGACAAAACAAAAATGGGAAAGGAAAACAGAAAACCAGACAAAAGGGAAAACTATGTACAAAACAGGGGACTCCTATTTTACAGATGATATAATTTGAGATCCTATCCATTATAGGACAGGGGTAAAATAGCTCCATCCAGATATTCCAATTTAAAAGAATTTGGACCCAATACCTAGTGAATTCTGAAATGTCCTTTCCAATGTGAGTCAAATTTGCTATGTGCACCCTTTGGTTCTCTTCTTCTATCCCATAGTAATACTTCATCTCCTTCCATAAACTTCCTAGGCCTTGTTTTCCTATCAAAAATCTCTTTAACTCTGGCCTGATGTACAGTAATTTGGTTAACCAATTCATTTCTCTCTTCTTCAATCTTAGTTAAGTACATAATCCTCTTCTCCAGGGAATCTTGGAAGTATTGATCCTCGATTACACTTTGTAGCTTAGCTGTAGATAGCTCCAGAGGTAAAGATAATTGGGCACCTATTCCATAAATTAACTCAAAAGGTGCCATCCCAATTGCCCTTTTGGGAGTTATTCTGTCAGCCCAGATTGCTTCATACAGTCTCTTATGCCAATCTCTGGGGTTATTATTCACCAACTTCTTCATGATAGCAATCAGATTCTTGTTACTGGACTCAGCTTGTCCATTTCCTTGGGGATAGTAATCTGATGAATGGGAGAGAGATATACTATGTTCATAACAAAAAGAAGTCATTTCAACTGAAGAGAAACTGGTAGCATTATCTGCTATAATCTTCTGGGGAACACCAAAACATACCAAAATATTTTCTTTAAGAAAATTACAAACCACCTCTGAAGTTGTTCTCTTTACAGGGGCTGCTTCAACCCATTTCATGAAATAATCTGTCGTTGTTAAGATGTGGGTATGTCCTACACTTGAGGGGGGCGAGATAGGCCCAATAAAATCCAATCCCCATTGTTTAAAGGGTTCTTCAATAACAACAGGCCTCAAAGGTAAAGCTGCAAGTTGTGGCCTTCCTGAGAACATTTTACATTTTTCACAGTTAGCCACCCATTTATATGCATCCTTAAACATCCCTAGCCAGTAGTAACAATTCCTAAGGATTTTGAAAGCTGTAACTGAAGAAGAAAAATGCCCACCACAGGCTTCATTATGGAAAACTTCCAAGAGCTTATCATGTTGCTCCTTGTCTACACATCTTAGGAAAGTCCCATCTAATCCCTTCTTGTAAAGGACATCCCCCCAAATAACATATTTTGCCACTTTTAGCTTCAGTTTTCTTTTCTCTTTAGGAGACAAGTGACTGGGACAATCTCCGTAAGTAAGATAGTATGGTACATCTAGAAACCATGGGTCTTGTAAACTTACCAGTAGGATAGTGGGAAGTCCTTCTTCTTCATCCTTTATGTTCTCAACAATTAATTTACATAAGCTTTGACCCTTGATTAGTTTAGTAGGCTTAACTTCCAGATCATATTCCTAGATTTTAGCAACCCACGTTGCTCTATTGTTTAACCCAACATCTTGCTGAGTCAAGATACTTTTCACAGCTGAATTTGGAACAAATACAACTGAATGAGAGTGAAGTATATAATATCTGAATTGTTTAACAGCTTTTACCATAGTGAAAGCTTGCTTTTCACCCAAAGAATATTTTAGCTCATGTTTTTTTAGGGGAACGCTCATAAAGGCTATGGGAACCTCTTCATCCAATTAATTTTTCTGTAACAAAATACCTGACATGGTGTGTTCTGAGGCATAACAGTAAATAATAAAATCTTTTTAAAAATTAGGATTCACCAAAGTGGGAGTGTTTGCAATCACTTCCTTGATATCCTCAAATGCCTTCTTAGCAACTTCATTCCACTTGAATGGTTGTTTCTCACCCATCATTCCAACAATATGTTTTGTAATCTCAGCAAGGTCAGGAATGAACCTTCTAAGAAAATTGATTTGGCCAAAGAAGGATTTGACTCCAGTCCTATTTGAAGGGAGACTAATCTGTTGAATCGCCCTGACCCTCTCCGAATCAATTTTGATTCCATCTTTTGAGACTAAGTGCCCCAGCAATTTTCCCTCAGTAACACAAAAAACTAACTTCTTGGGATTGAGTGAGATGCCATGGCTCCGGCACCTTTGTAAGACAGTCTCCAGATCCTTCAGATTATCTTCTCTATTTCTGGAAAAAATAGTCAGATCATCAAGATAAATAACAATAATTCTATTCTTCAGATCTCTAAAAGATGAATCCATCACCCGCTGAAAAGTTGCTCCCACATTAATCTAGCCAAAGGGAATTTGGTTATAGGCAAAAGTTCCCTGAGGCATAGTGAAAGCAGTCTTATGTTGATCATCTGTAGCCACACCTATCTGATTGTAACCTGAGAAACCATCTAGCATAGACATCATTTCAGACCCAGCAACTATCTGCAAGATGTGGTCCATCACAGGTAAGGGATAGTTATCTTTCAGGCTAGCCTAGTTCAAGTTCCTGAAATCAACGCAGATTCTTATTTCTCCATTCTTCTTGCATACTGGAACAATATTTGCCACCCAAGTGGAGTGATGAATTGGATAGATAATTCTAGCTTTCAACATCTTATCAATCTCCTTAAAAATGGCTTCAGCAACTTTGGGATTATAATTCCTCAGCTTCTACCTGAATGGAGTTGCATTTTCTTTCAAAGGAATATGGTGTTGAAACTGTCCATGTCTAAAAATTTTAAGATCAACATAGCACCAGGTGAAAACATCCTTATACCTGATTAACAATTTGATCAACTTGTTTTTCTCCTCTAAAGAACAACACCTACCAATGGATATCCATTTAGGATCAGCCTCATCCCCGATGTTTATTTTCTCATAATCCTCTACTTTATCAAGATTATGGGAAGGCTTGTCTTTAATATATTCATCTCTTCGAGAAAACAAATGTTCTAAGGAGACCAGTCCTTTAGGGATTTTGTTTCCCTTTAACTGAATCACGTCATCTTTTGGATTAATCCCTGGGTCAGGACTGAATTCTTTACACTCTATTTCGGAGCCTTCAAAATAGGTTCCCAGGAACATTTCAGCATTCTCTAAAAACTTTCTGATATGATTATCACTCTCAAAAACTTGCCAGCTTTCGGCATTGTCCGGGACATTAGGACGATATATCAGTTCTATTCTATAAGAATCTTTTTTGAAATCTGGATGTGGCAGAAGGAGAGAAGCTGATACTGCTAAAGAATCTGCTCAGGAATTCTGGTCTCTGGGAATTGCTTCGATAGAGAAGGCATCAAAATATTCAATCTCATCCCATACTCTATTTTTGTAATGCTTTAATCTCTCATTGTTAACAGAAAAGATCCCCCTTACCTGTTTCATAATTAATTCAGCATCACCTTTCACTTTAAGTACCTTCACACCCCTTCCTTTGGCTTCAAATAGCTCAAGCAATAAAGCTTCATATTCTGCAGTATTGTTGGTGTTTTTGAACTCTAGCTTAAAAGAATAAGAAAAATTTTCACCTTCAGGTGAGATCAACACAACCCCAGCCCATGAACCAGCACTAGCACAACTGCCGTCAAATTTCATAACCCATAGGTCATCAGAATGTATAGATCTTTGCATTAATTCTTCTTTGGGGTCTATTCCAAAACTCTACTTAGAGGAGAGAAAATAGTTACCAAATTCACATTCCTCAAACAAAATCTGGGACTTGGGATCATCAGAGGGGTAGGCAGTGAACTTGCACTTGGGCTCAGGTTCCAGCTTCATTTTTTGCTTCCCCACCAGGATTGTGGCTTTTGACTAATCTAATTTGATCTGTCCACCCAAATCCTTGCAAAATGTCCTGCTCAACAGTATCCTGTAACTAGCAGGAATATCTGCTACCAAAATAGTCAATTTCACCCTTTTGTCAGGGTAAGCTGCAAGAGCAACTTGTGCATCCTTAATCTGTCCAAGCAAGGAAACCTGTTTGCCATCCATAGAATAACACCTACCAAATGTTTTTGTAAGTGATAACCCTAGGGCTTTAGCCACAGAAGAGGGCATAATGTTGTCAGAGGCTCCTAAATCTATAATACAGTTACTAAGTTTATGACCATTGATATACAAAGACACATAGAAAGGATTGGGTTCCAAATCAGCAGTGTAAGAAGTATCATTTGACGAATTGAGGGTCATTTTTGGGCTAGACATGGATGACTCAGACGAGGAAGCAAATAGTCGAGCAATGGGAGACTCAGCATCAACCTCTAGTTGACTTTCAGATTCAGTTTGTGTAGGACCACCCTTAACATGTTTAATTAGTTTGTCAAGCTCATTAGGTTTTAACTTGAGATACTCAATAGGGGAGATTTGAATTTTTGCAGATTTACAGAATTCTACAATATCAAAAGAAGCATCTAGATCATTTTTATGCAACAATCTAATTTCCTGAGCCTTCAAATTAGCATCATGAGTTCTAGAAAAAGGCTCCTTACCTTTACCAAGTACTTCTTGCGTATTAGAGGATCTCATATTCCTCTGACTCCTGGTGAGCATGGCACATGAAGGATCTTCAAGGGTAACCAATATTTCACCTCCCCTTTCTGAATCAGACTCATATTCAAGGAAGTTTATCTCAGAGCCGCCAGGTTCCTCAAAGTTCCTTTCTTCTTTGGTGGACTCCCCTAGCATATCTTGAGTAGCAGTCATCTGAGCATACCTGAGCATTTCTAGGCAAGAGTTTCCATCATGGTCGGTAGTCAAATGAAAAATACACATGTTCCCCCTTCCAGGAGGAGCTTCAATAGTCAGCCTTGGCTGTGCTGATGTCAGGGGTAAAGCTCTACCAGTATTTGCTTGTTGACCCAAATTCCTTCTGCCAATATCTCGATACAGTTGTTGGAAGGGAGCGCTAGTTTTAGGTAATTGCCTCTTCAAGGTGATCATATCATTAACCAATCTTTGCACTACGGGATCCGTAGATGACGAGGGGTGAGCATTTGGCATCTGGACCTCTTTCTTCCATTTATCAGCCATAATGAGATCATCTTCCAATCTGACTGCCAAGGCTTGTGCAGCTGGTAAATTAGAAATTACACCCCTCCTAAGATGGAAGCTAATATCAGGAGGCATAGAATTAATGAAGAAACATTTCTGATTCTCGCCAGTTGGTCTTTTAGCAGTAGGGATTTTGTTCACAATTCTATTAAATTTAGCCACGAATTCCCTCATAGGTTCATGAATCTCTTTCTTAAGCTGAGTCAGCTGTGCAAGGAGAGAATGTTCATCTTCTGCACTTTTGAACCTATTTTCAAACGCAGTTATCATGTCATTCCAACTTGAGATTGAGGAGTTAGTTAGGTGGTAGAACCATTGTGATGCAGTATTAGTCAAAGTTTGCACGAAAAGTCTTATGGCTACATCTTGGTGTTGTATGCCTAACACACTACATGCTGTTGTAAAGGCACACAAATGTTCCTCTAGTGATTGTCTCCTATCTCCATTAAATTTGGGCAAATTCTCCTGTACATTTTTGGGCAATGGATTCAGGTTAGCCCCAAGGTTCAGAGGCCCTATGGCTGCTCCCCAAGGTTGGGCCATTGGTAGGAAGTTTATAGCTGAGGGGATGATGGTACCGGAAAGAATTAGAGCTTGACAAACAGGAGATGTGAAGGTTTTAGTGGGGCTAGGAGGTCTACTCCTAGCTCTTCTTACATGAGTAGGGATATAAGGAAAATTAAAATTTTGTAAAGCTTGAAAGGTAGAATCCTCAATTCCCTCTCTCCTCAAAGACCTGGTATACGGTCTTGAATCCAGCTTAAAATATTGTGACTAGATAGGCAGATATTAATTTCTATGCTGTTCTTGATTTCTTTGTGCTTCAAGGACTTGATTTCTTGCTGCGTTTTGTGTCTGCCTTCTTCTCTGCCTGAGTAACAACAATCTCAGGTTATCGGCAAATTCCTCCTCTCTTTCTAACACTCTGCTTGCTCTTCTATAATCTTCACTATTCTGACGAGTACGCCAAGCAAGGGTATTCAACTGGCCAATAATGTCTTTCTGCTCGTCCTGAAATCCAAGATTAGGCTGCAGAACAGGAATTATATTTTCATGTGGACGTACCATTGTTGCTTCATATTAACGTGACCAACATTTTAATTAATGATTTCGTTTCCCCAGCAGAGTCGCCAAAAACTGTTGGTTAATAGATTTGTCCTTATTCTAAAAATGTTTTATTCTGACTCTATACCCTTCTTTAAAGAACAAATGAGTTAAGCAACAAATGGGTGAACTTTTTAAATTAGTTCCCCTCTGAATTTAGGTACAGCTCTCTTTAAGATTTCCAATGAATTCAATCTATTCAACTATCCAAATACACTTTTAACCAGAAAGTGCCTAAGGCAAACTAACATTCATACATAACTATGTTATGAATGCGGTAAATTTCTGCAATAACAGTGTGTAATAGAATGCACCGATTCTATTTTCAATACATTTAAATACATAAACACATACACATATATTTGTTGAACCAATAAATAATAGAACACATATAACGAGTTGTCCAATAAAAGAGCAATTACCAGATGAAAGGAGATTTCACACAGAAAATCCAATTTCAAACACTCAGACGGACAGATCTAAGTAAACAATAACTGCTTCTTCTTTTCATTCACAAGTGAAAAATTTGTCAGACAACCATCATATACTGTAAAACCATAAAATAGTTCAGCCAAAAAAAATCTCTTCTTGTTTTTCTTTCTATATCTCTATCTATCTATGAAAGATTCAAAAACCTATATATATGAATGCCCTAATCATATCATAAAGTAAACCAAACCCAGAGTTAAAGTAACTCTGACCCATACGAGATTTAGTTTATAACAAATTGATTCAAAGATCAAGATTACGAAAATAGCATAACTGAGGAACTGAATAAAGGAAAATGAGCGAATAAGATCATGGCTAGGGCAATGGATTTGAATCTCCAGATTTGTCATCAGCGGTCAGAGAAGCACGTTGAGTCTTCCACTCCTGAAAAGCTGCAACAAACTCCTGCATTTTCAGGAGGTTGGGGATGCCTATGTGTCTCACTCTTGATTTCCAAACTTCTCTCTCTCCGTATTTTCCCAACCTTTTGCTTATATTCTGGGAGTGCGTCGATACAAAGGTAAAGCAAAGACTCCACCTTAGAAATTTGGGATAAATCTTCAGTTAAGATATTATCACTTTCTTTGACAAAGTTGATTTTATCCACGAAGGATTGAATCACTGTATCGATGTTCTCCTCTGGCTCCCCATCATCTTTTATGTATTTGACATCAATACACTGTAAGTCCCGCTGCAGCGATTGAGTGAACTCGGTTATCTCCTTAATCAATTTTGTAAGTTCAAAATGCCCCTGCCGTGATATGGAATTTCTCCATTCAATATTTTTCTTATTCACATATAATAGATCTTCATCTAAACTAGTTAGGCTCTTTTCTGTCAGAAACTTCACTACTCCATATTTTTGAACTTCATCAATTTGGTTCATTACACTTACCCATTTACCTTCATCTTTCACCCAAGCAGTAACATGTGCCTTAAGGTCCTCAACGGTGGCAGCAGTCAGTTCGTATATATTCTTAAGTTCACGAATGTATTCAGTCCCCTTCTATATAATGCAGTCCAACCAACCGTCGAATATCTTAGCCACCATCTTGTTTCTGTGAACCTGATCCAACATCTTTTGGTTAACTCGTGACTTAGGATCGAAAGACAGGGAGAGCTGTGAAATTGGCTGCAGGCTAGGGTTATGGATAGCATCGATGTACTCTGCCATTGAACGCAGAGTCTACTTCAATTCCCTTTTGTCATTTTCATCCTTCCAACTCTGACTAACTATCCTCTTGGTGGATGCTTCAAGATGATGAACATCTGCAGCTCTTGAAGCAGCGCCAAGATCCACTCTTTCAACAATGAAATCCTACACAGTTGGGTCCTGTACTTCTTCTTCAGTTACTGGTTTAGCTATCTCAGCACTCTAGTTTCCAGTATTTGGATCAATGCTTACTATGGATGTCATCTTTAGCTTCTTAGACTTGGGTGTTTTCCCTAAACATTTGCTCACCATGTCCTCCAAAGGGATAGAAAAAGGAATTATTTTTCTCTTATCAGTAATAGAACTCTCTAGCCACTTGGGTCCAGGGGCTAAGGTTTCCTTTTCAGGGTTCAATCCATCAGAGGATACATTAGAAATCGTTAACAGTTCAGAGGTCTCTAGAACAACCTATGATTGTGGCCCACTATTAACCTCCTCTATTTTGTGTGGACTAGATTCATTATCACCCATGGGTTCTCTTGAATCTTCCTCTAAATTCAAATCCACAACTATTCTTTCAGAAACTTGTTTCTTTCTCTTCCTTTTGGTTCTCAACCTGGTAGCACAAGGGGGTAGAATAGTTGTGAGGGCTCTTCTAGATTTCTTAGTAGCAGGGCTCCTTCCAGTTAATGACTTGGAAGCACCTGCACCACAGATAGCAATAGGTTGGTTAGAAGAGCTTATGGGAAATGATGATTCAATCATTGATGTGAACTGTTGGGCATTATTATTCTGGATCCCATCCTGTTTCTTTTCCCTTAACTATTTCTCAGTTCTCCTTATCACTGGGAGATTTTTAACCTCAATCCTATCTTCCTCCTTTTTGCTCCAGTCAATTTCTGGAATAGGTAATTGCTCTAGTTGTGCAAACTGCGGGTCAATCACCTGTTCCTCATCATCAATAACTCCAGAAATATCCATATTTAAATTAAGAGTAATTATCTGTCCTAAAGAGAACCTACACCACAGTCTTCACCTGACCTCAAACTCATTTGAACAGTCTTCCTAGTAATCCTCTAACTTAGGAATGTGCAAAAGCCCTGCTCCAGAATCTAAGTTATCCCTGACAAAACCTTTGCTGTCAAATTGGGACCTAGCAGTGAAGAACTAAAAATTGAACCTTTTAAGGCTCACCTCTAAATTCAAAGTAACAGATTTTGACTGGCACAAGTAATGTCCAAGTTCGATGGGAAAAGAGATACCAAATCCCTTCTTTGTCAAGAACTTCTTATCCACATGTGCTAGCTGTCTACATACTTCTATTAGTACAAAACGGTCGAACACATATCTATGTAACTTAACAGGTTCACCGTCAAATCCTCCAACTCTGATGTAAGTGAACTTGGAAATTAAATAAAGAAGCTACCATAAATGCTAATTAACTGCATTGCCTCATCGGACATTCTTTTATTCAGATTACCTGCCAATTCATAAGTCATCCTTCCAGTGAAAACATCACTAACCCTTTTGTAATATTCATAACAGTTCTTCATCTACAATTGTGAATAATATTCATAAATCCTACTATCCTCAGCCAAGGGTGCATGAGGCAGACCCAACCATTGTCTTGTAGATGCCAGGCAATAAAACAGGTATGAAGACATATAAAAATTTCTATCTCCCAAACAATTACTTAGTTCCTAATGCAAACAATCAGCTACAATCTCCGTCCATTCAAAATATTGCTCTCCTTAGAGGATAACTTGTATGAAAAAGTACATCCAATCTTCCCAAAAATATGCATGCTGGCTACCTTTCAGTCTGTGTAATAGCACCACAATATCCCTCACTTTTTTAATCATATGATCCCTAGTAAGTGGTCTAGGCAACCTTGAGCCACCTTTCTGAAACTTCAGCAGCCAATTTCTTGCTATTACACTTTTGTAATTTGTTTTCTTCTCCAAGAAATACCCATAAGAAGAAGTAATGTTGAGGCTGGAATATGCCTCTTTAGGCAGTATTCTCATCACAGACATTAGGGTTTGTCTGTCGACATGAAACAATACATCGCCATTGACATTTCTGATGTATCTGTTATGGGGCTCATATCTGTTCATACATTCCTGAACCAGTTCTGGGCACTGTACAGCCTTGGAAAAGGCCGCGGCTTCAATTAGGCCACTTCCTACTATCTTCTCCATCATAGGAGTTAGCACAGAGCTTCTAGACCTTTCTTTGAATTCTTCCAAATCATATTGTACTAATGAAGTATCCCCAAATTCAGGGTGAGAACAGGTAAGGCCAGGGCCATGCTCATTTCCCAGACAAGTAGATTTCAAGGCCATACTCGGGGGATATAACCAAAAAGCTTTGAATCTTGAAAATAATGTCAAAAATTCAAAGGGTTTTCTTTCCAACCTTAAGAAATGGAAACAACAGGTAGGAAGAAAAGAACTCACCTTCAGGAAAACTAAAATTACTGTGAAATTTGGGCATTCAAACCTTATATCTCCTGCACTATTCTGCTCTGTGTCGCACAGTATGTTCACTTGCTAAATTTGGCTTGTTCTTTGTAAATAATGGTACTAACCAGACTGAATAATTATTACCCGAAACAATACGTGCCAAAAATGTTTGAAAAGACAAGAATTCTGACCTCTTCATTAATAGCAAGTATTATTCACACGCGATCATGATGTATAATAATTATCCGTAACCTCCACCAAATTAGAACTTTCTATTTCGTAATGAGTCTCAGACATATTTTGCTCCAACTTTCCCGCCAAATTCAACTTAGAGGGCCTCGAGAAGTGGTAAGGTTGAAATCATCAAACCGGTGAACTTTGAACCATTGAACCTTGGGAACGTGGTTCAAAGGTCAAGTTCAAAGATATGAGAACTGCACAAACTGACTAACAACACATGACTTGTAAAAAGACTTAAATGATGAAAAAGCACACCGTTGAATTTTGAACCTTGAACCTTTAGGAGGTTCAAGCAGGAGGTTCACCGACATATAAAACTGAACAAAGAACCAGGTAATGTGACTCATTACAAAGCACCGCGTGTTGAACTTTGAACCTTGAACCTTTAGGACCATAATCAAAAAAAGGTTCAAGTTCAACACGAAAACTCAAAAATGTTTAATTACATGGAACAAAACAACTCATCTTTTTGAGAGACTTTGAACATATCGAACCATTTGAACTTTGAACTTTGAGAATGGTTCAGGTTCAAAGGTTCAAACCTTAAGTAACTTCACACACAAAGACGATAAACAGGTAAAATTTGAAGGATCAAGAGCCGATTTAAGAAACACAGGTATGACCAATAATACAACACAGCAAATCGACTCTTGTTTAGGAAAAATTACCAATAGATAAAAAGGGTGACTCAAAAGGTAACACCTCTGAAAACAGTTGACCGCTGACTTTCCCTTGTATCAACCCAATGTATATTTGAAATATACATTCGTCACATGCAAACCACAAAATGCAATTGAGGGATACACACGAACTGTCTCAACCATACAATTGAAGTATTCACGCAAACTGTATACAAAAGACATATACTCAAAAGTTGTATATCCTGACACACTTTGTAAACATACAAAACCTGATATGCATTCTACAGGATGTTCTCCTTGACGGTTGTACCTTTGACTCTATCGTTGACCTTTTTTGTATGCATCAAGGGTTTCTCTCTCATTTGTATCTGCGAAGGCTTGTATGTTTCAACATACAACAGCGATTATCCCAAAGCGATATACTCACATCATACAAATGTGATATACTCACAAATTGTATGTGACATACAAACACTATATATACATCAAATGTATATCAAAGCAAAACCCTCAAAATTTCACAAATTTCACACAGAAAATCCTAGGATCGATCTGATTTGTTTTCTTAACAATCTTAACCTAGATTTCTACTTTCAAAACCTAGCACATGAGGATGCTAGGGTAAATCATTGTATGCTATAACTTGATCCCAAAAACATGAAATGCACAAATGGAAAAATAGAAAAGAAATCTAAACTATTCTACTTGGCCATTCCACCGATTCAGAGAATTAACCGGTGGAATGGATAAGTGAATCCATCTTGACTGCCAGACCAAGAAAATCAAGTACACAGTAAAATGATATCAACAAGATCTTCTGGATTCTTATTGCAGAAAATATAAGCAATTACTCTGTTCAGTTTCACAAACAACTTTAGCAATACCAAATACTCTACAACTAACTGTTTGATGCATTCCCCTCTAAAGGATCTGAGCTAGGCTTATAAATAACTACTCAACAAGAGTAGTACAGACTCGATTCCCAGCGGCTGGGAGACTTCCAAATGGCTGGGAGAAGATAGCTAGCATAACAAACTTCTAACTAACTACACAAAAACCTAGATTGACTTAAAAACATAGGAATTGGTCACATGGACCTTATTACATCATAATGCATGAAACATACTATATTTAGACCTAATCTATATTTTGAAGGGGTGCTCCTACACCATACTCCCTGAGAGAAGAAATCTCAAGTCCACTTGAGATGAGAGTGTTAGCACTTATTTTGACCTGGGGTTGATTTGTCATGATCAGGAGGTTTCTTCATCTGAAGCCTTCATCTTCTTGCCCATTTTTTCTAAGTGTTGGACCTCCTCAGCGTTTTTCAGCTGCAGCATCATATTTTTCTGAGGAGGAGGTCGTCATCATCATCTTGTCTTCGATGATGATCTTCATCAGCATGTTCTTCGTCGACTTGTTTTTCTCATCGTCATCATCATATTTCAACTGTCGGGTGATGTTTGCTTATTATCCTGATGATACTGGTGAGCTACAGTGCGCCCTCAGTTGCTTGCGGGGGTGATCTTTTCAAGTATCCGGTGATCTTCCGAATATCACCTTGCTCAAACATGATGACGATGTTGCCCCGATATCTTGAAGGGGTTATTCTCTAAGTTGTCGACCTGACTTGTTTTTTCCTAAGGGTCGTCATCATCATGATATTTCCAGTTATCATCCTGCTGCTTGCGGAGGTCATCATATTTTCTGCCTTCATGATATTTCGCCGGGGTGATATTTTTATCATCGGGTGATCTTGGTTAATATCATCCTGATGATGTTGTTGAAGAGTTCTAAGTGCGACCCGATATTCACTAGGGTCATCATATTTTGAACGTCAGGATGATCTTGGTCAATATCATCCTGATGATGTTGTATCACTTCTTGTTCTTTGTTTCTCATCCCGATGATGCTGACGTCATCCGTATATCAGGGTGATATTTTTCTTTCTGCCTATCTGCATCATGATATTCCAAGGGAAGGGGTGATATTTTCATATCACCCGGATATATGTTTGCTCGAGCATCATGATGATGCTGATATCAAGGAGATGTCCGCCTGTTAGCTTCGCGCATTATCTACTGGGGGTGAACTTTTCAAGCATCATCATCATATTCAGCTATCGCCCCGATCTTACAGAGGAGCCACAGTGCAACCTGATATTTGAACATCAGGAGGATATTTCCAAATATCCGGTTGTCTTCCGAATATCATGATGATGTTAATATGATGATGACGTCATCAAGGTCCGCGGGGGTCATATTTCTAACAACTGATCATCTTGAAGAGACCTCCTGATATTTGCAAACATGATGATGACGTCATCCGGATATGAGGAGGTGCGCAGTAGGCAGATATGATGATGACGTCAGCAGTATATGATGATGACGTCATCAGGATGTTCATCGGCCAGACTTTTGGAATAAGCTCAGCAGGAGGATGTTCCTCCGATGGATCAGGTTGTGCCGATTATCATGAAGGTTATATTTCAAATATCATGATGACGTCAGGGTGATATTTCGAACAACAGGATATCATGCTGCTGGAGGATGATGATGATGAGGTCTATACTAGTGTCGTCAGGAGCAAAAGCACCGACATGATATATGCTCATGACCTAGTATATAAAGTGTTATTGAGGTCATCGCGGGGTGCATGTGGGATATTGTTATCCTGCATTTTCAAATATCATGATGATGAATCTCGGCGGGAAATGCTTGCGATAGTCTGTATGATGATCTTCCCAAGGCCGCGGGTTGGTGCGCCATTAATGGCGATTGTTGCAGAGGTATGGGCGATGGCGTGGATGGATCCTGTACCCGACTGGAGGTGTCAATCAGCGGACAGTGGCGCAAGGCTCGAGAAATCTTCCTGTCTCCTCCCCCACCTGCTGCATTCAAGTTTGGGCGCCAATCTGGTTGTGTTTGAGCGCCATTTCCATGATACTGTGTATCTGGCGAAATTTTGGTCAACCATGTAATTAATTGCTGAGCACCTACCTGGCTGTTATAAGCAGGTGGTCTTGCTCATTTGAAAGGTTGTTGAAAGTTGATGATTTTGGCTCTGTAATGCATAACAAGCTGATCTGGTTGCTCTGTACAGCTTACCTGTGAGTTTATGTATCTCTTGTTGTTTGTTTTTGGCATGAACCCACTGATTTCATGATTAAACTTATATGAGAAATGTTGTTTGGCATGTGTTGTGTTAATTCTGTCTCCAGTATTGCATGTATTCTTCTTCTGAATCTGGATGTTTGGTAATGTTTAGATTCTAGAGCATAGAATTCCTATGTTGACTGTCTGATCTTTTAACTTCTACTCAAGGGGTAGATTAAACTGTTTTCAGGTTGAACATTGGGAGGGATATACTGCAGTAGGGATACCATAAGTAGAGATAACCTAACACTTTGTATTGGGAGATGCCTGTAAGGCAGGTATCACATATATCCCCTTGAAATCTAGTTTTAGCTGTTCATGCTGATCATTCACAGGTGTATGTCTACTGACTCCAGGCCCTGGATAGGCACCAATCATGCTTTGTTTTGTGTTATAACCATATCCAGCTTTGCATCCACACTTAAACTCCAAAGCAAAATCTAAAACCAACATTAGGACATTAGAGTTAGTTTAGGATCCTCAGTCCTCTGTCTACAACTGCTAATAGGCCCAAAGCTAGCCCCTTTGCTCTTATCATTCAGTTTTGGTCTACTTACAGGAGGACTATCTGCTTTCTGTCAGCATCCCAGCCTTGTATGCATATCCTCATGGATGTTGAGTAGGGAATACCCCCCTAGGTCTTGCAGAGCCTGAAGAAGAAGAGGAGATAAAATATAGAGTCTATCTCCTATACTGTTGACCCCCTGGCCCAGAGATCCTGTTGATCACTGATGGCTACCTTGTAGGGAAATCTGGGAATAAGCATCCAGTCTGGGAAAAAGTCAACAGAAATTGGCGACTCTGCTGGGGATTGAGAAGTAAAAGTACTATCTAATCATCTCCAGTGATATATATGTGACCCATCTGAGTCAGCAACAGTAATCTACTCTGCTGGGGAACCTTGTGAAAGAACCCTGGTTTTCAGAAGAAAACAGTTCCTAGTAATAGGTGGCGACTCCGAAGTAATCTCCCAACCGGTCAAATTAAAATTATATGCAGGGGAGAAGATCCCAACAAAATCCTCTATTTGAAGAGTTACCATTAACAAAAAGAATGATGTATAGAAGAAAGGGAACTGTCTCAGCTAGTCATGAGAGCTCCCCCAGAAAAAGTGATGAGGTACAAGATAACCCTAGGCCATCAGGACAGCATGCTCCTTATTTTTCAAGTGCAGAAGCTGATATCCAAGGTGCATATGAGAGGCAACAGGGTGGTAGTATGAGAATGAGGTCAGAGGTGTTCCAAGAACGCCCTTTTCTAGACCCAAGTGAAAGGTTTGAAGAGGCAGAGTCCCTAAGGGATGATGAAGATGATGACCCAAATGGTATGAGACCATCTACCTCCAGACCTAAGGATGAACAATTAGCTGAAGAAATCAAAAGTCTAAGAGCAGAACTAGAATACCTACAAGCCATGAAAATCAGAGATGATATACAGCAGAAGGTGCAAGCCTTGAGAACTGCCCAAAATAATTCAGTTCCTACCTTAGAAAATGCAAATATGCAAAGACATCAGCAAAGATATGAAATGCAACATCAGCATCATGATGACAGACAATATGTGAATGATGCTAGGATACCACTGAACCATGCAGGAAACCAAAATGCAAATAGAAATATTAATATTAATCATCCAAACAGACAGCCCATGCAGTTAGATAGATTCAGGCAGCTGGTGTTTGATGGTATTCCTGGGTATCCTAACCCCATTGACAAGCATCTGAGGCTGCAAGTGCCTAAGTTTTTAGGAAACAATACAGTGTCAGGAGAAGATCATCTAAAGGCCTTTCAAAATGTCATGGATAATTTTGAAGTTGAGCATGAGGACGTTTTCATGAAGTCATTCATGCAATCCTTAATAGATGAGGCAAGAGAATGGTACAGGAATCTGCCTGACCGGAGCATATCATCATGGGATGATTTTAAAAGGATATTCAAGGAGCAATATGGTGATAAAACTGACCCTAGCTTCTTTGTAAATGAGTTCACCAGCATCACCAAAGGGTCAAATGAGCAGGTTGCAGACTTTAATGCAAGATTCACTAAAGTGTTGAACAAATTGCCACATCATATGAGGCCAAATGAACCAATGTGCATAATTTTGTACATCAATGCCTTTGATGCAAAGACTGCATATGGACTAAGAGATAAAGGTCCTGCCACTCTCAGGGATGCTTTCAGAATTGCAGTAAATATTGAAAACAATAGGAAAGCATCAGGCAAGACAAATAGAAGGGATGATGTAAAAATTCTGCAGAATCCAAATAAGCCTCAGAACACTCAAGGTAGTACATCTGCTCCTGAAGATAAAATAGACAAACTGGCAAATGTTGTTAAGGACCTGAGCTATAGATTAGCTAGAAGTGAAAAAGGGATGGGTCCTGATAGGCAAGTCTATCAAAGGCAGGAAAAGAGGCCATCATTACATGATATGCCTTATAACACCAATTGGCATGATGGTAAGCCTGTATATCCACGTAACAACACAAATCAGAGGGCTCAACATGCCAAGGAAACTCCTGATCCCCTGAAGAAAACTATAAATATTGCTGATGATGCTCCGTGGTGTATAATCTGTCAGATGCCACATTCACAGTCACAGTGCATGATTGCTCAATCCTTGTATGATAATGCTACATCTTGTAATGAATGCAATGAGCCACATCATGTGCAGGATGATGATGTTAACATGATGTCCATAGGCAATGGATATACTCTGTATGATGCTGATGAGAAGACAGATCATCAAGTTCAGGCCTGCCAACAGTCCCCATATGATGAAGATGATGAGGATAATTATGTGTATGCTCAGAACTCACACAATTTTCTGAGTAACCTACAACGACCTTCTGATGAGGAAATTAGAGCCTTCACAGCTGCAGCAGTTGCTCAGGTCAAAAGCAACTACAACCTCAGAGGTAAACATCAGGTTGGCAGCCCACATCAGCCAGAGGATATTTCTGCAGGTCAGCTGATGCATGGTCATAAAGGAACTGAACCACAAAAAAGGCAATGGGTAAATAACAAACAGAACTTTAGATACAGAGCAGGTCCTGAATCTCAAGGACCAGAAAACAAAACCCCTCAGGTTGAAGATCAAAGTAGAGGTTCCCAAGACAAGAATGATGATCAGGGAACTATGAAAATGAAAGCTAAGTCAGCTCAGGATAAAAGCAAGATTGTGGAGCAAGCTACAACTGTTGTACAAAACTATGCTCCATTTGATATAGCCCAGATCCTCTCTCAAGTAAAGGTCTCTGTTCCACTTATGGAACTCATGAAAGTGGAAGAGATCAAGAATAGGACAATATCCCTAATCTCAGGGGTACCTTTTCAAGCTAAGCAGAATGATCAGACCCAGGGTGAAAAACATGTCATGTGTAATGAAGAGGATGAGACTCCTGAAGTCTATTTAGGAATGACCATGACAAAGTGCCCTTCATAGGTGGAACCATTTTATGTTTCCCTGGTTATAAATGGTAAAATAATTAGAAATTGTATGCTTGACTCTGGAGCATCCACAAATGTCATGCCTTTGGCTATCATGCAGCAAACTGGATTAAAAATTGACAAGGCGTGTGGGAAGTGTTATGCTATGGATGCCAGAGAGGTACCAGTTATTGGAATCATGAAGGATGTGGATTTCAAACTGGCAGCATTTCCTGAAAAGAAATACAAGATAAATATAACAATGGTTGACATCAAGCCACAGTATGGTATGCTGCTGTCAAGAAGATGGGCAGCACTAATAGGTGGAAGTATGCAGCTGGACCTATCATATGCCATGATTCCAATGAATGGCAGGGATGTCAAGTTAATCAGAGAGCAAAGATCATCAGAGACAGTGGAAGACCAAGAAGCAAATGAACAGGTATGCTTTGTAGACACTGACTGTGATAACTTCAAGGTTGTCTCAGATAATGCAGAAGACAAAAAGAAAAATGCCTGTATTGATGAGCTGGATCAGCAAGGGTTATGTACCATGTTTTTTGATGGAGCTTGTGCAAAAGGAGGCTCTGGAGCTGGAGTTGTTTTCCTGTCTCCAACTGGTAAGCTCCTCAAATTTTCTTTCTTGCTGAGGTTTGGTTGCACAAACAATATTGCAGAATATGAGGCTTTACTCTTAGGCCTGAATATTGCTCTCAAACATGGGATTAAGATGTTAAGAGTATTTGGGGATTCTGAGCTGATTGTATCCCAAATCAGAAATAAGTATGCTGCAAAAAATAAAAGACTGAAGCAATACAAGCATGCTGTTTGGGATACCATTGAACTTTTTGATGCATTTTCAGTTGGCTGGGTAGAAAGGTCAAAAAATGTTATGGCTGATTTCTTAGCTAATATTGCAATAAGGCCAGATGACATCACTCTGTCAGGTGTCACAGATGTAGAAGTTAAAATTAGGCCTGCCATACCAGAAAACATATGCAGTTGGCAAGTTTTTAATGATGATAGGGATTTGCTGAAATTTTTGCACTGCATAGATGAGTATGAGAGTCAACAGATTGATTTCCAAGCTTTTGTTGAGACTGTAAATGGAAAAGAGACCCTTGTGGGAAAAGAGATCATTCAGTTGAAGACTAACAAGATCCCTAGAGGGTTAGTGGCTTTGGAAAGAGCCTTTGACAGTAGAGACAAAATGGTCACAAAGACATCCCCCACAAATAAGGAGGATTTAGAAGAAATAAATTTGGGGACATCTCAGGCCCCTCAGAAGGTATATATTGGCAAGCAGCTCAAACCACACATAAGAAGTATGCTGATTGCATTGCTAAAAAAGTATAAACATGTTTTTGCTTGGTCATATGAGGACCTAAAAGCTTATAGAGAAGACTTATTCCAGCATGAGATCCCACTGAAGCCTGAAGCTAAGCCATTTAGACAGAGGCAAAGGCCTATAAATCCTACCTTAGCTCCTAAGATGCAAGAAGAACTCAAAAGGCTCAGGGAGGCTGGAATAATTGTGCCAATCAGACATTCAACTTGGGTGTCTAACCTTGTCCCAGTCAGGAAAAAGAATGGTGATATTAGGTTGTGTGTTGATTTCAGGAACTTGAATGTATCCTCTTTGAAGGATAACTATCCACTGCCTAATATGGAGGCTATGTTGCAGAGAGTGACTGGTTGTGAACTCCTATCCATGATGGATGGATTTTCAGGATATAATCAGGTAAAGGTGAAAGAATCAGAACAGTATAAGACTGCCTTTACCACTCCATGGGGAACATATGTGTATGTTAGAATGCCATTTGGACTAACAAACGCAGGTGCTACATTTCAAAGAGCAATGGATGTTGCTTTTGCAGGGCTGATTGATTCAATCCTGGCAGTATATCAGGATGACCTGACTGCCTACTCAAAGAAAGAAGAGCAGCATTGTTTGCATCTGGAGCAGATCTTCATAAGAGCACTAGAATATGGTATTTCTTTAAACCCAAAGAAGTGTGCCTTTGGAGTAGTTGAAGGAAAACTTCTGGGACATATTGTTTCCAAGGATGGAGTCAGGATAGATCCAGAGAGAGTGGCAGCTATTGACAGGATTCAAATGCCAAAAACTGTGAAAGGAGTTCAGTCCTTCTTCGGACAGATAAACTTTGTTAGAAGATTTGTTCCCAACTTTGCAGAGATCACAAGGAACATCTCCAAGATGATGAAGAAGGATGCAACTGTCAACTGGGAAAAGGAAGCAGCAAAATCATTTCAGAATATCAAAGAGGCAATTAAGATGGCCCCTGTTCTTAAATCTCCTGATTTTTCTAGGCCATTTCAA
Source organism: Cunninghamia lanceolata (assembly GCA_027924645.1). Lineage (NCBI taxonomy): Eukaryota > Viridiplantae > Streptophyta > Pinopsida > Cupressales > Cupressaceae > Cunninghamia > Cunninghamia lanceolata. The sequence goes on from BSBN01000534.1 coordinate 27,414,797, forward strand.
GTGTTTTCATTTGCTTCCTTTCATACTGTAGCTGCATGTTTGTTACAGAAAAATGAAGATGGTTTTGAACAGCCCATCGCTTTCTTCAGTATGTCCCTGCAGGCCTCTGAGTTGAAGTATGACATTATGGAAAAGCAGGCATATGCACTTGTTAGAGCCATCAAAAGTTTCAGACCTTACTTGGTAGGGTCATATATAATTGCATATGTGCCTCATGCTGCAGTCAAAGACATATTCACTCAGCAGGAGGTGACTGGAAGAAGGTGCAGATGGATAAACAAACTGCAGGAATTCAACATAGACATACAAGTTACTAAGTTAATAAGAGGACAAGGATTAGCCAAGATGATGGCACAATCAAACTTGGAAGCATGCCAAGTTAATGCAGTCCAAGATGAGAATGTAAGTGCATCAGGATCTGAATGGTACAAGGATATTGTCTATTATTTGCAAAATCTGAATTGTCCTTCCCATTTCAGTGACAATCAAAAGAGGACTCTGAAGCTACATGCAATTAGGTATGTTGTTGTTCAAGGTGAGCTGTACTGGAAAAATCCTGATGGTGTGCTGCTGAGATGTGTGGATAAGAACATGGCTAACAATATTTTGATTGACATGCATAAAGGATTGTGTGGTGGCCATTATACTGCCCAAACAACAGCTCATAAAATTCTTAGGGCAGGATATTGGTGGCCCACTCTCTTTTCAGATGCACAAAAGTTAGTAAGGAAGTGTGACCCTTGCCAGAGATTCTCAGGAAAGCTGAAATATAATGGTGCTTTGCCTCTCAGAACTGTACCTGTGGATGCTCCATTCCAGCAGTGGGGAATTGACTTCATAGGGGAAATTGCGGACAAATCAAGTGGGGGACACAGTTGGATTTTGGTGGCAACTGACTACTTTACCAAATGGATTGAGGCCATCCCAACTAAAAGAGCTACAAGTAAGGTGGTGACAGATTTCATACTAGAGAACATCATCATCAGGTTTGGAGTACCATTTAAGATTATCACTGATAATGCTATGTGCTTCAGATCAGGTGAGTTTGTTGATTTTTGCAACAGGTATGGGATAAACCTGTCATATACATCACCATATCACCCACAAGGAAATGGTCAAGCAGAATCGAGCAATAAGAGCATCATGAAAATTGTCAAGAGGATACTGGACAAGAACAAGAGAGCTTGGGACTCAAAGTTGAATTTAGCAGTATGGGCTGACAGAGTGACAGTGAAAAGGGCTATTGGGAAGTCACCTTTTGAGCTAGTATATGGTGCATCAGCTAGACTGCCCATAAACAATCTCCTACCAGTTTACAGATTCATTTAGGAAAATGATGAGGACATTGAAGATCCCATGACAGAAAGAGTGAATCAGCTGGTTGCATTGGATGAAGACAGAAGGAGAGCCCACCAGATCAATCTCAAAAGACAACAGGATATGAAATATCAGTTTGACAGGAGAACTACAAAAAGGAGGTTTCAAGTCAATGATCTGGTGCTTATTTGGAATGCTAAAGATCAGGAAAAGGGTAAACATGGTAAATTTCAGCCCTTATGGATGGGCCCATATCAGGTTTGCAATACTCATGGGGAGGATTCTTATTTCCTCCAGGCCCTAGATGGTAAAATTCTGGAATTGCCTGTGCATGGCCAATTCCTTAAGTTCTATTTTACATGAATATCTGGTTGCTGTGCACATTTGTAAAATATGTATGTAGTGTAAATGCCTTGTACAGCTCGCGTTTTTTGGCTTTTTGTCAGGTCTGCCCGGAGATCTGGTTCTCGCTGCAGGTTTTCACCTGCACGTCCCCATTCGGAGCCACTGTTAGCACTTATTTTGACCTGGGGTTGATTTGTCATGATCAGGAGGTTTCTTCATCTGAAGCCTTCATCTTCTTGCCCATTTTTTCTAAGTGTTGGACCTCCTCAGCGTTTTTCAGCTGCAGCATCATATTTTTCTGAGGAGGAGGTCGTCATCATCATCTTGTCTTCGATGATGATCTTCATCAGCATGTTCTTCGTCGACTTGTTTTTCTCATCGTCATCATCATATTTCAACTGTCGGGTGATGTTTGCTTATTATCCTGATGATACTGGTGAGCTACAGTGCGCCCTCAGTTGCTTGCGGGGGTGATCTTTTCAAGTATCCGGTGATCTTCCGAATATCACCTTGCTCAAACATGATGACGATGTTGCCCCGATATCTTGAAGGGGTTATTCTCTAAGTTGTCAACCTGACTTGTTTTTTCCTAAGGGTCGTCATCATCATGATATTTCCAGTTATCATCCTGCTGCTTGCGGAGGTCATCATATTTTCTGCCTTCATGATATTTCGCCGGGGTGATATTTTTATCATCGGGTGATCTTGGTTAATATCATCCTGATGATGTTGTTGAAGAGTTCTAAGTGCGACCCGATATTCACTAGGGTCATCATATTTTGAACGTCAGGATGATCTTGGTCAATATCATCCTGATGATGTTGTATCACTTCTTGTTCTTTGTTTCTCATCCCGATGATGCTGACGTCATCCGTATATCAGGGTGATATTTTTCTTTCTGCCTATCTGCATCATGATATTCCGAGGGAAGGGGTGATATTTTCATATCACCCGGATATATGTTTGCTCGAGCATCATGATGATGCTGATATCAAGGAGATGTCCGCCTGTTGGCTTCGCGCATTATCTACTGGGGGTGAACTTTTCAAGCATCATCATCATATTCAGCTATCGCCCCGATCTTACAGAGGAGCCACAGTGCAACCTGATATTTGAACATCAGGAGGATATTTCCAAATATCCGGTTGTCTTCCGAATATCATGATGATGTTAATATGATGATGACGTCATCAAGGTCCGCGGGGGTCATATTTCTAACAACTGATCATCTTGAAGAGACCTCCTGATATTTGCAAACATGATGATGACATCATCCGGATATGAGGAGGTGCGCAGTAGGCAGATATGATGATGACGTCAGTAGTATATGATGATGACGTCATCAGGATGTTCATCGGCCAGACTTTTGGAATAAGCTCAGCAGGAGGATGTTCCTCCGATGGATCAGGTTGTGCCGATTATCATGAAGGTTATATTTCAAATATCATGATGACGTCAGGGTGATATTTCGAACAACAGGATATCATGCTGCTGGAGGATGATGATGATGAGGTCTATACTAGTGTCGTCAGGAGCAAAAGCACCGACATGATATATGCTCATGACCTAGTATATAAAGTGTTATTGAGGTCATCGCGGGGTGCATGTGGGATATTGTTATCCTGCATTTTCAAATATCATGATGATGAATCTCGGCGGGAAATGCTTGCGATAGTCTGTATGATGATCTTCCCAAGGCCGCGGGTTGGTGCGCCATTAATGGCGATTGTTGCAGAGGTATGGGCGATGGCGTGGATGGATCCTGTACCCGACTGGAGGTGTCAATCAGCGGACAGTGGCGCAAGGCTCGAGAAATCTTCCTGTCTCCTCCCCCACCTGCTGCATTCAAGTTTGGGCGCCAATCTGGTTGTGTTTGAGCGCCATTTCCATGATACTGTGTATCTGGCGAAATTTTGGTCAACCATGTAATTAATTGCTGAGCACCTACCTGGCTGTTATAAGCAGGTGGTCTTGCTCATTTGAAATGTTGTTGAAAGTTGATGATTTTGGCTCTGTAATGCATAACAAGCTGATCTGGTTGCTCTGTACAGCTTACCTGTGAGTTTATGTATCTCTTGTTGTTTGTTTTTGGCATGAACCCACTGATTTCATGATTAAACTTATATGAGAAATGCTGTTTGGCATGTGTTGTGTTAATTCTGTCTCCAGTATTGCATGTATTCTTCTTCTGAATCTGGATGTTTGGTAATGTTTAGATTCTAGAGCATAGAATTCCTATGTTGACTGTCTGATCTTTTAACTTCTACTCAAGGGGTAGATTAAACTATTTTCAGGTTGAACATTGGGAGGGATATACTGCAGTAGGGATACCATAAGTAGAGATAACCTAACACTTTGTATTGGGAGATGCCTGTAAGGCAGGTATCACATATATCCCCTTGAAATCCAGTTTTAGCTGTTCATGCTGATCATTCACAGGTGTATGTCTACTGACTCCAGGCCCTGGATAGGCACCAATCATGCTTTGTTTTGTGTTATAACCATATCCAGCTTTGCATCCACACTTAAACTCCAAAGCAAAATCTAAAACCAACATTAGGACATTAGAGTTAGTTTAGGATCCTCAGTCCTCTGTCTACAACTGCTAATAGGCCCAAAGCTAGCCCCTTTGCTCTTATCATTCAGTTTTGGTCTACTTACAGGAGGACTATCTGCTTTCTGTCAGCATCCCAGCCTTGTATGCATATCCTCATGGATGTTGAGTAGGGAATACCCCCCTAGGTCTTGCAGAGCCTGAAGAAGAAGAGGAGATAAAATATAGAGTCTATCTCCTATACTGTTGACCCCCTGGCCCAGAGATCCTGTTGATCACTGATGGCTACCTTGTAGGGAAATCTGGGAATAAGCATCCAGTCTGGGAAAAAGTCAACAGAGAGTTTGAATATCTGCACCCTGTTTGATGATCTGCTCTTCAGTCATCCAAACTACCTCTGAATCAGGTTTCCCTTGCCAAGCCACCAAGTATTCCATACACTCTTTGTTCCTGGTCTTCTGTGTCATTCTTGAGTCTAAAATCTTCTGTAATTGTGGTGGATCATACTTAGGAATATCAGCATCTACTGCATCTTGCAATGGTTCCTGGTCAACATCTATATTATGCGTGTATGGAGTTAAATCACATACATTGAAAATAGGTGACAATCCAAGATCAGAAGGAAGTTGGATCTCATAAGCATTATGTCCACACTGTTTCAAAATCTGACATGGTCCAATCTTCCTCTGCATAAGTTTGGTGTATTTTCCTTTTGGAAGTCGTTCCTTTTTCAAATTAACCCACAACAAATCGCCAACATCAAACTATACATCTCTCTTCTTCTTGTCAGCATATTCTTTATACTTCAATGTAGTTTGTTGGAGTTGAGTCTTGACTTGATCATGCACCTCTTTGATTGTTGCTGCAAAGCTTCTCCATGTGCACTAATAGACTCTCCTAGAAGTAAATCTCTTAACTCCAAAATACCTCTTGGATGAGTACCATACACCAGCTGGAAAGGTGATTTCCCTGTACCATACACCATCTGGAAGGAATGGGTAATGGCTGATATAAACTGGCATTAGTTGATCTTCCTTTTGCTTTCTGACATATTACACATGTCTCCACAAATTTTTGGACATCTGATTGCAAATTAGGCCAATAATAATGTCTCCTGACAAGATCAAGAGTCTTATCCAAACCAAAATGTCCTACCATAGCTCCACAATGTTTCTCTTTAATGATGTTCAACCTCATAGAACACCTTGGAATACACAACTATCCACCTTTGAACAGCAACCCATCCTAGATCAGAAAGTCAGAGAATTCAACATGATATTTATCTCCAAAAGAAGTACATACCTGATATATTTCTCCAAAATCTTCATCAGCATCATACATAGTCTTCAAAGAATCAATGCCAACACTTTCTAATTGAATCTGATTTATTGTTAGAACCCTCCTACTTAAAGCATCTGCTACCTTGTTCTTGACCCCTTTCTTATGCTTGAGTGTGAAAGTGAAAGCTTGTAAAGTCTCCACCCACTTCATGTGCCTATGGTTCAGCTTCTCTTGACTGTTTATGAAACTAAGGGCTTGATTATCTGTAAACACTATGAATTCCTTTGGCATCAAGTAATGCCTCCACTTCTTGAGTGACTGGACTAGAGCATACATCTCCAAATCATATGACGAATATCTTTTCTTAGCATCATTTAGTTTCTCACTAAAAAATGCAATAGGCCTACCTTCTTGATTGAGTACTACTCCAATTGCAATGTGACTTGCATCACATTCTACCTGAAAGAATTTATTGAAATCAGGCAATGCAAGGACTGGCTGATGGGCCACCTTTTTCTTCAATATCTCAAATTAATCACCTGCTTCTTTTGTCCAAATAAATCTACACTTATGTCCTCCTTTTATGGTGTCAAGCATGGGCGCACAGATATGACTAAACCCTCGTATAAACTTCCTATAAAAGGTTGCTAACCCATGGAAACTTCTGACATCATTCATGGTTCAAGGAGTTGGCTAAGACAGTATGGCACTTACCTTTTCTTGATCCATTTTCAGTTTGCCATGTGAGATAACAAAACTCAAGTAGATGATCTCCTCCTGCATGAACAAACACTTGTCCAAGTTGATCATTAACTGCTCTTCATGTAACCTTTTGAAAGCCAAATCTATGTGTCTGAGGTGTTCTTCCCTTGTATTGCTGAAAATCAAAATGTCATCTAGATATACTATGACAAATTTACCTATAAATTCTCGCAAGACCTCATTCATCAACCTCATAAAGGTACTGGGTGCATTGGATAAACCAAATGGCATGACCTTCCACTCATACAACCCTTTGTTGGTTTTAAATGCGGTTTTCCACTCATCCCCTGGCCTAATCCTGATCTGATGATAGCCACTTTTCAAATCTATTTTTGTGAAATATTTGGCACCTCCTAAACAATCAAGTAAATCCTCTATCCTAGGTATGGGGAACCTATACCTGATTGTGGTCTTGTTAATAGCCCTTGAATCAGTGTAAAGTCTCCAAGTGCCTTCCTTCTTTGATGCAAGTACAGCTGGTACTACACATGGGCTTAAACTTTTACCAATTAGGCATGTCTCCAACAATTCCTCAATCTGCCTTGCTACCTCTGCATTCTACTCTGGTGTAAGCTTGTATGCTACTTTGTTTGAAAGTGTAGATCCTGGCATCAGATCTATGCAATGACTAATGTCCCTTATAGGTGGTAGGGATCTTGGCATTCCATCAGAGATGATGCCTTTGTACTTTTCCAATAGTTCTTGGACAGTAGGGTCTATGAACCTTTGTTTCTTCTCTCCCTTGACTTCTTGCTGTTGTTCCTTATTCACCTTTAGGCATGGAACGAGGGCATACACAACTGCACCTTCAACTGCTATCTCCTTCATGAATTGTTTACCCTCTACCATCATTACCTTGACTTCTTTTCCTTTTGATTCTACCCCCATTTCTATCGAAGGTAGTAACTCTATCACCTTACCATCCTTGGTGATTGAATAGGTGTTCCTAACTCCATCATGGTGAGATTTCAAGTCATACTACCATGGTCTTCCAAATAGGAGATGGCAGGCATCCATCTTAGCAATGTCAAACAGTAACCTGTCCTTGTATGTTCCATTTTGAAATTCAACCCAAGCCTACTCTTCCACAATTATTTGCTGACCTTGAGTGAGCCATGAAATTTTGTATGGGCAAGGGTGTGGCAATCTTCTAAGCTTAAGCTTTTCTACCATTTCATCAGACACAAAATTTTCAGTGGATCCAGAATCAATCAGAACTTTACATACCTTTCCTCCTGCCTTGCAAGTAGTTTTGAAAAGAGATTTCCTTTGTGGGGGTTCTTTGTTAGGCACCTTCATGGTGGTCATTGCTCTCCTAATCATCAGAGCTTCTCCTTGCTCAAGATATCCATAGTTGTCAGGGGCATTCCCACTTTGATAAGTGTTTGAACTTGTTGCGCTTTGACAATCAGATTCTTGGATCAGATTAGTCCTCCTTTCTCCCATTGAACTTGTTGCTTTTTCTGGACATCTACTAGCAATATGGCCTTCCTGATTGCAATTGTAACATTTGATAGATCCTCTACCCTGAGATCTCCCTCTGAATGGTGGTCTTCTGCCCCTAAAATTTCCTTTTTGATCATAACTTCCTTTTTGAGATTGACTGTTGTCTCCTTTGTTGTTCTCTTGATTTGAGTCTCCTTGCTGTCCAAATCCATTTCCTCTGCCTCTGAAAGGACTTCTTCCCCCTCTTTGCTATCTTCCTCTTCCTCTATTGTTCTGCTCTTGTCTTCTCTTTAGTTTCTCTTCCACTTTGAGTGCTAATTGGTAGCACTTTTGAACTGTATCTGGATTATGCAGATTTAGGTCTTCTTGGATGGCAAATCTCAACCCATTGAGATACCTTGCTACCTTCTCTTCCTCATTCTCCCTCACCTTTGTCTTGAGACAGAGATTCATGAACTCTTCAGTGTATGCACTGACATCTAACTCCTTCTGCTTCATATTTTGTCTCCTCTTATGTAACTGGATGTTATAATTCAATGGAACATAGGCTTCCTTCACCAAAGCCTTCATCTTCTTCCATGTAGCAACTCTATTCTTTCCTTCTTTCACCCTGTCATCTTGGATGAAATTCCACCAGGTTAGTGCAGCTCCCTTCATTTTGGATTGAGCTATCTTCACTCTTTGGTGGTCTAGTATTTCCTTTGTTTCAAAGAAATTGTTCAAGGAGTCTATCCACTCCATCACTAAATCAGGTTCCATTTTTCCTGCAAACACTGGCAGGTCTATTTTCATGTCCATAGTCCTCCGCTCCATGGATTTGAGGGCATTTAGTAAGGGCCTCTGGTCTATAGGAACCTCTATCTCTTCCTTCCTAGGGATCTCCTCTTCATCCCTATCTCATTCACCAGAATCTTCCTTTCCCTTTCCTACTCTGTCCCTCAACTTCTCCAACTCATCTTTCAATTCCTGATTCTGGGCACTAATTGCTTCTCTCTGAAATCTGCTTCTTTACTAGGACAGCCAACTTAGCGTTGGTCATCCTTGCTGGGAACTCTTCTAATCCCTCTCTGTCTGACATTTTATTTTCTCCTTCTTCCCAAAGGATACTCCTTTTCTCTGAAACCACTATGATGCAGAGTGGCTAGCACAAGCGTTCAAACTTGGCGAGACTTGATGATTTTCAATCCATCAGCAAGAGCTGCCCTAATGTCTTTCCGACATACCCTATCAGCCTAACAATAACCACCAGCTTCTCTAAAAATCTTCACACTGAAATCCACTTCACACCGATTAGTGCATTTCGTTCTATTGCCTATCGGCAAGACATAGTCTATTGGGCTCACCAAACTGTGTTGCTCCGACGATCACTGTTATACTGATACATACAAACTTCTACTGACCAAGCTGGTTCTGCCTACCTCTATCGCCAGTCACTAGTTGTATCCACAAGAAATGTATGAGCATGATGTATATTTACAATATACAAGTGTGAGATGCAAAACAAACATACAAACTATTCTTTGACTGGCATTAACCCGCATGTACCAAGTCCTTGTATCTGCAGAATGTATGTTTGGACATACATTCAGAATATACAACCCAAAATATACATCTGTCAAACATTCCTTGGAATATTCCCTCTGAAAATAGTTGACCGTTGACTTTCCCTTGTATCAACCCAATGTATATTTGAAATATACATTCATCACATGCAAACCATAAAATGCAATTAAGGGATACACACGAATTGTCTCAACCATACAACTGAAGTATACATGCAAACTGTATACAAAAGACATATACTCAAAAGTTGTATATCCCGACACACTTTGTAAACATACAAGACCCGATATGCATTCTGCAGGATGTTCTCCTTGACGATTGTACCTTTGACTCTGTCGTTGACCTTTTTTGTATGCATAAAGGGTTTCTCTCTCCTTTGTATCTGCGAAGGCTTGTATCTTTCAACATACAACAACAATTATCCCAAAGCAATATACTCACAACATACAAATGTGATATACTCATGGATTGTATGCGACATACAAACACTATATATACATCAAATGTATATCAAAGCAAAACCCTCGAAATTTCACAAATTTTGCATGGAAAATCCTAGGATCAATCCGATTTGTTTTCTTAACAATCTTAACCTAGATTTCTACCTTCAAAACCTAGCACATGAGGATGCTAGGTAAATCATTGTATGCTATAACTTGATCCCAAAAACATGAAATGCACAAACAAAAAAATAGAAAAGAAATCTAAACTACTGTACATGGCCATTCCACCGATTCAAAGAATTAATCGGTGGAATGGATAAGTGAATCCATCCTGACTGCTAGACCAAGAAAATCAAGTACACAATAAAATGATATCAACAGGATCTTCTTGATTCTTATTGCAGAAAATATAAGCAATTACTCTGTTCAGTTTCACAAACCACTTCAGCAATACCAAAAACTCTACAACTAACTATTCGATGCATTCCCCTCTAAAGGATCTGAGCTAGGCTTATAAATAACTACTCAACAAGAGTAGTACAGACTCGATTCCCAGTGGCTGGGAGACTTCCAAATGGCTGGGAGAAGATAGCTAGCATAACAAACTTCTAACTAACTGCACAAAAACCTAGATTGACTTTAAAACATAGGAATTGGTCACATGGACCTTATTACATCATAATGCATGAAACATACTATATTTAGACCTAATCTATATTTCGAAGGGGTGCTCCTACACCAAAGTGCTTTAAGACAAGTCGATTGTGATCAAACTAAAATTAGGGCTTTTGAGACGAGGGTGAGCAAACTAAATTAGAGGTTGGTTGAGACAATACGAGGAGATAGGTCTTTTGAGATGAGGGTGAGCAAACTAAAATTAGGCCAAGAACTATAGATTCCCTCCCAAGGCACCAATTGATTCATAGGAAAATAGCTTCATGATTTGCTCTACAAAGTAAAGGTCAAAAACCTTGAGGAATACAGAAAAACTAGACAAAAAATTTCATACCTGGCAGTGTGTACTTCATTTGCCCCCACAGACTAGATGAAAATAATTTACCCTAGGTCACCTCAAAATCTAAAGCAATAGAGGGAAGAGAGCAAAGGGAGCAGACTCTGGCCACAATGAGGTAATTCATTGTCAATTTATAGATTTGTAAATGTTTCCATTGTTTATTTGATTTTTAGTTTTTAGTTTTTTATTTGTAAATTTAAAAGAAGAAATTTATTTTATAGGAACATGATACTAACAAAGATAAAGAGGCATTGGCTTCCATATTGGGGGTAGAGGCAGTGAACAAATTGGATGGTGTGGACTTGACAATGCTTGCCAGATACATAGAAAAATGATCCGGTAAATCCCCTGAAACATTACAACCAAATCAACAGTGTCAAAGGGAATCAATTGATTCCCCAACCAGTCATGGATCGAGCAAAAGATCCAGGAGGAAATCAATAACAATAACCTCTAAGAATGTGGAACAAGGAACAGAGGCTTCCAATGTCCCACCCACTCCTGGGACATAGACTTCTTCGACCACCACGCCATGTTTTGCATTTTGCACTGGTACCTACGATACCAAGATAGAATATGATGTGGTTACAGGGGACGTCTGAATGATGTATGCTAGAAAAACAATTGTGAATAGGTTGAAGGAATCATGCCTTCAACGGTTCAAATACCATCTACATTTGCCATTCTCAAAGATACCCATGCACCTACAAAAAGCAGTTATCCAAGACATGGAGACTGAATTTGGCACAAGTTAGTCTGTAAAGAAGATAAGTCTATGAATGTCTCAAAACTGAAAGAGATTTTGGTGCAACCAAACAAAGAAGATAAAAAAACTCTCTCCTGAGCAAAGGCTCAAAAAAAGGCCAATTGATGTAAGTTTGAAAGTATGGAAAGAGCTTGTAAAAGCATATGAGAAGTTTGATGCACGGAGGAAGTCTGGTGAGGAGAGTACGTAGGTATTTGAATTTTCTCATAAGATTATATCAAATTTATTAAATGATTTTTAAATTTTATTTGTGCATAGTTAAATTGAATTAGTATATGTTTCAGGACAAGGCCTCCAAGGCTAGGCTTGACAAACTTCGCGCCACGCATCACAGTGGCCACAAAGGTTTACAGGCCTTGATCTGTACATTTGTAAGTATATTTAATAAGTTAAATGATTTTTTTTTTAATTTCCTAGGAAAAAGTAAATGATTGCATATTAATTAGTTTAACTAGTCCATGTGCCATGTTTTGACAGGAGGAGAAATATGGCCGGCATCCAAGCCAATTTGAAAAGGAAATGTTACAAAGCAAAAAGTAAACCGATTTTGTAATTTGGATGGAGAACAAGGTATCAATAGTTGACTTTCAATAACTTAGTTGGATATTGTTGTGTTAATATGTCAATTTGAATTTCTTGTGTTGAGTTGTTTATTGATGCGTAGGATGAGTTCTAAAGTGCTTCTCTATTGGCCCTAGTGTCCTTAAATGTAAGATTACTCTTAGATGACAAATGATTACTCTTATATCTTTGGGGACCCTTCTTGGTTCCATTAGGATCATAATGAGTATAGTAGTCATGTTCTTGCTTACAAAAAGTGGTCACAATTAACCTAATCTTGTGGTCATTATCCACAACATTTTGTGTGTGCCATGCTATCTCATACGCTTAAGTTTAATAGGCTAATAATGAACCAAAAACCCTTGTTTTCTTGCCTCCAACTAATTGACTTGTTGGAACCTAAAATTTCCTACCATTTTTTTCAAAAAAATTAGGTTCCCATGATGAAAAATCTGACTGTAGCACTCAGAAATGCACCTGTACAATATACTTCAGTGGCCTACTTTGAAGGGTTATAATTCGAAGCCTATTCATTTTTATGTCAAACTACTTGGTAGGCATATTTATCTATCATATGTTAGTGTACATGCTTGATTTCAGCTTCCCACGATCAAATTGGACAAGGTTTTGCAGTGCCAAGTTAAAGGGTTCTGGTGGTACCCACCTAGGGTTAGGGTTTTAAGTCAAGTCTGCAAGACTATATTTTTATTCCTTTAAACCCTTTAAGGTCTTAAGTTTTCTTATCCTTTGGCCTCTTGCACTTTATCTTTCAAAACTACATTGACTTTCTGTATTAAAGGGCAATTGTCTTGAGGTCTTCTTAGAGGGGTGGTATGTGACTAGGGTATGAAGACTAGGACTCTGTATGTAATCTTAAGCCCTCCTTTCTGATTTGTTGGAAGTCTACTTCACTAATACATAAGGACTATCAAGACTCCTATGATAGTGCATTAGAGAGGCATTGAAATCACAAAGGAGATAAATGTTATTAGGCCATCACCCAATGGAGAAGGGATTGTCATAAAGAGCATGACAGTGTTACCTTGTCATAGTCACAAAGGGGATAGTCTTTGTGGTGGTAATTAAAGTCACTAAGTTTACATCCACCTTCCTAGGGTTTGCAAAAATGCCTAAATTTGAATATGCCTATTTTAAATATCTTTCCATGAGTATTTTCCATGTTTTTACAAATGGAGACCTCCCCAATCCTGGGATAGTCTTTGTGATGGTAATTAAAGTCACTAAGTTTACATCCACCTTCTTAGGGTTTGCAAAAATGCCTAAATTTGAATATGCCTATTTTAAATATCTTTCCATGAGTATTTTCCATGTTTTTACAAATGGAGACCTCCCCAATCCTCATCTCAAGTTTCAAATGCACAATGAAATGATGGAGGACAATCATAACTGTCATAATAGTACATAACATTTTTTGTCTCAAGGTGGCCCTTGAGACTGCCAAGGGGATGGATATAGAGTTGGGATTATGGTTTTTGTTTAAAAGCCTTGTGTCATTGACCTAATATTTATTTGTGGCAAGTATCCCAATAGTCTAAAGATTACAAATTGTTGTCAAGAAAGGACTGTCATAGTTAAGTGTGGTACAGTGATACAATTTCATCTTGGTTGAGTATTGTATAAATCTCAAGCTATTTAGAATGCATGGTGTATTAGGGTGTGGTATCACTATATAGGTAACCATCAAGTGATTTCTTAACCCAATCTTGGCCTATATAGTACCCAATGTGAAGAGCAAGATAGTGTTGTCCAAGAACCTTGTTACAGTCACAAATGAGGGCAGTCTTAGCTATTGTAACCATAGTTGGAATCCCTTTTTGTTACCATAACATACGTGACCTAAAACCATGACTCTACGAGTATGAGTTGTTTGAAAGAAAAATTCCACAACCTTTGCCACCATCCTCCCTGCCTATGTCAAAATGGGAGTTTTGGAATAGGGTATGGACATCCATCAATACATAAAGTATAGAGGAATTTTGTCAGATGTTGTAGTTGCAACTGCCCTATTAGACATGTATGCAAAATGTGGAAGCATTGAAAAGGCACGTGAACTATTTGAAAGAATGCCTCAAAGAAATGTGGTCTCATGGACTACAATGGCTACAGGATATGCACAAAATGGATTCGTTGAAAAGGCTTCAGAAATTTTAAAGCAAATGCAATTGGCTGGTGTAAAGCCAAATTCCACAGCCTTTGCCACCATCCTCCCTGCCTATGTCAAAATGGGAGCTTTGGAATAGGGTATGTACATCCATCAATACATAAAGTATAGAGGAATTTTGTCAGATGTTGTAGTTGCAACTGCCTTGTTAGACATGTATGCAAAATGTGGAAGCATAGACAAGGCACATGAACTGTTTGACAGAATGCCTCAAAGAAATGTGGTCTCATGGACTGCAATGACTGTAGGATATGCACAAAATGGATTTGTTGAAAAGGCTTCAGAAATTTTAAAGCAAATGTAATTGGCTAGTGTAAAGCCAAATTCCACAACATTTGCCAACATCCTCCCTGCCTATGTCAAAATGGGAGCTTTGGAATAGGGTATGGACATCCATCAATACATAAAGGATAGATGAATTTTGTCAGATGTTGTAGTTGCAACTACCATGTTAGACATGTATGCAAAATGTGGAAACATAGACAAGGCACGTGAACTATTTGACAGAATGCCTCAAATAAATGTGGTCTCATGGACTGCAATGACTATTGGATATGTACAAAATGGATTTGTTGAAAAGGCTTCATAAATTTTAAAGAAAATACAATTGTCTGGTGTAAAGCCAAATTCCACAACCTTTGCCAGCATCCTCCCTACCTATGTCAAAATGGGAGCTTTGGAATAGGGTATGGACATCCATCAATACATAAAGGATAGAGGAATTTTGTCAAATGTTGTAGTTGCAACTGCCCTATTAGACATGTATACAAAATGTGGAAGCATAGACAAGGCACAAGAACTATTTGACAGAATGCCTCAAAGAAATGTGGTCTCATAGACTGCAATGACTGCAGGATATGCACAAAATGGATTTGTTGAACAGGCTTTAGAAATTTTAAAGCAAATGCAATTGGCTGGTGTAAATCCAAAATCCACAACCTTTTCCACAATCCTCCCTGCTTGTGTCAAAATGGGAGCTTTCAACCAAGAAATTTGTAGCACTTAAAGTTATGTAATAGAATTTATAGTTGATAGTTAAATTTATAACAATTTTTTTATGATCTTTACTAACGTTTATTAAAATTGTTGCATGTTTTACATCATTGGAATGACATATTAGTTGTAAATTTTTTGAAATTTTATTATGGTATGTGCACTTTGATATGATGTAATATGATTATGGTTTCATTTCATATGTTGTAATATTAGATATATAACAGAAAAATAAATTATTGCATGAAATAAATAATAACTTCTCATTTTAAATGTATTTTTTTGCAGAACACGGGTCTTCTAGAAGATCGAGATGATCCTCATGATAGAGATCCAGATTATGTTGGTTCTAGTATAGATCACATGGCAGAGGATGATGATGACGCAGATACAAAAGACACTGAGGCCGATGACGATGATGATGACGATGATGATGGTGATGATAATGATGATCACAATGGTGATGATGATGATGATCACCATAGTGATGATGATGATGAGGTAGTTGCTCGTAGTAGCCAGTGACATTCATGATCATATAGACTGCATCATGTATCATTGTTGATATATCATTATGATGCCTCTTTTCATAGTTGCTAGCTATCATATGTATCATTTTTACGGCCTGCAGTACCATAATAATGAGTTGTATCATAAATTTATGTATCATTTTGACTTATATCATTTGGACATGTATCATCTTGACTTGTATCATTTTGAGTTACATAATTTATCATTTTTACTTATATCATTTGTACATATATCATTTAGACATGTTATTGATCTACTGGCATATTTGACTTTCACTTGTTTTAGTTATATATGATGATGAACTTATCCATATTGACTTGTCGATTTATATATATTGAAAGTGGTTGATGATTTTTGGATGGATATTTATTACGTATGATGATTTTAATTTACTGCTCAGGATGGATGTTGTCAAATTCAATTAAATTATAGATATTTGACTCACTTGTTTTAATTATAGATGATGATCATGTTATAATAACTATCTTGTTATTTAATCATATCAGTTAAATAATTAAATTACTTACTTTATAATCATATGAGTTATTTAAGAGGCCTGATATATTTAACTAATTAAATTGAAATAAAACATATTAAACTAATAAATGTAAGCAAAATAATAAGCATTTTTAGAAGCAACAAAAGACACAAAAATGGAAGCAAAATTGGAAGCAACAAGCGACGTTATATCGGAAGCAAAATTGGAAGCAACAGTGGAAGCAAAACTGGAAGCAAAATTGGAAGCAAAACTGGATGCAAAATTGGAAGCCAAACTGGAAGTAAAAGCGGAAGCAAAACCAGAAGAAAAATTGGAAGGGAAACTAGAAGCAAAACCAGAAGCAAAAGTGGAAGCAAACCTAGAAGAAAAACTGGAAGCAATCCTGAAACCAAAATTGGAAGCAAAAATGGAAGCAAAACTGGAAGCAAACCTAGAAGCAAAATTGGAAGCAAAACCAAAAGGAAAAATGGAAGCAAAACTGGAAGCAAAATTGGAAGTGAAACCGGAAGCAAAAGTAGAATCCAACCTGGAAGTAAAACTGGAAGCAATAGTGGAAGTAAAACCAGAAGTAAAATTGGAAGCAAAATTGGAAGTAAAACCAAAAGCAAACTTGGAAGCAACACAAGAAACAAAACCAGAAGCAAACTTGGAAGCAACACAAGAAGCAAAACCAGAAGCAAAATTAGAAGCCAAACTGGAAGCAACAAAATCTAGCACTAAATCTGGCATTAATCCTGGCACTAAACCCAGCGCTAAACCTAGCGCAAAACCCGGTGCTATAATTGGCACTAAACCTGGTACAATAGCGAGATGCCATTGGGTGCCGAGTTTTGCACCGGCCGAAGTGTCTAATTCATTGACTCAAATGCACTAAATTATGGTGCTATTTTAGGTGCTAATTACCTCTTCTATTGTAGTGTATATAAATACTTGTTGAAGAGTTGTGGAAAATCATCCTTGAACAAATGAGTTAAATCCGAAGAAAGGATCAAAAAATAGAGCAGAGAAGAAGAGGAGCAAAGGAAGTATAGAGTGAAGAGTCAGTGAAGAAGAATTTGAAGATAGGAGCAGAAGTTTTTGAGCCTTCAAAGGGACTGATTCAAGCATGAATGTAGATGCTATTTCTCAATTCATTATCTTTGTGTAAATCATAATTTCTTATAGGCAGTGAGCCTCTTCTTGAGTAGTGAGCTCTGGGCAGTGTGCCCAAAGGCATGTGCCTTCTATTTTCTTAAGTACTTTTAATAGGGTACGCATTTTTGTGGGTTAACCCCCACCGTGGTTTTTTCATTAACTAGGCTTTCCACATAAAAATTTTGGTGTTGTGTGTTCATGTTGTTACTACTCATGTGTTGATTTATGCTTAATATTTTCATCATTAATCTAATTATAAAGAATATTTATAAAGTTTAGAAAAGGTTAAAGTTTAGGGATAACTGATTCACCCCCCCTCTCAGTTGTTTTGACTATTTCCAACAATTGGTTTCAGAGCCAAGTACCTCTAAAAGAAGCTTGACCGCTTGAGGAGATCCAAGATGTCATTTTACAAGAAGGAAAGTCTGAGATTTGATGGAACAAATTACTCCCTCTGGAAGGTACACATGCAGTGTCATCTGGAATGTATGGGTGATGTCTTTTGGTTAATAACCAAGAATGTGTATAAGATTCTGAAGAATGGACCTACAAATATAGATGAAATCAGATATGTTGAACACAACACTCGAGCCAAAGAAACATTGTTGAGTGTCTTGTCTGATACCAAATTGGAAAATGTCTTGGATTTGCAAACTGCTCATGAAATTTGGATTAAATTAGAAAATGTGTATGAAGGTGACAAATACGTAAAATGTGCCAAGATACAAAGGCTGAAGGGTAAATATGAAAGATTGGTAATGAGTGAAGATGAAAACATTACTTCCTACATGAAGAAAGTAAATAAACTTGTGACCGGTATCAAAAATGCAGGTGGAGTATTGGATGAATCAGAAATTGTTGCCAAAGTTCTCAAATCCTTACCTGCAGCTTACAAGCACAAGGTTGTAGCCATTGAAGAAATCAAGACAGTAACAACTTTCACAAGGGATTAGTTGGTAAACTTTCAGCTTTTGAAATGGGTGAGTTTGGTGATTCTCTCCCTAAGTCTGAATCTACATTCAAGGCTAGTGTGGATGGAAAGCAAAGATATGATCCAGGTGAAAATTATTCAGGAAGATCAAATAGATTTATCAAGACAAGGAAGGATCTTGAAGATGATGAAAATGAGACTGCAAATCTTGAAGCTCTCATTGCCAAACGGATGCCAAGAGGATCTGGTAAGTATGAAGGAAAGTTGCCACTCAAATGTTTTGCTTGTAATAAGATTGGTCATTTTGCTTCAAGGTGTCTGGAGAGGTTTTCAAAACCAAACCCTAACAGATACAAAAATCAAAAGAATTGCTACTATGTTCAAGAAGTTGGAGAAGGAGTCACAGATGATGAATCTAATCATGAAGAAGGTGATTGGGTGTTCATTGCTATTAAAGAAGAAGATCTAATGTCTACTGAATCTACTAGCTGTGCAAATGTGGAAAGTGCCTTGGCTGCTTAGGTTGTTGAAAAGGATGAATGGGTGATTGATAGTGGATGCTCTCATCATATGACTGGTGACAAGAGTAAAATTGTGAGTTTTAAAAATTATGAAGGACTTGTGAAATTTGGAGACAACTCAGCTGGTAGAATTCATGGCAGAGGATCCATCTCTTTTGATGGTAAGAACAGCACCAATGATGTTTTGTATGTGGAAGGACTGAAACACGATCTTCTTAGTGTTGGATAGTTGGTTGACAAGGGTTATGATCTCTGATTCAAGAATGGAAAATACAGAATCTTGGAAAGTTCAGGAGCTGAAATTGCATCCTGTACTCAAACTAGAGGTAACATCTTCCACTTAATTAGTTCAGGTAAAAGTTGTTTGATTGCTCAAATAGATCAAAGTTGGTTATGGCATAGGAGGATGTGTCATGTAAATTTTGATAACATTGTCAAAATAAGTTCCACTCAAGCTATAAGAGATCTCCCAAGACTTGTAAAAATGGATAATATATGTAGAGAATGTCAATTGGGTAAATAGAACAAAATTTCATTCAAAAGTAAGGAACAAGGTTCAAGTGGGAGATTGGAACTGGTACATACTGATCTCTGTGGTCCTTCTAGAATTAGGAGTGTGCAAGGAGACATATTTTATGTTGCTGATTGATGATTACTTCCAAATGATGTGGGTAACTTTCCTAAAAGAAAAATTAGAAGCTCTTGATAAGTTTAAGGTATTTAAGATGATGGTTGAAAAAGAGATTGGTGGGAAATTGAAGTGTCTGAGATCTGACAAAGGTGGAGAATTCACTTCCAGTGAGTTTGATGCTTTTTGTGAAAAGAATGGAATAAAAAGACATTTATCTGCTCCTAGGACTCCTCAGCAAAATGGAGTTCTGGAAAGGAAGAATCGGACCATTCAAGAAGCTGCTAGGACCATGATGATGGAAACAAATGTTCCTCAAGTTTATTGGATAGAAGCTGTGAGTATTGTTGTCTACACTCTTAACTGGGTGTAGATCAAAGGAAATTCTGGTAAGATTCCTTATGAACTATGGTTTAGTCATCCTCCCACTATGAGATATTTTAGAATTTTTGGTAGTAAATGCTATATCAAAAGAGATGAGGATTTAGGCAAGTTTGAGGCAAGAAGTGATGAAGGGATATTTTTGGGATACTCAACTCAAAGTAAGGCTTACTGATGCTTCAACAAAAGGTTGAAAAGATTGTTGAAAGTGCTAATGTTAAAGTTGATGAAAGCAAAAGGACATTCTAGGTAGTACGGATATGATTCAGATGATCAAGATGAAAGTCAAGGTTAAGGAAGACAAGTTCAAATCCAGACCCAGATTCAGATTGATCTGGTAACTCTAGTAACTCAAGAGATTAGTGCAGAAGATGAGGAACAAGTTCAAGAAATAGAAGTTCAAACAATTCCCAAAACCCCCAGGTTTGTAAGAATGAATCATCCTGAAGATCAAATCATAGGAGATAAAAATAGAGGTGTTTGAACTAGGAGAAGAGTTGTTGTAGATCAAGAAGAGATTTGTTTGATTTCAAAGATTGAACCTAAATTAGTAAGTGAAGCTTGCAATGATGAAAACTAGGTTAAGGCAATGGAAGAAGAATTGATGCAAATTGAAAAGAATCACACTTGGGATCTTGTTCCTAGCCTTGAGGACAAAAATGTGATTGGAACCAAATGGGTCTTCCGAAATAAACTGAATGAAGATGGTGAGGTTGTAAGAAACAAGGCAAGGTTGGTATGTAAAGGTTATTCTCAAGTGGAAGGAATTGATTTTGAAGAAACTTTTGATCCGGTGGCAAGGATAGAGGCGGTCAGATTATTTCTTACTTTTGTTGCTTTCAAAGATTTTAAAATTTATTAGATGGATGTCAAATAAGCATTTTAAATGGAGATTTAGAGGAAGAAGTCTACATTGAACAACCGGAAGGATTTAAGTTGTCTGATCAGGGAGATATGGTTTGTAGACTGAGAAAATCCTTGTATGGACTCAAGCAAGCTCCAAGAGCCTAGTATGCTAGATTGGATAAGCATTTGCTTAAGCTAGGATTTAGCAAAGATACTATTGATAGTAATCTGTACTTCAAGATTCATCATGAGGACATTCTAATTGTTGAGGTCTTTGTTGATGATATCATTTTTGGTGGAAATGAATGTATGTACAAAGCATTTGCTGATCAAATGAAAAGTGAGTTTGAGATGTCAATGTTTGGTGAGATGAATTTCTTCCTAGGTCTACAAATTGTTTAGTCAGACAAAGGTATCCTCATATCTTAGTCTAAATATGTGAAATAATTGTTGAAGAAGTTTGGAATGGAAGATTCAAAGCTAGTAAGTACACCTATGGTAACCGGATGTAAGCTGAGAAAAGATGATGACTCCCCCAAGGCAAATCAGAAAAGGTATAGATCAATGATTGGAGGATTGCTTTATCTAACTCAAACCAGACCTAACATCATGAATGCAATTGGACTTGTTGCCAGATTTCAAGCTAATCCAAAAGAATCCTATGTTGTGGCAGTCAAAAGAATTTTCAAATATCTCAAGGGGACAATTAATTATGGACTGTGGTATCCAAAGGATAATGACTTCACTCTTCATGCATATACAGATGCTGATTGGGTAGGAGATGTGGATGACAGAAAAAGTACTAGTGGTGGTGCATTCTTCTTGGGAAGAAGATTGGTCTCTTGGATAAGCAAAAAGCAAGAGGCAATTTCTCTGTCTACTGTAGAGGCAGAGTATATAGCAGTAGCAAATAATTGTTCTCAAGTTCTGTGGATGAAGCAAATGTTGAAGGAAATCAGAATTGTGTTTAAGGAGCCAGTCACAATTTTATGTGATAATTCAAGTGCTATAAGCATTTCAAAGAATCTGGTATTGCACTTAAAGACAAAACATATATCTATGAAGTTTCATTTCTTAAGAGAGAAAGTTAATGAGAATGAAGTCAAGTTGGAGTTTGTGTCTTCCAAAGATCAGATTGTGGATATCTTCACTAAGCCTCTTCCCAAGGATACTTTTGAGTATCTCAGAGAAAAGTTAGGGGTTATTACCCCTCCTGATTAGAACTAAGATGCACTAAAGTGCATTAGTCCGGTGGAATTCACATTCATATCTTGTGATCCGGATTGATGTTAAGGAGATACTACTCAAAGGGGGACTAGTCAGTATGCAAATTTTGGGATCAATCTTAAGCAAAAAGAGAGAAATGATAGCAAATATGTGCCCTTTTCCATTGATGTCAAAGGGGGAGACAAGTCATGTGAAAAACTAGTTGCTGATGTAAGGGGGAGTAGTAAAGAAAGAAATTGCAAAAGTGAGAAGGAAAAGGGGGAGAAGTTCTTGTCTTGATGGTTGAATTCAGTTTTTCACATCATATGTTGCCATCAATGACAAAGGGGGAGATTGTTGCAAATATGTGCCTAAGTGGTGTTGTCATTGATGTCAACATATCCTTGTTGCCATTGGTGTCAACTGTAGCCTATTGTTGTCTATATAGAAGTCTGGATTGTTGAGGATATTGAGAAAATTAATGACAATAAATGCATGTGGACCATATGGCTATGTAGAGGATTATCAGAGGTTGCTCCAGTTAAGAATTGAGAAATCCGCATGAAGATTTGAAGAAGTTTTGGGCATCTGAGTAGAACCAGATTTTGTAGTATTCAAAAGTGACAGTGTGACAGTAAGTTGGTATGGATTGCTCCGCAGTGAAATATTATGGTCTGCAAATCTAAAGGGATGTTTACGAAGTCAGTGTGCATCATCAACTCTAGTGGTTCATGGTTTGGAGGTCCACAAGCTATCTTTCTAGTTTGACAGTCATGGGAAATAGTGTTCTTGAGGTTCCAGAGGAAGATACATATGATTCTGGTATTTTGGTATAGAGTGGGTGTTATTGGTGAATTCAATGTGCTTGTGGAGGTCTCTGGATCATGTGGCTACTGTGTTGGAGGTCCAAATTGAAGTTTGAGCTTGTTGTTGAAGATTTCTTCTTTGAAGTTGTTGTTCTTCCTAGTTCTTGGTCGACCAAATGTTCCTAGCGTGTTGCAGATGATCTAAAGAGCATGTTATGAAGCATGTCATGTTAGTAGAGGAAGATTCAAGTCTCAGTTATGTTTGGCCGACAGTGTGAAGATCCGCATTGAGTCTAGCCAACCTTGTTGATCATTCCAAGGTTGATGAAGTATATAAATACTTGTTGAAGAGTTATGGAAAATCATCCTTGAACAAATGAGTTAAATCCGAAGAAAGGATCAAAAAGTAGAGCAGAGAAGAAGAGGAGTGAAGGAAGTATAGAGTGAAGAGTCAGTGAAGAAGAATTTGAAAATAGGAGAAGCAGTTTTTGAGCCTTCAAAGGGACTAATTCAGGCATGAATGTAGATGTTATTTCTCAGTTCATTATCTCTGTGTAAATCATAATTTCTTATAGGTAGTGAGCCTCTTCTTGAGCAGTGAGCTCTGGGTAGTGTGCCCGAAGGCATGTGCCTTCTATTTTCTTAAGTACTTTTAACAAGGTACGTATTTTTGTGGGTTAACCCTCACCGTGGTTTTTCCCTTAACCAAGTTTTCCACGTCAAAATTCTGGTGTTGTGTGTTCATGTTGTTAAGGCTCATGTGTTGATTTATGCTTAATGTTTTCATCATTAATCTAATTATAAATAAGATTTAAAAAGTTTAGAAAAGGTTAAAGTTTAGGGACAACTGATTCACCCCCCCTCAGTTGTCTGGACTATTTCCAACATTTTCATCCCACTTAAAAGGTTCACCCTTGCGGAGGAGATGTTGAAAAGGGTGACATTTGTCTGCTAATTGTGAGATAAACCTACGAATGGATTGTAACCATCCTTGTAGACTACGAAGCTACTTCAAATTTGATGGTGGAGGCATTTCCATGATGGCTTTTACTTTGTCAGGATCCACTTTTATTCCTCATCGAGATGCAATATATCTTAACAATCTACCAGATGTTACACCAAATACACATTTCCTTGGGTTTAACCTGACTTGATATTTCTCTAATCGATCAAAGATTTGTGCTAGTACCTGTAGATGTCCTTCTCTTGTATTAGATTTCCTTAGAATATCATCAACATACTCTTCCATGATAGTGTGGAAAAGGTCATGGAAAATAATTGTCATGGCTCGTTGATAAGCAGCTCCAGTATTCTTGAGACCAAAAGGCATTACAACTCAGCAGTATGTATCCCATGGATAAATGAATGATGTTTTATCTTGATCTTCCTCTACTATTCTAATTTGGTTATATCCTGAGAATCCATCCATCAAGGATAGCATTTCATGTCTAGCTGTGAGATCTACAATGTTGTCTATGCTTGGTAGTGGAAAGTCATCTTTAGGGCATGCTTTGTTAAGATCTCTAAAGTTTGTGCAATAGTGAACTCATCCATCAGGTTTTGCTACAGGTACTAAGTTTGAAACCCATTCTGGATAATCAATAGGCTTTATGAACTTTACTTCTAACAGCTTCTAAATCTCTGCCTTGACCAAAAGATCTATTTGCGGATGTATTTTGCGTAATTTTTGTTTGACATGTTTTGCATTAGGAGATACTGCTAGGTGATGTACTACAAGTGATGGATCTAGGCCCAGCATGTCGACCTAAGTCCATGCAAAATTGACAGCTCTT
Source organism: Cunninghamia lanceolata (assembly GCA_027924645.1). NCBI lineage: Eukaryota > Viridiplantae > Streptophyta > Pinopsida > Cupressales > Cupressaceae > Cunninghamia > Cunninghamia lanceolata. The sequence continues at coordinate 27,439,301 of BSBN01000534.1, forward strand.
TTTAGGAAGAACTCTGTGAAATTTCTTCTTTCCCTACTCTGATAATGATGCTGCCAAAAAAGTGATCTTCAGATTCTATTGTGTGCCCAATTTCATGTCTTGAGATTTTTCAACTAGCATTGTTGACTTTTCATGATAGTCAGTGGTGACAGGAAGATCAAATCCCCCATCCTTGAGTGCCTCAAGGAGGTTTTCACCCTTAGATACATCCTTTATTTTTATTTTTTCACTATCAAGAGGCACCTTTCAGTTTTCACCTAGTGACCTATCTTTTTTTATTCTATTTATTTCACTTTTGTGACTGAAGGATTTGATACTTCCACCAAAATATGCTAGTTTAGGTAGATCCATCATGAAGCCTGCTTTGTGATCACCTAATGGAATGCCTTGTCGTAAGCCCATGAATTCGGCAATAGCTTCATCATTTTCAAATGTGTCCAATATCGGTGCCCCCTATCAGTCCCAATCGACGAGGTTAGGATATACGAGTGAAAGGGTAATGGTCGAAGGGTTTCAGCTAGATGGGGTGGTGGAAATCATGAAGATAGAGGTTTCTTGAAAAAGGTCAGTGATATGAAGGGAGGAGTCATCGATGGTATCTAAATTAGAAGTCTCTCCTACCAAAGAAAGTCTAGCTTCCATATCAGAAATACACTTAATCTCCTTGGAATGCCATACCTCCAGCTGATAACCAAGGCCTTGCTTATTAAGCTTCTTAGACACAACAATGGGTTCAATAGGTCCTTGTGCTTGTGATCCCAATTCACCATGTCCTTTGTAACCCATGTTCTTAATGATACAGAACGCATTGTTATATCTCTCCACTTCAAGTTGTACTTGGTCGTTCTTATCATAGAATATCCAAGAGTTACTGTCATCAATGTCTTCATCATCAAGGAATCCACCTTTAATGAATACTGTTGGTGGAGCTTTTATGACAGCTGTAGATGAAGATGCCTTGGATGCAGAAGGTTTGCCATGAGATTTGGGAGATAAAGGAAGAGTTCCAACACAACAAGATTCTTGCAATTTGTACTCACTCAGACCGTGTTCAGTGTACTTGATACAGAGCTTTGAAGCAGATTTCCTAGATGATGGCTTGAGTAGGGCATATGGGTCCACATAGGATGAAGATGGATATGCTTCAATTTTGATAGGAATATGGTTAGGGCTCTGATATTTAGCTTGAAAAGCACGACAAAACTCAAATGGATTAGGATCGGCATGGATAAATACTTCAACACCGTTATGTGGAAATTTGAGACATTAATGATATGTGGAAGGAACTTCTTTGAGAGCATGGATCCATGGATGGCCAAGGATGATGTTATAAGGAAGGTCAATATCAATAACTTGACAACAGGTGTCAGTAGTGATAGGACCAACTTGGATAGGCAAATGGATAATTCCTTCAATATCTCTCTCAGCATCATCATATGCTTTGATAGTAATGACCTTGGAAGTGTCAACATCTTTCTCAGAGTATCCCAATTATTTTATTATTTTTAAAGAACATATGTTAAGACTAGCTCCACCATCCACTAAGATTTGTTTGATACGGCGTTGGTTTACAAACACTTCTATGTGGAGGGCTTCATTATGTGATGGGTTGATGGATGGTCAAAGATCTTTGTCAGAGAAGGTAAGATGGAAAGGGGCTGCAATGCTAGCTACCATAGATTGGAATTGTGTGGTATCGATATTGTTGGGCACTGAAGATTCTGGCAATGCTTTGTCAAGGATAGATTTGTGGACAAGGGATATGCGAAGCAATTCTAGGATGGAGATATGTGCGGGTGTTTTACCAAGGTGATCAAGGATATTATAGCTAGAAGATGGTCAAGGGGGATTGACAGGTGCCCCCTGAATGGTAACACGGCCTCTTCGAGTAGTTACAACGCAATCAGGTGCTTTGCCTTGGATTGTAATGGTAGAAATGCGAGTGTGGTCAATGCTGCCAATCATAGATGATTCATAGTTGTAATGAATAGCATTACCAGTATGGGGGTGACTTGTCTTGTCATGAGATGGAAGTGGATTCTTGAAAGCATCTAGGTCATAGTTCCATGTTGGTTGGTGTGTCGGTTGTGATGTTGGCGGTGTGATTTTAATTAGACCTTGGTCGATGCAATCTTGAATGACATGTTTTAAGCACATGCAACCATTGGTTTTATGTCCTTTAACCCTATGGTATTCACAATATTTGTTCTCTTTGTACCAAGGATCTTTGAAGACTGGTTCACCGTTGGGTGGTACTTCAGGCAATATGACATCTCCCACTTGGAGAAGCTTGCAAAAGATTACCTCCTTGGGTTCCCCTAAGGGAGTAAATTGTCATCAAGGTGTTGAATTTGTTCTTGGTTGATTTCATTGAAAAGATTGATTGGCTGTAGATGCGGCTTGGATGTTAATAGGAGCTTTCACTGTTTGTATGTTCTTTGCGTCTACAACATCATCATTGACAACATTTTTGTTTTTGTTCCAAAAGGAGGTTTTATCATTTGACGATTAAGGATTGTCTTTGTTATCTCTAAAAATCTTGATGGTACCCTTAGCAATTAAAGCACGTTCAATGGTGGTTCCTTTGGATATAAGTTCATCAAAGGTGCTAGCACTTTACAATTGTAGTTGGAATGAAAGCTTGGGATGAAGATTTTGAACAAAGATATCAAGTTGTTTCTTAGGTATTTGCCATGATAGTTTGCTAGCCATGTTACGCCATCGTTGGGTAAATGAGGAAAAAGCTTCACCATTGCATTATTTTTTATTGACAAGATCATTCATGTTCACTTCATGTTCAATGTTGAAAGTGAAATGGGATCAAAATTTGTTTGCTGGTTCCGCAAAAGTCTTAATTCCTAGAGGTAAGTGAGAGAACCATTCAAGAGCTTGCCCTGCCAAGCTTCGGGGAAATAGTCTCAAGAGATATGTATCAATTTGAGCAACATCAAGACATGCAACATAGAATGCTCTAAGATGGTCATCTGGATTTCCTTTCCCTTTGTATTTGTCAAATTGTGGAATTTCAAAATGTGGCAGAAAAGGTGTCATATGAAGTGACTTCTCAAATGGATAAGCGCATATATCTCACAAGGAAAATATCTTCTTGGTTTGCCCTACTGTCTTATTAATCATTAGTTCAACATACGCTTGAGATAAATGCCTCACACTATGCTCTCCTCATCTCTCCCTGTGTCTGTGTCAACTGGGTGGCCAGATACATAGTAGCTCCATCTGTACCAAAGGTAGCCACTGCCCTATCTCTCTCCATCCTCAAAGCATCTCTCTCCATTGTGATAGCCTATACCTGTTGCATGGCTACATCCCTCTCAACAGTCATAGCCTGAACCTGTCGTACTGTAGTATCTCTCTTAGATATCACTACCTATAGCTACCACACTACTGCATCTCTCTCCCCAGTCACTCTCGCTAGAGTACCATTATCCTGTCCATCTCCTCCCTGCGCTCTAGCCTGCAGTTGTGCTTGGTAAGCCTGAGCCTACGCTATAGCATGCCGCAACCCTATCACCACCTAATGTCTGTCTATCTCCACTCTCCTCAGCCTGAACTAAGCCCTTTGCCCCCATCACGATGCTACAAACCTCAATCCTCCTGTCCTCCGTGAACTAGAAGCCCCTGAGCTGCTCCTATAGCTCAGTTGTCTCTGCTCCATAGACACATGCTCCAAACTGATAATATCTAAAAATAGCCACTCCTCTGCATCAATACCCTGACCAATTGCAAGTCCCTAGGATGTGGTTCCCGAGATAATAAGGGTGGTAGTACCTCCTGCATCATTCGATACACCTTGTTAGTTCCTTGCACTAAAAATTTGACCTTTGATATTTCGATAGCATAAGGATACTCCAACTTAATGCATCTTGCAAATGGCTTATGAGGGGGTTGATTTATAGGAAAGGCTTGATTTGAATGGATGGCTGAGATTAAAAGGTTAAATGATTGATGTGGACAACTAGGGTTGATTAGTTATTCCCACTCTTCAAGGAAGGTGTAGTCATGTGACAAGTGTACCAAGGAAGATAAGGCTCATATGTGATTGTGTACACAAATACCAAAATTAGGTCCCATTAGTTGTACATGTGAAATATATTAAATAAAAGATGTAGTATCACAACATGTTTTTAAATAAAAGAGGCACACATGTCGGCTCATTAAGATAAATGAAAAGAGAAATTAATTAAATAAATAAAATTTGTTTAATTAATTGGAAAGTGGGTTTATGAAGGGAATTTTAATTAAATAAATAAAATTTATTTAATTAAGATAGATAGAAATAGAGATAATTAAACAATTAAAGATTATTTAATTATAGATTAGAGAAAATAGAAGAAATAGGTGCTTTTGATAAATAGAGAAATTGCTCAAGTGTGTTAGACAAATGGAGATGATAGATAATGCAATATTTGATACTAATGATACTTAGGTCAATTTTGGGGTGTCTACATCTTAAGTTCCCCTAAACCCTAAATCCGAGCAACCCTAAGCCTCTAAACCCTAAATAATTCCCCTAAACCCAAGAAACCCTAAATCTCTATATCTCTATCTTTATCATCCCTCTACCTCTCAATCTCTCTCCTAAACTTGAGCAACCCTAAATAATCTCTCTCTCTCTCTCTCTCCTCTCTCTCTCTCTCTCTTCTCTCTCTCTCTCTCTCTCTCTCTCTCTCTCTCTCTCTCTCTCTCTCTCCTCTCTCTCTCTCTCTCTCTCTCTCTCGTCTCCTCTCTCTCTCTCTCTCTCTCTCTCTCTCTCTCTCTCTCTCTCTCTCTCTCTCTCTCTCTCTCTCTCTCTCTCCTCTCTCTCTCTCTCTCTCTCTCTCTCTCTCTCTCTCTCAACCAAGCAATCCTAAACCTTATCTCCCTATCTCTCCCTAATCTCCCTATCTCTATGGTCCCCCTACCTCTCAATCTCTCTACCTATGTCCTTTGGCCATGTCCATCACTCTCTATCTCCCTATCGGCCCCTCTCTCCCTAAACCCTAAACCTCCAAACCTTAACATCCAAATAATGCCCCTAATCTCTAGATTGAGAGGTAGAGGGATGACAGAGATAAGGAGATAGGGGAGAGATAGGGAGATAGAGTTTTAGGGTTCCTTGGATTTAGGGTTTAGGTGTTTGGGGTTTGGTGCTTGGGGTTTAGGTTGCTCAAGTTTAGGGTTTAGTGTTTAGATATTAGGGGCATTATTTGGATGTTAACATTTGGATGTTTAGGGTTTAGGGAGAGAGGGACCGATAGGGAGATATAGAGGAGACTGAGGGGAGAGATAGGGAGATAGAGAGTGATGGACGTTGCCAAAGACATAGGCAGAGAGATTGAGAAGTTTTAGGGTTTAGGGTTGCATGTCAAAAGTAGTCTCTCTCTCTAAACCCCTAAACCCTAAATAATGCCCCTTAAATCGTAATCCCTAAGCCCTATACTCTAAACCCAAGCAACCCCAAACCTCTATCTCCCTATCTCTCTGGACATCTCACTCACTCTCTATCACCCTAGATCTCCCCCCTCTTTCTCCTCTATCTCTCCCTATATGTTTGCTCTCTCTCTACCTATCTATCTCTTGCCTATCTCCATATCTCTTACCTCCTTCTCCCCTATCATTCGTTTATTTCCCTATCTCTCCCTCTCCCTTATCGATAAAGGAAATGGAAAAAAGGAAAACTATGACTCTCTTTCTATCTCTCTTTCTCTCTCCCTATATATCACTTCTCCCTATCTCTCTCCCTCAGAGGGAGACGGAGAAGGAGAGGAAGAGGGAGAGGGAGAGAGAGAGAGAGAGGGACAAGGAGGGACAGAGGGATGGAGGGAGTTGTTTTATCTCACCATAACGCAAGCACATTATAATGCACTCGCATTATGGTGAGCTTGCTTTGATGTGTTTTTACTAGTTTTTAGCAAAATCTGGAGATAATCTAGAGTGTGCTCCCAATCAGGATGGTACTTTTTTCAATGAAAACTAAAAAAACTACCACCATAATCTTAAGCTCTCTATTAGCTATCTAACCATATTTTTTTTCACATTTCGAGTAGGTTAAGGATTTCATCTTGAGTTTCTTTTGTTAGTGTGTCCCATTTTTTGTCAAAAACCACTATCTACTATTCTTAATTTGTTTTTTAACTGGTCATTGAAATTTGAAATAAGTTACATTTTTACAAAATTGACTCCATTCTACACGTATTAAAAAAAAATGATTTTCGATTAATTTTCAAAAATTTTAGGGGGGAGCAATGCTCAAATTTTTATTTTTCAGGATGTGTCCACTTTGAAAATTACTAAAAATCATTATATTCATGAAAAAATTATCAGAAAAATCAGGATAAACTACATGGTGTTAGCTAATTTCTCACTGGAGTGATTATTGAAATACTAAAAAAAGTTAACATTTTAGGGAGGGCACACCAGACGCTATGTTATTTTTTTTGAAAAAAAAAAGGACCAATTTGTGTGCTCCCCCTTTTTGAACCCCTTAATCTCAACCATTTTTGGAGAAAAATAGTAATTTAGAAACTAGATTCGGAGCCACTATGACTCTTTTTTTTTTTCATCTTCAAATTTTGAGTGTAACTATCTTCAATTTCTCATCAAACATCAATGTTTCCTAATTTTAGAAAAAAAAGTGGCATCTTAAGACACCATTTTGATCCCTCATCTTTGTGCACTTACCATGTTACCTTGTCATAGTCACAAAGGGGATAGTCTTTGTGGTGGTAATTATAGTAACTAAGTTTACATCCACCTTCCTAGGGTCTGCAGAAATGCCTAAAGTTGAATATACCTATTTTAAAGATCTTGCCATGAGTATTTTCCATGCTTTTACCCCCCTAATGATCTGAAGATTGAATATAAACGTGTGGAAATTATTGACTAACCTTACTATTGTCACAGTCAATTTGCTAATATGCAAGACAATCATGAGGTTTTTCTTGTTTTATTCAAGATTTATATAATCTTCCTTATTGATAAGATGGGGGTCTACTATTCCCAAATTGTCTATGACAAAATACCAATGGAGACCTCCCAATCTTCATCTCAAGTTTCAAATGCACAATGAAACAATGGAGGACAATCATAACTGTCATAATATTACATTAGCATTTTTTTATCTCAAGGTGGCCCTTGACATTGCCAAGGGGATGGATAAGAGTTGGGATTATGGTTTTTGTTTAAAAGCCTTGTGTCATTGACCTAATATTTATTTGTGGCAAGGATCCCAATAGTCTAAAGATTACAAATTGTTGTCAAGAAGGGATTGTCATAGTTAAGTGTGGTACAGTGATACAATTTCATTTTGGTTGAGTATTGTATAAATCTTAAGCTATTTAGAATGCATGGGGGTATTAGGGTGGTATCACTATATAGGTAACCATCAAGTGATTTATTCAACCCAATCTTGGCCCATATAGTACCCAGTGTGAAGAGCAAGATAGTGTTGTCCAAGAACCTTGTTACGGTCACAAATGAGGGTAGTCTTAGCTATTGTAACCATAGTTGGAATCCCTTGTTGTTACCATAACATATGTGACCTAAAACCATGACTCTATGAGTATGAGTTTTTTGAAACTCCTCTGAGAAGATCCCACTATGGGAATGAATCATAATTCAGTGTTAAATAGGATTGTTGTCATTACAAATAATCTAGGGCAGTCATTGTATCCTCTCATTGCCATCATAGAATTAATGCAAATATAGTTTTCAATACCAAAGAGATGGAATTTATGGTAACCATAAGGTCTATGTTGACTAGTCTCAATCATCCATCCCTTGATGGTAAAAAATAATGTCCCAAAGGAGACAGTAATGATGATACAAATGCAGACACAAAATAAGACCACTTTATATTCTTCTATTTTAGAGTACTGTCTCTACATTGCTGGTCCAGATTAAGGAAGACATGATCAGGTTTCTAAATGCTTAAGTCCTCCTTTGTTAGATGTTGTAGTTGCAACTGCCCTGTTAGACATGTATGCAAAATGTGGAAGCATAGACAAGGTACGTGAACTGTTTGACAAAATGCCTCAAAGAAATGTGGTCTCATGGACTGCAATGATTGCAGGATATGCACAAAATGGATTTTTTGAAAAGGATTTAGAAATTTTAAAGAAAATGTAATTGGCTGGTGTAAAGCCAAATTCTACAACCTTTGCTAGTATCCTCCCTGCCTATGTTAAAATGGGAGCTTTGGAATAGGGTATGGACATCCATCAATACATAAAGGATAGAGGAATTTTGTTAGATCTATGTTGTAGTTGCAACTGCCCTATTAGACATGTATGCAAAATGTGGAAGCATAGACAAGGCATGTGAACTATTTGATGGAATGCCTTAAAGAAATGTGGTCTCATGGACTGCCATGATTGCAGGATATGCACAAAATATGGAATCATAGACAAAAAATGTGAATTGTTTGACAAAATTCTTCAAAGAGATGTCACCTCATGGAATGCAATGATTGTAGGATATGCACAAAATGGATTTTGCAAGGACACTCTCAAAATCTTTGAATTAATTAAGCACTTTGGAACATATCCTAACATTGTAAGATTTGTTTGTATTCTAGGTGCATGCAGCCATGCAGGTTTAGTGGATGAGAGCTATACATACTTCAATCACATTTGTAACCCTTATTGCATTACACCTACAGTTGATCTTTATGTGTGCATGGTTGACCTCCTTGCCTGTGCTGGCTATCTTGAAGACACCCTAAACTTTATCTTTCTTTCTAAATCCCCAAATTTGCCCAATTCTTGTTCACATTGAAGACCTGTGAGCGGGAATAGGGATAACATTTTTTCTTTCTAAAATTGGCCCGATAACATATTGCTAACTTCATTTTTTTAAATAAAATAGACCTTTATCTTAAGGTTACTCATGAACCTTAAGATAAATATTTATTGAAAAAAAAATGTGCATTCCTTAATGACATGTAAGAGAATTTAATCAACTGCTACTTAAAAAATCTTTAATGTTTCTATCTAATGTAGGTTATTAGATTAATAGTGAAAAAGAACATACATGGACCAAGCAATTTGTGGTACTTAAGGTTATGTAATAGAATTTACAGTTGATAATTAAATTGTATAACAAATTTTTTTATGATCTTTACTAACGTTTATTAGAATTGTTGCATGTTTTACATCATTGGAATGACATATTAGTTGTAACTTTTTTGTAATTTTATTATGGTATGTGCACTTTGATATGATGTAATATGATTATGGTTTCATTTCATATGTTGTAATAGTAGATATATAACAAAAAAATAAATTATTGCATGAAATAAATAATAAATTTTTATTTTAAATATTTTTTTTGCAGAATACGGGTCTTCCAGAAGATCAAGATGATCCTCATGACATAGATCTAGATTATGTTGGTTCCGATACAGATCACATGGAAGAGGATGATGATGATGCAGATACAGAAGACACCGAGGCCGATGACGATGATGATCATGATGATCACAATGGTGGTGATGATGATGAGGTAGTTGCTAGTAGTAGCCAGTGACATTCATGATCATATAGACTACATCTTGGATCATTGTTGATATATCGTTATGATGCCTCTTTTCATGGTTACTATCATATGTATCATTTTCACGGCCTGCAGTACCATATTAATGAGTTGTATCATAAATTTATGTATCATTTTGACTTATATCATTTGGACATGTATCATCTTGACTTGTATCATTTTGAGTTACATAATTTATCATTTTTACTTATATCATTTGTACATGTATCATTTTGACTTATGTCAACTATTGGACATGTATCATTTTGACATGTTATTGATCTACTAGCATATTTGACTTTCACTTGTTTTAGTTATATATGATAATGATCTTATCAGTATTGACTTGTCAATTTATATATATTGAAAGTGGTCGATGATTTTTGGATGGATATTTATTACGTATGATGATTTTAATTTACTGCTCAAGATGGATGTTGTCAAATTCAATTAAATTATTGATATTTGACTCACTTGTTTTAATTATAGATGATGATCATGTTATAATAATTATCTTGTTATTTAATCATATGAGTTAAATAATTAAATTACTTACTCTATAATCATATGAGTTATTTAAGAGGTATGATATATTTAGCTAATTAAATTGAAATAAAACATATTAAATTAATAAATGTAAGCAAAACAAGAAACATTTTTAGAAGCAAAAAAGGGAGCAACAATGGAAGCCAAACTAGAAGCAAACCAAAAGCAAAACTTGGCGTTATCTAGGAAGCAAAAACATAAGCAATTCAGGTAGCAAACAAAGAAGTAATAATGGAAGCAATTTTAGAAGCAACAAAAGATGCAATAATAGAAGTCATATTAGAAGCAACAAAACATGCAAAAATGGAAGCAAATTTGAAATCAACAAGCGACATTATATCGGAAGAAAAATTGGAAGCAAAATCGGAAGCAAAATTGGAAGCAAAACTGGAAGCAAAATCGGAAGCAAAATTGGAAGCAAAACTGGAAGTAAAACTAGAAGCAAAATTGGAAGCAAAACCGGAAGCAAAATTGGAAGCAAAACCAGAAGCAAACCTAGAAGAAAAACTAGAAGCAAAATTAGATGCAACAAGCAACGTTATATCGGAAGTAAAATTAGAAGCAAAACTGGAAGTAAAATCGGAAGCAAAACTGGAAGCAATCCTGGAAGCAAAACCAAAAGCAAACTTGGAAGCAACACAAGAAGCCAAACCAGAAGAAAAATCAAAAGCCAAACTGAAAGCAACAAAATCCAGAGCTAAACCTGACGTCAACTCGGTGCTAAATCTGACGCCAAAGTGAACACGCATTTGGTGCCAAGTTTTGTGATGGCAAAAGTGTCCAATTCATGAACTCAAATGCACTAAATTCTAGTGCTATTTTAGGCGCTAATTGCCTGTTTTGTTTTAGTGAATCCCCTTTACTTGATTACCCCTGACTTTTTGGCACTTTATCATGTAGTGTTGTAGGTCTAAGTAGGTCCATATAATCGAGCCCTAATACATAGCCTTTTTTTTAAAAAAATTGCAATTTAACACTAACAATCTTTAAAAGAACCTTAACAATTTCTCCAAAGCAATTTTGCCCCTAATTTAAATTACCCCCTATTTTGTCTTTTATATTTCTTTGTACCTTTAGATTAAAAATTGCCTATAATTAACACTATAAAAACATAATTTTAAATGCTTGCAAAAAATAAAAATAAAAAAATGTTAGCCCAAAAAATACAAAGCCCAAGTTAGGGCAAAATGGACACCCAAGTTGAGGGGCAGATTAGGGAAGAAATGCCAAAATGAAGAAATTATAGGTGCAGAGTTTGATGCTAATGTCTTTCCCTTCTATGACGCTGTAGGTGTCTGAGCAAGCTATTAATGGAGGCTAAGTGAGAGGCACAATCTAGAATCCAAGGCAAGACCATCACTAGCAATAGGGTCCATCGAGAGTGAGCCAGGGGTGTCTCAATGCGTAGGGGTAAGAGTACAAACATGTGTCACACTTTAGGCTAAGAGACTAGTTTTGACCAACTCCCACTCAGCCAAGTGGGAGTTGGCTGAGTGGTATTCATTCAAATCCATGTGGTACCTGTTGGCGCTGACGTGGCGCCAATGTGGTGCGTATAGTCTCAGTCGAAACCCACTCGGCCGAGTGGGTTTTGGCCGAGTCCTTTAAAAACAAAAGCAAGAAAAAAACTATGGAGGCGTTGTATTTTGCATTTTCAATCAAAAAGCAAACGTCTAGACATTGCTCGACCGACAACCCCAGCCTACAAATACATTCAACCCAGGTATGAAACAATATGAATTGCATTTTTTAAGCTCGGTTATTATTTTTTTGTTTGTCTGTATTGTTGTTTTTTTAAACCATGTAGCATTTTTGAATGTATTATTGTTGAAACCCTAGCATTTCTCAATGTATTATTGTTGAAACCCTAGCATTTCTGTATGTTTTTTTAAACCCTATCATTTCTATATTGTTGTTGAACGCACTATTTTCCTATTTTTTTCTTGCTATTATGAGTGCAGCAATATCATATTTCATTTTCAGAAGTTTGTCACTTTGATACATGCATTACTTCATAGTTAACAATGTCTTTCTAAAATTTAATCTTCTTCAACCCCATTCTAACTATTTAAAGAAGAGGAATATGTGTGTATTGTAACCACCTATCCATCATATGCAACTCATAAAAGTCTTATAACTTGTAACCAACTGATAACATGTCTTTTCTTCTACCATTAACATTATTAATAAGGACAAGCCAAATTGCTACTCTTTCATTCTACCTACTGGTTAGACCATTGCAAAGTAGTGCAACATTGACATAAGGAAGTTTTTTGAGGAAAAGATTTCAGATCAATACCAAAATTGTTTGTTCATATCTATATGTTCTTAGCAGTCCCAGAATGGTTGCCTTGAAGTCCCCAAACCCTTGGCTTCCATTATCAGATAGGAGCTTGCTCATGATAAATAGCAAGGGCACATAACCCATCATACCTTCAATAATTTCACCTATAAAATGTGTAAATACCCTTTGCAACTGGTACACAGAATAACCCACTTTTATGACCTTCCATCTCAGTGAGGCTTTCAAACTAAGCCCCTCTTTATGAGTTCTTTTGTACTTTTCTTTTTCATCCTTAAAATACTTTTCTTGGTAGTACAAATCTCGTGAAGGTTCACTAAACCTGCATACAAGTTACAAGTCCAAATAGAAAAATGAGGCAAAATCAAAGCAGCATATTTCCCTATAAATAATAAGGTCCTGACCACATATACATTTAAAGCCTTTCATCCATCAGCACAAGACATTTCAAGATTATAAATATTTACCACTCAAAATTCACAAAAAGTTGATTAAATGGAGAACCATTCAAGACACAGAAAATTATAGATTTGAGTTGTAAAAGTGAAAGGAAAAAACAAGTATGGAGATGCTAATTTTAAATCCAATCTCAAGCTAATGACTATATAGTGAACCAACTTATGTATCAAGAAGACAGAACCAGAGAGACTTTGACTCTTGAGGATCTAGCCTCAAAGTGTTGTGTTGACAAAGACCGACTATAGCAACCAGAATTGCATGGACTGCATCAACCTGCATTGATAAAAATGCTAGCAATCTTTATTGTTATAGTAAATAAATAGATCTATATGTACATAGGTTGACGGGGCTCTAGGTATTCTTCCTTTATGTCCTGTCAATTAAATTATCCTCTTTTCTATTTTTGTAGATCAAACAATATGCATAAATTTTTTGTCCTTTTTATGGTCAGAAAATACATTTTATAGTCTCTAATCACTATTAAGTGATACTTATTAAATCATTAAATGGTGTTTGTTCCATACATCTGGCATCATCATCATGAGCATATTAAGCTGCTTATCCTCAGAAGAAATACTAGACATAAACTTTTCATAAATGCTTGCCACTGCACTATCCATTTCCTGTACTCTTAGTTAATTCAGAGATCATGAGTGATAAAGCACTAGCAACATCTCCTACACGTGAACCAGTAAGAATCTAGCTGCATCTGTAACTCCATAGTCCTAGCACAATCTCAAACAGTACTCCAGCCTATAATTTTTGAAACTCTCTAGGAACTTCAGAACTGATTTTGGCTCAAATTGGCACAGTAACTGCAGGAAAGAGGAAGAACAAACTTTACTTTCGCTCTGAATCAAATTTTATTAAGAATGTGAAATTGCCAAAAATGTCTTGGTTTTAAAAAACATGAAAATTAACTTGCCAACTTCTTAAGTTTCTGGTCCACTATCGTATGGTTTCTCTTCCATTCCATGTTCATCTCTTTTAGTGGCTCAAAATTGCACAACATGTTCATCAAAGCCAATTTGGAATCGTAATTTGCTTTCTGGCTTTAATCATTCATGTAGGTTCTCAAGTTTTTTTAAAAATATGGTAGGTAGGCTATTGGGAACAATGCAAATAGTTGTTGCAGTGTGGTATGATCACTACACCACACTACATTGATTATAGGAATATTTTATATCTAAGTTTTTATGTAAATAGTTGGTTTGTTGATCACAATTTATTGGTCATTTATATTGTCCAGAAGAGTATGAATGGTTGGCATATTGTAATTAACATGCCAGTTATTTAGGTGGAGACCAAATAGTAAGTTCTCATATAAACAATTGTTTAATTAATTACAATACATAGACCATATACAATCTTCTTTTAACAGTCTGAAACAACAAGTGTTGTGATCAATACACTGACTATTTACATAAAATCTCAATTATACAATATATTTATTGGGTCAAATGTTGATCAATAATTGATCTGACAATCTGCATGTCTGCCTATCATTTTTTTCAGTCAACCAAATGCCACTATATTTAAATATCATCCATTTCAAATTGCTCATTCACAATAAAAAGTGGTAAATATTTATCCTATTCTTATTGGCCAAAATTGATCTTCTACTGTTGAAGTAGATGATATTTAAGAATAGAAGCCAGATGCATATTATTTTTTTCACAAATTTAATAACTTAATCATTATAAAATAGATCCCATTTTTATGTTTGTTCAACTTACTGTCCACCCTTGTGGGTTGTAGCCTCCAAAGAATGCCATGGAACACTATTTGGATCAACAATTACTTGATTTTGAAGCCTTCCAATCAGGCTGGTAAGAGGCATAGATGTTTCCTAGGTGTGTTCTCCTCCACTATAATCTGGTTTTTCAAGTAAATAATGTTTGCCAATCACCTCTTGGCCTGTAACAGATGACAATTGAGCAGAAATGTTATTTAACACCCATGCAAAGCCATTGAAGGTATATTTTTGCTCACCTTCTCCAAAATAGCTAGCAACTAAGACATTCCCCTGTGGGATTGAGAGAAGTGAAGGCAAACTCCAATTCCCACTATTTTCCATCACATAAAAACTATACAAGGCTTCATAGTCTACTGCAATAATTTGTCCCACTGTATTGCAGGATGTTGGTGGGCTACCACCTCTACCTTGTTTTCTTGAGATGTAGGAGATCTTATCAAAGTCACCTTGCCCACTATGGGAGGTTGCTTGTAATAGAATATTTGGGATTGTACCTTGCTCTTCTTTTCTTTCAATTACTCTTCTTGCAATGCCATTATTCTTTAATGTTGAGTGCAGTCTTTTTAAAAACTATATAGTGTCATTTTTACTTGTTGAAAATGAATAAAATTTAACTAAAACAAATCTAATATTGAAAAACTATATTGAGAAGTCAACACATATTTAGAGTCAAATAAAATGAAAATTGAGCAGTTGGGCTATTCATAAACATCATCCATTTCAACTATCAATTTCAACTGTCAAAAGTTAATTTTGGTCAAAAAAATAGGACAAATATTTACCCCTTTTCTATATTTTTCTACAATTCAAGTCCGTAATTTCTTCATAGCAATAGAATACCCCTTGTATGAGGTATGCAGTCTCTAAACATTAGCATAAGGGCAATCACTGTAGGGAATTCTATATGTAATCCCACTTGAAAGAATTCAATAATATGTTTAATGAGTTTCATTGGGGTGCATTTGAAGACACATCTTCCCACATAATTCGAGAAACAAGAGCTTTTGGATCTGATTCAATTTCTAAGCTTTGGATATAATTTTTTTAATCATGTATCTAAGATTTTTGGTTTTCCTTATAAATTATATGTACTAGAGGACAATATAGTCTATTCTAGCTACTAGTCATATTATGGATGCTTTGCAAATAATGTATATTTAAATTGTATGTATCAGTTTCTATAAATGATTAAAAATAATTCTAATTTGTTTTTAGTTAATACAGTCTTAAAATTATAATTCTTTAAATCAAATATATGTTGGCAACATTTGGCAGCTCTTGTTTTCATTATGTTTTTGATCCACTAAATCTAGAAGTAAAAATATTGTTTTATGCCATAAGAAATGCTTGTACATATTTAATTTTTATGTTTTAATTAAATGTAGATCTCTTATATCTAGATATGGCTAATGATGAGGGATCTCGTCATTCCACGCAGTCTTAGCATGAAGCTGAGACTAGGAATAATTTTTATAACGATAGTATTTATAGATTGGATAATGCTTTGAAATGTTTGGACCAAACACTACAGAACTCCCTAAATTTGGCTAATAGAGATAGATTAGTCAATATTTAGTCTAAGATTAAACATATGATTGAGATGATGAAATCATAAATCCATATGATGATATTAGCACTGAGGAGTTTTATACATCCCTTTCTAGGACTGTTACTGGCACAAAGAATATCAAATCTATTTCTAATAGAGTTTCATTACATAATGTGCATAGTATGTTCCCTTTTATAGTGGGAAAGACAAAGTTAGAGGATATAGTGTTACCAGGTGTACAAATCCGCTTGTTGGTCCATTTATATATCCCAGATTTTTGGCAGCCAATCATAGATGGCCTCATAATGACGAGTTGCCACTATATTTTTGCAAACAGTTGTATGTTGAGTTCCATTTAGGATTATCTATGGATTACACATCTATGCCCGCACATGTTGGACAGGGCAAGGGGAGGTTTGCTGATAAACCTAAATTTAGACGTCTAAATTTGGCACCGCTCAAAAATAAGAGGGCATTAGTTGGTCCAAACCTTTTGGTTCTTCCAAAACGTTTGGAACTAGCAACAGTAGGAGATGCAGCAGTCGCACCGACTAGATCTAGGCTCTTTGACAGGATGACCACGATTGTTACTCAGGTTGATCAGATGTCATCTAATCGTGTAGGGAGATACTTATTATGTCCATGGATTATCCTTCCTCCCACTGAGGCTACATCCATGAATTATGACCCCTACATTCGTGCGGATATACCATCCCCATCAGATGTGGCCCATATGAGTGACACCATTGTATGTGATGCGTGTTTAGCTGCCTTTGTTGATTTACTATCAGCATACCAATATATCAATGACGAGTATGGGATTCCTCTGGATGTTGTACCGACTCATATTCGATGACATAATGGTAGAGGTCAGGTTAGGGTGAGGCAGCTTTAGAGAACCAAAATATTCCAGACCAGCCTATAGCCCCCACACAGCATCAGGTTGCACCTCATGTACATGGAGCATATAGCACACTTCTCTTTGGCACTGGTCCTTTACCTTCAGATATAGGTGTCCCTGATGTTACCATTCATTCTTCTGACATTAGTGGGATTGGTAGAGTGCTCCTAGATGTGGAGGTACTTGAATAATTTCTATATTTTGCGTTCTACAAATTCACATGTGTATATATTAAATAAACTTGACCTAAAAGTAGTTCTCACTATGCATTGAAATCTTGTATTTGAAAATTTCTAGCAACAAGGGGATAATTTGTCATGCTTCAGAGATTTGGAGCATGCAAAGGACCCCGTGCATGATACATTTGAGGTACAATTATAATATATAAATTACTTAATAAATTCATACATGTTGAAACTACAATTTAACTTTAAGATAACTTTACATATATATACACATGTACATTAAATTAAATTATGTACTTTCTTATGTAGGGAGGTGCATCAAGATAGGAATTAGGATCTAGAGAGAGATCAAGACATGGATCAACACATGGATTGGGATCTAGAGAGAGATTGAGACATGGATTCACACATGGATCGGGATCTAGAGAGAAATCGAGACATGGATCCACACATGGCTTGGGAGATAGATCTATACATATGTAGTCATATTAGACACCCTACTCTCTGACTTGTTATGGTTTCACATGTTATGACCTTTCATGTTATATGGTTCATGTCTTATTATGTTTTACAATAAATACATTTTACATTACATGGTTTCACATTATATACATTTTATAGTTTCACATTATATACATTTTATATTTTGGTTTTGAACATATATCCTTGCTTACTTTAAATCTATATAAAAAATTGAGTTAATTTAATGTTCATAATCAAATTTAAGAAAAACATACAAAAAAGACATCACATATATAGTGCATTGCTAGTTGATGAAAGGAAATTTGCATGACTAGTTAATTTAGCTAATACTAATCTAGGAATCACAATCCAATCATTTAGGGGGATTATGCATAATAGAAACTAATGTTTACTTGTCACTATTGTTCAAGTTATGAAAAAAAAAAGAGATCATATCAATCATATAAGTAAACTAAGGAATGATATTGAAACTCAATAAAATTTCATTCACTTGTATAGACACAATTACATTGAATTTGGATATTTAGATAAAAGAAATATCTAAGTATAACAATATATATCACTAACATTAAGCTATTAAAGACTAAAATAGTTCTAGAGTCTACATCCCTCACAAAGCAATTTAAAGACTAAAATGGTAACTAATTTCTAATTTTAGTTAGAAATTAAATTTAGATTAATAAAGCAATTTAAACTTGTTTAAATTAATTTATTGAGTATGAGAGTTCATAATTTGGAAATTAGAAATAAATAATAATAATATTTTATTTTTAGAGAATTAAAGGTTAGATGATTTCCTTGTTTGAGTTGTGTATGAATTAAATAATAAATAAATTAGAAAAGCTGTTATTTTATTAATAGATGTTTTCTAAGTAAAGTGCATGAATAAAAAAAGAGTATTTAATTTATTATCACTCAAAAATTAATACTTCGCAAAGGTGAAATTATAATTGGATTAAAAAGAAAGAGAATTTTAGTAAGATGCTAAATTGCATTTTCATTCTAGAAAGGAAATTATACAAGTTTGAAGATTGAAGCGATCGGATTGCATTTATTTTAGAAATAATAGATTGTGTTTGGATAGTGAATTTTTGTCATGTAGTTATTTTCAAATTTCCTAAGAATCTTTAGGTAGGATCTCATCATGAAAATATTATACAAAATATTTCATTTGGATTTAATAATAAATGTAGATTCTTATTTGTGAAAGAGGTGATATGCACTCGTTTGAGTTTGATCTTTCCTACTCAATAAGAAACCATTGAACAAACTAGTTATTTATAAAGTCCATAGCAATTAGAAATTCAAATTGATATTATATGATCTTAGAAAAATGACTAGACGAACTCGAAATCTTCATTGAAACTTTTTTTTTTTCATCTAGATTGGAATCTAGAAAAATATCTAGGGATTTCTTGAGAAATAAGAAATATAGAAGAAACTAGGAGGGATCAAAAGATTAGAGGGTTTTGAATTTGAATATTCTTGAAATATGAATCAAGAATGATAATGGAAACAAATAAGGATTTTGAAACTAAATATGTGTAATAAATATTATAAAACTTAATGTGTGTAAGTATGAATCAAATGGAATTAGTGGATCTATGTTGTGATTGGAAGTCTTAGTGTATCTATACAATTAGGAAGATTGATTCCATAGTAAATAGGTTTATGATCTTATGGGGCACTTTGTATGAATGAATTCATAAAAATTTTGTAACTATATGTAATGTTTTGGAGAAATATATTTGTCATTTTTACCTAAAATTGAGTGAATTTGGAATTTGGGAAATAAATTTAAAAAATGTAAATTGAAATTGTTATAAAAAAAAGTTGGTATGTCTAAATTAACTTCCATTTTATGAATTCGGGTCATCTAAAAAAACTATGGAAGGTACATAGCCATGTTGGGTAAACCCTCACAATAAATTATCCTTAAAATTTAGTAATTTTGATATATGATTAATTTAGCGATTATCTATCTATGCTAAAATTGTAAAAATTAGATATTTTATTAGTAATTTCTAGCATGCTAGAACATAGAGAAAACATGAGAAAATTAGTGGGAGATAAAGAAAGGAAACATTTTGGAACTAAACAACCTTGCCCTCTATGCTTGCAAATCCAAATTTAAGGTCTAGGACCAAAATTCTTGATAGTCTATTTAGTATTCATCTATATACAATTAATTGATGACCTGTCTAATTCGATCACTCTAGATCTCTTCAAGTTCAAAATAGGGTATTCAGAGCTACAATCATGGAATCAAATTAGATTGTCATCATATATTTGAGGTATAGGATATGAAAAAATGTCAAAAACTACACCTCATGAGACCCCTTTGCCTATGTTATTTCTCTATTCATTTTTCTCTATTTTATTTCGATTTCCAAGTAGAATTTAACTTCATATATTTGAATTTAAAATACTTATATATAATGAGAGCCCTTCTAAGAAAATTCAAAAGATTGTTATGTTGTCTTGCACTTGTTAAAATAATCATGCATGATGTAGAACTATATATTTTAAGGGGAAATATAAACCTAATTTATAATTATTTTCATGCATGACATATGCATATTGTCGAGAGTGATTCAAAAACCATGATTAAACAAGCTTGTATAATGAAATTTAGTGACAACTTTCTAGGAGTTTCATGTGCTCATGGTGGGATTGCTATCAAGCTTGCTTATATTTTCTTCGTTTCACTTTAATTAGTATACACCTCAAATCTTAGGGACTAACCTCCCAACCTTATCTATCCTAAAGAGAAGAGTTTTAACCTTGCCTTAAGCATTGGCCTTGAACTATCCTTTGCCTAATTATAAGCTATAACTAAATTGGTCTTGATATTGGCATTCCCTACCCTCAAGAACTAAGCTTACACCATAGAGTCATTAGAAAATAGCTCAGATTGCCAACATGTTAATTTAACAAACAACTTGGTGAACACATAAATTACTACACACATGCATCATACTCAGTCATGTAGAATTTTTGAACCTATAAATACTTATTAGGCCTTAAAAACTAAACTTTATCATGACATCCAAAAATAACTCAATTCAATTAAGCTACATTAAGATAAAAGAAGATAGCCAATAACTTTATCATGTCATCCATGACATCTAGAATTTATGAGCCATAGAAGATAGCCTCTAATTTCATCGAATCACAATATCTTAAGATGACCTTAATATCAGGTAAGATCTGAACACCAAAATGTAGGAAATGAAACATGTGGGCTACAATTAATTGATGACCTATCTATTTCGATGATTAAGAAAAAATTAATGTATCACCACATTGAATAAAATTATTTGAATTCAACATAAAATAAATTGTCATAGAAAATATATACATGTACAAAAATAGCTTAAAGTTCTCGGTACATATAATCTAGATCCTCTCTATCTTTTATTATCTCTAAAATATTTTCATGATCTTCAATAGGCAACCTCCACCTTTGTTTGGCACGTCCTCTTTTTGGTAAAGTTTCAAGATTTATTTGTGTTGCTATAACTAAGTGACTATAATGTAGAACCTTTTGACTTGGCATATAATCAATAAATATAATACCATTTGTATCTATCTTTGTTTGTTGATAGTATGTGCCCTCAACAACCACTGATCTAGTTGGATACTCTTGTCCATCACCATCTATCATTGATTCTGACAATTTACATTTTGGTTGCATACATCTTAGTAGATAGTAATCTACACCTTCTGTATTGTCAGGATCTGCAAGAACAGCAAAAATATCTCCTGTACACACCATGTAGTAAACCATGCTCAACTTAAGTAGAATATATTATAAATCAAATGTACAAGTTAAAATTCAATATAAAAATTTAAAATTTACCTGTAACAACTAAATCTGATATACGTTCGTAATCAACTGAATACAAAGGATCATAGACATCTACAATGTCATTATCTTCAAAAGGGTCCGACGTGGCCACTAATTATTTTATTTCCCATTCTGAAACATACTCATCTCTAATATTCTCACATTGTAGAGTATTTGCATTGTTCTTAATGCAATCAGCACAAAAACATGATTTTTCTCTCACTTGAATTACAAGAGGCCTACTATGTCCTACTGTCATGATTTGATGCATACTTCTAATACCACTCATTATTTGACAATTAGTAAGAGTTGATCGATCAATATCCGTTTAAATTTCAATCATCCAATTAAAAAGTGTATAAAATTGAAAATTCAATTCATGTACACACATTGAAATTCAAAACAAATATTTATGTACCTTTAACTTCCCAAAAATAGCGTGTGTTGTATATTGAGTCACGGATGGCAAAATGACTTGCACCATTCAACAATTTCATTTGCATTCCTTATGGCATTACCTGCAAGTTTATGTTGGTGAAATGTCAAGTTAAGAGGTTTTCTAGTTGAAAGGAAAAGACGATCTCAAAAAACATAATTAGATTTTTTTAAATCCAACAGGAGAAATATTGAAAATCTGCAACATTGGATATATATCAAAACCACTAAATTGCATAATGGCTTAAGCTTCCACTTCTCAACACATGCAATATATTGAGATCTACACTTTTTTCCTAATAGGTTTAAATTCATTTAAAATATATTTAAGAATTTAAATTTGTAGTCCATATGGTATTACCTGCAAGTTCATGTTGTCGAAGTGCATGCTTCACACATGCTCCAGCTCCATCATGCTCTCCTTTTCCATGTCCACTCTCATAGAAATTCCACAAAAATTGTATGTTTCGTTTAATATGTTGTTGGCTTAACCAATTAAAAGCTTTTGTAGACTTAAATTATCCTGTGAAGTTAAAAACAATTTCAAATTTAAAACTAAAATATTTTTAAAAAAACTATATACATACAGGTACAACATATTTAAGTAACTGAACAATTCAAGTCTACAAGTTAATTACACAAATAAATATAATATAATTTTTTTTAAAATTAAATCAACACTTACCAGCACATCCATTAGACAATATCCAATGTTGTGAAGAATCTATTTGAGGTCGTCTCAAGTCTTCAAAAAACATTGCAAAACAATGGGCTATATAGCTTCTATCATGACCTGTATCATCACTGATATAAAAGTGAACCTCTTTGATGATAATTCATTCATCTTTGCTACTTTGTACACCATCCACATGTTCTTCAGCATGCCTATAACAAACTTGTACAAATATTGAAACTTGCTCTAAATGATAATATTGACTTTGAATCTCACTTTGAGGACTAAATGTATAGTTCTCAGAGAAATCAACAATAAAGATAATACAACCTGGTGGTTCAAAGCAATTCTTTGAGTCATGAATTTACTTAGCTTGCCATCTAGCACCATGACAATGTTCAATATCTGGATATATGATATTGTAAATTTTTTTCATAAACTCATTGCTTGACAATTCATTCTCTTTGAGAACAATTTTTCTGCTCTCAACTCGTGACTTTGTTGAGTACTTCTCATATTCAAATCTCTTCCACATAACTTGCATCGAATGATCAATATTGTCAACCTGTATAAGATTCTTCAAATTTCCACAATCATTACATATATATTTTTTATACACTGCACTTTGAATTCATTTGAATCTTCTAATTTTTCACATAGAAGAGACTTCACAAATTGTGTTGTACTTCCAGGGATGAAGATATTTGGATTAATTACTGCCATAGCTTTTTTATATGACTGTAGCTGTAGATGAAATTCGACATGATTTCAACAACAAAAAGTCTCACGTACCTTATTTATACGTACAAAACTTGGTCGTAGTCTCTCAAACATCCTTTGACAAATCTTCACATCTAAAAATTCTTGCTTGAATGCTTCAATAAGTTCACTTTCTATTGTATCTATAAAATGTTTTGGATGTGAAATTTTTGTACCATCTTCACCTTTTATCTATATAGTGTCCCTTCTATTAGAAGAAACACGAGAGTGGCTGGTCCAATATTCAATCACCTGTTCTTTTACATCTTCTGAGATTCTATCTTTTCGGGGAACCCTGCAAATATTTACCTAATTATTCTCAACATTTTGATCCAATCTATTTCTCTTTGCAATATATCTTTTAACAATTCTAGAAACATTGAGTAATTGGAAAATTGCTTGAACTTGTCTTCTATGTGATAATTTCTTACTAAAAATTACAGACATTAATGCTCTACGTGCAGCACTTAAATCAACAGCTCGACTCTTGCTTTCAATAGAATTCAATGCTTCTTGTAGGTTTTCAACTATTGTTTTATTTAATGAACCTGATAACTTTTTCTTATTATCAACCCCTAACAACTCCAAAACAAGGGTCATCTCTTTCTTCCTAAATAACTTTGCAAATAACTATGCTCTTCCAATTATAGACTTATTTTCAAAAAATTCATCCTATATTTTTTTAGAGTGTAATTTTACTGTGCTTTCAAGTACCATATCTTCAGATGAAATATTTTTGAAAAGAGAATCCTCATCCATCTCCATCAGATTTTTCATACCAAGGAAAAAATTTCTATCACCACCTTCAATTTGTTCTGCTACCTATACTCCTTGGCCATCAACAATTTCCATGGGTTGTTCTTGAGTAGATGTTCCCTCATCGACATTTGTAGTATCTCTTCTTCGATCATACAACTTTTTTCTTGTCTTTTTATTGCCCATCACAAATTGATCAAATTTGAATTCACCTACATGCAAAAATAACACATGTACAAATACTTTAACCTCTATTTTTGAAGATCTAGGTCTACATCCAATAAAGATCACTGATTTAATCAATTACACATTTTAGAGCATGGTACCTAAGAATACAACTCTGCCCCTATTGAAATCAGTGGTTCTTTTTTCTCTAAATTTAAATAATTTAATAATTTAAAAAAGCCCAAAAAACTATAAAAAGTTTAAAAAGTTAAAAAAGGCATTAAAAAACACTATCAAATCATTGTGTTTTTTAATATGACTCTACCCCTATTGAAATTAGTGGTTCTTTTTCTCCAAATTTCTATAATTTATTAATTTAAAAAAGCCCAAAAAACTAAAAAAAGATTAAAAAAAGGCATTAAACAAACACTTTCACATCATTGTGTTTTTGAATGACTCTTCCCTATCGAAATCAGTTTTTTTTTTAATTTGTTGTAATTCAATAATTAAAAGAAATTAAAAAAGCCACAAATTCTTTTTTTTTTAACAAAGGAATAGTTTCGACCGAATGGGATTTGGCCGAATCCCATTAGATAGAATCCCATTAGGTCAAATTTGTCTATGTGGCATCCTATTTGACAGCCAAGTCACCATTTTCTCAAACTTTCTCAAACTTCCAACTTCTGCTAAATATTATTGCAATCAAAAAAAAAAAAATTTAAAAGAAAAATACTCTTTTGTAGAGCTCCGAACATTAAATCTGGAAATATATATATTTTTATATTTTGAGTAATTTTAGGATATAAATATTTGAAAATAATGCAAGTTAGTTGTTCAAGTTCAAAAAGAGGCTAATTTGAAATTTAAAAAAATAGTAAAACATGATTAAAAATTTTGGAAAATATATGATGCCCTAGAGGAGAGAATCCTCTTCAAAAGGGTATAATTTGTTTTTTGAAAATGAAAAAAAATTAAACAATAGTTGATGTCAACTGAAAACTATCAAAATCAGGTAAGTTTGACTTTAAAATGTTATTACGAGAAAAATATAGATCAAAAATTCATTTTTTTTCCATGCCCTAAATATTGAAGTCATCTATTTGGGAAAAAAAATCATGAGAAAATACATTTTTTTTCTATTTGTTTCTTGACGTTAACTGAATGTCACTTTTTCTTCAAATTTTTAGCATTTCAAAATCTGCTCTTAAATTGATAAAAAAAAATATATCAAAACAATTTTTTTAAAAATCTAAAAAATTAGAGTAATAAACTTCAACAAGAGATCTACATTTTCTTAGTTTACATCATTTTGAAATTCAAAACATAAAGACCACTTTTATGTGGTCGAAGTTGAGATTTTTTTTTTATGTTGGTTAATTCCTTTATAAAGTGTGACACAGGTTTGTACTTTTACCCGTAGACGCACACAGAATATCTACTTCACATATGTAAGAGAATGAGTTGATGCTACTAGGCTCGTTCATGCCTGTAGGGGTCATGTGGATGTTGTCAGGCTCGAGCTGCATGGGTTGTATGCAGCCCAACTCGAATGGGCACCGACAAAGGGCAGCCTCCTTTGATAGTAGGGGTCACGGGCCAGACAGGGGCCGAATGGATGCCTTGGGAAAAGGTGTCTACCTCGAATGAGAGCATGCCTGAATGCCCATGGTAAAGGTGTCGACAGGCTCTACATGCCACAACACCACTCTACGCATTTGCAAACAAGGGAGTCCATCACAGCTCGGCCTAGTTAGGCCCTTCCTCACATGTGTTGCTCATGGATTTAGACTCCTCAATCCACCAATGGCATCGACCAAATCAAATCCTCCTCCAAATTAGTAATCAAAAAGCCTCAGATCAACCTCTTCTCCCAACACATCTGTAATGTGTTTCCCCTATTTGTTCTTTTAGTTTATTGTATTATGTTATTTTTTTATTATTTGTGATCTTTTAGACTAGATAGAAGTTGCAAAAGGGGTTTTGGTTTTTGCATGTACTTGTTTTGCCAGATAACAATGTAATATATAACATGCAATGATAAACCAAAAAAGCTATATCAGATATGAGCAAAATATTAGTGACCCAAAACATTAAATAGTCCAAAACCAATTACAGAAACATACCCATATCAATTTCTTCAACTTTGCAAGTTTGTTGTAGGTGAAACAACAATACAAGCTATAGGAAATCACCTCCAGATCATCTACAGAGGAATGTTCTTCATCAACAATGAATATCAACAATATTTGTGGTTCTAGGTGCCCCTATGCTTAGAGATAATACCCCAAAAAGAAAGGTGTTGATCCTCCTAAAGACCCATGTCTTCCTTGTAGTTGTACGGCCAGGTTAGGGTCTATAACAGCAATCAAACAATCTGAAATCCTCCGTCTTTTGTGCTAGATAATGACAGTTCCTTTATCAATGAACTCCAATGATAAATCTGCCCAAAGGATGAGTGTCAAATGTTGTTCACATACAATAACAGCTCTGCCTGAATGGTACATCCTATGGGGATGTACGGCCAACTATGAGAAGCATGAAACTACATCAAATCTGCTTCCATTTCATAGCTAAAGTTTGTAATGCATTCTTAGATGGTCTCTTGAAATTATCATGCCAAATAAGTGAAAATATGTCAATGAAAACCCTTATGCGACAAACTTGTGTTCAACCAATGAAGCACAATGCAAACATTGAGTATATTTGCCTCTTCGAGCACCTGGGGATGATCTTTCACACCTGTAGAATGCTTTTATTAATGGAGTTTTTTGTCTCTAAAAGCTTGGTTTCAAATTTCTCCAAAACCCTCAAACTCTTTGCAGAGCCAAAGCCAAAGCAAATGAAAATAATCCAACATCCCAAATGAATTGTTTTTTCTCCTTTTTTTAATTCCTCTAAGGGGGGTCGATTCACCTTTTGGAGGGAATATTTAATTAAGCCACCTTTTTTTAAAATCCCAAGGTGAGTGCTCCAACAATATGGCTTAAGTGACTTTATTAATATTTCATTTTTGACACTTAACCATTATAACCCAAAGTCCAATATTAAATAAACCTTAAAAATTTATGGACTTTAAAACGAAGGCCCAAATGATCTCGGAATCATGTGAACTATAGACCATTGGAAAGGTCTCGCTAAGATGCTTCATCTCCAACACTGAAAATCTTGAAATGGACAAAAACCCTAATTTGCTAAAAATAGTAAGAATGACCCAAAAGTTTGAAATCTCTTTGGAAAGTGTCATACGACTCCACTGGACACTTGAACACATTGGTGACATCGAAATACTGCCCTGATCAGGCTATCACCAACCTAGAAAGTCAGCTCCGACTGTGCTGCAAGAGAACCCAAAAATGGGGACATTACAACATCGGCCTCTCGGAAAGATCAAAATGTCTATGTTGACTTGCAAACCTCATCCTAGATGAGATTCATGCCTCCAAGACGAACCAGCAGCAAACTTAGTGGGGCTCTGATACCATGAAAGAACGCATAATCTACTGAGCAATAGTTGATCACAAAATGGAGTGAAAGCAATAAGAATTGCAATACATAAACTATGCACAATGAGAGTACATATAGATGAAGAGTTTGAGTCGAATCAGAAGTTGACTCAAAGAGTGGTGGAAAATGAATGTTGACACATAGCTTGGAGAGTTGTGTGGAACTCTCCAAGTTGACACCTAACCACCTAAGGTGGCTTAAAGCCATGTGTGGAATATATGCATAATTACTTATTTAAATAATAAGTAATAGCATTAGTATTCCTACACTAACACATTTTACCATTCATCAATCGAGAAGCAAAAAGACACATTTGTTAATCGTAAATAAAATATATACTTAATTTAGGAATCTATTTGGAGTTTCATTTGATGGAAGACAATTATTTAAGGTATCATTAAATAAGTGTGGCCTTAGACACCATATTTCTAATTTCCATATACATATTGAAAGGAATTAATATAGTAATAGTGGAAACTTTAATAATTTGAATACCACATAGAGATGTCTTTGATAAATTTGGGTCTAGTTGAGTATTTTATCTTGTTAGATTGATTTCGTATTGGCTCCCTTCAACAAATGCCTAGAATCCTTGATTGGTTTGGGTGGTGTACATGGGATGCATTCTACATGGATGTTAATCTAGAGGGAACAAGTCAAGGTTTGCAAAGATAATTCTTAATCATGAACACTAATGGCTTTAAAGTTAATGCACATACTCATTTTCTCACTTCATAGCTCTGAATTTCTTACCACTTTTGTCTCTTGGTCTTTTGGTCTAGAATCCTAGATTGAAACAAAAATCTCTGCTCACCATTCGTGGTTATGAACAGCTTGGCAGGAGGAGGTACTCCAACAAAGTTCCTTTTAATTGACGATGGTTGGCAAGAAATAATGAATGAATTCAAAACAGGAGAACCATTTATTGAAGGCACCCAACAACTTTCCTAAACTATTCCCCAAGGGAAATCTTTAATGTCTAACTATAAGAAGAGTTGGCTAGAACATGCATGTGTCATGCCAGGAAAACAATAAAATATTAAAAAAAAGGAGGACCATATTAAAACATATAAAACACAACCAAACATAGTAGAAATATTTCCATCGAGATTTTTTTCAAACTAGACAGATTTTTTGAAAGAAATTATTTGTTGTTCTAACTGATTATTTGAATCAGTGAAAGAAATATTCAATTAAAAAGCTAGCATTAAGATTACATCACTCTCTATTCTGGCCTTGAGATTTTAAGAGCATGGAATTGTGTATACTATCCCTGAGTCGGCCTTGTAACGTGTATATCCTCAGGATTCCTCTATACTTGCTTTATTTGGCAGAGCCTCTGTTTTGGATACCAAGGGTTAAAACAAAGCTTTTGAACGACTAATTAATTTTTTGGGATCCCCGGGTTTGCAACAACACCGGCTGACATCAAGGAAACTAAAAAGTTTCAGAAATACGGTCAAGAGGGTTTTGAAGAATTGGTTGACTGTTTGCCTCATATTGTTAAGCATTTCAGAGAAACCTATGACCTCAAGCAAATGATTATAATTCTGAATTCTGTCATATTTAAAGAATCTGGTGTGGAAAATGACTTTCAAGTAGTTACCTAAAAGTTGCAACGTATTTTTTCATTTTTACAGGTATGTGTACGTATGGCATAACTCAGCAGGTTACTGGGGTGATCTTCTGCCATATGCTCCAAATCTGAAGAGATATGAAGCAACCTTAAATTATTCAGCACAATCACCAGGATATCCAGGCAACTTGCGCGATGTAGCCATGGACAGTATTAAAAAATATGAAGTTGGAATCATTAACCCCAACAAGATTGGGGAGTTTTAGAATGACTTACACATATATCTTGCTTCAGTAGGTATAGATGGTGTCAAGGTAGATGTGCAAAATCTAATTGAAACCCTTGGTAGCAGATTTGGAGGCCAAGTATCTCTAACTCAAAAATACCAACATGCTCTAGAAGATTCTATAGCCAAGAACTTCTCTGAGAATACTTACATCTCTTGTATGAATCACAACACTGATTCAATTTACAGACATGTCTTCTTGTGCAGTTACATCATAGACAACTACAATGCCCTTCTATTTATGGCTTTCAATTTTGTTGTTAAAAATTCTGGATAGAAAATTTATATGAAATAAATTTCCTTAAGGTCCTTGGATTCATGTGTCTCTTTGGGTTATTTATTTCCTACATGTATTTATGATGAAGAAATCATTACTGTTACCAAAAAAAACTTTCAAGCAAAGTGAAACAACCTGAAGTTTGCAGAGGAATTGTTTCCTGGCTGATTTAAAGCCCCACAAAACTATAAAATAGCATTGTGGTGGCTATTTGTCTATGAGACATGGTAATGGATAAGTTTTTTGTTTATCGTTCTTTAATTTGTTGAACCATGAAATTTCTACTCTACGAGTCTAAACTCAAAATCAGAAGCTAAACTTGATCTGAATCTTTAACTGTTGGAGGATAGATTTAATCCCTAAAATATTTGAAAGAGCATAATTAAACTATTTATTTTGGGGACAGATTTTCACTGGGTAAAATGAATGGGATTTGTTTCGTCTCACATTATTTTTTGCTCATATGCTTTTATGCTAAGCCCTACCAATCGGCTGCAAAATTTTCATAGTCCCTTCTTCCAAAAGAGCATATATTATTGATGACGATTTATGAAGCAAAACTAAAAGGTGTAAATTGGATTTCTCATCTTCTTTCCTAGAGCTACACTCAATGCTAAAGAATCTGCAAAAAGTTCTCCAATATTTTTTAGTCTCTTCATCAGAAGATTCTAGACTTGCATTAATAAAAATTGGTTGTTCTATCATAAAGTTGACACAATGCTTAGACAACAAATTATAATCAGGGTTTTAGATTGTATTTCTTATCAGAGATATTATTAAGTAAGTTTTATTTTACTCAATTCTTCCCGGCATTTTCCTGTTGGTATGAAATCCACCATGAAGTATATTTAAGTTGAAATTATCAATGTTGAGACTATTCCAAGAAGCAAGATATATAATAATATAAACCAAATATAGATGCTACCTTTATTTAAATAGCAGAATGAAATAATCTATGACATAAAAACATTACTTTTTGAGGTTATCATAATCATGAAACTCAATCCTTAAAAATTCAAATGGGTTTTTCTGCACAATGTACTATCATTTCATAATATTTTTTATCACTGCATATTTTATTCTGATAATCTGACCTCTTTAGAGATATAAAACTATAAATAGCTGAAGGAATTAAGATTGTTTACTTCATGTAATTAGAAAATTTTGATTTCTAACTCTAATGAAGTGCCTAAGCAATTTCAAGAAGACTGCTATTGTAGGAGCATCAGAGGATTTCATTCTGCGAAATCCAACATCACAAACTCTCTATATTGCCTCTATGGCCTTCAACAACCTACTTTTGGGAGAGGTTATGTTGCTTGATTGGGATATGTTTCATTAAGTGTAGATTTTATATAGCATTGCACCATGCTTTAACAGAAATCAATCTTAAATACATCCTGACCTAATTCTTTTTGTCATTTGAATTTTACAGTAAACATATTGCAGCAGAATGTCATGTTACATAGCACGAGCTGTGGGAGGCTATGGAATATATGTCAGGTATGAAGTTATTGCCATCTGCCTGCTCACTGTTTTAGAGTAAGAGGTTGTGAGCTTCAGAGCTAAAATACTAATCCATTTTAATTATGACCTTAGAGTTCAGAGCTCATTAGGCCTGTCAATATCTTTGTATGCACATGAATATGTGCATGCTTCTCATTATAGTCTAGGTTCTCATGGCTTGAATAAAAGTTCATTTAACCAAAAAGTATCTTGACTTTTACAGCGATAGGCCTCAAGATCATGACTTCAAGGTCCTAATCCTAAAAAAGCTTGTCCTCCCTGATAGATTAGTACTTCGAGCAAGATTTCCTGGAAGGCCCTATAACATCCCACTACGTAACCCCAAAGGGTAAGAGCCAAAAGGGGACAAGATATTTTTTTTTGACATAAGTAACCAACATACACACGTTCAGCTGTCAATTGGTAGATTGATACCATTCATTTTAAACACCAAAGCAAATGTTCCTAATCCCATCTGATAAAAACATGAATCCACAAGCATAAAATATAGGCGGATCCGATACCCACACCGGAATCCGTAAAGCAATAAAGGAACATCACATTTCTTCTCATTAAATACAATGATTACAACTTCTCTTCTAAGAGAGTTCAATTACATAACTGCATATACAATTACAATGATATATTCTAGAATATGATACAAGTATATAACATAGTCCTGAATATGATACAAGGAATGAACGGGTACAAGAACTAAATGAAGGGATGGAAGGAGAGATCATCTCCAACTGGTGCTCCAAAACCTGTTCGCCAGTCCCCAATGGTGATGGCAACGTCTCCCAACCATGTGGACTCCTAAGAGGCCACCCCACCGTGCTCGGAGATAGTCACAAGGCCCAAACGGATGAACAATAATAAGGGGGTACAAGATGGCCAACACTCACATCAGACACAGAGCAGACACGGAGAACAGTGCTTACAGTCAAAGTCATAATATAGGTGTACTCATCTAAGTCATAAATCGAGTACTACTCACGACTCCTAAGGTGCTAGATACTAGAGTGTAATCATATGTGCTCAAAGGGATGGCACGCATGGGACCAAGTACCTCTCATACAGACGAGGAGACTCAATTGTGCCCGAATCCACGCCCCGCAGACGGATGACTCAATGCCCCGTAGACGGATAGGCCTTCTCATTGCATCCTTAGCCTTTACAAGCGCTCAAGGCCATGCACAAGGTTTAATTAACTTATTAGTGTTTTTACCCCAATATTTTAATTTTAGTTATCATTTATTAATGTAACTCTGCTACTAGTTCCCTTGGCAGCCACTTGCAGGCCCCGGGCCCGTAGAGAGCCACTCCAACAGACCACTCTAAAGCCTAGACCTTGTTCATCTCATTTGACTAAACGAGGAATCTAAAAAGAATAAACACTGGTGTAGAAATTAGAAATAGAGGAATGTGGTCTACAAGACAAAAGATTCCATAGACAGTGTAGTGTTATAGAAAACAGCCCTATGTCAGTCAGATCAATTGTGTAATAACTCTAGTGACCCCAGTTTAACCACTCTTCACAAAGGAATGCACGGATATCAAGGAAACACGGCAAATGGTATTGCATGCCTACTCATAGCATGAATTCTACATAATGACTACCATATTTAACATGGCAAAATAAAATGTTACAAATTCTTACAAAATGGAAACCTTAATTTTTCCCTTCTATGGGCAACATAGTGATACAACAATGCCTTAATAATTTGTAGTTGCAATCCTTGATAATGGAAGCATAGTTTTATCTAAAAAGAAAGTATTTCTCTTGCATAAATCTTAGATTCCATGCTATAGTTTAAATCTCTTGAGTTTTCATAGGTTTAGGTTTTTAGATCCAAAGGAGGAGGAATGAGTATCTTACAAGAGTCTTTTACCAAAAGAATTAGATTTAGGGCCTAACACAAAAAAAAAAGAGTCAAAATAACTACAAAGTATGGCTACACCAAAAGGCATTCAACAATCATGCATAAACGAACAATTGCACCCATGTAAGACAATTGGACAATCACAATCACAATAGACCATGCCCTTATTTAATTGGCTATACACAATACATCAACTTTAAGTATAAATTTAAAAATGAAAATCCTACCCAATGTCATAAAAGCGTAATTATTTTCAGAAACAACATTCTATTGATTGACATTTGCCACGTGGTCATGACACCCAAACCTAATTACTACACAATATAAACAAAACCAAAGAGGGAAAAATCTCTATCTTGTGCCCTAAATACATCAGATTTTTATCTAAATGTCTAATTATTTTTTTATCTCACTGATTTGCATTATTATACATTTTATTTTGTTTATACATGAAATTGATTTGCATTGATAAATTCAGAAGCAAATTTCGGCAGTATAAATATCTTGCATCCAAATAGATTTTGGCATATAATTTTTCTTTTTACAAAGGTAAAGATGGGGTTTCAGTTTCTTTTTTTGTGCCTAAAGAAATTGCAGCAAACATATATTTAAAGGCAGTAATGGGGTTTCATTTTTCTATTTTTTCTGTGCTTAATGGAAACAATCAAATAAATTTCAGTTTATAAAGAGGCAATAATGGGGTTTCAGTGTTTTTTGTGCTTAATGAAGTCACAGCAAATATATTCTAGTTCTTGTTGTGCTGGAAAACAATGATAAGAGGTAAATACCTCTTCCCAAATCGCACTCCCTTCAACTTGCCTCAGATCTGCAATGAAATGCTTACCTGAGTCGATGCAGTCACTCTCTTCTTCCACATTTTTTTCTTCTCCCCTGTTTCTTCTATGTCTTCTCTCTCCGAAAACAGAGTCTTTTTCCTAAAACCGTGGTGTCCTCTCAAAAATAGCTCGTGTCCTCTTTTTAAGCTAACTGCTCTCCTTAACTCCTCCGTCCCCTTTTTATCTGCCCCCGGAGATATTTCTTTGCTGTCTTCAATGAATTGCCAACTCCTCCTTCCACGTCTCCTTCAATCATCTCGCAATCTGATATTTTTATTTTCCCCTTCTCCTCTCTTCTCCTGACCTCTCGTTGACTGCCTTTTTTCTGCTTACATACGCTGCCTCAGATATTTTCTCCATTTAATATTTACCAACACTCATCGCCAGCACAGCAAGAAGGTTGTTACATCCTACCCCCCTAGGACTAGGCTTACTCCTGGAAGCCTGCAAATGCTAAGATGTATCCAAAGCACACATTAGACCAAAAAAAAAAAATTCGATACAATCAAAGGAAACCATGGAGAAAAAGTCTCAACAAATGGACTGGCAAACTACACATGACCATAAGGTAATCTGGACAGTAAGACCACAACACAGAAACACTACACTAACCGGGTGTAGTGGCTAGGGTAGGGTATAGGGAATAGGGCCTGTGACTATCTCCAGTAACCACCATCAGGGATAATAAGAGTACACTTAGGCCTGTGAATCTAGGTGGAGTTGATACTCAGTACCTGCAACACTCCAAGCACACGTCAAAGTACCTGTGCATATATATATATATCATATAGCCGAAGCAGCATCAATCATGTAAGCATGAAATCTATCATAAGTAATAATAATGTCCACATCATAATAGTATCGAGATTGCATGTCACCAGTGCCAATACAAAATAATAACAAGATGTGTAATCCAAAAATAAAGTATACAGTCATCCAAGTCCATCAAGATAAGAAAAACATAATACAAACACGGGGCTCATTACATCCCCTAGAAGTCTACAAAAAGATATGGATAAAGGTCTCTCATCCTCGTCGCATCTTCCCAAGATGCTGAGGTCTCACCATCAAGATCCCATTAGACCCTTACCTGCTCTATGTCCCGACCCCTGAGGGTCAACCTCCAATGCTGAAGGATGCGTACGAGTTCCAAAGAAAGCTGCCCATCTGCCTCGACCTACAAAGCAGTCCAATCAAGAACATGGGTCACATCAGGAATATATTGTCTAAGAACTAAAACATGGAACACATCGTGGATGCGTGATAGACTCGGTGGTAATGCAAGGCGATAGGCAACAAGACCAATCCTCTCAAGGATCTCAAAAGGTCCAACAAAATGAGGTGCCAGCTTCGAGCCCTTCCCATAATGAATGGGGCTCTTCCATGGATGAACTCTCAAAAACACATGGTCACCTACTGAGAAGTGGCGATCCAACCTACGAGCATCGGCATACTTCCTCTGCCGATCCTGAGCTGTAGCCAACTGCTCTCTGATCCGCACTACCTACTGCTCCATATCCTTAAGCATCTCTAGACCCAAAATAACTCGATCCTCGAAGCGATCCCAACTCAACGGAGTGCGGCATGGCCTACCATACAAGGCCTGGAAGGGAGACATATCGAGAGAACTGTGATACCCATTGTTATAAGCAAACTCAACTAGGTACAAATAGTCCTCCCAATGAGACTGTCGATCCATAACGTACATCCGAAGCATATCCTCTAAGACCTGATTAACCCACTCCATCTGTCCGTCAGTCTCGGGATGGTATGCAGAGCTGAAATTAAGCTGAGCTCCCAAAGCATGCTAAAGAGAAGTCCACAAAGTTGAAGTGAACACTGGATCACGATCAGAAATGATCCTACAAGGAATACCATGCAAATGCACAATATCCTCCATAAACACTCGAGCTACAGACGCTGCAGTGTAGGAAGATCTCATGGGTGAGAAGTGTGCCACCTTGGACAACTTGTCCATTGTGACCATAATAGCATCATGACGACATGAAGACATAGGTAATCCCACTATGAAATCCAGAGATATCATATCCCACTTCCATCCAGGGATGGAATGAGGCTGCAATAATCCTACTGGGTGCTGATGCTCTGCCTTCACCCGCTGACACTCAAGACACCGAGCCACAAAATCAGCAATATCTCATCGCAAACCTGCCCAATAATACAACTGTCGAAGATCAGCATGCATCTTCGTGACACCCAGATGAGCTGAATAGGGTGCACGATGGGCTTCTGATAAAACCAAGGAACGAAGATCACCAAAATCTGGAACATAAATACGACCAAGATGTCGCAAAAGTCCATCAAGTTCAAGAGAGAACCCTGCAAACCTACCCTCAAGGACTCTCCCAGACTCAATCTCCGCTCTCACCTCCTGATACCAAGTATCACTAGGAAGTGACTCCAAAATACGGCTCCGCAAATCCACTCCAAGAGACAAAACTGAAATCTTATGTCTCCTCCTGCTCAAGGCATCCGCAACAACATTCTCCTTACCCTGAATGTAGCAAACCTCAAAGTCATACTCACAGAGGAACTCCATCCAACGGCCCTATCGAGCATTCAAATTCAGCTGAGTGAAGATATACTGCAAACTGCAATGATCACTATGCAACTCAAACCAATGTCCCAAAAGGAAATGTCTCCAACGCACAAGTGCATGGACAACAGCCGCTAACTCCAAATCGTGGGTGGGGTAGTTCAGCTCATGATCCTTGAGCTTATGAGACTCATATGCAATCACTTGTCCCTCCTGCATGAGAACCGCCCCCACACCCTCCAATGAAGCATCGGTGCACACTACAAAATCACCTGTAGGATCTGGCACTACCAAGATAGGTGCACTAGTCAGCCGTTCCTTAAGAGCCTGAAACGCTGACTCACACTAATCTGACCACACAAACTTCTTCCCTTTCTGCTAAAGAGAAGTGATGGGATGGGCTACCCGAGAGAAATCTCTCACAAATCGGCGATAGTACCCTGCTAATCCCATGAAACTGTGAAGCTCAGTCACATTCGTTGGTGCTGGCCAATCCACAATAGCCTGAATCTTAGAAGGATCCACTGAGATAGCTTCTCCTGAGATGATGTGACCCAAATATCTCACCTCAGTCTGGAAGAACTCACACTTGGCCAAATTGCCAAACAACTGATTATCCCGCAAGCACTGCAACACTTGCCGCAAATGGCCTTCATGCTCCTCCATAGTCCTCGAATAAATCAAAATATCATCAAGGAACACGAGAACAAACTGGTCAAGATAGGTGCGAAACACCCCATTCATCAAACTCATGAAAACTGATGGAGCATTGGTCAACCCAAAAGGGACAACCGTGAACTCATAATGCCCATAGCGTGTACAAAATGTTGTCCGATGAATGTCTACCTCATGAATGCGAAGCTGATGGTATCTTGACTTCATATCTATCTTGGAGAACACCTTGGCTCCCCTCATCTGATTGAACCAATCATCTATTCGAGGCAACGGGTATCGATTCTTCACCGTCACTTTGTTCAACTGGCGATAATCAATGCACAAGCGAAGAGATCCGTCTTTCTTCTTCACGAAGATGACAGGTGCTCCCCAAGGGGATACACTAGGATGAATGAAACCCTTCTCCAGTAACTCCTCTAACTGTAACCGCAACTCACCCAATTCCTGAGTAGTCATGCGATACGATGCCCAAGAAATAGGCTCCGTACCAAGAATGAGATCGATACGAAAGTCTATGTCATGCTTAGGCGGCATACCTGGAATATCACTCGAAAAGACATCTACAAACTCTTGAAGAATAGGATGATCATCAAGAGATACCTCCTAAATCCCACCCTCAACAAGATCACTAACTGAAATAGCAAACATCTGACAACCTTTTTGCATGGCACGCTTCAGCTGCATAGCTCAAATCACACGGAGAGAAATGGGTCTCTGAACCCCAACTAACTCAACACGCTCCCCAACATCGTCAACACACTAAACTGACTTATGCCAACAATCTATACTGGCTAGGTGGGTCTCCAACCAATCTATGCCTAAAACAATCCCGTAGGACCCCAAAGGCAACACACAAAGATCCACTGTGGTAGTGAAGGTGCCCAAATCCAACACACAACCACGAACAATGGAGTCTACAAGCACCTTGGATCCAGTAGCTAACTCAACCTGCCAACCAACGTCTTGCCTTGCCACCACGAGTCCACAATGCTCCACGAGAAAAGGAGAAATGAAAGAATCTGAAGCTCCTGAATCAAACAAGATAGATGTGGTAACCCCACATAACACACCTGAATACTCGACTACGGTGCCCTGATGCTCAGCTTCACGGTTATCAATCGCCGCAAAAACTCTATGTGATCTGCTAGCCTCACCTACTGTAGGCTTTGAAGTAGCCTGTCTCTGACTACATCCAGCCACTAATCTCTGAGAACACTGAGCAGTTATATGACCATGCTGCCCACAAGCATAACAACCACTCCTGCCAAAACCTCGGCCTGAAAAAGGTGCACGTGACTGTTGGGATCCACCACCCCTAGAACTCTACTGAGCACTCTGAAAACTCTGA
The DNA here is from genome assembly GCA_027924645.1 of Cunninghamia lanceolata. Lineage (NCBI taxonomy): Eukaryota > Viridiplantae > Streptophyta > Pinopsida > Cupressales > Cupressaceae > Cunninghamia > Cunninghamia lanceolata. The sequence goes on from BSBN01000534.1 coordinate 27,478,096, forward strand.
CGGACCACTCTGCTGCCTACTCTGAGAGCGATGACGTGAACGATCTCTTGCAAACGAAGTACCAGGATTTTGCCCACTCTACTGAGACTAAGCAAGCCTATGCCTCTGTCGCTGACCATGTCTAGGAGGTGCAGTATGAGATCTAGATGGTCTAGCTCCCTGAGACTGTGTACCCCGAGCAACTAATCCTAAAGGAGGGGCACTACCAATCTGAACACCTGCCTGACCACCAAAACCCCTAGTCAAATTCTCCTCTATCAACCTCGCCTTCTCCACGGCAACCTCTAAGGTCTTCGGCTCAAACACATGGACACCACCACTAATATGGGCATTCAAGCCCCTGATGAAATGTTGTACTAACATCGGCTCATCATCAGAAATGCTAGCATATTGCTTCAGCTCAAAGAAGCAGTGCTCATACTGATCTACTATCATAGTCAACTGACGAAGTTCATGGAACTCATCAGCACATCTCTGTCGATAGTAGTCTGAAAGAAATCATGCATGGAACCTCTCTAAGAATAGTCCCCATGACATGGAAGCAATATCTAGGTGAAGCTTCTGCTCCTCTACTCTCCACCATGTAGATGCAAAACCTCTGAGATGCATAATGTCACATCGAGCTCTAGTATTGCTACTATAAGGATGCATAGCAAAGTATCGATCAAGATCAATCAACCAAGTCTTTGCCTCGGTACCTGTACCAGAACCATCAAAAGTAGGGGGATGAGCCCTAAGAAGATCCCTCATGTGACCTGCAGTAACACTATCTCCATCCACCCTATCCCTCACAACAACTACTCTCAAATGATCCGGACTACGAGAACGCTCACGCTCAGCTCTAGCACCCTGACCATCCTGACGAGAAGGGTGTGACTCTGCCTCATGAGATACCTCCTGACAAGGTCCTAATCGGTCCAAAATCTGCTGTAAAATAGCTAAAACATGAGCACCCCTGAGCCCTTTGACTTGATTCTCAACACGCGGTTCCTCCTGACGCTCACCCTGATTGCCTTGATTACCCTGATTACCCTGATTGCCTGGATTACCCTGATTACCCTGATTGGCATCATGTCAGGTGCTACATCGAAGAACAGTGGCTATGCCTCTAATTCTGCCTCTAGCTCTACCCCTAGGAGGCATCCTAAAGGAACATAGAACACATCAAAATAGATCATCATAAAGACAACCTAAGCACCATACTAAGGCATGAAAGCATAACAACAAGACTATGAAACTATATAACAAGCTCACGCCACACACGCCAAACACAACAAAACATAGAAGGCTTAAGTACGCCAGAGCTCCCAGTGTGTGAACATGGGCTCTGATACCAGATGTAACATCCCGCTACGTAACCCCGAAGGGTAAGAGCCAAAAGGGGACAAGATAATTTTTTTTTGACATAAGTAACCAACATACACACATTCAGCTGTGAATTGGTAGATTGATACCATTCATTTTAAACACCAAAGCAAATGTTCCTAATCCCATCTGATAAAAACATGAATCCACAAGCATAAAATACAGGTGGATTCGATACCCACACCGGAATCCATAAAGCAATAAAGGAACATCATATTTCTTCTCATTAAATACAATGATTACAACTTCTCTTCTAAGAGAGTTCAATTACATAACTGCATATACAATTACAATGATATATTCTAGAATATGATACAAGTACATAACATAGTCCTGAATATGATACAAGGACTGAATTGGTACAATAACTGAATGAAGGGATGGAAGGAGAGATCATCTCCAACTGGTGCTCCAAAACTTGTTTGCCAGTCCCCAATGGTGGTGGCAACGCCTCCCAACCATGTGGACTCCTAAGAGGCCACCCCACTATGCTCGGAGATAGTCAGAAGGCCCAAATGGATGAACAACAACAAGATGGCCAACACTCACATTAGACACAGAGCAGACACAGAGAACAGTGCTTACAGTCACAGTCATAATATAGGTGTAATCATTTAAGTCATAAGTCGGGTATTACTCACGACTCCTAAGGTGCTAGATACTAGAGTGTAATCATATGTGCTCAAAGAGATGGCACGCATGGGACCAAGTACCTCTCATACAGACAAGGAGACTCAATCGTGCCTAAATCCACGCCCCGCAGACGAATGACTCAACGCCCCATAGACGGATAGGCCTTCTCATTGCATCATTGGCCTTTACAAGCGCTCAAGGCCATGCACGAGGTTTAATTAACTTATTAGTGTTTTTACCCCAATATTTTAGTTTTAGTTATCACTTATTAATGTAACTCTGCTACTAGTTCCCCTGGCAGCCACTTGCGGGCCCCGAGCCCGTAGAGAGCCACTCCAACAAACCACTCTAAAGCCTAGACATTGTTCATCTCATTTGACTAAATGAGGAATCTGAAAAGAATAAACACTGGTGTAGAAATTAGAAATAGAGGAATGTGGTCTACAAGACAAAAGATTCCATAGACAGTGTAGTGTTATAGAAAACAGCTCTATGCGAGTCAAATCAATTGTGTAATAACTCCAGTGACCCCAGTTTAACCACTCTTCACAGAGGAATGCATGGATATCAAGGAAACACGACAAATGGTATTGCATGCCTACTCATAGCATGAATTCTACATAATGACTACCATATTTAACATGGCAAAATAAAATGTTACAAAGTCTTACAAAATGGAAATGTTAATTTTTCCCTTCTATGGGCAACATAGTGATACAACAATGCCTTAACAATTTGTAGTTGCTATCTTTGGTAATGGAAGCGTAGTTTTATCTGAAAAGAAAGTATTTCTCTTGCATAAATCTTAGATTCCATGCTATAGTTTAGATCTCTTGAGTTTTCATAGGTTTAGGTTTTTAGATCCAAAGGAGGAGGAATGCGTATTTTACAAGAGTCTTTTACCAAAAGAATTAGATTTAGGGCCTAACACAAAAAAAAATAGTCAAAATAACTACGAAGTATGGCTACACCAAAAGGCATTCAACAATCATGCATAAACGAACAATTGCACCCATGTAAGACAATTGGACAATCACAATCACAATAGACCATGCCCTTATTTAATTGGCTGTACACAATACATCAACTTTAAGTATAAATTTAAAAATAAAAATCCTACCCAAACCTAATTACTACACAATATAAACAAAACCAAAGAGGGAAAAATCTCTATCTTGTGCCCTAAATACATCAGATTTTTATCTAAATGTCTGATTATTTTTTTATCTCACTGATTTGCATTATTATATGTTTTATTTTGTTTATACATGAAATTGATTTGCATTGATAAATTCAGAAGCAAACTTCGGCAGTATAAATATCTTGCATCCAAATAGATTTTGGCATATAATTTTTCTTTTTACAAAGGTAACGATGGGGTTTCAGTGTCATTTTTCTGTGCCTAAAGAAATTGCAGCAAACATATATTTAAAGGCAGTAATGGGGTTTCATTTTTCTGTTTTTTCTATGCTTAATGGAAACACATCAAATAAATTTCAGTTTATAAAGAGGCAATAATGGGGTTTCAGTGTTTTCTGTGCTTAATGAAGTCACAACAAATATATTCTAGTTCTTGTTGTGCTAGAAAACAATGATAAGAGGTAAATACCTCTTCCCAAATCGCACTCCCTTCAACTTACCTCAAATCTGCAATGAAATGCTTGCCTGAGTCGATGCAGTCACTCTCTTCTTCCACTTTTTTTCTTCTCCCCTGTTTCTTCTGTGTCTTCTCTCTCTGAAAACAGTCTTTTTCCTAAAACTGTGGTGTCCTCTCAAAAATAGCCCCCGTCCTCTTTTTAAGCGAACTGCTCTCCTTAACTCCTTCGTCCCCTTTTTATCTGCCCCCGGAGATATTTCTTTGCTGTCTTCAATGAATTGCCAACTCCTCCTTCCATGTCTCCTTCAATCATCTCGCAATCCGATATTTTTATCTTCCCCTTCTCCTCTCTTCTCCTGACCTCTCATTGACTGCCTTTTTTCTTCTTACATACGCTGCCTCAGATATTTTCTCCATTTAATATTTACCAACACTCATCGCCAGCACAGCAAGGTGATTGTTACAGGCCCACTCGTGATTGTCTCTTTGTCGATCACAAGGGATAAGAAAAGGTGATGATATCACTTACACTGTACAAAGCCATGAATTTGTTTGTAATTTATGTATTGTACCATTTTTTTCTTTCAATGATCATCTCTCATTTGTTTGAAATGTGTTTGTGAGTTGGTTCTACAGCTTGCTCAACATGAATGCATGCACAGGAGTTGTAGGAGTGTTCAATTGCCAAGGAGCAGGATGGTTAGATGAGCATAAATGCATTGAGGCATATGACAATCCTCCTGAATGTGTTACAGGGTGTGTTCAGTCCAATATATGTGGAATTTTTAGTGGATGTTGCAAAGGAAGAATGGAATAGGAATTGTGCAATGTATACCCATAATACAAGTCTGTCATTACAAAACATTGTATTCTTTTACCCTGATATCTAACTACCTACTCATAAAAGTCTGGAAAAAAATCAGAGATGAGTTTAAATTAAAGGTTTATACAGCACTACGTACACTAAAAGTTTTGCCAATTTGGAAGTAGCCTTGGGGTTTTTAAGAAAAACAGTCTCATGGACAAAATGTTGTACTCAATGAAGCTTTAAGACTTCCCAATAAAATGCCTCAAAGAAATGCAATCTCATGGAATGCAATGATCCCAAGATATGCACAAAACATAGATTGAGACTGCTTTTATAACTCTAGTTAATCGAAACATTTGAATTATAGATGTCAGACATTTTTCTCTATTGCTTGTACCGCTTAGTAGAATGTATGCCCATAATACAGGTCTGTCATTACAGAACATTGCATTTTCTTTTACCATGATATCTAACTACCTACTCATAGAACTCTAAAAAAAATCAGGGATGAATTTAAATTAAAGGTTTATAAGGCATTGTATAGACTAAAAGTTTTGCCAATTTGGAATATCTGATTGAGTAGAGGCAATTCAGTCTCATATGGTCTATTGGTGAAGTCACTTGCACCCTCAATCTATGGGCACACTTGGATAAAGAAACTCATTAGTTTTAACTGTATTGCAGGGATATAAGCATGATGATGGTTGGTGACCCTTCTGTGGCCAAGTCCCAACTCCTAAGGGCCATTATGAATATTGCTCCTTTGGCAATATCACCCACAGCACGGAGTCATCTAGGGTAGGTTTGACAACTGTTGTCACTTCTGACCAAGAGACAAGCAATTTGTGTGTTTGTACATATGTGCCTGGCTGTATTCTGTGCATTGTTGTTGTTTAGAGCCCTAGCTAGTAATACCATATGTTATGATGGAGATAACCTAACATTCGTTTTTTAAGTCAAAGACTGGATGGTTCTGTAAAAGTATTTACTTGAAGTCCTTGGCTAATCAATATGAACCTTGAAGTAGTTAATGTTGTATGCATATATATACAGACATTCTTGAAATGTGATACACAATTTATTAAGTAAATCCTATAGAATAAAATATAGAAAACTAAAATTAAAGGCTCTGGTTAAATCCACTGCTTACACTTGAAGATATTATGGTTTGTTGCTAGTGCTTTCATACAAGAACTATGATAATTTGTCAAATTCATACTTGCATAAAACCAACAATTCAAAGAGAATTTCAAAATTGCTTAAAAATTATATATTAATGTTTGAAGGGCATGGAAATTCAGCCCACTCATAAAGAGACACAAAGACCAATCACTTATACAAACAACACAAGAAATTGTGTCTATAACTGTTTGTTATGCAAAAATAATGTAGACTTGTATAACTATCTGGATGCAATATGCTCAATCTAGAATGCTCCGCGGTAAATAGCCAGCACGTTGTCGTGCTGACTGTTTACTCATTTTCGACCCCTATTTGCTGTTGACTTTTATTGTCGACCTATTCAACGACATTCCTTCGACCTGTTCAAAGACATTGTTTGTCGATGGATTTCGACCAACCAGTCGTTTTACAACGTGTCGGCTGGTTAAGATTTATCATCTAGAATAATGGAAGAAGGGCCATAGGCTTCGAGAAACATCAAAGCTAGTAAAAAAACATGTCAGAGAAACTATAGGGCCTGCTATGACATCAAAGAGAATATGCCATAGCAATTTTATTTACAAATAGTCAAATATGATTCATTTCAACATTTAAAAAAACAAGTTCCACAAGCCAAATGACACATAGTATTGTGCACATATAAATTAATTGACTTTGGCCTTGCATGAAACGTAATCTTCATATGTACAGCCATATATAAATACTTCTGCCCCAGATTTAACTTTAGACAGAGATTGCAGCTGCAGCATAGCCCTTATTCTTAAATAAGAGTTAAGAAGGTAGGCCCTTGTATAAACTAAAAACTCACCAAAGGGGGCGTCACTTATTTTTCATACCGAGGGCCTAAATTTGATGGTCGACCTTACCTGTCAAGAAATTTTTTTATGAATATCCTTAAAATATTATGACATACTTTAATCTGTAAAAAATATTTTTAAGCTAAATATATATATACATATCATCAAAATTTTATATAAATTTTGACAGTCTATCCAAAATCTCACCCTTCATATGATACAATTTTTTAAAATTTAATTATATTTTACAGCCCAAAAAAACTAAATACAGCCATACGGCCATCAAATTTAGGCTCCGAGTTAGAGATTAAAGGCTATAAAGAAGGGGGCTGACGTGGGATTTAAGGGGCCCACTTAAATGTGGCGCCCCTGCTAATTTTTCCTTTATTTCTTAGAAATTCCATGAGTAATAAGGGGGTGTTAAATGGTAAAGAGGACAGTGGTTTTTTTATTATTAGTTCAGGGTTTTGGCAGGTTTACTAATGTATCGTTTGGATGCAATTATTTCAATTTATTTAGCTAATAGTCATGCAGAATTAAAAAATTTGAGCAAAATAAAATGGGAAAATGTGACTTATGTTTTTTCCTATTGATTGATACTTGAAACAGTAAATGCAAAATTTCAAATTTTTTTTTTCAAATTTCAAAAAATAATTAATTGTCATTTGATGTAAGGACAATTCAAGTGGATGAAGTGACAGAGGGTATTGCAAACTACGGCACAGATGGCTTCTTGTATTTATTTCAAGTGCTATGTTAATTAATGATTTTTAATGATTCTTACAAAATCACAGCTCATTTCTTGCATTTTGCAGAAGACAGCGATCAGAAGTTTTCAACTTGTTTGGGTGCTACGAGATAAAACGTATCTGTGCTTCAGTGAAGGACCGGAGAGTTACGAATGAACATTTTTCTTCAAGCCTGTGAAGCTGCATCTTCGGTAACCCTCTGAATGGACTTCTCTTTCGTAAATTTTTTCATGTTGGGGTGAACTAAACAGTTTTCTGTTATTTTTCTGATGTTTGTTTCTTATTATAACTGAAAGATGACTTCAGAGGAAAAAGAAAAATATGTAGGAATCATTGTTGTTACGTGTACATTGTGTGTTACTCATAGACTGTAACCATCAATTTTCACTGTAATATATCTTTGTACTATAAACTTGAGTGATTTGTTTTTGTATGATTGTAGAACTTTTTTGATCAATAAAAGAGGGATATTATTTGGGATCCTCACCCCTAAGCAAAGATAAACATTCAGCATGCATCCTGTGTTCCTATCGGCCATGTCTTGGACGTGCAGCCATAAGCCATATAGCTTGGACACATGGGCAAACCAATGCATATTCAGATTACCAAATCAAGAGAAGGGCAGAGAGCCCTATTACACACACAAAAAATCCATACACAAGGTGGGTGAAAACTGTTTCTTTCAGAGCTCCATAGGAGAAGTACAAGCAGCATCAACAACGAAAGCTTTACTGGAACTTCAGATGCATCATCTCTACCAGCAGCCCCATCATCAACCTGTCTTGCTCAAGTTGTGGAAGGCATGTTCATTATCAAGCACCCTTCAACACTACCATTGCCATCATATGCCTCATTCTTTCCTGGTGCGTAAATGTTCTTTCTGTTAAAACGTTTTTCAAAGACATGAAGTACTCTTTTATGCATCTCCTGTAAGCTTGAGCCTTATCTTTGCAGTTTTGATGCTGGACCCTAAAATTTATTGCTTTTTCTTTAAGTGTATTTTATGTCTCTGCTATGACTGTTGGCCAAATGGCCAACCCCTATATTCTTGAATCATATCTCTATGACTATGATGTCGGCCCTAATCATCAGCCCCTTCCTCAATTGGGTTTTGCTCACAGCTATTTCCATTTTTAGTTACCAATTACTAGGGTTTCAGTGCTTTAGTGCACTCATCTCAGATTGCCCTTTCTAAATTTGCTATCAGTGTATAGTTAGAGCTTCAGTTAGGGTACTCCTGTCCCTATCTCTTTGCTTATCATACTTGGATGTACTCTAGAGTCCCATTGATTGTTTTTGATCACTTGCGGACATAATTTATAATTTCTCATCTGCTGAACTTTCCTGCTAATCCCCTTGAATATAGTCTTGTCCACAAGCCATGCCTAAGTGACCTTAGATAGAATGTGTTGGTTCTGTTTATATCAATTGTTAACACTGAACAATCGGAGTGCCATTTGCTTTTGAAAATGCATGGCTTGCTTATTGAAAAGATTGGTTTCGGTACATGGAAAATCTTGTGACTGCCTCTTTAGCATTATCTTTCACAATGCCAAATTCCATGTAGCAAGTCTGGTCTGCTCTATGAGGAACACTAGTGCAAATAGCCTGTTGCTCATTTTCAGATACATTTCTCTATTTAATTTTACTGCTTGTCAGTTTGACTATTAATGCCATGTACAATTTGAGAGTTTCCATAGTGTGTATATATATGCTTTAGGATACGGTTTTTAGGTTAGTTTGTTCACCGTTGCACATATCAGGATTAGACCTATTTGGCAAATTTATGTATTATTAGATTAATGTCTGACATGTGGAGTTTCTCTACGAGACCCATTACTGGGCATTTACTCTTTTATCCCTGGTGATGGGTCTATTAGTAAGACCTGAAAGGCTGGACATTAATTTAATAATACAAGAATTTTCAAATAGCTCTCATCTTAAGATATAAATTTCTTCTTTTATCTTCTTCATACTTTTCCCCTGTTCCCAAAATCTAGCTAAGAAAGATGACTAATCTCATAAAATGTATGTTCCAAAACCTTTGTATCTGTTTTGCAACATAACAAGTATCTCACATTCACACTCAACTACTCTGCAAGAACAGTAAAATTTTCAAGCCAACAGTATAAATGAGTTTTTGTCAAGTGACAGTTATTAACTTTCATAGTACAATATTTGCATTTGATTTGCCATAGCTTGTGCTTATTAACTTAGATTTATCTCATAAAATCACACTTGAACTCAGTGCATTCTTCCCATAATTGGTATTGGAGGGCATATTAGATTAATACATTATTTACATAGTAAATACTACAAACTCCTTGATGACCTTTTTAGTGTATTAATGACTAGAAAATGCTACTCAATGCTAAGGTACTGCATCCAGCATCCTTAGGTATGTTTTGAATCTTCATTTTCTCCTCTCATTATTTGGAGAGAATGGTTATCTAAAGTTAAACTTTAAGTCGTTTTAGGTTATTGTAATTTCTTGCTTGGGATTTACATTGTTATAGAATTTGATTTTCAAGGTTATATGACTGTTGAGATATCTGTATACAGGGTTACTTTTATAATTGCATTCAGTGTCCTTTTGGTTGGAGCTGCTCTAAATGACTAGCACAATGAAGATGAAGCTTTTTTTTCTACCTATTGTTATGTTGTAAAGACCGGGGTCATTGCAGGAGGAGCAGTGTTGTCTTTGGTCACTTTAATACCGGACATTATCTACTATATAATTGCATCTGTTGTTAAGAATTCAGCTGCTTGGATGCATGAGAATCATGATGTTTCTATGACACAACCACAGCCTGGACCATCAAATGCCCAACCTGTTTTTGTGCCTGAAAATGTATACACCCAATATTATGAGAATCCCCAATACATTGATGGCTCACAGCAAATCACTCGACCAGCAGATTGTAGACAGAGTTCAATTTGGAGGTGATGTCACTGAAATATCTTGTCTGTCTATTATCATAGCCTTAAAATTCAAAACATGATTGGAGTCTTCTTGACATATCTCAAGCAACTCCATGTTATTCTTATTGTGATGGGAATAGATATGGACAATTGTTGTAGCTGAACTTCATCCAACCGGCTTATTGGAATCCCACAGTTTTGCAGCACTTATCACATTCTCTACAGTTAGTTTATTATTTTTTCATCTTATTTATGTATGTACTTTTTTCTAGTTTATCTATCCTAGTGTCACAATGGTAGCTGTGGATTAAAAGTGCCTATGCACTTCCCTTTGTGCTTCCTAATAAATCATATTCACACATGATTTTCATTGATTACTACTTCATATTATTATAGTTGGATATATTCCAATTTCATTTAAATGATGCTGCTAAGATTTAGGAGAGATCTTAATTACTTAGTTCTATAGTAAACAGATGTAATGTTCCACTAAAACAGAGCAATTTCAATCTGAACCATGCAAGTTGTTGAGTGCCCCTGTTGAACTTTCTATGATACATCATGTGTTATCTAGGAAGAAAAATTGAATATAACTTTATATGGGTTGCAAGAAATTTTAAATATAATTTTATAGGGGTTGTGTTATTCTGTTATGACCGCTGTCATGAAGAGTTGTACATTATTTTAAAATGAAACAAACAAGTTGCATACATGTACAAGAAACCCCATGATATCTTTTATACAATTTAGGCCCTCTTCTCAACTCATCAAATTAGATCAGCAGTTCTTTGTAAGAATAAAGTCTTCTCCTTCCTACAAGAAATATCTATCCAATGCTACTGCAAACAACTCTTTTGGAGTTTTTCTTCTACTATTCATAATGTTTGTGTAGGCTATGAAGGTTTCGAATAATGTTTTAACATATATTGCTCACTCCATTTATGTCCGATGAGCTGATAACAAGTGCCTGCAGTTTTTCTTGAAGAAGTTTTCACCTCCAATCTTTTGCTTTTACCATAATCAAATGATCTATGTTTGGTCCATGTTGGTTGTATTTTTTCTAGTTGAGTCAAGGCAGAACTAGTCATAACTGGTCAATCTGATTTCTCTGTCTGTATTGCCAGAAGCCATGTGTAGTACTCGCCATTTTATGGATTCAACTATTTTTGCAGTTTGTCCTGGTTTCTATGGTCTTTGTTGTTCTCCTATATTATTATATCTCATATTTATAATATGAGATAAGTAAGGGATCTTGTCATCCTTAGGTTATATCAAATAAGATGCTTGCGGTTGTTTTTTGACTGTGGATTTCCCTGTATTGTTGTCCCCTCTATGGGCACTAAAGTTGGCTGAAAAAGAAACCTTAGCAAGGATGAAAACTAGAAAGCGTGGGTGGAAATTTTTTGTTCAATGACATAGTTTGTATTCAATTTGATGTCTTTCTATTAGTTTTTTGGTGATGAATTTTTGTGCCTGACTTCTATATTTCCTGCAATTTGCACTTAAATCTTGTATCAATGAGTTGTGTTATGACATTTTTTCAATGTTAATTTATGACATTTTCTATGGTAGTAGTCCAATTTTTGCATTCTTCTCTTCTAACTTATTGCAATTGCATTCCTCTATCCTTCATGCTTTGATGGATGTCTATACTGAAATAGGCAAGACATGTTGTTACTTCAAACACAACAGGGTTATAAAATTCCATAGCAAATCATTGACAAAGAGTTGTTTGCCCTTACGGATGTGCCTCCCAGAAGGTGTTCTGTTTCTATGCTTGGATCGAAGAGTCAACTTTTACATAACATTTTGTAATCTTTTATAAATAAAATATTATTTACTCAAGAGAGAGGAATTCCTTTTGATTTCAACATGTTAGGTTGATTTCAAAACCATCAACAGGGCACAAGGTGCAAGGCATTTCAGGGTATTCAGGGGCAAGCGCCAGTAGTTCTTTGATCCATTAAAGAACATTTCTTTGTGATTTTTGGATATTTCCTGGTGATTGAAGGCAAGAAAAGGCATTGCCTTATTTCTTACTGAAATTTTTTATCGTAATAGGTTTAGCATATTTGATGTTGATACATTGTTTCCTTCCATCTTATTTCAATTTCTATTTTCTGTAACTTGAGTTTGTATCAATTGGAGCATGATTTCAGTAGTTTTACTTTCCATGTTAAGCATAGTAGCATTACACTCAATAAATGCACAATTAATCCTGAGTAATCATGACCCGCCGCTTTTGCAATGCCATTTCCCAAATTTTTCAAGAAGTGGTTTTGAATATATATATTCTTTTTGGCTCATTTTACATCAGAAAAATACAAAGCAAAGACAGAATGAAAATGTTTGGTTTAAGGTTAGGGTTAGGGTATTTAAAGTTTCTTCTACTTTGAATATATACTGACAATTTTTGGTTTAAGGTTAGGGTTAGGGTATTTAAAATTTCTTCTACTTTGAATAGATTTCTTTTAGATGTTAAATTTTAAATCACAATGAGGGCCTTTTTTTAATTTATACCCTAATGAGGGTTAAAGTAAAAAACACAGCGCTTTTAGGTCATGCTTCAAGGCAGAACAACTTACTATCTTAGGGCCAGTCATTTGTTTTTACATAACCCTCTCAGGGGAAAATAAAATAGATTTTTTAAAAGTCCTATGTAATTTTTTACAATTACCATGTTTATAATGTTTAACATCTATTTTTTTATTTGTATGCACAATGTTTTTAACATGAAATAACAACAAATGGTACATAGTTCCTGAGTTTTCCCAGTTTTAAACCCGAATAATTGAATTCCATAAATACTATCACTAGGTCGTGTCAATGCTGTGTAAATGGAATGCAACTATGACATTAAGCATAGTTCTTGATTCATTATTAATTTGTTGATAAATTCTCAATTCTTTGTTTGACTACATTTGTTTGGCACAGTTGTAGTTGTTTTCCTTTCCCCTAATTACTTCCTCGAAAAAGTCCAAATGTTAGCTCACAAAATAGACTTTTATATGGTTACAAGAATGTGTCTAACCATCACATGTACATATTCCACATTCCCTACTCCCAAGTCCCATTTTGTTTTAATTTTCTAGGCTTAAAGCTTTGGATACAAAATTGGGGTTTTGAGGAAAGCTTTACAACAACTACCTTTCCAAGAGACTAAACTAGTGGGAAACTAAAGACAGACCATGCAAGATAAAAGAATACACTTAATTTAATTTTAAATTACACATAAACTAATAATGTGCAAATACAAATCATAAAATTTTGGCTTATTACTCCGAAACCTAAAACAATAAATAAGAATTAATTAAAAAAGTGCCAACAAATAAAACAATTATAAAAGTGAATTATTATTTTATTTATTGAAGAAGGGCAAAAGTGAATTGAAAGGTAAGTACCTTATATTTGATAGATTTAGATTTTACTACACAGTCATTAATTTTGTTATATTTACTGTAAAAATTTTTTAAAATTTTATGAATCATTCCAATCCATAAAGTGATGGTTCAATACATATTTTTTTGAAAAAACACTATATTTTATTTACTAGATATCTCTAGGCTAGAATGAGATACGTGTAAATAAAAAATGTTAACTGGTTGATAAATAAAACAATAAATAAGGATTAATTTAAAAAGTGCCAATAAATAAAACAATTATAAAAGTGAATTAAAAATGAAATATTATTTTATTTATTGAAGAAGGGCAAAAGTGAATTGAAAGGTAAGTACATTATATTTGATAGATTTAGATTTTACTACACAGTCATTAATTTTGTTAAAGTACCAGCAAATAAAACAATTATAAAAGTGAATTATTATTTTATTTATTGAAGAAGGGCAAAAGTGAATTGGAAGGTAAGTACATTATATTTGATAGATTTAGATTTTAATACGTAGTCATTAATTTTGTTATATTTACTGTACAGTTTTTTTTAAAAAATTGAGGAATCATTCCAATCCATAAATTGATGGTTCAATACATATATTTTTGAAAAAACACTATATTTTATTTACTAGATATCTCTCGGCATCTTTTACATAGATTTTTCTAAAGATAGGTATACTGGTATATTAACAATTTTGATAATATAAATATACCTTATAACATTATTGTCATAGCCTAACACTATAATGACAACTAATAAATGTAGATTACGTTATCAAATGGTAAATGCATATATTTCTCTATAATAAGTTATAATGATGGTTTAATATGTATTAGATCAATTATAAATATATATTAACATAAATATTAATATGCTAATTTTGAACTATTTATATTCAAAATTAGTTTATTCAATATAGAACCAAATTCCTAATTTTATACTTTAATTATAAATAAATTTAAGAGTTAAAATGGAACTTAATATAGTATTAATAAGGTTACTATATCCTAAATTCCTTAGTAAGCATCTTAAATATAATAATATATAAATAAATTCATGATATAAATTATAATTATTATATGATTAAGATATGTTAATTAAAAAATGTTAACTTTGTCAATTAAATGGCCGACAAATAAAACAATGTTAAAGACATTTGAATGGATAAATCACTTTGTAAATTATAAAATAGAAATAAATTGAGAGCCAAAACAAATAAGAAAATGCACCAAATAAATTATTTTGGAAAGTGCACCAAATAAATCCAAGTTACTATATTGTTATTTATGTTTACATATACTTTTTTATTTACTTTTGAAAATTCAATTTAATATTTGTAATTATATATTATATATTTCTGAAATATTTCATTGTTTTTGGGATTTCACTTTTCATATATTTACTTTGCAAAAACATAATTTGTTTTAATATTTGTTTTACTTTCTTTGCAATAAATATTTGTTTTCGATAGAAAAAATTTAGAATAATAAATATTTAAGAAATGGTGGTTAAAATAGTATACTTGTGAAACGGAAATACTAATAATAGACAAATTCAAATATGTTTTGACCTTATTTATTAGTAATTTAATAAATTATCTTGAATAAAATATATAAATATTATATTTATATATTATAAATATATTAACATTTATATGAGGGTTTAGGAGCACATTTGACCTTATTTATTAGTTAACTAGCATATCTATATTTAAAAAATATATGTAAAATACGCCCAAACCTATTTTTTAATCATTTTACCATACATAGGTGAAATAAGCGCCTCTCGAGAGAGCGTATTTTAGATATATTTTTTAAATATAGATATACTAGTAGATTAATAACATAATCTATTAATCTATATTTTCTAATTCAATTATGTTATAGCTAAACCTAAAATTATATGGATTTAGAATATAATAATGCTTATACAGGATATATTTAATTATTATCTAATTAACATTAAATTTATATAATCATTAACCTAATAAATATTATGGATTAATAATAAATTATATGACCATAGGATATAATCATAATAACTATATCGATAATAATAAATTAACTTGATTTATTATAGACTAGAAATTATTATAGTTATTATAGACCTTAATCATATATTGTATTAAATGCATATTATTATAATTTAATTGAATTAACAAGGCTCAGAAACACAAATGTATAAGTTAAATGGGGAAGTCCCGCATCTATCGATCGACCACAAATCAGATGCTTACTCTCAAACATGCATTGCACTTCACCCTTCCGATGATAACACAAATGAGTCCACCTCATTCATATATCACTTATCGTAGATCGTTCTGTTGAAATTTTTGTGCTATCCTCCAAATAAGCAACCTTCAAAGATTATGGTGGTGCACATTGACATATTCAACAAATACAATTACAACAACATTCATAGCATAATGGTAGGAACCTAACGCAATGCATCTCTTGTTATTCCTTGGTTTTCATTAAATCAACGCCACTATCTTTTCTTGTGTTTTTCCTTTAAAAGGAAAAAATATAAAGGCGTTGCCTTATGTAGTGATTTATTTTTTATGAAAAATATAGTGAAAGCTACACTGAAATGGTGGAGATAAATTTGCATGGAAATGGTGTGCAAAATAAGGAAGAAGCCACATGTACAAATGGAGAAATATTTTATTCTTCTTCTTGCTCTATTTGCTCTATTTGTTGCTACCTCTAGGGTTTATTCTAAACATAGAAAATCATATCATTTTGTTGCTATTATATTTAATGTGCTATGTTTTTGTTACCTTTAGGTTAGTTGTTCTCTATGATTCTTTGATTAGCCAAGACAATGAAAAAATAAAAGAGATTTTAAGGTTCTTTTGATGATAATATTGCATCAAAACCAACTAACAACTAAAAACAAAATTGACCACTTAAAAATAAAACTAGTGTGAGAAATATTTAATAATGAACATAAATGCCCGCATATAAAACCTATGGGCAAAAAAAATCACAATAAAACCAAATGATTTCTTAATGGAAACAAGAGCTGCAATGCAGCTAGAGTCCCTGCCAGTTACAAAGTTGCAAAAGCATGCTAAGAAGGGAAAAATAAAGATCTCACAAATAACACTAAGATTTTTTTTAAAATAGTGAAACAGAGAAGCCAGAGATAATAGAAGATGAACATGGAGAGAAAGAATATGGAAAATCCAGAGCTATCCTCTTTGTTTGAAGAAAGCAAGTTAATGATAAAAGAAACAAAAGATTACCATGAAGACCACCATTTCAGCACATTCTAAAAAAACAAATAGCTCTCTGTGAGAAGCTAAATAAAAAATGCATCTTCAGGAGAACCTTTCCTCCTTCACTTTTGTTCTCCTTCACTTTTTCAATGCTTTACCAGCAGTTGCATTGCCCACCTGAAAAATAAACAAAAAGAATGCATAAATTTTATTTTTTTTTAAAAAGTGTGCATCTCAGCTACTGCAAAAACCAAAAGGGAAAAATGAAATCCTACATATGATATTGCAATCTAGCTATTATCAAATGTATTATAGTGAGCTGGGTGAAGGTTAACTGCATATCAAGATAACTCAGTATCAATGAAGACAAGAATTACCACTGTTCTGTGCACATACCAATGAAAAACCAAATTAAAAGTTGGTCCATGGGAATTTCATTACTTTTCAGCCAGCATTTGTTGGAGGACTCTAATTACTTGGACACCAGCAGAGTGACCAACAAAGTGTGATGGATGATTTTCAACCCATTCAGGATAATGGCCTGTAAAATTCCACAGTAATAATGATAAATATTATGCTATAGATGTATCTTTTGTCTATTCAAATTTAAGCCCATAGCTGATTTAATGTTTCAATCTTTTATGCTATGCCTGTAACATCCTCATATGGCTAGATTTTGCATTCATATATAACATATATGAAGCTTAGTTTTTCTCTGACCAAAAAATGATATAAGCAAGTGGTGTTTCAAAATTAGTTTCTATTAGTTTTTCTAACATCACATTCGACATGATAGAGAACAATTTATTGAGCAATATTAAAAATGAATTTGTCGCTGCCTTTATCAATTATAGAAATATAAATGATCAAAGTACTAAAAATTAACTACAATGAATTTTGGTGCTAAAAATTTCCTTTTGCTGTTGTAACAATGTTATGTGAATGAATCCCCCAAAAAAGTTTTTAATTTCATAATTTGATTAACAAAAAAATTGAAAGCCTAGTAGATGTGACCAAATGGTAAGGCAAAGCAATTTCCACAATGAAGAAATAGGTTGAAATTCCACTTGGTAATTGGTACGCCAAGCTCACTGCTATAGTGTGCCCTGAAAATAGCAAGCTACATAGCGAAGAAATGGGACTGTCTAAATCCCTAAAACAAAACTACAACCATTAGGCTCAAGGTGCCTTTTTACATCCTGGTGTAACAATTAAGATCTCCTAATGGTGAACCAACAAAGCAAAGGTTGCAAGTTTTTTAAAGGCATAATTGGGTGGAAAAGTTTGAGGCTCCTGATACATGTTTGATACTTACTTATAAGTTGTCGATGGTAAAAAGTTGTGCATACAACCTTAATCTACATGCCTATATCATCTGTTCATGATGATAGTAGGTCCTTGACTTATAAATCATTCTCGTTAACTCTTTGGTTTGCTGGTAATTTTCCCATTGGATTCAATTTCATTTATGAAAAACTCTCTTGAACCATGACATCAGATGTCCCCATGGCATCCAAAATAAGTATTTAAAAGTAACAAAATTGGAAATAGGAAAATAGAGTCACAAATGGATACACCATTCAGTTGCCATTACAACTTACAATCTTGTAAATACCTTCATGCTTTGTAGCTTGATAAAAATAAACCAAAATCACATTCACATGTTTTTCAATTACACAAATGAGATAATTCCTACCAAGGAATTATATATGTAAGCAATTGCTTAAGCTACAAATTTACACAAAAAATCCAACTACTCATAATCGTAAGTAGTAAATCAGATCGGTTAAGTTGCTTTATCACTTTACATGTTTGCAGTAACATTTAGCCACTAGTCCTGCAAAAGAATATTCTGAGTCTCTTTGAAAGCCTTAACTGCACTATAATCACATAAAAAAGAGCTTCTTGCACAAGTTTTATTATGTCAATATGCCAAGTAAGCCCCAATACAAACCACCTACTAGCAAAGACTTTATCAAATATGTTATCAATGTACAAATATAGAGCATGTGTAACATTATGTATCCTTTGATAAGATTGAAGTTATATTCGTCCTCCAATAAACTACACAACGAAGCTCTCTCAAAAATGTGATTGCATCTCAAAGGTATATAGTGTCAAGATGTTATGACTTGGCACTGCTTGTCACGAAAATTTGTCTTCGATAAGAGTTTTAAAATTAAACTCTCAAGCCTCTTTGTACTTAGGTTGGGCTTCAGAATAGTTTTATCACTCATGATTGAACATGAATAATATCCACCTCTCTATTTCATTCACACTAGCCACTAGGAACAAAACTGCTATTTCTTTGACCCAGTAATTCACTGTCTATTTTATCAAGAATCGATTTTCTCCATCAAACTTTCTTGATAAGGAGCAAAGTTGTCATTCATCTTTTGAAAATCAGATAGGTGAACATACTGGAG
Source organism: Cunninghamia lanceolata (assembly GCA_027924645.1). NCBI lineage: Eukaryota > Viridiplantae > Streptophyta > Pinopsida > Cupressales > Cupressaceae > Cunninghamia > Cunninghamia lanceolata. Next base: position 27,497,186 of record BSBN01000534.1, read on the forward strand.
ATGTTGCTTCGGCGGAGTATCCAAAGATATATAATGTAAGTCATGATTGATAGTGGTGATTTGAGACTCTTGGGTATTACAAATAATTGTGTGAAAATATCCCTTTGGAGAAGAAACAAAATTTGCATGATACATCAAAATTATTCAAGGAAGATTGTCCCAAACTCTCACACAGATTTCAATGAATGCTCTAAATAGTGCCATCCAAGCAAAACTTGCATTGTATCAAACACAAGAGCATCATTATATTTTAGTCAATTTGATTCTATTGCAAAAGAGAATAGAAAATATGTCTCTTAAAACAATTCATTGAATAACAGATATATGTACCTTGCTCATGAGTTTTGCCAAATTGGGCATGGCCATATTGAGCACTGTGCCCTTCTCCAATATCTACCGTTCCACCTTTTAAGAAGTAGAAAAGTTTCTGCACCCTATAAATTTGTTAAAGCAACAGCAAATAAATTTTTAAGCTGGTTCTAAAAATAAAGAATATTATGCAAAATCGAGACCAGAGGTATTGGATCAAAACTTGAGCTCAAACCTAAAAAACAATATATTTTATAGGTCTTTTACTAAAGGACAAGCCTGTTCCACAATCTTTAGTTTCATTCACAATTTGCATGGATATAGCATATTGTTTTTAAATAATATCTCAATTGTAGGATAAATAGATTCCCTCTTCTATAAATCAAAGAAATCTCAAGGATTAAAATTGCCCTGTATATGCAAAGAAACTCTCTTAAGCTTGACTTCAAATGCAGAGGCCAATGTATTTTTCCATTTCTTAGAATTTATATTCCAGAAAATAATCATTTCAGTAAAATGTTAATAAATTTTTCACTACAGCAATAGATATCTATTGTATTTAGTCAAAATAAAAACATGCATTTTCCTGTATATTCCCAAAAATTCACTGCTTATGTACCATGAATCCAGTTGAATGTCCACACACCTACACCAAAAGCCAAAGTTCACATTTGCAAATTACTCCCAAGTTCCAAAGTTGCAAAATAAAAGTTGTAAGAATTATCCCAGTATGGCTCTAATAGTACATCAATTTTTACATACATCAAACAGTAACCTACCATGAAAAGACAATAAATTATCTTATAACTCCGTGTACAATAATTACTATCATTCACTTCACAGAGCCTTCAAATATGACTGACCCAAGCCATTCATAGTTGGAACCATAATAGGAAGTTCCAGGAGAAAGGAAAAGAAAATTTATGAGGTTCATACAATTAGGGAGCATATGTAGTGATATGTCCTATAGAACAATCCCTACTGAACAAATGCTTCAGGAGTGAAAAACAAATTACTCGCCAACGTATATACTGGCTCCGCATAATTATGCCCTTCCACTTCCAGCAATTGTTCTACCAGTGCTCTCTCTTCAAGGGTTTTCCCCAACAGTGGAGTCCCTTGTCCCTCATACTTCATTGCATAATAACTTATGATCGCCCTCGATTCTGCACTTATTATTAATCTCTTCATCAAGCTACCATAAGGGATTAATAATACTAATTACTGAGCACACAAATTATTACCGAAGAGAGTTAGTTCCCCATTTCGAACTGCTGGTACTTTTGTGAAGGGCTACAATTGTAAACAGCGCTACTGCAGAGGCCATTGTTGTTAAACTATTTCCAAATAAGTTTGCAGAGATTGCAAAAAATGGGTATCTGAAAATGCCTAAAAGGATGGTGAAGCTGAACGTAAATGCACCCTAGGACAAACATCTCACAGTAATGCCCATGCATGCCTAGCATGTGAAGAAGCTGATCAATGATACAGTACCCAAGAAGAACAGGGAATTTCTCTCCAATGCATTCCATGAGATAATGAATTGGCACCTGATGTCAATGCTTGTGATTGTACTACAAATAACATTCTAAATCTAGCTTAGATATGCATGCATTGATAGGCTACTCTGCTGAATCTGCCTAAGACATGACAATGATTTTATAGTTGGATAAGAAAATCCATTCAATAAGTATTACAAAATTTAAAATACAACATAAGTACAGAGTTTTTATGTACACCAATCTTAAAATACAGAAGAAGTGTAGAGTTCTAAAGTATTTTGGCAAGTGACAAAAATACAATAATAAATACAAAATACAGCAAAATCCATTCTTTAACTAATCAGAATATAAAACTTCTTTTCTTCCAGCTATTACAAGCCAGCTTCACTAAATTGTTTGTCAAATATGCTTCTCAGAAGATGTTTTGGCCTGACAAAAATAGGTGCCAAAAGCAATTGCGGACAGCTGAAAAATAACTTACACATCCCAAAAAGCTTTCGCCTAAAATGACACATTTCAGACCGAGAGGATATGCAAAATTGAAATAAATATGAATCGTTGCAAAGAGCCAAGAATGAATTCATGTACAAGACAGATGCAGTTTGTTGCTAACAAGATTTAATGGTTTACGACTGCTGGAGCCCAGTTCAAGTCTTGGGACAAAATGCAGGCTATAGCTCCTCAATTCAACACCATCCTGGGTTCTCATAACTTCCCAGCTCATTGCCCACAAAAACTTTAAAATAATTTAATAATAAAAACCGTTGGTTTTCTACTTAGGGTTAAAACCCTCTTTGTTGATACAGACCATTGCACAGAAAAAAAAAAATTAAAAATTAAAAATTAAAAATTTCACAATAAAAGTATTAGTTTTCTACTCAGGGTTAGAAGCCTCTTTTGTTGGTATAGAATTCAAGTATTGATATATAATTGTATTGCAAAATTTTCCTGCCGACGGTTATTGCCAAGATGATGACCTGTGTACAAGCCCAACTACGGTACTCCATTAAAGTGATTGTGTTGAAGCAGGCCACATCGAGACTAGATCAAGCTGGATGCAAGTCCTGATTAAACTTAGGCGGACTGGAAATCCAATAGAGGCAGCTAGTCAAGATCTAATTAAACTTGGCCCGACTAGAAATCCAATTAAGGCGGTTCGATCCCCGGAATAGTCCTAGTCATAATCATACTTTTACAAAAGTATCGAGTGCTTGAAAAGAGAAACCATATGAAATTTACCTAATTGGCAAAACCCCAAAACAGCACTGGAACAACATGCAGAGTGGAAACTATGAAAATAATGCTCTTTGAAGAGGTGTTACAGTATGTAATACCCTAAATCTTAAAGCTGAGAAATAAGATAAACTTACCATTTGGCACAATAACGATCCCATTCTGAATAATGCCTAGGCTTTGAGCATAATCATATATACCAGCTTTGTGAAGTTATCTAATTCACCTTAAACAATGGCATACAGTGATATTGTTTACAGTGGCGCTTCTTGTGATAGGTCCATTACGCCCTGCATTCATCAGAGAGGAAAAAGTTCATTTCATAAAGTATCTGTGCCATATGAAATAATGTTGAGCAGGAAGTTTTTGAGGGATGGGGAGACCCCTGGTGATGCTGCCTCTGCCATCTCATCAGGGATCATCATGGTTGAAGTGTTTTACAACTATTTCCAAACAGGTTTGCAGAGAATGCAAATGGGTATCTAGCATGTTTTTTTAATCAGGCAAATCTGGGGAGTCTCACAATACATCAAGGAACAACACCGAGCCTTAGAAAATCCTGTGCAGCTACCACATGCCTCCATGCGTGTCCAGCTGGTGGTCCGTGATGAAGACACATCCACAAGTCCAAACCATTACAAAACCATCAAAATTTTTCCACTGCTCGTTTGTGATTCGTCAGATGATTTTTCTCCATTTATGCAAATGGAAAAATCCTAGAAACCTCAGCAAAAAATGGCAGGCCAATGAGGAAAAAGCTAAAATTGAGCAAAAATTCCATTTTCTGAATCCACCAACGGAAGACCTTAGCAAAATAAGTTTTTCCCTGCCTTGACACGGATTCCAAAGACCAGACTAATAGTTTTAGTGCGCTGAAAACATTAGTCCCCGCTTTAGGCAGGGACTAATAAACAATCTATTTTAATTAGTACCATCTTAAATATTAAACGCAGCCAAAAGAAATTGAACATTTTATAAAAGCTTTGACGACCATTTCATAAAGTTGCAAAAAGCAAACATAGGACCCATAGACACCATAAAGTGGAACATAAATTTAAGTATCTGTACACCCTTTTCCACATTTAGCATTGCTAACCCGTGGAATGGTGAGTCTCTTTGACTCCTCACTTCCCCGCGCATAGATTTTTGGGAGGAAACGGGAGAACAAGTTCCGCATCTAAGGTTGTCCTCCACTAACTTTCAGATAAGCTTTGCAAAAGGCGCTGGCTAATCTCAGCCTCCTCCCGTGAAATATTTCAATCCTTAAGTTATATACCTATGTTCCAACTAAAAAGTTGAAACAGAAATATTAAATGCTGGTTTGACTATGAAAACTTCTTTTATATTTTTCTTCTTGTTGAGTATTGACAGTACAAGAATCCCGTGGACATAATGTCTTTCAGTGAAATCTTGCATTAAATCATATTCTACGATAATATGCTATCCATACAATGTGCACATTATACAGCAATATATGGTATAGTTGAATTTGTAAGTCTTCGCCGTAATTTCTGATATACCTACACGGCGGCCATTCCCAAAAGTAAAAGCATTTAGTCTCGTCTGATGTATCCTTTGCGATTCACAGGTGAAAGTGATGGAAGGGCTTACCAGCTGGTACGTTGTAAACGATCAGTTGGTCGAAGCCTGTACGAAACCTAACAAACAGTCGAAAATCATTCGACCAACAGTACGGCTGAGCAGGTCAGGAGTAGATGACTGGCTGTAGTTATTAGTCGAAGATTTTTGGCAGACCCGTCGAGAAATCCGTACAGCCGGTCGTTTACAACATACGGCTGTTTACGGTGGGCGGAAAGTGACTGCATTCTATTCTCTTTTCAGTTAACAAATTCCCCCAAAATTTAAAAATCTGGCGTGAGAAATACTTAATTCAAAATTTAAAAATCACTTAATTCTGAGCATGAAGAAGTACTTAAGTGTGAGCATGAATGTTCACATATAAAATCTATCGGTTCATAATATCTTATTATTAAAAATTTAGCTACAAATAAATTCTCTGTCATGACAAATTGCTAATTTAATATAACCACGAATTGTCATTCTATGGCGACGCTTTTTCTTTAAAACTCCAATATATAACAGAGCATATATTATATATAAAGAAAACTGTACAAACAGTGGACATTCAAATTGTAGTCGGAGCTCACAAATATCTCTTCAATCCGTTGCCTGGCAACGAGGTTATTGAATAGGAGGCTTCTGCACACAAATTTTATTATATATATAACATTCTGAGTGTAGAGCTTCTAGATCAACTGTGTATTACTTTTTTTGCATCGACGTTTAGATCACATTCCATGATTTTCATTATCTTCTCTTCGTCCTGATGATGGATCACGGAATGTGATCCGAAACATCGATGCAAAAAAATAATACACAATACACTCATATCATGGACTTATCATATCTACAACATACAACATTCTATCAACAGTGACCTGCCTTGTTTTCTTCTTTTACATAACTAATAAAGCAATATACATCAATGTGAATGAGAAGAAACATCATTAATGGGATGTCGATCCGTATTGCTTGCACAATCCACGAAGGTTGTCGATTGCTTTTAAACAAGCTGCAGCGCAGACGGTGTCGAGGAGGAGTAAGATAGTATATCCCCAGTGCTGCCTGAAAAACGAAAAGCATAACTTCAGATTGTCATGAAACGACAATCGCCGTCGGAATGGCAGTTGGCCCATATGGATGACCTCCCTAGTGAACTGCTTAATCAATTCGTCTGCCATTAAAACGACCAGTCCAGTGTAAGCAATGGCGAAAATGATCAAAATAACCCACCAATTGTGACAGATGAGGTTTTTGGGCTTAAACTCTCCAGAAAAGATGGGTATTATAATTCCTATTTGAATTCCCACCAAGAATCTAACATATTCGTCCACAGAGAACGCCATGGCCAGTTCATGCCAGAGCATGATTTTGTTTTCGTCACACACGTTTAAAAGCAATACGAACGAATTTATTGATGAAAATTTGTCCCTATGGCGGCTATACTCGAGCCAATAATATATAGGGGAGAGGACCCAGTAGTGGTGCACCCTAACTTCACGCCTCTCAAAATTATACGTGGCAATTTCAAATCATTACGAAATTTTTACAGTAGCTTACTTGGCAATGCCCCTGCTTATAACTAAGGTTTCAAGGCCACATCATCAAATATGATGCCACATCAGCATGCTTTTTATTGAGGTATCAAATAGTTCCCAAGAAAAAGGGTAGACCAATAGGTGTGCATTAAATCATGTTTTGTTGGTGGGCTGATGTGGCATCACATGATTGGTTGCTTTTTAAATTTAACGGGCACATTTCATTCAATTATTAGTACTTATAGTAACACTAACAACCTTAAAGTCACAACTACTAGTACTAAACTTTTAAAATATTGGACCTCAAATGCACATATACTGATACTAAACTTAAAAAATATTGGGCTTTAAATGCACATATACTTTCTTAGCCATTGGAACTATCTCACCTATTGGGTCTTTTCCCCCATGCATGTCAATAGTTCAATGTACATACGACTTCCTTCTGGTCCTGGATGCCCATTAGACTTGTCAGTATCTGATTACATTTCGAAGCAATTAAAGTTGTGCAAATATTTTTTTGAGAAACATTGCATGAGACATGGCTATTCTTAATATCATCCACTTCAACAATCAAAGATTAATTTTGGCTAATAAAAATAGGATAAATATTTGCCACTTTTTTATTGTGAATGAGGTGTAAAATTGCTATTGATTGTTTGACCATTGAAGTGGATGATATTTAAGTAGGGTGCTCGAAACTATATGAAATGTACTCTGATTGAATCTGCACCTTTCGCATTTGGAAATTTGCATAATTTTAGGAGTCTTTTTTCAGAGAGAGAGAGAGATGGCTCGCTTCAAGGATCATGTGCAAAAAAAGCAGGAAGTGTAGACTTCTACACCAAAGGAGGATTCAATAGCAGAAAAGCTACCCAAGATCAATTACTATGGAAATCACAGGAGATCGGGAAGCTCTGAAGGACAAGGCGATCATCTGTCGCTTCTTGGGAAAAAGGAAAACTAGGGTAGAAATTGAAGTGTGGGCCAAGGAGAATTAGAATTGCTCCTGTGTTCTCAAATTCTCCCTCAAGGGTTTTTTACGATGATCTTTTCCAATAAAGAAGATTGTGAGTCCAGGAGAAATTGCGTGGATGACGAAGAATCCCCTCTGTTCATTCAGGAATGGTGCCCTAATTTTTGACCCCCTTATTTACAAACCCACAGAAGAACCTATCTGGATCCAACTCTACAATCTATCCTTGGAATATTGGTCAGATGAATGCCTAAGGAAAATTGGCAACTCGATTGGATCACTATTGAATATCGATGAAGAAATTGTGGAGAACGGTTTGTATTTATATGCTAGAATGAAGATACTTGCAATAAGGAAAATTCCTAAGAAAGTAACCCTATTCACAGCTAAGGGAGAATGGACTCAAGAGATAGAAGTAGAGGGGAAAAATTCTTCTATCTAGAATGCAAAAGAAGAGATCACTCAAGGTGAAATTACTCAAGGATTCAACACAAAACTTGGTGGAAAAAAGGACCAAATTCAAAGACCGAGAAGAGTTGAATTCTACTCGAAGACTTGCAAGTCACACTTCCAGAAGAAGATGCAAATGAATTAACAAATACAACAATTATTTTGCTTTGGACAACATAATCTATGCCTCTAGCGAACATGGATGTTGCTTCGGATCAAGCCTTAGAGGATTTGGAGTTGGAGATTGACAAAAGCATGGGAGAAGAAGAGTTTGGTACTGAAGAATTAAGGTTCATCAATTAGGTGGCATCCAAAATATCAAAACCAAACGTGAAGCAAGGGAAAAAAAAGAGGCAAAAAAATGAACAAAAAAGAGAGAAGAGGCGACATGCCATAAAAATCAGGCTTCAATTAACAAATTCTTTGGCACTAAGGGAGGAAACCCCTCCCTTAGGGAGATATGAAGGTGACCACTTGGAATGTTAGGGACTTAAATGCCCCTAACAAGAGCTTCTTGATGAAGCATCAATTTGAGCTTTTGAAAGCAAATTTATTATCTTGCAAGAAACCAAACTCAAGGCAGAAGAAGTGAAAACTTTCATGACCAAATTCAAAGATTGGGAAGGACACTTTGTGGAATCAATTGGTTCTTCGAGAGGATTAGGAACCATATGGCACCCTAATAGAAACAAAGCTTCACTCTGTGACAACACAACTAACTGGATGGAAATGGAAATTTCTAGCATGTGTTCAAAACTCGCCTTTGGACTGATTAATGTGTATGGTCCCATTAGAATGAAGTACAAACTCAAACTTTGGAACGATATCAGATCTTTCCTTGAAAACTCCAACTTCAATCTATACCTCATAGGAGGTTATTTTAATACAATCTTATTACAAGGTGAGAAGAGAGGAGGGATGTTTCAGACAACAAGGCAACAAAAGGATCTACACAACTTAGTAGGAGAGCCAGGATTAATTGACATACCACTGAAAAATGGATCTTATACTTGGACCAACAAAAAGCAAGGATTTACAAATATTGTTTAGTGCTTGGATAGGTTTCTCCTTAGCCCAAGTCATCTTAACACAAAATTTATTCTATCCTCTTGGATCAATCCCTGCTCAGGATCATACCATTACCAGGTTTTAATCATAATGGAAGACGATAAATCACCTGATCGATGCCCCTTCAAATTCAAAAAAATATGGCTTAGGCACGAATCTCGCCAAGAGCTGATGAAGGATTGGTGGCAATGTTCTCAATTCCAACAAGGTACCAAGATGTTTAGGTTTGCTAAGAAACTGATAACCATCAAAAACCATCTAAGAAATTAGAACAAGGAGATTTTCAAGAATATCTTCAAAGAAAAGGAAAGGATTGAAGAGGAACAAGATATGCTCCACAACCATATTCGAGAGTAGGGCATGATGGAGGAAGAGTTTAGGCTCAAGAAAGATCTCATGAAGGAACATGAGGAAATCTTGGTCGGAGAAGAGATCTTCTGGAAATCCAAGTCAAGGGAAAACTGGCTCAAAGAAGGGGATCTAAATACCAAATTATTTCACAATTCAACTAAGTGCAAAAGGATGCAAAACAAGATAAGCTCACTTAAAAGAATGGATGGAACAATTATCGAAGACAAAGAGGAACTAAAGGAGGAAACTCTATGGTACTTCCAAGATCTATTGACAAACCCAAAAGCTTCTAACATAATGGAACAAAACTTCTTCATCAACCTTATCCCAAAATTAATTGAAGACGAAGATGTAAACAAATGTTGATGGCTCCAATCACCAAGGAAGAAATCAAATTCATGGTTTTCTAAATGCAACCTGACAAATCCCCGGGTCCATATGGGTTTCCCATGAATTTTTATCAAAAGTTTTGGCACATTTTGGAAGATGAGGTGTGGAGCTTGGTAGAGGACTCAAGGAGAGTAAAAGGAGTCATTAAAGACATCAACATGATTTTGATTGCCCTAATACCTAAAAAGCCCGATCCAGATGCTCTCTCTAATTTCTAACCAATCTCATTATGTAACACCATATATAAAATTGTAATGTCAGAAAATGTCCCCTTGGGGGCTTTTCCCTCTTTAGGTTTAGCTCACAGGTCTTTAGTGTGCATTTATGACATCTTGCATCATAATTTGACATCCCGATGGAATGATCCCTGGGTTTTATGGCAAATAGGACCTAGGGGGACCCCTTGAACCTAACCCTACCCAAAATAGGGGGGAGGACTTGGGTGCCGATGCCCTAGTCCTGTCTTATTTTGGGTCAGTCCCAAATTTTGTGTGTTAGCTTGTGATCGTTAATTAGGTCCTATGCCGACATGACAAGTTTGCATTAAATTCTTGGCAGGAATGTTTGTAGTTGCATATAAAAGCATGTTTAGGCATTCATTTGTAAACTAGATTTCAACTAGATGATCATTAGCTATCAACTTGTATGTGCATTGGTGATTAAAGGCTTTCATTGTGTTGCAAGAGCATATTTGTGTTGTCTATGTGTTTGTGTTTGCATATTTGAGCATCCATTCCTCATGGAATGAAGAGCATCTTCTTCCCGTGAGAACTTCATTACAAGGTGACATTCATTGTGTTTTCAATCATTTATTCATTTGGATTTTGCCTCTGCCTCACAAGGGCACGTAAGATCTCTATCTGACAAAGGTGTTTGGAAGACTTAAGTGTCCTTCCAGGGCTTGACTGAGGCAAGATCCTAAACACCACAACCCCCTCCCAAAGTTTTCATGGTTGTAGGTTATAGGTTGATGATGTAGACACAGTGAAGTTGTAGGAGGGCATATTGGAGTGTCAGAATTGTAGATCAGAGAAGAAAAGAGCACCCTGGACTAGGGCACCCGCTCATTAGTCCTCAAAGTTCTACAATAGAAAAATCTTTGGTACAATAGATACAGGTTGCAAACTGAGTCTCCAGATCTCGACAAAAAGCAGGGCCTTGGACTTGGGCACCCACTCCTTTGTCCCTAACTTTTCCAACTCAGAACCCCAAAAATAGGTGCACAGTTATTTGTCATTTTACATCTTTTTGCAGAAACATTTTTCGTTATTCATTTATTTACTGTCGTTTTCACATAATTAATTTTTTTATGGATAATTGAGCATAAGAGAAGTAAAATTGATAATCAAACACCCTAATCCAAGCTTCCCTACATTTGTGAGTGACCAAGGACTTGATAGTGCTCTGCCACAAGATCTGAAGGTCCTTGAATGTAATTGGTGAAAGGAGGATTCAAACACTAAACTAAAACAATCCAAATTTTAACCTTTACATTTTGGTGAACCCAACATGAATGTTGAATTTGGCACCTTGCTAATTGTTTTGCTTCAGATTTGGGTTGATTCCATTCATTCATATAGTCATTCATCTTATTGCATTGAGAAAATTACAAAAAAAATTGAAATTTTTAAAAAATTAAAAAAATAACATTTTAGGGTTACTATTTTGCATCAATTCATTCTAATTTTATCTAATTTCTAATTTTTGCATTAGATCTAAGATAAATTAAAGAAAATTATAAAAATTCCATAATTTGCATTGCATTTTCATCATACAATTCCCAGGGTTTTGTAGAAATTTTGACAATTTTCATATAACCCAGTAATTCCAAAATCTAGAGTTTGTAGGTAAAATCTTCTTTCAAAGTTTTCTACTAATTTTAGAGACTCATTCAAATTTGTATTTGTCTGTAGTCTTGCATTTTAGTGTAATTTTACATTTAGATTTCAAATATTTGCATTTTTGCATAGAAAATTTCAACAAAAAACTAGCAATTTTCATGCATTTTCATTATATTTGCACTTGCATTTTGCATCTTAGAGAGTGGAATTCATTTTTAGATCTGAGTATATTTCATTTTCATCATAAATCAGATTTCAAAACATTCATATAACATTTTGTGTCAAGATCTCAAACCTAGGGCTTCAAAAACCTTGATTTTCACTAAATTTAGCCTTATCGACTCTCTAAATTTGCACCATAGGCATGTTGTGAAGAGTATTTTTGCACAAATTTGATTTTTATTAGGATAAATATTTGCTTCCCCTCCTAAAAATCTTCACAACACCTTTTTATTGGCCTCTTGTATTGAAAATTTGGTTAAAAACTACACATTTTTGCTATTTTTACCCTAGGGTTTGGCCTAGACTGCACTCCAAGTGTGTTGTGACAAATTTTATGGATTGAGGTGACTGATATTATTGCTATTATTTTCTGCACCTCCTAAAATTTTTTACAACACCCATTTTGCTAGGTATTGGAGTTGAAAAATCGTGAAAAATTGCATATTTTGTTATATTTTCATTAGGGTTTAACCTTGAGTGGCACTATAAATATGTTGTGATTTGGTGAAAATTTTGCATATTTTAACATATTTTCACTATATTTTGACTTATCGTCATCTTAGATTTGCATCAAGAATGTGTTGTAAATGATCTTATTACTGTATTGGACTGATATCAGACATATTATTCACTTCCCCTAATCAAAATCCTTACAACACCATTTGTTTCATTCATTTGCATTGAAAAAGTACAGGGAAAAAAAAAGCATTTTAGGTCATTCTTGTATATAGTTTTGCACTTGTCTTTTGCATACTTTTCAAGAAACTTTTAAAATATGATTTGGCACTCATGGCCTTGTCTTCTCATTACTCTTTGGAATCTCTACATGCATAAATCACAAAATTTGAAAATCTCTACAAATTTATTAACATGCATCCTCATGTCATTACCTATATACAAGCTATGTACAACAAGGACATATTTGTGTCATCTTCCTTTGAAATCCTTGATTATGTATCTGATCTTAACAACTTCATATCTCTCATCAATACATACCCTTGGGTAGTAGAAGAATTGATAAAACACACTTTGAATGAAGAGCATGACACTTCTCCTAATAGTTTGGAATTGATAGCTGAAACATATGGAGATAATATTGACAATGACTATGAGAGCAATGATGAATTCACAAGCCACCCTACTTCTCCTATATCTAAGCATTCAAACAAATGAGAAGACTATGGATAGCTCTAGTAATTCGAATAATCATCCTAACCAAAATAAAGCATTAATGGAGGACATCATGACAACACAAGACTATTTTGACTATCCTGACCTATTTGGAATAATTGATGTGGATAAGAAACAGTGCTATAACCCACCTAGTCCACTAAGAGATGATATTCATGTTGAGGTCCATCCTTCGTTATCCCTTCAGGGATCGGGAGGTGATCAAAATACAATAGATAGACAAATGGAACAACCTATACCTCTTTCTGGCATTCAACTTTGGGAAGATGACGACCTCTTTGATGATTTATTTAATGACTGCTAGCCTCGAAGATCCTACAAGTAAGTATTTCTAACCCTTTATCTCTCTCGTGATGTTCTTCTCCTGTGATGTGTTATGTGTTGTTTAGGCCTCTTGGTATGACCCCTAATTCTCTCATAAGGTTCGGGATACCAAGAGACCACCTCTATTGTGACCTTCTTCTATTTGTATTATCATTCTTCTATATTGCCTCTCTCCTTGATTTCATTGTTGTGTGTTGTGTCTTATAGACATAGCGTTGCAGTTGGTGACTTGGGGGCACCCTCCTACGTGACTGTCCCTAAGACACTTGTTTCTCCTCTCTGATTTATTGTTTCCCTTCCTCTAGTGTTTCTATCTAGCGGGCGGATGATGAAAAACATTTATACTGATGCGGACCTAGTGTTCTTTCGAGAGCAATCAAAAAAATTGACTTAGTTCCTAATATGACGATGGGGTTGTAATAAATTATCTAAAACTTGGCTAGTAGAAGCACTATGTGCTTTCTGCGTAGTGATTTTGATGGTATGCTATCTCATTTACAAACCTTAACAATATTGTTGCTCTGTGCACCTTTGTTTGTCTTTGAATCTAGCCTTGGTGGTACTCGATTCGAAGAGCTTCATGATTTAGCCCCACGGTTATCCTTGAACTCTGAATTCATTGTATAACCTTAGCTCTTTGTGTGGTTAATCATATGCATTGATGTGTTGTTGTTTATCATGATGTTGTAGACACTAACATGTTTCTTGCAGGGATGTGTTTGTGGGAACATTTGGTGATCATGAAGTACATGTCACCTTCAGGGGGCATGGGCTTTGCGAGAGCTTGTGTTCCCTTGTGTGTTTTCTTCCTACCTTAACGTGCTTGATATCGATACCTGATATCAACCACCTTAAGGTGGGGACATATATAAGGTAAGCTGTCTATTGTAGATGTTAGCAATGTGTTTGTCCTCAAGTGCAGTGTGAAGACTTGTGCGATGAGTACATCCTGCACTCTGAGTTTGTTTGCAACCAATCAATCAATTAATCATTTAAGCCCTCTGTGGAAGCGGGATATCACGTATATCCTTTTTTATCTTAAGCCCTCTGCGAAGGCGAGGGTGGTGTATTTCTTGGAGTAGATTGCATAATCTTGTCATTTTCAAAAGTCCTCTGCAAAGGCGGGGAGCGGTTCTGTGACTAACTCAACCCTTAAATGTGTCTTCGACAATTGTTGTGGTGAAGCCCAATCGTCAGTGTGTGCCTGTAATGTGCCTAAGATGGTGATGAGCCTAGAAATAGGGAACACTCCATCGCTTGTCTGTCGTGTTTTCTCCATGTCTTTAAGTGTGTGTGTGTTTGGAGTGCTTGCTTTGTGTGGCATGTTTGTTGCCCCATATGCAGTATAAATACTTGTGCGATGAGTACATCCTGCATTTTGGGAGGTTTTGCATGTCTTGCATGTGTGTTGCCCCATATATGCAGTTTAAAGACCTGTGTGATGAGTACATCCTACATTATGGGAGGTTTGTTTACTTTCCTGTACTTGCATTTGCATTTCATATATATGAGAAAAAGAAAATAAAATAAATCATTTCTATTTTCCATGCATTAATGTGTCTTATATGCATTTGTTGTCTTCTCCGTGTTCTACATGACTGTAACTGTCTTCTCCGTGTTTTGCGTGCATGTTACTGTCTTCTATGTGATTGTTGTGTCTTCTCCGTGCTTGGCGTGTTTGTTGTGTTTGTGACCGTACTTTAATGCATGTATTGGCCTCACATTTATACATACATTAAAGTGGGGACTAAATGTAATGTCAAAAAATGTCCCCTTGGGGGCTTTTCCCTCTTTAGGTTTAGCTCCCAGGTCTTTAGTGTGCATTTATGACATCTTGCATCATAATTTGACATCCCGATGGAATGAACTTTGGTTTTTATGGCAAATAGGACCTAGGGGGACCCCTTGAACCTAACCCTACCTAAAATAGGGGGTGAGGACTTGGGCATCCGCACCCTAGTCCTGCCCTATTTTGGGTCAGTCCCAAATTTTGTGTGTTGGCTTGTGACCGTTAATTAGGTCCTATGCCGACATGACAAGTTTGCATTTTGAAATTCTTTGCGGGAATGTTTGTAGTTGCATATAAAGCCATGTTTATGTTGGCAAGAGACACTATATGGATTCATGGTTGTTGTCATTGATGGCAACAAAGGTCATCCCACATATCTGCAAGTCATGGTGTGTCTCTACCGGAAGTCAGAATGAAGATTGTTGTGGTCCGGTGAACAAGAACAGAGCATGTGGCAAGGTCTGACAGATTGGTCCGGATCTCTCAGAGGAAGTGTCTTGGTGCAGTGCGGATTTGGGGAAGTCAAGAGGACTACCTTGAGTAGTATATTCCAAGGATTTAGCCTCCGGTGATGAACAAAGAAAAAGATATGAATAGTTGAGTACCGGATTCCTGAGAGACAGTGAGAACAGAGGAAGAACTGACTGACAGAGTATCAGACCATTTTCCGGATGTGTTACTGTTGATGGTAAAGGTTGTGAAGGCATGAATCATGTTTGGCCGACATGATGAATGACATCTACAAGTATATGCTTGATCCGCATTACTTGATATGCAAGGATTCAGCCGACAGAATAGAGTTTGTGAGAAGATAGATTATTCCGGGTGCCGACTAGAAAGATAATGAAATCACTAGTGCGGATATATATAGAGGATGGATTTAGTTGTGAAGATAGTAATTGTGTGATGGTGTATGCGAATAAGTGCAGAACAGAGCAGAAGTAGTAAGAAAGATCCGGTATGTGAAAGGATAGCAGAATAAAGAACAGAGGAAAGATGAAGTGCAGCAGATCAGTGTACTGAGCCTAACCGGAACTGAACTCCAGCATATGTAGATGCTTCCAATCAGTTCAAGACTGTGATTCTTATCACTTTGTAGACAGTGTGTCTCCTTGTAGGCAGTGGGCCTCTTTGTGAGCAGTGTGCTCAGGCAGTGAGCCCTAATTGGCAAGTGCCATTTTGTAATTCCTTATTCTTCTAATAGAGAATAATCTTTGGGTTAATCACCCCGTGGTTTTCTCCCTTAACAGGGTTTCCACGTCAAAAATACTGTGTCATGTGTTTTTCATTTCATGGTAATGTTTGTTTGTTTGATTCAATGCTGCATTGATTAATAAGAAAGTTCAAAAGAAGAAATAATTAGGATAACTGATTCACCCCCCCCCTCTCAGTTATCAACAGTTTATGCATTCATTTGTAAACTAGATTTCAAATAGATGATCATTAGCTATCAAATTGTATGTGTATTGGTGATTCAAGGCTTTCATTGTGTTGTAAGAGCATATTTGTGTTGTCTGTGTGTTTGTGTTTGCATATTTGAGCATCCATTTCCTCATGGAATGAAGAGCATCTTCCTCCTATGAGAACTCCACTACAAGGTGACATTCATTGTGTTTTCAGTCATTTTTTCATTTAGATTTTGCCTCTGCCTCACAAGGGCACGCACTTTCTATCTGACAAAGTTGTTTGGAAGACTTAAGTGTCCTTCTGGGGCTTGACTGAGACAAGCTCCTAAACACCACAACCCCCTCCCAAAGTTTTCATGGTTGTAGGTTACAGGTTGATGATGCAGACAAAGTGAAGTTGTAGGAGGGCCTATTGGAGTGTCAGAATTGTAGATCAAAGAAGAAAAGAGCACCCTGGACTAGGGAACCCACTCATTAGTCCTCAAAGTTTTGCAATGGGAAAATCTCTGGTACAACGGATACAAGTTGCAGACTAAGTTTCCAAATCTCAACAAAAAACAGGGCCTTGGACTTGGGCGTTCGCTCCTTTGTCCCTAACTTTTTTGCCTCAAAACCCTGAAAACAAGTGCACAGTTATTTGTCATTTTACATCTTTCTGTAGAAACATTTTCCATTATTCATCAGTTTACTATCATTTTCACATAATTAGGGTTTTGATGGATAATTTAGCATAAGAGAAGGAAAATTGATAATCAAACACCCTAATCCAAGCTTCCCTACATTCGTGAGTGACCAAGGACCTGATAGTTCTCTACCACTCGATCCGAAGGTCCTTGAATGTAATTGGTGAAAGGATGATTCAAACAATAAACTAAAACAATCCAAATTTTAACCTTTACAAAAATTATAGCGAAAGTCATGGAAATTATTTCAAGTCTCTGCTGCCAAACATCATTTTAGAGGAACAAAGTGGCTTCACACCAGGAAGAACTATAACAGATAGAATTATAGTTGTCACACCCCAAATTTTGACTATATTTTACTTTTCACTTGTATGCAATTAATAGATAATTTTGCATGGATTAATGATTTGATGTTTAGTGAAAATGTCAGGATAAATTAATCATTTCATGAGTTTATGTTTATATGCATAGAATTTAGACATGTGATTATATGTTGTTATGATTATTTATTCATAATATATATGGATTAACTAACGATACACTAATTCCGGTTTGGTGATTGTAAGTTGTAAGTAGGAAACAAGTTTCTGCCCTCTGAGAAAGAGAGGGAGAGCGTCATTGGAGAGAAGTGAATAGACGTAAGGAAAGGAACAAGTTGTTGCCATCTATGTCTTGTGCTTTTAATGTTTCAGTGAACCTCCTTGCAAGTGGTAAGTAGTGTTCATCCTATTTGGTTAGAGTTTAGGTTTTGACTTGACAATTGTTGCTTTGACATCAAGAACCATTAGCATAGGTTTTGTCAAAAACTTAGGATAAAAATAACCATCATCAAGATATGGTCGATAGTCATTATTTTCCTTATGCGCTTTGATATAGTTTATGTTATTATAATGATTTAATTTGAGGTTATGCTATATTACTATCAATGATTTTTTATAAGTGTTCTGTTACGATAACTTATCCATTCTCTGATGTTTTTGCGAGATAGATAGAGAGAGAAAACCTCAACCCCATTCTCGTATCTTTACGGATGTTAGTATCAACATAAGTAAGTATTGAATGCTTTTTATTTCACCTTGTGATTTTGTGTATATATATATATATATGATTAAGGTGTTAGACCTTTGAGGCGGTCGTTAAACTTCTTTATTAACATAGCTAAGATTTCATGGTATTACAAACAACTTTTATGATAATGTGGCTTGACTCCATTACTCCTTAACTGATTTAGAGAGTAAGGAGGAGCATATCAACCGATGCATGGAGTGGTATTTTATGACCATCACCTCCACTAATTATATGTCTACAAGGAATAAATGTAGGCTATGATTATGGAGTGAGGAATGTGGTTTTGAGAAGTTGGTATTAATCATTGTGGGGACTGTTATCAAAGGCTATACAAAGAGAGAGAGAGAGAGAACAAAAAAAAGGACATGCAAAGAGATTTGAAAGTACATCAACAATAAGAGAGTAGGATCGAGCTCGTCGTTAGTAAGTATAGTAACTATTGAAATCTCTTCTGTCGATTCAATATAGGTTTTCTTCTGTGTTTAAAAGCCTTAAGTATTGATTATGATTCATTAGTTTTTTTTGTTCTATATGTTATAAGGTTGTAAGTCTTTGTTTACCTTTGTGTGAATATGGCTGATATCTCTGTATAAATATACAGTTTATATTCTATATGAATATGACAAATATCTCTATATAAATATAAGGTTTATATTATGTATATGACTGACAACTCTGTATAAATATATGGTTGATATTTTGTATGAATTTATGGATGATATGTAATATATATAAATTATGGTTGATCTTCTGTATGAATCTAGCCAAGTTTCTCTATGTATATGGCCGGTGTATCTCTATGTTATATGGCCAATAGGATTAGAGTTTTTCTGTATGTTGCTTGGCCGATAAACTTATAGTATTTCTCTACGTTATTTGGTTGATTTCTGAGAAGCTATGTGTTTGTTTGACATAGACTATCTTTGTGTTATCATGGTCGATGAACCTAGTTTATCTTTGCAAGTATCTACAACTAGTAAGCCCAATTTAATGATTTGAGTTTAAGGTCGATTAGCTTTCATTCTCTTTGATAATGATTAACAGTAGCTAAATATTGTATTTTGGTAGAGTATAGAGATAGATGTATCTTTTATCACTATTTAGAATTGTTTTTCGTTTACCTTATTCCATGAAAGGAATAACTCAGTGGCTATTTTTAGTGTATTCTATATTTGTTTACGCATGTCATATAGTTGTTAAACTTAAGTAGGCTGAGACAGTACTATTGTAGACAATAAGTCTCCTTGTGTATCTTTTATAGATCCTGAGTTGTAGCAAAGGTTTGTATTTTGAGAGCTTCAATTTGTTTAGTCATCTACTCCTTGTTATAAAACTGTGAAGTTTATATGATTTGTAATCAAACTGAGCCTCTAGAGAACTTAGATTGGATAAAGGAGTCAAGAGCAATAAGTGAAGATTGAGTTGTATTCTATTCTTCTCTATTATATATATTCAAGTTTTATTGTTTTCATCCTAAGACGTAGAGTTAGGTTTATTTTATCCTAAGTAACAAGAATGCTAATGGGTCTCATTGGAATACTCAATGTGTGAATCATATTATTATATATATGCACACTTCTATAAAGCAAGTATATATCGTTATGTGCAAGGATAATGTGCATAGGTATTTAACCTTTCTATATCCAGAGTTAGTGGATGAAAGGAGATTATTGTTGAAGTTGTGAAACCAACCTCACAGATCCCAATGAACACCTGCAAAACCTAATAAACCTTCCAGAGGAGAAAAAAGCAAAGAGAGCAATTTGCACAAAAAGGATGCAATTAATGAAATAGATTAATGAATTACATGAGAGAACTTGCTTTTATATTAGCAAGTTATAAAACCCTAAAAGGGGATTCCTAAGTTTATCTTAAGTGAAATAAAGTAAAAGTGACTTAATTAAGTAATCAATATGATTAAATTAATTAAATAAAGAACCTACTACTCTAACACCCCCCTTAAGATGAACTTAGGGAGAAGCTAAAAAAACTAAGGACAAATGCATGAAAGCAAGGATGGGTCCCGGCAACTAGGTCTGATGAGGTACCCATGTACAAAAGAGTCTCTCACAAATAGAGAAAAGGAGAAATCCACGTGGGAAAAACTCCTCCCCAAAAGAGAGAACAAACCTCCCTACAAGAGAGAGAAAGACTGAAGGACTAAGAAGCCTCCATAAAAGTTGTCCCAAAAGAATAGGAACATGAAGAACTCCACTGAAGCATGAAGAATCTATAAACTCTGTCGAAGAAGGACTGCTATAGTGCTGAAAGAACCTCCTCTAAAACAAGATGAAGATCAGAATCAAGAAGACAATAATCTACATGAGTGCCCCCAATGACACTACTCAAATCAGATGGCAAAAAAAGACAAAACATCTGGAACTCAAAGATACAAATGGCACAGGTACCAAAAGTTTGATGAACTGATCAAGTGAAAATAGAAGGTCGCCTCCACAAAAGGAATGCAAGAGTGTCCATATGGTAAATGCTCCATCTCACCGAAATGCATGGGTAACCAACCATTGCATCCGCCTAGTACATAGGAACAAATACTAGATACATAACTCACTCCAACGCGAAACCAAGGAAGCATGAGCACCAACAGTAGAAACCCCCCATAATGCAAACAAGGGAGAGCCATGATAGGTACACTCAAACTGTGTGAAACCAAGAAGTGTATGTAGAAGAAACAACAACATCTAAACATGCAAACATGAAAGTACCAACAAACAAAAGAGTGTGCAAACCAAGGCACACTCGCATGACAAAGGTGTGATGGCAAAACAAAAGGCAAACATCAACCCCCCATGGAACTTTATATCATAGTGTGAGTACAATAAGGCACAAAATGATGTCGGATCTCAAGAATTCATGTACAATGTTGATGGCACTTTATTTCAGTGTGTTTAGATAAGATAAGTGCTTATAATAGAAGCTCACAATGTCCAAAAAAGGACCACATGCTGAAAATACAATTCTCTAATAGAAAGAGAGGAAACCAATAGCACCATGATGAAGTACATAGAAAAACATGCACTTTAAAAAAAAACAAGACCCAAAAAGGAGTCTATATGCAGAAGATATGGCCCGTCAAAGTCTCCAAAACGAGAACTACACAGCAACAACACTGAGAAAAGTGATTTATAGAAAAAAAAAAAAGTCAAAACTAAAAAACACCTACACCACTACAAAGAGTATGAAATTCTACCCCTTTTCAAAAAAAATTGCACTGAAAAATATGATCGTATGGCCAAGATATTGCCATTTGAAAATCGAGTGCAAAAGTGAAAAGCCCAACGATGAGGGGTAAAAAATCTATCTCCACAAAATTTGGCAAAACTACCACTAACTTTGGAGGCCTGCCAAAAATAGAGACTCGCTAGATGATTTGGAGGTTCGCCAAGTATAGAGAGGCCTAGACAAATTTAGAGCACCGCTAACTGGGAAAAACTGCCAAATAAACCTCTAAAATAAAGGCACTGTTAAAAAAGCCACCAAGTGGCACAAATCCTGAGGCTGGGTGCATGCAGGTACGGTTGGCATGTTTTTTTTTTTATTTTAAAAAAAAACACATTAAAAAAATTACAAGTTTTTTTATTTTAAAAAACTTTAAAAAAAGATTTTTTTATTTGATTAAAAAAAAAACATATATAAAAAAAGCAATGAATTTTTTATTATTTTAAAGAAATATATATATATATGGGGGGAGGGGTTAAAGCCTCCCCCCCCTGCAACCATATTAAAGAAAGGGCAGGGGCAAGTACCACGACCCTGCCATGGCAGAGTACGGGGTACCCCCATGTACCAGCGCGTTGGCGCTAAAAAAAAAATTGCTACTTTTTTTGGGCTTCGGTTTACAATAAGAAAAAAACCTGCAAATTTTTGGAAAAAAAAATAGTAACATTTTTTTTAAATTCACCTCGATTTGTGTGTTGGGGAGGTCGTACGGCTTTCCTAGCAAAAAAATTTTGCCCCAGATGAGTCTGAGGTTGATTTCGATGATTTGACAATTGATCTTAAGGTTTTTGGGCCTTCTTAGTGCAATGGTGAGGTCCGTTTGGGCCCAAAACACTCCAAAATTGTAGGTATCCTCTAGATCTAGAAAAAAGCACTCGTTGAAACCCTTGCAGATTTGGCCTACGAAGCTTAAATCAAGCCAAATAAAAGGCTACTCTGACTATTTTGACTGCTCTGAATCTAATAAAATGCTCCGTTTTACACAAAAATGCACCAAGAAAAAAACTCTTGCTCAAAATTTTCTTCAAATCTAAGAAGGAGCTTGCAGATCTAAAGCTTTGATACCATGTTGAAGTTGTGAAACTAACCTCACAGATCCCAATGAACACCTGCAAAACCTAATAAACCTTCTACAAGAGAAAAAAGCAAATAAAGCAATTTGCACAAAAAGGATGCAATTAATGAAATAGATTAATGAATTACGTGAGAGAACTTGCTTTTATATTAGCAAGTTATAAAACCCTAAAAGAGGATTCCTAAGTTTAGCTTAAGTGAAATAAAGTAGAGGTGACTTAATTAATTAATCAATATGATTAAATTAATTAAGTAAAGAACCTATTACTCTAACAATTATTAGGTTGAAACTTTATTTATTATTCTCTATAAAATCATAACCTATTTTGGAGAAAAAACTTTGTTAATAGTATATATGCTATGGATAATATTTATTAGATTTCATTTACGTGAAGATAGAAACTCATGTTCTATATTTTATGAGAAACATGAAGTTAAATAGAGCCTAAGTGGTATAGAGAAAACTAGAGGTTATTATAATCATGTAATATGATTATTCATTCTTATCTTTAGATAACAAGAGTTTTGATGTTATTTCGTAAGTCAGGTTAGAGAAAATAAAACCCTAGGATCAACCCAGATGGGTATAGTAAACTTAAGACTCTCGATACGGTTAAGACATTGATTTAATTTACTGTATTTATGGTTGACAATATAAGAGTCGATAAAACCATAGACTAAGAACTGATAACTTAGACAATGTCTAAGAAGCTTTGATCAAGTTATTGATATCTTGAAGTCAAAATATGACTTATAGCATAAGAGTGCTTGATCTTGAGTTGATGAGTAAAATGACAGGAAGTCATAGACTCTGATGTTTGCAAAATGCAACAAAGGACTCACTAAAAGATTAAATCTTCTAAACCTATTCATTGTATTTATATCCTAAAATTCAAGATTAAATTCTAAGTTAGAATGACTAGGAATGAAACTTAGTTAAGACATTTCATGACTAGTGTTTTAGTCAAATAAATCAAACAATAGGATTAGATAGTTTCCAAGTTGAGTTAAAGGTGTGTGAAATCATGACTACGTTTATTGGAAATGTTTATCTATATAGAAACTTTGGCCAAAGTGATGCATTTGTCTCTGCATGCATTAGTCAGTTCACAGTGTCTAGATGGCATAACCTATCAGTAGGATCATACTTAGCTAGAAGATTGTCTAGAGTTATATGGTGGATTGTGTTATGTAGGACACAACACTAGGACTCAGATTGCAAACCTATTGGTTCTTTATTTCTATACTCTTTGTGAAGGGTAGGGCCACTGATTCCAGTTGCAGTATTCCTTGTGTTTATGAAAATATATGTGTCTTCAACAAGTTTTTGAATACAATGAAGTGGAAGGAATGAACATAAATTTAGACTGGAGTCAACAACATCAGAAGTCTAGGGTGCCGTAATTTCAAGGGATTTAGGATTAAAGACTTTAGTCATTTACTAATATCTGACCCTTCAGTAGTTTATTTATCTTTTTGTTATTTCAAAAACAATTAAGACATTCAAAGCTCCACTCAGAGCCCTTGTTTTATTGCATTAAAAAGATAGCTTGTTCAATTAATTTTTCTGTTATCTTGTTTTTAAGACTCTTGGCGGCAATGATGGTCCGCCCTTAGAATTTAGGATTTTGGAAGTGATATAGACTATATCTTTGTTTTTCAAACTATTATGCTGGGAATGAATTGAATCAAAATTGCTCTGTGTTAATGATTGTGTGGAAGTCTACATGGATGACTTCATAGTATACGGCTTCACTTTTGACAAAGCACTTAAAAATTTAGATAAAGAATTGCAGTAATGTGAAGAATATCAATTATCCCTGAGTCATGAGAAGTGTCTAATAATGGTGGAACAAGGGATAGTGCTAGAACATCACATCTCAAGAGAGGGGATAAAAGTTGGTCCTAAAAAGATTGAAGTGATATAAAAAATTGAAACCCCAAAAACCAAACGAATATTAGGAGTTTCTTAGGACATGCTGGATACTACCGAAGGTTCATAGAAAACTTCATTAAAATTGTAACTCCTATGTTCTCCCTCCTTCAAAAGGATGTAGAATTTGCCTGGACTATGGAATGTCAAACATCGTTTGACATCATTAAAGAAAAACTTACTTCTACTCTATTATTATGAGGACCTAATTGGAATCTTCCATTTCATATCTATGCAAATGCTTCCAATGATGCAATTGGGGCAATTTTAGGCTAGGAAGACGAAAATGAAGGGAAATATGCTATATATTTCATAAGAATCTGACTCCCACCGAGAGAAACAACACCACTACGAAGAAAGAATTCTTAGTTGTGGTTCATGCAATCAACAAATTCTAACATTACATTATAGGGTACAAGGTAGCTATTTTTATAGACCATTCAACCATTAAGTACCTAATGAATAAACCTGCAGTGAATGGAAGAATAATCAGATGGTTACTACTTCTCCAGGAATTCAACGTAACTATCATTGACAAACATGAGAAATTTAATGTAGTAACAGACTTTTTATCCAGGATTAAACAAGACAATGGAGAATGTGACCCTATTCAAAATGAATTCCCAGATGAAAACCTATTTGCCATCTCCATTAAAATGCCTTGGTTTGCAAACATAGCCAACTATTTAGCTGCCTCTGAGTTTCCACCAAACTTTAAATCAAAACAAAAGAAATGTCCAATCAAAGAAAGTGCCCAGTTCAAATGGATAAACGAGATGTTGTTCAAAAGAAGACTTGATCTAGTTTTATGCCACTACATCATATTAGATGAAACATACAGTATACTAAGAGCGTGCCATGATGACCCCTCCGGGGGCCATTATTCAATGAAAAGGACCTCTCATAAAAATCTTAGGCATAGGATACTACTAGCCCTCCATGCAAAAATATGGTAAAAACTATGCTTGCCATTGTGATGAATGTCAACGCTGGGGAGACCTACTGCATCCAGTGAAATATCGCTTCAACTGCAAACAATTTTAGAACATTTTGAAAAATGGGGACTAGACTTTATAGGGCCCATAGATCATCCCTCACAAGGTAAAGAATATATCTCAGTTTGTACTGACTACTTAACCAAATGGGTAGAAGTTCAGGTGTTGAAAGTTGCTAGAGAAGAATAGGTAGCATATTTCCTTTATAACAAAATCTTCCTCAAATTCAAAGCTCCCAGATCTATTGACACGGATCAAGGACCATAATTTATGTGTCATAAGAAATCATCCCCTTATCACCCATAGGCAAATGGTTAGGTGGAAGTAACAAATAGAGAACTTGAAAACATCCTGACAAAAATAGTTTCATCAGGAAGAAAGGATTAGGCTAGGAAACTACACAAGGCAGTTTGGGCCTACAACACCACTTGGAAATCGACCACAATTTTCACTCCCTACGAATTGGTTTTTGGAAAGAAACCTCTCCTACCCATTGAATTCAAATTACAAACACTGAGGACAACAATGGAAGTAGGTTTAGACCTTGACTAAGCCCAAATTGAATGAGTCCTACAACTTAGTGAACTTGATGAACTTCACCTAGAAGCTATCCACCAGACTGAACTGATTCAACAATAGAGAAAAGCATGGCATGACAAGCATATAAAAGAAAGGAAATTCCATAGTGGTGATTGGGCGTTGCTAATTCCACTCTAGATATAATGAGCAAAAAGGAAAGCTTCAGACTCACTGATTAGGACTCGATGAAATTTCTGAAGTGTTTCAAAACAGAGCAATGCAGTTCAAACCCATAGATGGTGACACTCGAACACTTCTAGTAAATGGTCATAGACTGTGTCTTTACCAAAAACCTATAAGATGAGAGGAGTTTACTAAGATGGTAGAAATGCAAGGTGAGGTCCAATGTATCCAATCTACCTCGGCAGAAGATACCTAAATAAATTTAAAAAAAAAAGTATGTGTAAATTCGTGAGTTATTTGTCTAAATTGTTGTATACTTTCTTAAGTTATTTGTGTAAAAATTTTAGTTAGACTTCTCTTGTTTTGTAGTAATATTCCTTAGGATCATGCTAAGTTTTGGTCATATCCTCCACTGATGCTTTGAAACTTTGTTCCTATTCATGATATGTTTCAGCTGCATCCTCCATCAATGCTCTAGAACTTTGTTCTTGTTCGTGGTAAGTTTTGGTTGCATCCTCCACTGATGCTCCAGAACTTTGTTCCTATTTGTGGTAAGTTTCAGTCGCATCCTCCATCGATGCTCTGAAACTTTGTTCATGTTTGTGGTAAGTTTTGGTCACATCCTCCATCGATGCTCCAAAATTTTGTTCTTGTTCATGCTAAGTTTTGGTCACATCCTCCATTGATGCTCTAAAACTTTGTTCCTATGTTCTAACTATATCTTTCATTAATTCTCTGAAACTTTGTTGTTGCATTAGGACTGCATCTTTCAACAATGCTCTGGAACTTTGTTGTTGCGTTCCAATTGCATCTTTCGGTGATGCTTTGGAACTTTGTTCCTTCATTCCGGCTACATCTTTTAGTGATGCTTTGGAACTTTATTCCTTCATTTTGGCTGCATCTTTTAGTGATGCTGCGAAACTTTGTTCCTATGTTCTAACTGCATCTTTTAGCGATGCTCCAAAGCTTTGTTCATTCATTTTGGCTACATCTTTCAGTGATGTTTTGGAACTTTATTCCTGTGTTTCGACTGCATCTTTCAGTGATGCTCTGAAACTTTGTTGTTGCATTTTGGTTGCATATTTCAGCGATGCTATGGAACTTTGTTCCTTCTGTTGCAAGTATGTGCCTAATCAGTGTTGTCATTGATGTCAACATATCTTTGTTGTCATTGGTGTCAACTGTATCTTATTCTATTACTTGTTTAGAAGCTTTGTATGTTGAGGATATTGAGAAAATTAGCTTCTTCAGAAGAAACAAGTGAGTTACAGTAAAGTGCAGTATAGACAGTGAGTTGTATGTTGAAGAATAGTCTGATAGATTGCTCCGCATTTCTTGCTGGTTAAAGATCTTGGTCTACAGATTAGAAGTTACTTAAAGGAATTTCTGAAAATGCTAAATCTTGAGTTTGAGCCTCCGATGTGAAGAATTGAGAGAGTTGCATTCACCAGAGTAAAACCTACTTTTTCTGTAAGTTCAGTTGGTAGAGGGAAAAAGTATTATGCTCCGTATTTCTCTGTAATAAAGTATTTTACTCTACGGTTCTAGAGGGAAGTTTGGGATGATGATAGGTGCCTACAATTGCAATGGTTCATGTTCTGGTGGTCTGCAAGCTATCTTTTTTTTATGATAGTTGAAGATAGTGAAGTTCATGTGTTCTAGTGTGAAGATTCTATTGTTAAAGTGGTTAAAGTTTGTGCGGTTTCTCTTGATGATTACAATGTGCTTGTGGATGCCTCCTAATCATGTTCCTATCTGGACTTTGGTCCGCATTAAGGAATTGAGATTGTGATTGAAAATTGTTCCCAAATAACATAGCGTGTAACCAGTCTTAGTTGACTTGGTTAATTCTAGGTGTTGCAGATATCCCTTGAAGATTATGGAAGCATGTTGTTGCATGGAAGATCATGTTTGAGTCCCAGCTAAGGCATGGCATGATCCACATACGCTTTTACTTCATCTCCCTTGCATAATGTTGTAATAGGTCAAGACCTATTTTGTAAATGATTATAATGCCAACCTTGGAGATTTTTCCAATGGTTGATGATTGTAATGCCGACCTTGATGATGATTCCAAGGTTGTTTAAGTGTATAAATACTTGTAGTTGAGTCATGGAAAAGATGTCTTTATGTGAAGATGGAAAGATAAGCAAAAAGGTCCAAGAGGTAGAGCAGAGAAGAGGTAGAGAAAAGTAGAGGCAGAGAAGAGCAGAGAAATTATTGTACTTCAATCACAAACATAAAGAAGATGTTGATCGTGGTAGTGATCCTGGCAGTGAGCCACCAATAGGGATTAATAGCCCTTATTGTAATCTTTCTAGGTTTAGCGTTGAAGCAGTGACCCTGCTAGACCTAGTTGTACTTCATGGCAATGAGCTAGTATGTTCTAGGCCTGTGGAGTGACCAAGCCAGAACATCAGTTTTCAAATATTGCAATATATTTTGAGAGCTAATCCTCTCTGTGGTTTTTCCCCACCTTGGGGTTTTCCATGTAAAATCTTGTGTCTCTTGTGTTTGATGTTGTATCTGTGGTTAAGTTTCTGATTTCATGCATTCATTGTTAAATCATAATAATTGTGGATAAGTGATTAATGTTTAAATGCAGAAGTGACTGAGTTTTTGAGACAACTGATTCACCCCCCCTCTCAGTTGTTTGGCGCATATCAATAATTGGTATCAGAGCAGGGTTCCTCTGAAGAAAGTTTAATAGCTTGAAGAAGATCCAAAATGTCTTACAAGAACGAAGTGCTGCATTTTGATGGAATGAATTATGCTCTCTGGAAGGCTCAGATAAAAATCCATCTTCTTTGTCTTGGTTACAAAGTATGGAAAGCTGCAGAAACAAAATACACCATGCCTCAAAATGGTCTGACGACTAAAGATGAAATCAAAGAATATGAGATGGATGTCAAAGCAAAAATGCTCTACTAAGCTCATTAACTGACTCAATATTGGCAAAAGTTGTGGATCTTGAAAGTGCAAATGAGGTATGGGAAAAGTTAAAAAATCTATATGAAGGAGATGATTCTATGAAGGAAGCCAAGCTACAAAGTCTGAAAGTGAAATATGAAAGTTTGAAGATGAATGAAGATGAAAACATAACAGCCTTTATACAAAGAGTTGATGAACTTGTCATAGGGATAAAAGGCATGGGGAGAACTCTCGGCGATAAGGAAATAGTGATGAAAATTCTCAGATCTCTACCAAAGTCCTACAGTCACAAGGTAGCTACAATTGAAGAATTTATGCAAGTAAAAGTAATTGACAAAGATCAGCTACTTGGTAAGCTTACTACTTTTGAAATGAGAGAGTTTGGTGATGCTCTGCCAAAAGTTGAGACTGCCTTCAAAGCTAGTACTTCTAGAAGAACTTCTAGATCAGAAAAATATAAGGTAGAATCTGATGATGAGTTTGATGAAATTGAAGCCAACTTTGTGGATAGGCTGCAAAGAGGATTCAGTAAGTATAAAGGCAAACTACCTTTCAAATGTTTTTCTTGCGGTAAAATAGGTCATTTTGCTTCCAGATGTCTTGAAAGAATTGAAAGAAATAGAAAGAGATATGAGAACAGGCCTAGGACCCAAAAGAAGTGTTATTATGTTGAAGATTTTGATGATGATGGAGTATCAGACAATGGTGATCTAGATAATGCTA
The DNA here is from genome assembly GCA_027924645.1 of Cunninghamia lanceolata. Classification (NCBI taxonomy): domain Eukaryota; kingdom Viridiplantae; phylum Streptophyta; class Pinopsida; order Cupressales; family Cupressaceae; genus Cunninghamia; species Cunninghamia lanceolata. The sequence goes on from BSBN01000534.1 coordinate 27,526,703, forward strand.
GTACTTCTAGAAATGAATGCTTGTTTATTGCTATTAAGGAAGATCCTATGTCTACTAATTCTACTAGCTGTGTGAAGGAAGTAAAACCAGTGGAAAGTGCTTTGGCTGCTCAGGTCATTAAGGAGAAGGATGAATGGGTTATTGATAGTGGCTGCTCTCACCATATGACCGGTAACAAAAGTAAGTTTGTGATTTTGGAAAGATATGATGGTGAACTGGTTAGGTTTGGAGATAATACAGCTGGTAAGATTTGTGGAAAAGGATCTTCTTTTGATGACAAGCATAATACTGAAGATGTCTTGTATGTGAAAGGATTAAAGCACAATGTTTTGAGTGTGGGTCAGATGTGTGACAAAAGCTACGATTTAAGCTTCAAGGACAATGGATGCAAGATCAGGGAAAGCTCCCGAACAGTTATTACAACTGGTATAAAGACCAAAGGTAATATCTATCACTTGAAAGGAACTAATAACTATTGTTTGTTGGCTCAGACCGATGAGAGTTGGTTATGGCATAGAAGGTTGTGTCACATAAATTTTGATAACATTATGAAGATAAGTACTACATAGGCTGTTAGAGATCTACCTAGGCTTGTGAAGCCTGCTAATCCTATTTGCAAGGAGTGTCGATTTGGAAAACAAACAAGAACAAGTTTCAAAAGCAAGGACCAATCAGTTGATGAACTACTTGAGCTAGTTCATACATATTTATGTAGACCTACCAGAGTAAGAAATCTGCAAGGAGATTGGTATTTCATGTTACTCATTGATGATTACTCTATAATAACTTGGGTTACTTTCTTGAAAGTAAAAGCAGAAGCTCTAGAGAAGTTCAAGGCATTCAAGGCAATGGTTGAAAATGAGATGGATTTGAAGATCAAATGTTTAAGGTCTGATAGAGGAGGAGAGTTTACATCAAATGAATTCAATTTCTTTTGCAAAGAACATGGGACAAAGAGACAGTTATATACACCTAGAACTCCACAACAAAATGGAGTTGTTGAAAGGAAAAATAGAACGGTTCAAGAAGCTGCTAGAACCATGATGAAGGAAGCTGATCTTCCAGAAGTATATTGGAGAGAGGCTATTCACACTACTGTATACATCCTAAATAGAGTTCAAGTCAAAGGTAACAGTTCTAAGAACCCCTATGAATTGTGGTATGGTAAAGTTCCTACTATAAAATATCTCAAAGTTTTTGGTAGCAAATGTTATATCAAAAGAGAAGAAAATCTAGGCAAGTTTGATGCTAGGTGTGATGAAGGAATCTTCCTTGGTTATTCCACCAAGAGCAAGGCATACTGGTGCTATAATAAGAGGCTGAATAAGATCATTGAGAGTGCAAATGTCAAAGTTGATAAAACAAGGAAAGGTCTCCAGAACTAAGTGGATATGAATCAGATAAACCAGATGTTTTAGAAGTGGTGCAACATGAAGACAACACAGATGAAGAGGATCAAGCTCCGGAGAGTGCTACCAAGACACCAAGGTATGTAAAACTCAATCATTCTAAGGATCAAATCATAGGAGATAAGAGTAAAGGAATCCTAACTAGAAGAAGAGTTGTAGAAGAACAAGTAAATTTCTATCTGATTTCCAAGATTGAACCTAAGACTGTGAATGAAGCTTGCAAAGATGAGAATTGGTTAGAGGCTATGAAAGAGGAATTGATGCAGATAGAGAAGAATTAGACTTGGGATGTTGTTCCTAGACTAGCAGATAAAAATGTAATTGGCACAAAGTGGGTCTTTAGAAACAAGATGAATGAGAATGGTGAAGTGGTAAGAAACAAAGCAAGATTAGTATGCAAAGGATACTCTCAAGTTGAAGGAATAGACTTTGAAGAGACATTTTCTCCAGTGGCAAGGATTGAATCAATAAGAATGTTTTTGGCTTTTACAGTCTACAAAGATTTCAAGGTATACCAAATGGATGTGAAGTCTACTTTCTTAAATGAAGAGTTGGAAGAAGAAGTCTATATTGAACAACTGGAAGGATTCCAGTCATCAGATCAGGGTGACATGGTATGTAAATTAAAGAAATCTTTGTATGGATTAAAACAAGCCTCAGGGCATGGTAGGCATGGTTGGACAGGCATCTGATACAGATAGAGTTCAGTAAAGGTACTGCAAACAACAATCTCTGCTTCAAGATCAATGATGAACAATTCCTAATTGTTGCAGTCTTTGTTGATGATATTATTTTTGGAGGCAATGAAGGTATGTGCTCAGCTTTTGTTGGAGAAATACAAAGTGAATTTGAAATGTCCATGTTTGGTGAGATGAACTTCTTTTTGGGTCTGCAAATAAATCAATCAGATAAAGGTATCTTCATTTCTTAGTCTAAGTATGTGAAAGAGTTGTTAAATAAATTTGGGATGGAAGACTCTAAACCAATCTACACACCTATGATAACTGGTTGTAAGTTGAGTAAAGATGATAACTCACCCATGACAGACCAGAAAAGGTACAGATCTATGATTGGAGGATTACTTTATCTGACTCAAACCAGACTTGACATAATGCATGCAGTATGTCTTGTAGCAAGATTTCAAGTAGAACCCAAGGACTCACATGTGATGGCAGTCAAGAGAATTCTGAGATATTTAAAAGGTACAATAGATTATGGTTTGTGGTACCCTAAGGACAATGACTTTACTCTCAATGCATATACTGATGCAGATTGGGCTGGAGATATGGATGATAGAAAAAGTATAAGTGGAGGTGCATTCTTCTTGGGAAAAAGGTTGGTATCTTGGTTCAACAAGAAATAGGATTCAATATCCATGTCTACTGCAGAAGCAAAATACATTGCAGCAGCATGCAGTTGCACTCAAGTGTTATGGATGAAGCAAACTTTGAAGGACATTAGAATTGTGTATGAGGATCCAATTGCAATATTTTGTGACAATACAAGTGCCATAAACATATCAAAGAATCCAGTGATGCATTCAAGGACAAAGAACATATCCATTAGGTATCATTTTCTGAGAGAAAATGTGACAGAGAATGAAATCAAGTTGGAGTATGTTTCTACCAAAGATCATATTACAGACATTTTCACCAAGCCTCTGCCTAAGGATACCTTTTAGTATCTCAGAGAAAAGTTAGGGGTTATCACCCCTCCTGCTCTAAACTAAGATGCATAATAGTGCATCAGTCTGGAGGTGCTCAGAGATCTAGATTGATACTTTTTAGGACTACTTCTTAGGGGGAGTAGTTAGAGAGTTCAGAAGAGAGATTGGATCAGAGCAGAAGAGTGCAAGTATGTGCCCTTTGCCATTGATGTCAAAGGAGGAGAGAAGTCATGTGAAAAACTTAGATAGATAAAGAGTGCAAGTGTAGAGAGAAAGGGGGAGAATCTTGTAGAAAGAAAGAGTGCAAGTGTGTAAAGAGAAAGGGGGAGAATCTTGTCTTGATGGCTGTTGCAGTTTTTCACATCATATGTTGCCATCAATGACAAAGGGGGAGATTATTGCAAGTATGTGCCTAATCGATGTGTCATTGATGTCAACATATCTTTTTTGTCATTGGTGTCAACTGTATCTTATTCTATTACTTGTTTAGAAGCTTTGTATGTTGAGGATATTGAGAAAATTGGCCTCTCTGGAAGAAACAAGTGAGTTACAGTAAAGTGCAATATAGATAGTGAGTTCTATGTTGAAGAACAGTCCGGTAGATTGCTCTGCATTTCTTGCTAGATGAAGATCTTGTCTGCAGATTGGAAGTTACTTAAAGAAATGTCTAAAGATGCTAAATCTTGAGTTTGAGCCTTCGATGTGAAGAATTGAGAGAGTTGCATTCACCAGAGTAAAACCTGCTTTTTCTGTAAGTTCAATTGGGACAGGAGAAAGTATATTGCTTTGCATTTCTCTACAATAAAGTATTTTATTCTACGGTTCTAAAGGGAAGTCTAGGATGATGATAGGTGCCTACAATTGCAATGGTTTATGTTCTAGTGGTCTGCAAGCTATCTTTCTTTTATGACAGTTGAAGACAGTGAAGTTCATGTGTTCCAGTGTGAAGATCCTATTATTAAAGTGGTTAAAGTTTGTGTGGTTGCTCTTGATGATTACAATGTGCTTGTGGATGCCTCCTGATTATGTTCCTATCTAGATTTTGGTCTGCATTAACGAATTGAGATCATGTTTGAAGATTGTTCCCAAATAACGTAGCGTGTAACCAGTCTTAGCCGACTTGGTTAATTCCAGGTGTTGTGGAGACCCCTTGAAGATTATGGAAGCATGTTGTTGCGTGGAAGATCATGTTTGAGTCCCAACTAAGGTGTGGCATGATCCGCATACACTTTTACTTCATCTCCCTTGCATAATGTTTTAATAGGTCAAGACCTATTTTGTAAATGATTGTAATGTCGACCTTGGAGATTGTTCCAATGGTTGATGATTGTAATGCCAACCTTGATGATCATTCCAAGGTTGTTGAAGTATATAAATACTTGTAGTTGAGTCATGGAAAAGATGTCCTTGTGTGAAGATGGAAAGATAAGGAAAAAGGTCCAAGAGGCAGAGCAAAGAAGAGGCAATGCAGAGAAGAGACACAGCGAAGAAGAGGCAGAGCAAAGTAGAGGCAGAGAAGAGTAGAGAAATTGTTGTACTTCAATCACAGACATAAAGAAGCTATTGATCGTGGCAGTGAGCCACCAATAGGGTTTAACATCCCTTATTATAATCTTTCTAGGTTTAGGGTTGAGGCAATGAACCTGCTAGACCTAGTTGTACTTCATGGCAGTGAGCCAGTATGTTCTAGGCATGTGGAATGACCAAGCTTGAATATTATTTTTCAAAGATTGCAATATGTTTTGAGAGATAATCATCTCCATGGTTTTCCCCCACCTTGGGGTTTTCCACGTAAAATTTGGTGTCTCTTGTGTTTGATGTTGTATCTGTGGTTAAGTTTCTAATTTCATGCATTGATTGTTAAATCATAATAATTGTGGATAAGTGATTAATGTTTAAGTGCATAAGTGACTAAGTTTTTGAGACAACTGATTCACCCCCCCTCTCAGTTTTTCGACACATATCAACACCTACTCAGCTGCATCTTTCAGTGATGCTCTAGAACTTTGTTCATGTGTTTCGACTGCATCTTTCCATGATGCTCTAGAACTTTGTTGTTGTGTTCTGGTTGCATCTTTCAACGATGCTCTGAAACTTTGTTCCTTCATTTCGGCTGCATCTTTCATCGATGCTCTGTAACTTTGTTCATGTGGTCTTGCTGCATTTTTCAGTGATGCTCTGGAAATTTGTTCCTTGATTCCAACTGCATCTTTCAACGATGCTTTGGAACTTTGTTCCTATGTTTTGACTGCATCTTTCAACGATGCTCTAGAACTTTGTTGTTGTGTTCTAACTGCATCTTTCGATGATGCTCCGGGACTTTGTTCCTTTATTTTGACTACATCTTTTGATGATGCTCTGAAACTTTGTTCCTTCATTCTGACTACATCTTTCAACGATGCTCCAGAACTTTGTTCCTTCATTTCTGCTACATCTTTTAGCGATACTCTAAAACTTTATTCATGCATTCCAGTTGCATCCTCCATTGATGCTCTGCAACTTTGTTTTAGTTATGTTCGTTTCGATTGCATCCTTCGTTGATGCTCTAGACCTTTCTAGCTCTTCATAAATACTCCAAAAAAATTAGCCTACACCTACTCATACCATTTACCACCATCTGACACCTCCATACCATGGAATTCATTAAAACAAATTCCTTAAGACCATCACCCTCTATCATAATAAATTATTATTATTATTATAATCATTTAAAAATCATAATGATAATTACCCTAGCCCATGTCATCAACCTCATCAATAAATCTGCCTATACCATTATTAACCATCCCATCTAAAATTTCACATTAATGATTCATAAAATCATAAATGTGTCCATGTCATCAATAAAAGTGGAACGAATTGAAGTTGATTTATGAATGTGAGGTACATACAATCTCTATCTTAACTAGGTAATAAATTGTTATTAGGACTTAATAAATTAGCACATTGTCCCCTTTTTCCCAAAATTGGAAATCCGTGTTAACTGCACTTCAAATGAGGGAAATGGCGACGCTTTAATTCTACATACATAGAAGGTAACAATTAGTAGGGAGTCCAGGTTGGCATGCTGATTTGAAAAGGCATCATATCACCTTGTTTTCATTTCATTGATTATAACGAATTCGCAACTAGTTGTAAGTTTAATATTTCATTATCTCAGCTGGTAATACAGTTTAGTAGGCTCAATATTTCATTGTTTCAGCTAGTCATACAATTCAGTGAGCAATTCAGGAACAATTTCAAAACAATTAACATGGGGGCCAAACAGAAATCAAAACCAACGTCTGCGAACAAGATTCTATCTCTGCAGAACATTACATAACTCTTCCAGGCAGCAGGATGGTTAGATTTTATTAAGCAATTTGAGGGTTACAACCTAGAATTGGTTAAAGAGATCCTCGAGAACTTCACAGAAGGGCGCTCCATGGTACAAGGGAAAAAATTCAAGGTAAGTGCCCAAACTATTTCTAATATTTCTAGAATTGAAAATGAAGGCATAAATTTGGCTGAGGAGACAAACATTCCTTATCAAAAAATGATAGAACTCTTTATACAGGAAGGGGAACCTCAGCCTCAATTGGTCACAAGTCCTAGGGGTCAAAATAAGGGTATTCAAAGGATGTCAATTTTAGAACCCTAGAAAACAGTAGTAGCATGGATCATTAAATATTTCACCTATGATGGACAATGTGCCACCATTGTAGGGCCTCCTTTTTGCCTACTCATTCATTTGTGCCATGGCACCAAGAAACCCAAACTCGGAATCAATATCCCTACCCTCTTGTTCAATTCTCTAGTAAATATGATAGAAAGGTATAAAGTCAAGTCTAGACCTTTGAAACACCATGGCCTAATTAACCTAATTTGCAAACATCAACTTTTGAATAGAAGAAAAATAGACAAGTGGTAAAAATTTCTTCAAAAATTTGAAGCCCTAGCACCCGCAAAATAATTTGAAAGAGGGGGATCTTTTGATATGGCCACAAAAAAACCTAGGGAACATTCTTCTGAGCACCAACAAACCCAAGGGACTCCAAAGGAGGAAGTGTCGGAACATGCATCAAACCCTTTGGAAACTAATAATTCTCCTAGGGCACAGAATATTCCAGATCTACGAGAGACTCCGAAAAATCAAAGGAATGTAGAAGTTATTGATTCCAAAGAGGAGCAAGAGACTAGTCTGCCTAGGGCAAGGAACCAATGCCCTAAGCAAAGGTTGCAAAGACCTCCTCCTCCAAGGAGAAGTAAAAGGCTAGCTACAGATGTAAGTTTTTCTACCACATTTGGACACCCACCTATAATGAAGAGGAAGAGGTATGATAGTTAGTCAGGTGTGAGTGAAACCCTAGGAAAAGATACCAAAGAAGAAGCCTTGAAAAAAACTAGCTTGACTGAGAAAGAACCAAAGGAGTCAGGTGAACAAAATCAGACTGAGATAGTCTTACTGAGTGAACAACAATCTCCAACAGAGAATGTAGGTGAAACAGAGCAGAGCCCTGTAGGAGAAGCTAATGAAGAGGATATGTTTGATCAAAACACATAATTTTTTGAGCCAACCCGTACCACAAATCTAGATAATGTAGAAAACAATCAAATGGAAATTAAATTGAATAAGCTAAAAGTACAACAAATTGATGAGCAAGTTTTTATGGAAAAACATAGCATTGATCAAAAGGAGGTGATACAGAGGAAAAGGACTCACTCATAACAAATTTTACACATTCCAACAATGGTCCAATACAAATGATGCAAATGTGCACATTAGTTCACTCTAGGCAATGTGTTCCTAAGCCTAAAATAAGGGGGCAACAATTCAAACCTTTTTGGTCATAACTTTCATTGTAGACCTACTATTAAAATATAAGACCTATTTGGAATACCCTTTTGGCTCTTACTACACATATCTAAAAATGGGCTAGGGTTACTTTGCATGGAATAGGTCAAAAAAATGGACTATTGCAGAATTGGGAACTCTGCGTTGAATCCTGCCTATTTTTACTAAAATTGCTCTAAAATACACAAAACTCAATGAAATCTCCTGCAACAAAAAGAAAATGAATGAAGAAAAGATTCTCCATCTTCCCCAACTAGTTTTAGGCCCGTATTATACTATACATGGCCGTACTAGCACATTTTTAGACTACAAATTCTGGAAAACATTGTTAGAACATAGCAACCTTCACCAAAATGGCCATAACTTTCACAAATCTCAATGAAAATTGATGCAACAAAATGAAAAACAAAGTAGATTTATAGATTAATAAAATCCAATAACTTTCAAATCATTACATGGGTTGTACAGGTCATACACAGTGAAATAACAAGACTGCAATGTTAGGAAAATAGAAAAATCTTGCTTCTATTCATCAAAATTACAAAAATTCCATCCTTCTCTTCCTCTATTCGACTTTTGAAGGTGTCTTTTTCCATTTTACAACTGATCCCAATGATTTTGCAATGGTTTCTTGCTTTCATGTAACAATTTCTTGCCTTTTTGACAACTTGTCCAAGTTGCATGATAGCTTTTAGTAACATGTGGCAACTTTTAGACTTTTAAATCAAAAATCCAATTAACACATCAAAAATGAACCCATATGATTCTAAATGGTCATAAATGACCTTATGAGACTCCAAAACATGCTAACAAATCTAAAACCAAAAATGACAAAAGATATGCTTCCGAGGCCCTAATGCCCCTACACCAGGAGGAAATGATACAACAATTGAATAAATCTTTGGAAAAAAAATTAGGGGATTTGGAGACTAAATTACAACAAAAGGATGAACTCATTTCAAGCTTACAAACCCAACTAAAATAGTCTGAAGAGAAGAATCAAGGACATCTAGCAGCCCTATCTGATAAGGATGGGCAAATCAAAAGATTGACAAACAACTTCACAGACTTCCTCCAAGCCTTTCTAGAAAAATAGTAAAAACATAAACAAGAATTGAATGCAGCCCTTAGTCAAATAGTAGAATTAGAATAGGAGCTGCAGGAGGTAAAAACCAAACCAACCATGGAAACCAAAGAAATCCAAATAGAGCCTACAAAGATGGAATGGTTTCAGGTTCATATACCTCCCTTATTAAGGAAATGGACTGAAATATGCTACTTGTATACTTCATTTCTAGCAGCCTTTGGCCTTCTTTTTTCATTATTGTGGCCCTGAAAAGTTCCTAAGTTATGATGTTGGTGGAGTGCTCCACATGTCTAGGTGACACATTTTCTTGTGTTCACGGGCCCTTTTTCCTTTTGATCTTGCGTAAGATGCCACATGGCGGCATCACTAAACAGCGGTCTTTGGATGTTGGGTTTCACTTTTTAAGCTTTTGTGGTTGCATCATTGTGCCATGTGTCTTCATAGCACAATTCCTATTGAAAGGGAAGGCAAGACTCTCTTCGGCATGCACAAATGCTCCACGTGTCCAACCCATTTTTGGTTCAGGAAAGGTTGTTGTTTCCTTTTGGTTGTCATGCATGGAGATGACGGAACAAGCCACGTGTTTGTCAGGGCACAGGCCAGATTATCTCTAAGGCTCGAGGAGCCTTCTCGGTGCTCCATTAGTCTATTTTCTTGGTATGCTGCAGGTAGGTATAGGCAGAGTTGCAGCATGTCTCATCAGCTTGGTGCCATGCATCTTTTTTCTTAGCGGATTGATGGCATTTTCCAATAGGTGTCACTAGCAACTGGAAAGGGGGAGCATGTTTACCTTTTTGGATGACATTTATAACGGGGGGCATGATGGGTGCCTCGTTGGTTTGGGGGAATCTTTTTGGTTGCTCCCTCTCTCTCTTTGAAGGTTTTTCTATAAGAGGGAGCATTGTTCTCTTGGGGAGGGTTCATCACCTTTGGAGAAGGATATTCTGTAGATATCCTGGTAGTCATTTGATTTTAATATAATTCTAAGACCTTAGCATTTTATGCTATTAAATAGAAATCTAATGCATCAACTATGCAATTCTTGCCTTTATGCTATGTTATTTTTTTGTTAATTCTACTAAATATATCGCTCATGTCTATTAAGGAATAGTTATAATCATTTACTTTTCATGTTTTAATCTTTTATAGTTTCAATTTATGTGATACTAAGGGTGCTTTGGATCATGTTTAATACTCTTTCAAAATTCCTCAAAGTTAATAAAATTGGAATTATACTATGATGTTTAGTGAATGAATTATCTCAGTTTTGGTGCATCACCTTAGTGTAGATTTTGTTTTATCAGCTCCTCTCTATCCCTTTTCCCTTTCCCAGTGAACTTCTGAAGATTTGGCTTCTAAAACCTTGGAGGTCATTCTGCATAGTGCACCCCAAGTCCCCCATTTGCAGAACTTACCATAGGCTATATCTCTAGCTATCCCTTTTAGATATCAACAATTCTTTTCTGGCATGCCCGATGGGACCAACATACCCTGGTCCAGAAGCTAGTTTGTGAGCTGAAGGCCCGTTACAAGGTCATTAGAATCAAAATCTTCTGTACTACTCTTACCCCCATTGGTAGCTGTAGGATGGCAAAAAGCTACAAAAGGCGAAGCGACTTAGGCGTAAACTCAAACCTAGGATCAAGTGCCACCAGCATAGGCAAGTATGGCTATTCATCTGCCTAGAAATTTTGTTCAGTGGAATAGTGGTAGTGTACTCATCCATCCGGTTCCTCCTATAGAATGGGACTCTATTCCCACTAATGCTGTAAAGGCACTCCCTAAGTTCATCAGAAAATGTTCTAAGACACCCACGAAACATCTTCAATATGTAGCTGATGTTTTCACCATTCACCATGTCACACAACAAAATGTGGCACTCACATTGCTTGTTGCTTCCTTTAAAGGAAAGGCCCAAGATTGGTACATATCATTGCTCACTAATTCTATCACTACTTGGGACCAGCTAGGAGACCATTTCTTTGTACATTTCAAGGAGAAAAGGGACCAATCTTCTTTGTTGTAGTAGCTAATAACTATTAAGAGAGCGCCATAAGAGACGGTCTCTAATTTCAACACTAGATTTCATAAGACTTGGCGAAGGATTCCAGTAGCAGCACAACCCCCTATAGACATGACATTTGTCTTCTACCTAAAATCTTTCAACTCTGACATAGCTATGATGATCCAGTCATTAGGAGGCCAAACACTTCTGGATGCTTATGATCTGGTTGTTAAGGCAAAAAACAACCTGATAGACACTAGAAAGTTGCTTCTACAGCCGCCTATGCTAGTATTTCCTGAAATACTGCCTCAATCACTAGAAGACGCTGCTCTGAGTATGTCTATTGCACCACCTTCCATGTATGTATACCCCAGTACTCAAACAAGTGCCCCTACCTCGTCTTCACTAGCCACAAAGATGAACGATGTGAAGTCTTTGCTATAAAATTTTTCAAATGAGATAATCAATCTCAAAAGGCAGCAGACCATGCTCTCAAAGCCCCCTTATTAGAGCTACTAGGGCAGGAGACCCCCTTTCCAGCATAATCATTAACAAGGAGGTTTGCAGCCATATAATCAAGCTCAACCTCTAAATCAAATAGTGTCAGTCCCGACTCCACTACAAGCGATACCTTTGACCAAAACTGAGAGCTAATGGTAGGTCAAAATAATCTAGAAAATGATGTCAACACATGGTGCTTTCCTTGCAACACCGTGCACACGCCTTGCAACTACCCTAGAGGCAACGTTCAGTAGAAGGTGACAGAATAGCAGAGCCAGGGGTTTATACCTGACATAGGGGTTTATTCCTACCAATCCCCGGGGGTTAAAAGTGTTGTGCTAGTAGCCCAGGTCCAAGGGATGTCCCTTAAGCAAGAGGGAGAAATTACCCTAGACCACGCTTTTTTCTCCTGGATGGAAGAAGAAGATGAAGTGTTTACAAATGGGAATGTCCCACCAAGGATCCCCAGGTTCAATCCGATTATAGCACCTATTCTAAGAGGAAACTTATTGATGCAAGAGCATCCCTAGTTCAAGAGCAATCTTGCATCAACCTAAAAAACATTGGCATTTCAGTTTGTTTGCAGTTTGTTTCTTTCCAGTTCAGTTCAGCCAGTTTAGTCAGAAGCACTTCAGCTTGTGGTCCAGTTTTGAAATTTCACACCTTACGAATCTAGACTTAGCATCTATATTCATTCATCTTCATCATATCAAGAATTCAGAGCATTTGGATCAGTTACCAGAAAGTTATCACTATCAAAAGATCCTCTGCTTTCTCAATGCAGAGCTTTCTAACAGTCATGAGCGATCAGCTGAAGGAGAAGGATTGGGAGCATTGGTCGACTTGCGGATCATAAAGATTCATTCTTCAATGTTCCTTGGTTTGTGATCAACCTTCCTCATAGGTTTGCACTTCATTGTATCCATTGGAGAAGGATTTCAAGCTGATAGGTCTGACCTATCCAAGAACACACGTTACACATCTTCATTAGGATTCCAAATCTCTTGAGGCCGACGCAGAGGAATCTAATGTTTCGGATATGATATATATTGATGTAATATATCCTTAGGAAAATAGTTCAAAGATAGTTAACAATTGATTCATAATTCTTAGTTTAGATTTTGTCTGAAAGGAGCTTCAAAGCCTTATCTTGCGCATGTATGTAATCAGGCTTGTGAGCCAAATTTGTAAGCCTGCATGTTGCCGGTAGATCTCTATGTTGAATTATATGATATACTGAATGACTAGATCTACATTTGTTCTATATTCTTGTGTTGTTTCCGTTGTGTTTAATCTTGTTGCATGGTCCGAGCAGTTCACTCTATGAATCCTCCTACCGTGACTGCACCACTTCTGGGTGAGCCTATGCCTCAGGAGTAGAAACCTAGAGCATTTTTTGAAAGGAATTTGAGCTCATTGGTGGTGACCCAACCCTTCCAAAAGCTGAAAGAGACTTTCTCTTATAGACCGAAGGAGCCAAAGGTTCAACCACTAGGATCGCTCAATGTGGTCAAACAATTAAAAAATGCCCTTACCAATGTGTCTCTATGGGATATTTTGGCCATCCTAGAGTAGAAGTCTCATCTATGAGGAGCTTTAGAAGGAGGCAAAAATCCCATGCAAATAACAACAACTGTGGAATGCACTCAGGCAAAAGATAAAGAACTAGTTATCAGAGCACAAAGCAAGCTAAAACAAGTAGCCACATCTTTCACAAATTATAAAGAGGAGAAAGCAAAGAAAGAAATAGGTAAGACAAAAACCACCCCTTTTTACCTAACTCTAATTGTAGGGGACAAGTTATTGCATAATTCTATGATCGACTCAGGTGCTAGTACTACAGTCATGCCTAAACAGATAGTTGAGGCATTGAATTACAATATGAGCCCTTAAATAAAGGAGTTATGCAGCTTGATGGAAAGATGGTTTAGACTCTAGGGATAATCAAAAATCTCCCAATGATCATATTCTCATGCCCTAGCATCATAGTGTCTCTGGGAGTAGTCATAATAGACATTCCTCCTATTTTGGCATCTCCTCATCCTGAGATTTTACTACTTTAGATTAGGGGATATTTGTCTCTTGATTGGTCACACTTGATCTTAAGGACCAAGTATGGATCTAAAATGAAAGTGTTGTCAAAACCACTACATGTAAAACATATAGCACATCAAGCCATGTAAATTTTGAAGCTACCCATATATCTTTCTCTTAGGATGAAATGCACTGTGTAGAACTCCTAGGAGATGAAGAAGTGATAGGAGAAAGAAGTGAAGAAGAAAAAACCCTAATCAATACTTTCATGAAGGAAGACCCTTTCAGCAACTACCATGCCACTGGCCTCAGAACCTACATAATCTACGATGAGGATCAAATCATCCCTCAGATCACCAAAAGCCAAGGCAATCATGATGGAGATCTTAGTGATCAATCTAGTCTGTGGACTCTGCACTTTGACAACACAAGATACAAGAATGGTTCGGGAGCTGGCATCCAACTAGTATCTCCCATCAGGGAAGAAACTCTGCACTTTCTGCTTCCACTTTGTCTACACCAACAATTATGTTAAGTATGAAGGTCTATTATAAGGCCTTAGTTTGGCGGACCAAATGGGAGTGAAGAAATTGAGTGTTTTGGTGATTCCGAGCTGGTAATAAAGCAAGTAAGAGGAACTTTGGTAGCAAAAAAATTGTAGATGCAATCCTATCACCATAGGGTATGGGACTTGATCGAAGGATTTGAGGCCTTCAATATTCAAGCAATCCCAAGGTCTTGGAATATAGATGCTGACAGATTGGCTGTGATTGGGTCACAGTTCAACGTAGTCACAGACCTCCAGGCCAATAAACACTCAGTGCGAGTAATTGTGAGACCAGCTATCCCTGGCAATGATCAAAACTAGCAAGTTTTCGAGAGTGACAACTAGATTGCTATGTTTATCCAACAAACCTACGAGTTTGCAAAATAGCTGCATCCAAAGGTGGAAGAAGCCTATGAAGATCAAATCATTCAGCTCAGAACAAATAAGCTCCTGAAAGGTTTGATCACACTACAAAATTTGTTTGATTATGATGATGCTAGAAATAACAATAGGAAGTTTGTTGCGGATAAAGGTGATTATGTTGATCTTGATATCAGAGATGGCAAGAAGTTGAAAGTCGGAAGAAATGTCTCGCAAAGAAACAAAGAGAGGCTAATATTCTTTTGCGACAAATATGACAAAGTAGTAGTAGGGTCCTATGATGATCTCAAGGGATATGACTGTAATGTGATCAAGCACACCATTGATTCGATTGAAGGGGCCAAGCCTATCTATTAGAAACAAAGGCCAGTCAATCCTAGGATAGAGTCTTTGATGGCTCAGGAGCTAAAGAAGATTATTGATTCAAAAATAGTATATTGGATCAAGCATTCTACCTGGGTATCCAATCTGGTTCTAGACCGAAAGAAAAATAGAGACATTAGGTCGTGTGTGGACTTTAGGGATTTGAACAAGGCATCCTTGAAGGATCATTACCCATTACCTTCCATGGAACATTTCTTACAAATTTTTGTAGGTTCTGAAATGTTTTCTCTATTAGATGGCTTCTCTGAATACAACTAGGTCTGGGTAAAGGAAGAAGACCAACACAAGACCACATTCACCACTAAGTGGGGAACCTTCGCATATGCTAAAATTCCCTTCAGCCTTTCCAATGCTGGAGATACCTTCCAACGAGCAATGTACATTGCCTTCAAACACCTGATCAATGTGATTATACTTATCTACCTAGATGACCTTGCAGTCTTCTCTAAGAGATATCAAATTTCCATAGTCCATAATGATTGTAGTTAGATACTTTAGGAATTAACTATGTGCAAGTTTATACCTCAACGTTTTGAATTACACTCCATGATCCATCATCAGGAGAAAGAGCAAGAGAAGAGAGAAAAAGAGCAAGAGCAAGAGAAGAGAGAGTGCAATCTATCAAGGGATTGTCCTTACCTGTGAATAAGAAAGGAGTTCAATTTTTCCTCAGGAAGATTAATTTCATTAGTAGATTCATATCTGATTTCTCTGGCCTAGTTAGACCAATCACCCTCATGTTAAAAAAGGATCAAACTTTCAAGTGGACTCCTGAGGGAAGAGGAGCTTTTAAAGAAGTCAAAGAGGCAATTTCTTCGGCCCGAGTACTAGTTAATCCTAATTTTTAAAAAGTTTTCATTACGTATGTTTACAGTAGTAAGCATAGTATCATTGTAGAGTTAACACAAAAAGATGTAGAGATGAAGGGAGAACACCCCATCGCCTTCCATTTGAAGATCTTTCATGAATGTGAGACTAAATATAATTTTGTAGAAAAGTAGAAATTCACTATAGTAAAAGGCCTGAAGAAATTTAGACACCTAATTGCAGGAAGCAAGGTAATGATTTATGTTGTGCATTCAAGTGTCCAAGAATATATCATAGAAGGAGAGATCACCGATAAGAGAGCAAATTGGATTACAAAGATGCTGGAATATGATGTAGAAGTTAGGCCTACGAAAGTGATTCAAGGAAGAGGACTCTGTGAATAATTGGCAAGTGCAGCTAAATCTCTGACCAAAGAAGAAATTCTAGAAAAGTTTTTGATCAATCAATTTGAATTGAAGGAATCATGGGTTGTAGATAGAATCTAATTCATCGATACTAGTAAGTACATCGATAGCCTTCCTTCGAACAAAAGGAGATTCTATAGATTATAGGGAACCAAGTATGCATTAATCGAAGGGGTCCTGTTCAAAAGGAACTTTGACGAAGTTTTCCTCCGATGCATGGATAATCTCCAAGCAATCAGAATCCTACACAATTTATGCAGCAACCTTGCAGGTGGTCATTTCTCAACAAAAATGACCACAATAAAAATCATGCATGTGGGATATTATTGGCCATCTCTGTTCTCAGATTGCCACAATCATGCCAAGAAATGTCAATAGTGTCAATTCTTCATTGACAAACACATGAACTCAACTATGCCTTTAAACCCAATCATGGTGGACGAACCCTTCACTCAATGGGGTTTAGACTTTATTGGGATGATCAACCCGGCATCCATTTCCAGTCATAAATGGATCCTTACAGCAATAGATTACTTCACTAGGTGGTCAAAAGTAGTTCCACTAAAAAATGCCATAGAAAACGAGATCCTCAAATTCCTAGAAGGCTTAGTGGCACGTTTTGGTCACCTGAAAACCATCGTTTTCGTCAATGTGAGAGATTTTCTAGGTTCTAAAATATCGAACATTGCACTCAACAATGGGAGCTTTCTCAAAGCCTCGTCTAACTATTATCCGCAAGGCAATGGGATATCAGAATTTACAAACAAGCATTTGATCAGGTTGATCAAGCGGACAGGTGTAGATCATTAGAGAGAATGACACAGGCACTTGTGAACAACGCTCTGGGCAAACCGAATTACTCCTAAGCAGGTCTTAAAGACATCTCTATATGAATTAGTATCTGGTAAGGAGGTAATGTTGCCAATTTCTATG
This sequence comes from Cunninghamia lanceolata, assembly GCA_027924645.1. Taxonomy (NCBI): domain Eukaryota; kingdom Viridiplantae; phylum Streptophyta; class Pinopsida; order Cupressales; family Cupressaceae; genus Cunninghamia; species Cunninghamia lanceolata. Next base: position 27,543,716 of record BSBN01000534.1, read on the forward strand.
GAAATCTTGGTGTTACAATTGCTTAAATCCCTAGAGATAGAAGAGAATGGCGCTATGGAAGTAAGACTAGTAGAACTGCTCGATTTATAAGAAGCTAGAGAGAATGCTCACAACGTAATGATCAATCGCCACCAGATAGTCAAAAAATGGTTTGACAAAAGGACGTCTAATCTAGGTTTTCGTGAAGGAGATTTGGTCCTGAAATATGATGAATGAGCTACTAAGCTAGGACAACATGCCAAATTTGTTTCACTATGGAAAGGCCTTTATAGGTTATTAACTGTAAGGAGAGCAATGCATTTGAACTTGAAGATTTGGAGGGAAATGCTCTCGGGATCCTGGTGAATGGGATCCACCTCAAGCATTTTAATTAATGTTGTGTTTCTGTTAGTTTCCCTTGTAAATAGTTTGGTTGTTTTCTTTTGCTGTGTGTTTCCCTTCAATAAGCTCCTTGTGTGCGTGCTTTTTGTCCTTTTACTAGGCATCTTGCCTAGTCAACTTTAGTCGGCTGGGTTTCCTCGAAGAGTATCCCACGCGACCACTCTTGGGTTACTTAATGTAGCCCACCACGTGTTTCCCCTGCTATGCTCTTGGTTTTGCACTTCCAGAAAAGGTGGCACGACAACTCATGCCTTACCTGCCCATTATGAATCCACACTTCCTAAGGGAAACTGAATTAATTTCACACGAATGCATTAAGCATTGGTAGTTAAATGCTTCTGCCTTAGCTTATTTGTAGTATTCCAAGCATTTGTAATATTCCAACAATTGAAACAATCCAGAGCATAAGCAACTTAAGTGTGGCGTTTTCAACGCAGTTGTGTTTTCAAGGTGCATAGTGAGCTATTTGCAAAGTTTTACGGGTAACTGAACACTGGTAGTTGCGTGTTTGAGATAAAGCAAGAATCATTTACTGCGTTGTGAAATTATCAAGCAAAACAAAGTTCCAAGTAAAAGATTTGAGATTATGGACCCAGTTGGAGCATCTTCCAACATTAAGGAAGGAGCCTCAGGTTTCTTCGTTGATGTTTCAAAGAGCAAGTCATATGCTTCCATTCCTGTCCCACTGAGGTCATAGCTGCCAAATACATCAAGACTACCTAAAGGAGATTCCAGGGATGTGAATCTGGTAGAAGACTATGCAGAAGAGATCTATGACCCTAAATTGCACAAAAGGCCAAGGGGTCTCCACTCAGGTGCCCATGAGAGAATGTTAGCCAAAGTAGCATAGGGAGATTATGAAGCTCTGGGTTTCTGACTATGGAATTGTGGTCTACCTCAGCTCATGGTCCCATTGCTCCACCCTTTCCTTGAATTGGTAGATTCCTACGCATTGAAAGGAAGCAAGGTATGCGGAAATGCTTCCTACACTGATCTAATGAGGAAAGATTTATGCAACATTTTATCTTTTACAGTTACAGATTAAGATGCACATTAACAAAAAGGTAATAACAACATCAAAATGCAAAACTCACAACACAAGATATACATGGGGAAAACCCTTTCAGGTAAAAAACCCCACACTCCAAAGTCACCCAATATATCATTCAGGAATCAAGAAGATTACAATATATTTCCATTCCTGTACCACCAAGGTCACAACTGCCAAATACATCAAGATTGCCTAAAGGAGATTCCAGGGATGTGAATCTGGTAGAAGACTATGCAGAAGAAATCTATGACCCTAAATTGCACAAATGCCCAAGGGGTCTCCGCTCAGGTGCCCATGAGATAATGTTAGCCAAAGTAGCATAGGGAGATTATGAAGCTCTGGGTTTCTAACTATGGAATTGTGGTCTACCTCAATTCATGGTCCCATTGGTCCACCCTTTCCTTGAACTGGTAGATTCCTACGCACTGAAAGGAAGCAAGGTATGTGGAAATGCTTCCTACATTGATCTAATGAGGAAAGATTTATGAAAATTTTATCTTTTACAATTACATATTAAGGTGCACATTAACAGAAAGGTAATAATAACATCAAAATGCAAAACTCACAACACAAGATATACGTGGGGAAAACCCTTTCAGGTAAAAAACCCCACACTCCAAAGTCGCCCAACATATTATTCAAGAATCAAGAAGATTACAATATACTTGCAAAGCAAGCTTTCACATGAGTATTAATCAATCAGAGATCCAGGAGGTAATATAATATCTATAAGAATCTTACACACAACCTCCATCTCAAGCTCCTGATATATAGGAGATACAATACAGTACACTGTCAACGGTAATTACATAACCATGAGCCAAAACCACCCTAAAGTGGCACCCAAATTATATCCAATCAAAGATACCTTATGATGTGCCAAATCACACACCAACATGTGTAAATCTCCCCTTTACATCTCTTTTAAGTGTCCATGCTTTTACATTTTCTAAAAACAGGAGGTCCAACTTTCGGAGGCCATAACTTTTGATCCGGGTGTCCGATTGACGAACCGTTTGATGTGTCGAAAAGCTAATGAAGAGATCTATCACCTTGTAACCTACTTTGTCAATTACACAAACTTTTGGTATGTTTAAGGAAGCTTTTATTATGATAATTAAGTTTAAAACTTTTTTTGGTAGTTTCAAAACATAGAAGCTTTAATATCTCACAGTCCAAATATGATCTTGAGTTGAAACTCACTCGAGATGTTTACTTGGTTGTTCTGCACCTTCTAGGAAAATTTTAGGTCAATCCAAGGTCAAATGTAAACTTACTAAAAATTGTAAGTCCTGCCATTTTTGTCCCTTTTGGAAACTTTGAAAGTTCTAGATCATTCTTCAAGATAAAGGGTATTCAAAAAGACAAAAATTGGGAAGAATAGTAACCTTTTTGAAGTTGCAAGGTTGACACACTTTTCCTAACACACACAAGCATATGATCCAAATAGCGGGATTATTTCTAGGCGTCTTCTCAAGGTTATTATAAGCACCCAGGACATCCGAGATATGTTGTGTTTTCCTTCCGACCCAACAATAGAGGTATGTGATCGACAAAAGCTGGCGTACTACTAGAATGGAAGGAGAGACCAGCTAAAGTTTTTCAACCATGAGCTCGTCTGGGACAAGGAGAACACAACCATGCTGAAAATTTCCCTTGCACTCACAAACTTTTGATATCATGAAATGCAAGATATCTTTTCTATTCTTGCTTTTATCTTTGGTATGGATAGTGATTCTAAGGTCTTGGAGTTCCAGTTAGATTTAGGTTTTCATTTGAGGAAAAAAAAGGAGGAGTTCAAAATCAATTTTGTAATATCATTGTCGATACCATGCATGCTCAACTGGTGGCATACTGCACCTAGTTTTCCTTCAGGTATTCTTCTTTCTTGGTTCACTTGACACTACACCAAAATATTGATTTTTTTGCATCTTATCTGGATTTCACCATGGTGGATGATTCTGACCCCACAAAGACCATATTGATATCTACATGGACCCATGTCCTGTCTGCTTCTTCCAACTACTATTCATTCTCTAGCCTATTTTTGACCCCGACACTCTTGGACCTAACCCATTGAGACAAGCCAACCTCAATTGCAGACCACCAGTGAGCATGGATGACAAACAACAGGCTACCCACCAATTGGTTCTTTGGAACCAACTTTACCTTTTTCAGGATGCATGGTTTCAGGGGGAGAGCCCTTCAGGATCCCCGCATACTTTACTTATAGGACTTTGGTCCTAGAGCTTGCTCAACAGGTGAGCATCGTTGATAGAGAATGGGGCAGCGGAAGGAAGAAAGTAGCGTTGTATTTGACTCCGCTGACTAGGTTGGGACTAATGGTTAAGAAGAGGTCTTTAGAAAAGTTGCTTGCTTTCAAGCTCACTGAGCTCAGTCTAGATATCATCTACGACTAGTGGAGTTTTGATCCCGACGGGTGTTTCACAGCAACAAAAGTAACAATACAAGTTGCGCATGAGCCACAAAAGTATTGGGATGAGCGGAAATCACCAAGCATTAAGTCCCCTGCCACCTTTGTGGATTTGGCACACATCCCCTCAAAACAACCAAGGCTAGTATGGTTCTCTTTTTACAACCTGAAGAGGAATTTTGACCCTACGGTCAAGATTCACATGGCACTGAGGAATCACCTAGAAAATGAGGGCTAGGATAATGAGAACATTGTAGCTTTTTGGGTGTATCATCAAGAGATACATGACCTAAATGCCCCCTATGACTCCCTTAAGATCAATTATGTATTCGATACTAAGTGGGAGGAGGGGCATTCAACACCGGCCACTCCAACGATAGTAGGTGAATCCTAATCGGTGAGTGTTGAAGAGAGGCCTACAAAATCACCTCCTACCTAGGGACCAACAGTTTATGATATATCTTATCAAAGGGGCACAAGGACACACAAGTGAAGAAAAGTAGCTTCTTTAGGTTCCGCAGCAGAGGGATCTCCTTTAAAGATTTCCTCTTAGCCCGAGAAAAGGGTGAAGCATAAAAAGGTTGACTTGAGCAACCTAATAGATGAGGAGGATGTAGCTGATGTCACGCCAACCTCCATGGCTCCTACAGTACATGTATGTTTTACTCCTATTCTCTCTTCCCAGTCTCTGGTTTCCACCGTCGTGTCTATTGCAACCTCTCTCACTATAGTCTTTTCCCCCGTTGTTTTGTATCCTTTATCTCCTGTCTCTACATCGATATCCCTTGCCATGTCTTCCCCCCTTCCAGTTTCATCCTCCGCATAAGTCACCATGACGTTGTCAACCTCTTCTACCCCCCTGATTGCTCCTATGCCTCTACATGTCTAGATATGACTCCCCTGCAAAGCATTTCACCTTTCTCCCCTTCTACTCTGAGCTTCCCATCATACACCTCCACGAGGAGTCAAACGACAGCTTCTATTATGCCCATTCCTTTTGGTCTTCCTGCTGGTACACCTTTCACTAAGTAGTACAACAGCCAAATCGAATGCAACCAAGAAGGCCCATGAGGAGAGGATAGCAAAAAGAAGACAAAAAGATGCACAGAGGCAGTGACCCCAAAAATGAATACTATGTATGAAAAGGCACAACAAACTATGCTAATAGCATCAATGACTCCCAACGTCATTAAGCCAGAAGGGCAGATGCAGTCAGATGATTACACAATCTATGCTATCGCTCTCAACCTTAGCCAGGCCTGCCCGTAAGATACATTCGAGCTGATGGAGGAGACCCAAAGGGCTATCACCACATATTATCTGAAGGCTAGCAGACATGCAGTAAAGAGAGCAAGAGCTGAAAAATGTCAAGGCTACAATAGACCGGTTCAATGTTGAAAGCAAGGGCAAAGATGTGGAGATTGCCCATTTGCAAAATGAATTAAACAATAAAATCTCAAAAGGGGATTTGGAGGCTAAATAGGTCACAAGGGAGAAGATGCAAACAGATATAGATCAGGTCTGAGCCGAAGCCGCGACAGAGAAGAAAGAGAAGGAGAGCCTTGACTTGAGGCTACAGGCTAAACAATAAGAGTTGGCACAGGTTCAAAAGGACCTTTTTGATGCCACCTCAAAGGTTGCAACAAAAATGAAGGAAGTGGAAGACCAAATTTCAAAGGTGCAGCTTGAGGGAAAAAATAAGGACTTGCAGATCCAACAATTGTAAGGTGCATTGGCAAGCTCCACATAGTAAACCAACTTTCTTCTGATGATGCAACAATTGTACTCTTCTTATTGGGAGAAGATCAAGGGAGTCGCCATGTCCCTTTAGTCCGTCTTGAGATTCATTGTTGATTCTCAAGAGTTAAGTGTAAAAGCTGACTACACCATTGAGTAGATTTTGACCTCTATCGCCTTGAAGGTGGCCAAGTCACAGTTATTAGTTCATAAGTTGTATACCACTTTTGATGATTCTTTAGCAGTAGTGCGAGTAAACGATAGGAGTCTAGTGGCAAAAAAGGCAAATGAGTTTATCAAATGTAATAAGGTGGCCATGAAAGCTAAAGAGTGTTATTGTGCCCTGGAGCAAATAGTGAAGCAGATGAAGGGGCATATCGAGCAACTGGTCCAACTTGGGCTCCCTTCCCCATTCTTTTCAAATGGGTCAATCATGGTAGAGGCTCAGATCAAGCAACTTTTAGAGCACTGATAGTAGGATCAGTCTATTTTCTAGGCCCTAAGTTATTCGCCAAGTGCCTCAAAGGTGGATGGAATTCTATACCTTCTAGTGCATTTAAAATTCCACATTGAGGCAACATCATCTACGTTGAGCATCTTATCTTTCAAAGAGATGATTGATCTCGACCAAGCTTTTGTGGTACTGCAATAGAAGGCACAACCTGTAGAAACTGATTGGGAAACTTTGCAATCAGCTCTCTCAAAGTTGTAATGTTGCATTTTTTTCTTCTGATCTATGATACCAGAGTTTTTGGGTTCTTACCTCCGTAGGTAGATGTCCTTGAGAAGTCACCAAGAGCTATATACTTCATTTCCAGCAGCCTTAGACTTTGTTTTTCATTATTGTGGCCCCAAAAAGTTCCTAAGTTATGTTGTTGGCGAAGTGCTCCATGTGTCTAGATGACACATTTTCTTGTGTTCATAGGCCCTTTTTCCTTTTGAGCTTGTGTGAAGATGCCATGTGGCGGCATCAGTAAACAATGGTCTTCGGATGCTGGGTTTCACTTTCCAAGCTTTTGTGGTTGCCCCGTTGTGCCACGTGTCTTCACGTTGCAATTCCTATTGAAAAGGAAGGTAAGACTCTCTCCGGCGTGCACCAACACTCCACGTGTCCAACCCATTTTTGGTTCTGGAAAGGTTGTTGTTTCCTTTGGTTGTAGTGGGTGGAGGCAATGGAATAAGCCACATGCCTGTCAGGCATAGGCCAGATTATCTCTAACGCTCGAGGAGCCTTCTCGGTGCTCCATTGGTCTATTTTCTTGGCATGTTGTAGGCGGGTGTGGGTAGAGCTATAGCGTGTCTCATCAGATTGGTGTCATGCATCTTTTTTCTCAGTGAATTCATCGTGTTTTCCAATAGATTTTGCTAGCAGCTAGAAAGGGGGAGCACCTTTATCTTTTTGGATGAAAGTTGGAATGGGAGGCATGATGGGTGCCTCGTTGGTTTTAGGGAATCCTTTTGGTTGCTCCCTCTCTCTCTTTGAAGTTTTTTCTATAAGAGGGAGCATTGTTCTCTTAGGGAGGGTTCATCACTTTTGGAGAAGGATAGTTTGTAGATATCCTGACAGTCATTTGATTGTAATATAATTCTGAGACCTTAGCATTTTATGTTGTTAAATAGAAATCTAATGCATCAATTGTGCAATTCTTGCCTCTATAATGTGTTATTTTCTATTAATTTCACTAAATATATCACTTTGTGTCTATTAAGGAATCGTTATAATCATTTATTGTTTGTGTTTTAAGCTTTTATAGTTTTAGCTTATGTGATACAGAGGGCACTTTGGATCATGTTTAATACTCTTTAAAAATTCCTCGAAGTTAATAAAACTGGAAAAGTTAATAAAACTAGAATTATACTATGTTGTTTGGTGAATGCACTATCTTAGTTTCGATGCATCACCTTAGTGTAGATTTTGTTTTATCAGCTCCTCTTTGTCCCTTTTCCCTTTCCTAGTGAACATCCGAAGAGTCAGCTTCTAAAACCCCAGAGGTCATTCTACATAGCACACCCAAGTCCCCCATTTGCAGAACTTCCCATAGGCTATATCTCTAGCTGTCCCTTTTAGAGATCAACACTACTTTTTAAGGTAGGTTGGAGTGGAGAATGCTCAATTGAAGAAAGAGTTAGTATTATTGAAAGAATCTTTTGACAGGTTGTATGAAGAAAAAACACAAGCATGTAAAATAGGGGAATTATTATTAGTTTGTAGAAAACCTTCTAGACTATATTCCATGTTCTTAAATGAACAAACTTTGAGATGGAAGCTACTCAGAATTTCTTGCAACCTTCCTTATGATCCCGATAAACAATTTTTGGAAACTTTCAAAAATTCACCGCCTGCTCAACAAAACTTGCTCTGTGGATTATTTATCATTATTTGCTTTTAGAAAAAAATAATAAATTTTTCATCAATCTGTTTGTGGGAGGAGTCCAGGTCAGGGCCTTTTTATCTAACCTGTAAAATCAAATACATTGGAAGAAAATAACTAAAGAGTATTTGCAGGCATAAAGAACAGTTAGCCTTCTCATGAGGCATCCATATCATAAGCCATATGCATTCAATGAACAATTTAGATTGACAAAGAAATACAATGCCATGAAAGAAAAGTACAATGAAAGCCTTAGGATATGGCTTGAAGACTTTAAGATAAATGGACCCAAATTAGTGGATAGGGCATGGAATGCATGTGAGGATAGATATATTCCTCTTCCAATGTACTTGAAGAGAAGAGAGATAATTTCCCCCACCAATTTAAGATGGTCTTACAGAAGGGTAGAAGCACTAATAGAGATACTACAATAGCTCAAAACTAAATGGATTGGCATGAGATACGTACATCCTTTGCTCCTCCAATCTCCACTTGCAGTTTTAGTCACCTCAGAGCAATCCCCGGGGGACCTTCAGACTTGGAAAGTAAGAGTAAAATTGCACAAAGGGTTTATTAAGTATCTTGATCATCAGGATCTGGAATTAGGTGACATATATGACCTCAGTGCATTATTTGAAGGGCTAAATAAGAAAAGGGAAGTAGAAAAATAGAAAGAGCATTCACAAAAAAGAGTAGGAGGACATGCTCACTCTTAAAAGGAGGAGGAATGATGAGGTACAAATAACCTCATCTTAGCATTAGACTAATTACCCCTTTTGTGCCATTAATCTAACCCAAGCCTATGCCAATTTATTAGTCTTATGAGAAATAATTGTCTATTTTGAAGGAGTAATGTACAAATCTTTGTTCTTAAATTAACTAGATTTTATCACTAATGTTGACATAACTTCATGAAAAGATGTGTGTGTCTTCGAAAGGTTTTTGAATACAATGAAGTGGAAGGAATGGACATAAATTCATACTAGAGTCAATAGTGTCGGAAGTATAGGGCACCAAAATTTCAAGGGATTTAGGATTAAAGACTTCAGTCATTTATTATTATCTGACTCTTCATCGGTTTATTTATCTATATGTTATTTCAAAAATAATTAAGGCATCCAAAGATCCACTCGGAGCTCTTGTTTTATTGCATTAAAAAGACAACTTATTCAATTAATTTTTTTGTTGTCTAGTTTATAAGACTTTTGGCAGCAATGATGGGTTGCCCCTAGAATTTAGGATTTTGGAAGTGATATAGACTATCGTTGTTTTTCAAACTATTATGTTGGGAATGAATTGAATCAAAATTGTTTTGCATCAATATAGCTTACTGTATGTTTTGTGGGAACTAGAATTAAAATATGCGGATGGTAAATGTGATCTAAGTTGATAAAAAAATTCTGGAGAGCTAGCCACTCGAAGGAAATATACAAGTACTTTTATATTTTGTGAATTTGTTGGTTATCATTTATGTTCTGTTCTGTGCTATTCTGTTATAAGATGTTATGATAGAATGGTGTTGATGTTAACCTACAAGGCATCATGTTTAGTAGTTTTTAGTGAAGTATATATTACAATTGTAATTCCAGAGTTTTGTGTGTTATCCTAAAGTTTCCAGAGTTTTGGAGTTGTTTTATGTGAAAAGAAATTTTGGAGCTCCTGCATAGTTCAAGAGTTTAGTAGAAGTTGATAGCGTAAAATCTAGATTTGAAATTCATATGCTTTCTTAGATTAAATTTTTTCTTTCAATTCATAGTTTAAGTTTCCATGTTTTGTAGTTTAAGTCCACATGCTTTGTAGTTTAGACTTATTTTACAAAGGTTTTCCTTAAAATTCAGAAAATCATTACTAAGTTGAGATGTTTGAATCCACCTTCTATTTCAAACAGCCTTGGACACAACCTGACTGATACAACTGATATATTTTCAACTAAAGTGTTAGGTCTAAATGACAACCTATCACAATTATTTTGGTTTCATGTTGTAGTTTCGACTTCATGACATCATGTACATTTTGTCACCACCAAGGACTTATCGCCTTACCTATACCAATGTGTGCTTATGCTCTTGGATGCCATATCAGGGACATATGCCACTATAATGTTTCACATACTTATAGGGTGCTCTAATCCATTGGGAGTTGCAACACCATCCTTTGCCCATGCCAAGGGAAACATAATTAATCCTTGAAATCATCTCCAACCAAGTGCTTATCATTCTTATCACTTGAGGCATTCATATGCTTTATACATGATATACTCCTTACAATTATTGCTTTATATGATTAAATGCTGAGATTATATTTAATTTTTATATATGATTCTTTCCCTTTCCTACAATTCCTTATCACTTATGGATATAACCAATTATTGGCGGGTGCGGGACATATGTTATCACTAATACTCTTATGTTTAAGTTTTGCAAATAATTATAGGTGATTACAAAGACTTATCTTTAGTTCTGTTGGTGGACATATATAGAAGGAAAATCTACATCATGACACCTTGCAAGGTCCATTATTTTATATGGACCCCAATGATATCATTTAATGTTTGAAAATTTAATGTATATGCATGTTTGTGAATTTTATGTACTTTTAGATGTCTAATCATTTTGGGATTCACATGTATTTCAACATGGGGCCAAAATGTAATGGTGAAATTTGAGTGCCCATGCCGCTTCCCATTTAGTTTTGTGTCCATTTTAAGGAGAGTGCCTTGATACACTAACATATTGACAAATGATTTAATTTTGTGTGAAGTTGGGTCCCTTGCCCTATGCCACCTACCTATCCATTACACATATTCCTATACACTTATCCCTTGACCCTATTCATATGTTTGCACATTTCTATACATTTGTCCTATTTACTTATTTATTATACCTATGCACGCATATGTTTCCATATATACATTACCCACTTCAATTTGGCCTCTCATATCCTAGGACAAATTCATGGTTGGGGACATACTTGTGGCCACAAAATTATCCATCCTAAATTCAAATTGGTCAACTACTACCCAGGTCTAACTAAACATAAGTTTGCATGATTTATTGTTGTATCCTTGTATTTAAAGGCATTCAATTCATTTATATTAAATTTAAAAATAATAAGTCCTCTCTCATTATAAGGAGCATAAACATTGGATTTGGTTCACTAAAATGAATCTAGATCTGAATGATGATGCTAGCAACATATGCATGACTTAAGAGTGTTATTTAAATCATTTGTACATATTTCTGCAAGTTGACCTATGAGAATGTGTCCCTTAGAGACAATATGACAACCCTAGCAATGTATTTATAAATACCACCAACCCTTAAATATAAAAGAAATAGAAGATAATATGAATTAGGTTAACATGGAAGTAGATTTTTATAGGCTACTAGATCAAGTTTGCATGTGAAGCACAAATTAACAATCACATACATGACCTTGATCCCTAGACTCAACCCTACATAGAGGGGAAAAAATATTATGATCCTGAGGAAAATATTAGATTTAGATCCCCTATTCTAGATCCTAAGGTATAATGGGTTTAGAGTTTTATATTTTGTGCATTCTTCAGTCATAAAGTCAAGTACTCCTAGCCACTACATTTATTTTCCTAAAATAGTTATTGCAATTTACCTAATTTATTGGTCCCAACTATTATTATTTAATACAGGTTAATTTATTCTAATATGTATACATATTAATGGATTAGCCTGGATTAAGTGTAAGATTTGACAAGAATGCAAATCAATGAGCACACAATCTTAAGATCTAGGTGATAGAAGAAAGTTACAATAGCAAAAAGTAAAGAGACAATACAAGTTGCAACATGTAACATGAAATGCTATTATAATTTAGAGGATTATAATAATCAACTAAACCATCAAATAGATGGATGAATACAAATAATTAGGCCTCTTAGATGCAGGAGCCAAAATGACACATGTCCAATAGGGCATGAATTGACTCTCAATCAATCCCAATTAGGAGGTGGGTTAACTCAATTAACTAAGATAGATATGGCCCTTGATTACATGGAGCTCACACCTAATTGACATCAATCAAGGATTGATGAGGTAGTGGTGGCACTTGATTACCTCAAATCAAGGTAGACATGTCATCATTAGCTTAACTAAGAAAAATCAACCTACCTAAGTAGATTCCTACCTAACTAATCTTATCTTAGGTGAATAACATGCAATGAAGTAAACAACTAAATGCAAGAAATAAAATAACACACCAACACTCCTCATAAGTGTAGCTTAGGTGGGTAGAGAGATGGGTCCTAAAAATGTTTAGCCACGTTAGGTACCAATGTACAATATGTTACCCCTAAAAGAAGAGAAGGAGAAAACCCCTATATGAGAAGGAAAAACTCCCCCCAAAGAGAGAAGATGGAATAGGCTCTTAAAATCCTTGTAAGATAAGGCCCGCGAACAAACCTCCACAAAGAAGAGAGAGAATGTTCATGTAGGTAGTCACATAACAAGTGTCATAGAAGGTCCTCATACATAACAAACAATGCATCTTCCTTTCAGAATATGAAAACCTCAAGCTATAAACCTATTGAATTCCCACTCAACTGGTGGAGTGAAGAAAGGAATCAGGATGGAGCTCTCTAGAAATTGTTCAAATTTCTCTGAATCAATGCTAAACTATGATTTGAATTGATCAACAAAATCAAGTACCATGCAAGATTTTGAGACAATAACCATGCAAAATAGCCATGTAAGAATGACTCTCAACATAAGTATGAGATATGAACTAATAAGAATTACACACCTATGTAGAAGGTGTTAATAATGGTAGTCAAATTAGTGCTTATGGATAATTGCAAGATGTGTCGACATTGAAGCATGTAGGGGAGAAGAAAGTGCAAGAGGGTTAGAACATACTCGCATTACAACTGGAGAAAGAGATGTAAATTTATTTGAGCTATCATCAAAGAGGAGATAAATTTCCACAATAGTGTCATCAAAATCCTCAAGATTAGGAAGACAAATAAGAACTTGTTGAAGATATTTGAAGAAGCATGTAAAGAAGCTAATATATTTGTCGAATTAGTAGATTTAGGTTGAATCTTAATACGTGTCGTGACCACATTGATCATCCCATGATATGTCCACAACATATGTAGGAACAAGTATAGGAAGGGCATTAGTTTAGGTGTCTTGGTAGTGTTCCCCTATGCAAGTTTGTTTAAGGGAGCATCATTTTCATATGGTGATTTAAGATCTCCATAGAACAATCAAATGATGGTCCAAGTAGTGAAATGACACTCTATGTATTGTATATAATGCATAATATATCCTTGGAAATAGTGAACCCGAGGATGCCAAGGATTTGTTCATTGCTATCAAACTATTCAACCTTCTGATATGTCACCTAGTGTAGGAAGGAGTCCATGGGGAGAAGGTAATTGATCATATGTTTAACAATGAGTCTTTAGCCCATTATTCCAGGATAAATAGTTTATACAATTTAAAGTTGTAGTAAAACAACACGCACAATGATTAGAAGATGTGATGAAATCCTCTTAAATAAATTAATCGAAGGACCAATTTAGAGACCTCCCAACAAAACATAATGATGACACTTTATAAATAGTGTGATTAGAAGTGAGTCAATCAAAGAATACCCATAACATTCAACTAAGAGAACCCTTGAGCAAAATTGAAGGTCACTTTATAACTGATGCAAGTATAATTGGCACTTGCCAAAAGCAATGAAGTGGTCCTAGTCTTAGTATTAAGTGATGTCAAACTATGCCAATATGTTGAAACTACATTTTTGAAGTAGAATAGGAACAACCAAAATGCATTAATGAGAAGTATACAAAAAGTATTCACTTTGAAAAAAATACTTGAAAATGTCTCCATATGAGTTCAAATGGAATCTTAGAAGGGCCTAAAATGAGGATGACCAACAACACATGGGAATTTGTGATTTCTTAAAAAATCAATCACCAAAAATAGGAACTAATTGTGCTAATATAAAGCCACCAAATAAAAACATTTATAAAATTATAAGGTTTAGGGTTTAGGGTTTAGGGTTTAGGGATGCTTGAGAATGAGGCTCATGAAGTCTAAGTGTCAAAATCAAAGTGCAAACAAAGAGGAGTTTGAGTTGGCAGAAAGGCTTGCTAATGACATCAAATATGAAAAATTGCTTATGTTACTAGAAACTGCCTGTAAACCATCATGAAACCACTCATCAATCACCGAAAAAGTGCCAAAAGTAAAAGTCAAAGGAATATTCTATAATGCTCATGTTGATGTCAACACTATTGCAAGTATGTGCCTAACCGGTGTTGTCATTAGTGTCAAATGTGCTCTTACTTTGCTGCTTGCTTGTAGGGAGTGAGATGCTTTGTATTTACTTATGTAAGTGATCCTGATGTTGAGGATATTGAGAAAATTATCCCCTCCGGTGGTAACAGTGTGTTGTAGTGGAAACAATGTATTGTACTTAGAAGAACAGTTCAGAACTTTGCTCCATAATTCCTATAGAATGAATATTTTTGCCTGCAGATTGGAAGTTATTTAGAAGTCTGTCTGAAGATGTTATTTTCCAAGGTTGAGCCTCCGGCATGAAGATTTGAGCAAGTTATGTTCACCGGTGTGAAAACTGCTTTTCCTGTATGTTTGGTGGTGACAGGGAGAAAGTGTTATGCTCCGCATTCCTCCGCATTGAAGTATTTTGGTCTGCGGTTTTGGAATCAAGTTTATAATAATGTTAAGTGCCTTCAACTACAATGGTTCATGATTTGGTGGTCCACAAGCTATCCTTTACTCATGACAGTGGATGACAGTGTTGTTCTTGTACTCTGGTTTGAAGAATCTTCTTGATAGAGTGGTTAGAGATTGTGTGGTTGTTCTTGGTGATTACAATGTGCTTGTGGATGTCTCCTGATTGTGTTCCTACCTTCGGATTGGTCCGCAAAGAGAAAATTGGATCGTGAATGAAGAATGTTCTTAGTAGACCGAGTGCTCTCATCAATCTTGGCCGACTTGGTTAATTTCACTATTTGCGGAGATGCATTAAAGATTATAGAAGCGTGTTGTGGCCTGGAGGATTGTGTTTGAGTCTTAGCTAAGGCATGGCATGATCCACATACATCTTTACATCTTTTCCTTAGCTAAAATTATATTATGTCCAGACCTATTTTATGTATGATTGTAATTACGACCTTGGAGATTGATCCAATGGTTGATGAATTGGATAAAAGCATGTAATGTAGTTGTGAAAAAGTGTGTAGATGTGAAGATGAAGAGATAAGTGCGAAGGTGCAAAAGAGCAGAGTAGAGAAGTTATATTGTGCTTCAATGGAACTGAACCCTGGCATGGAGTAGATGCTACTTAATCAGTTCACCACTTTGGCAGTGAGCCACCCCTTGGTAGAGAGCCATTCTTTGTAGTGAGCAATTTGGGCAGTGGGCCCTATAGGCAGTGAGCTTATGTTTTTCGGTATTGTTATAAATCATATATTTCCGTGGGCTAACACCCACTGTGGTTTTTCCCTTTTAGGGTTTTCCACGTAAAAATATGGTGTCTACTGTGTTGAATGTGTAATTGTGATTAAGTTTATGATCTCATGCTTTCATGGTTAAATCTGATTATAAGTAATTAAGTTGTTGATGGTTTGACAATCATATGAAGCTAAGTTTTTGTGACAACTGATTCACCCCCCACCCCCACCTCTTGGTTGTCCGGTGTATTTCAACAAACACTGCCTTCAAATTCAAGTAGATCACTTTGTAATTGCTGATACCACTCACAAAAGTATAAACCACCCATTGGAGAGCTGAAAGTAGTTTAGAGACAACTTGGGAGGTTTGAGGTCAATCAATTGGGGAATATTTGGTAGTATATACTCTGACATAGATAGCAAGGTGGTTAGTAGTCATCAAGTATGAAATTTTTAGTGGGGAATTTCGCTTCTAGTTGGTGGTGGTAGTGGTGGCCACTATTTAGGTAAGGTCTCAAGGTGTTAAGTTCCACAATTAGAGATTCCATGCAAGTATTGTTTTGTAGTTAGAGATTCCCATGGATACACTCGCATGTAGCCATGGGAATCTCTAACTACAAGACAATACCCACGGATGGGTACGCCTACACAATGAAATAAATATAGATCTTAATCAAATAAAAAAATTGTATACCTTGACCTAAGACCCCTCCTTGCAATAGGAATATACTAATGATGCCATACCATGTAGAGACATGCACAAATAGACCAGATGACATTTAGCTTTTGCTAGTGAATAGTGGGGTTCGTGACATGGGTTGAGGAAGATTTTTTAGAGATCTAGGAAAAGTGCTTCAAATTTGATGATTTGACAACTCATCCTTATGTTTTTGGGCCTTCTAATCATAATAGTGATGATTGATTTGACCTAAGAAGCTCTAAAATTAGGCCTTCACATAAATACTAAAAAATGAAGCCCTAACACCCTTAATTGAAACAAACATGCTTTAGCCCATCATTTAGCTTCGGTATCATGTAAGATTTGACAAGAATGCAAATCAATGAGCACACAATTCCAAGAGATAGGTGAGAGAAGAAAGTTATAATAGCATAAAGCACATAGACAATAGAAGTAGCAAAATGCAATGTTATTCTAATATTGATGATTACAATAAATAGCTCAACCACCAAATATATGGATGAAGTGCAAATTCATATGCCTCTTGGATGCATAAATCTAGATAACACATGTCTAAGAGGTCATGAGTTAACTCTCAATCACTCCCAATTAGGAGGTGAGTTAACTCAGATAACTATGATAGAGCTAGCACTTGATTAGATATAAGTCACACTTAACTACTGCAAATCAATTGATGAGGCAATAATGTCATTTGATAACCTCAAACCAAGGTAGACACATATCTTTATTAGCTTAACTAAACAAAAATAACCCACTTAAATAAACTTATCCTAAATACATAATATGCAATAAAATAAAATAAACTAAATTTAAGAAATAAAATAATGTACAGACATTAAGATTAGTAAAATATTATTTTTCTTTATATTACTTGTGGATGAGAAAATGACTCGAGGTAAATAATGAAGGATAATGCAATATAACTCAATACCTTCACCTTCAATCACCCTTTCACACTTGATAGGACAAGTAATTAGGATAATAAAGAGAAGAAATGTGAGGTTTTTGATCTCCAAGATCACAAGTGCAAGGAGAGAGCATACACCTTCACACAACTTCAAAAACATGGCAAACAATTGTTCATGAACCCACTAGTCTACTTTAGTGCCTAATTTAGTGGAAAAACAAAGTCTTCTACCAACAAAGCTACAAGAAATAGATTAGTAGTTTTAGATTTGATTTTTGACAAGCGTGAACAAGCTGCACAAATGTGTTAGTGCCACCAACAACCTAAAATGTTAGCTATAAAATGATAATCAAGCAAAAGATGGAATTATAGCTAAGGGTGTGAAAACAAAGATAAACATAAATTAGAAAACTGCACTGTTATACTTGATTTACCTGTCAGACAAAGGCACAGTGATAGATGATGTAGGCGTGATGACA
This sequence comes from Cunninghamia lanceolata, assembly GCA_027924645.1. Lineage (NCBI taxonomy): Eukaryota > Viridiplantae > Streptophyta > Pinopsida > Cupressales > Cupressaceae > Cunninghamia > Cunninghamia lanceolata. The sequence continues at coordinate 27,561,239 of BSBN01000534.1, forward strand.
AGAGGCAAAGGCACATTGAAAATAGATAGAGGTGCATCACTATAGAAACAAAGGCACGGTTTTGTTGAGCAAAAGCACAACAATTTGAAGCTTAGGTGTGTTGATGTGAAGCGTAGGCATTGAGTTGTGATTATGATCTCAAATTTGCCAAAAATAGATAATTAGGACTAACATAAAGTTAAAAATAAGTGACAAAAACAAATCAATAGATTCCCAATTGTTAGTAGATGATAAACCAAACTGCATCAAATCAAACAAAATAAAGGCACACTTTTGCAGGCCAAAGGCGCAGATCTGGAAATGGTTGACAAAACCTATAATAAAAGTATGACAAACCTTACAAAACTAATAATTTGATGGTCAACAGGTCATATATGAGGGTTAGATGCACAAATAAACCTAAATCTTGTAGAAAAATCAAAATAAAACCACTGTTAGGGATTTATAAACACAAAAGTTAATGATAGACAAGGGCACCCTGACAACCAATGCAGGTGCGCTGATTGGGAACATAAGCATGCAATGTGATGTAGAGAAGGGTGGAGGTTGCCTATATAATCACAACTTAACAAACTTTTCAATTTTGAACCCTATCTTGGTGGGTTTCTCACAAAACTCTTCAACTTCTCCTAGTAGTACTCCAAACAAGGTTTTTCAATCATAACTTTCAAGGAAGACTTCAAACCCATAACTTGATCACCATTCTAAATACCCTTTATGCTGCTTGTCAACATATCTAGATTGTAGGTATAGGTGTTTTGTAACACAAGGCTCAAATCTTGACTGTATCGTTCTGCATTAGGCCAAGTAGGACAACAAAAGGGCTTTTTCTGACTTCATTTGCAGGGAAGACCTCAAACCCATGAACTAAAAATTGTTTTGGATACCCATTATCCTCTTACACAACATACTTAAAATGTAGATGGGGTTGTTTTGTAACACAAGGGTCAAAATAGGACTGTTACGCTGCAATTTAAGCCTAATTAGGCTTGTTTGAATGGCTCACAACTACGTTTTCAAAACCCCAACCTCAAACCTACATGAAAATAGTTCAAACATGTCACAAATAGTCTGCCTAAACATTTGACACCTCTTCAAACAATTTTCCAAGAGCTTTTCTGCAAATCCTAACTCTTATGCATCTTCTAGGGCCAAAACATGAGGTTTTCAGACCAGTCTTCAGTAATTTGGCTCTAAAACACTCAAATCTTAATGAAATTCAATGTGACAAAGTGCAATAGAAAGTAGAATCAATTCCACATCACCTCCAATTGCCACTTGACCGTACAAGGCCGTACAATTCACTGCAACAACAAAAATACAGTGGAAAATGCAAAAAATAGAGTCTTTATTGATGTTCAATCTTCAAAATCACCACCAGTAGCTTGTATTCAATTATTTCAAGGTGCATTTAACATTTTACAAACCATACCCAACTGTTTCTGACTGACTTTTGAATCGTAACTGTTCAACTTCCTTCGTTTACAAAAGGTGACTCTTCATAATCCCTCTTTTTTGCATTTTTGCAACAAAAAAACAACATTTACAAAGTTGAATAACTTGATCCCATAACCCACCTAACAACCTAACAAGGATTTAAATACATGAACATGGTCTTAAATGACATTATTACATCAAAATGATTTAACAACATCAAATACTAACACTTGACCAATTTTTGCATGAAGGCTTAGGTGCCTTGCACCATACTCCCAGGGCAAAATGAACTCAAGTCCCCCTGAGGACAATGTTGTAGTAGTAGATTCATTGTGATCTTGTCCTTCTCTGACCTCCATGTGATATCCTCTTCTAGTACACCCTTCCAATGGACTTGTTGGCTCTCAGATTTGCACCCTTGTTGAGTTGTAAAACCTAGCAATCTAGAGAAACATGGGATCTTTCCAGGTCTGTGGGTCACTTGTGTTGGAAAGAACCTTCGAAGAAGGTCAGCTTCCTAGCTGGTAATCACCTAAAATCTACTGGATTTGTAGAGGAAAAAGGAGAAGAAATGCTTTTTTTTTAAATGAAAGATAAACTAGAAAACTTGAAAATAAGGGTGATGCACCAGATTCATTGAGCAATGGTGATCTTGGTGTAGACACAACAATGATTTCAATGATGAAGGGGATTCACACAGACTTATGAGACTAATTGAGGCTTCGGTATGAAGGTCAAACCTGTAGAGGATCCATTTTACTCACAGAATAGACTATAACTCTAATTAAAACACAGAAATCAGGACACAAGAGAGGCAAGAAGTCATGCATATATTAATCATGAAGGCCAGAAACCATTACATTACATAATATTTAGTAGCAGAAGTAGACATTGTATAGCTAATCACATTCATTTGGTGGATAAAAGGAAGACAACAGAGGCTAGATTTAGGCACAGTGAGTCACATTCCCATACCCTGCAATTACACTAAGAGGTCTGACTACAGAAAAATCGGCAGCATAATAGCCCAAAATAAAACCATCTTCCTAAAACTGAAGTTACAATGTCATTTATATCAAATTCTTGTGCTAGGGACGTTGAAACAGTTGCACAGGATCCTAGGAATGCAGAATGTATTCATCAATGCAGGAACAGGGATGCAGAGGCAGGGGCATGGTGAAAGGACAGGAACCATGTCACTGGCAGGTCCACAACCTTCAGAAAATGGTTGCCCAAATGCAAGATAGAACAGGACATTGAAGAGAAGAGCCCCAAAGTCGTCGCCAAACACATGAAGATCTGTCAGCAAGACACAGAGCCCATACGCATTGAAGAGTGAAGCCATCTGCCATGAATCCACCTGCAAAGCCTACCAACTGGAATAAATACAACAGCATCAGCCCCAACATATGTCAAATCAATCGCTGAAACGTCCAGTCGGTCGAGCCTGCAGATTTGCATCAAATTCTGAAAGTGAATATATCCTCCTCAAAGCCCGCCAGATGAAAGAGGAGGCAAAAACAAGCACATTTGCCTTTTGGAGCATGCAGAAATTCCTCAGGACGAAGGAGATATGGGCGGTCAAAGTTGCGGTCAACTGCATCTTGCATCTATATATCGCTTTGCATCTGCAATTGTATTCATCAATGCAGGAATAGGGACGCAGAGGTAGGGGCATGGTGAAAGGACAGGAACCATGTCACTGGCAGGTCCACAACCTTCAGAAAATGGTTGCCCAAACGCAAGATAGAACAGGGCATTTAAGAGAAGAGCCCCAAAGTCATCGCCAAACACATGAAGATCTGCCAGCAAGACATAGAGCCCATACGCATTGAAGAGTGAAGCCATCTGCCATGAATCCACCTACAAAGCCTACCAACTGGAATAAATACAACAGCATTAGCCCCAACATATGTCAAATCAATCGCTGAAATGTCCAGTCGATCGAGCCTATAGATTTGCATCAAATTTTGAAAGTGAATATATCCTCCTTAAAGCCCACCAGATGAAAGAGGAAGCAAAAACAAGCACATTTGCCTTTTGGAGCATGTAGAAATTCCTCAGGACGAAGGAGATATGGGCGGTCAAAGTTGCGGTCAACTGCATCTTGCATCTATATATCGCTTTGCATCTGCAATTGTATACTGTTGTATTTTGCAATTGTATATACAATTGCACATGCACTTTTAGATTCATTTGGTGCAACATACAAAACCTCCTTCGCTTTTCTGCATATACAACTTTTGTATATATTAGGCTGTCGGGGAGACCTCGGAAAGCGCCTCACCGATGTGTATTTCATCTTGTATTGATCGTTGTATATGTGACTTGAATCACCATCTCAATCGGCCTCTAAATTTGCCTTTGAATCTGCCTGACACATGGCACTATCTGATTGGCCGCTAAGCTGAGCTTCGGACCCATCGCTGAATATTTGCATCTTTATCGGCCATCGGAGAGACCTCAAATTGAGCCGCCGATAAGGCCTATCTCGCCGAAAATCCTTTGTATGTGACTTTGTATATGTGATTGTATATGAGATACAATCACATGTACATACAATTATGGAACTCAAAGGATTATCAACCATATTGGATCATTGAAATAGGTCCGACCTTGTATCTTTGCATATGCATATGACTTTGTATATGCGATACAATCGCATGAACATACAAAGGTAGACCCCAATATTTTTATGAAGCAAATTGAAAATAACATCAGGTCTGGCTTTGTATCTTACCTTCTTGTATGTTGCACTTTTTGACCTTGTACATGCGATATACAACTATGGACCCCAACAGATTATCCGCCACATTCAATTCCCCAGTCACGTCCGGATTGTATGTATTTCCTTTTGCATCACCTTTTTGTATATCGCATATACAATGCGAATATACAAACAAAACTGCATACAATCGCTTGTACATACAAACATTACATCTGACCTTTGTATGTGACTTTGTATATGACCTTGTAGCTGCCCTATGTATCTGCAAATATACAATGCGAACATACATACAAAGATGCATACAACCGCATCTGCCTTTCTAAACCAAATTGCATATTCTTTCGGGTCCGGCTTTGTATCTCAGGATTGTATATGCCATTGTATATAGGATTGTATGTGGGATGATACAATCACATATACATACAAAAAATAGACATACCTTTTTTATCACCCCCTTGTATATTGACTTGTATATGCATTTGTATATGCAATTGCATATACAAGGATAACTTAATGCACATTCACTTTTGTATCCTGCCTTTTGTATCTGAAATTGCATTTTCCTTTGTATATACAATTGTATATGCGATTGTATGTGCGATACAACAGATATACATACAACGATACATACAAAGGTACATACAAAAAAGATTAAGTACAAAACTAAGAATTATCTGCAATGGAAGGCACTTGAGGACAAAAGATTTCTAGGTTTTTTCTGGGGCAACGATTCTCTAGGCGAGATTTTAGGATTTTTGTAAGGTAGAGCATGGGTTTTTAAAGAATTTAAGCTTTTTCCTCCTTCTATTCAGGTTTTCTCTGATCAGATTTCTTTGATAGGAGGGAAACAAAATATTTTGTGGTTAAGCAAAATATGACAATAGGACTAAATACTTGAAATAGGCACTATCCCTTGTCGTTAACCTATTCTTCACTTGAGAATGTTGTTCTTCACTTGATGGATGATCTTTGATCTATTCTTCACTTGAAAATGTTGTTGAACCTACCTCTTTACCTGTTATCAAACCTCCTCCATCCATGAAATGAACTGTCTTCTTCCTTACTTAAGGTTTGTGCTTGAACTTGTCTACATCCCTTTACAACTTGTCCTTGACCTCTTCACCCTTACTACTCACCTCTTCCACCTATTGTTCTACCCCTATGTCTACTGCTTGCTCAAGTTTATTAACCTCTAGTGTGAAAGAATGACCAACATCCCCTTGTGAAAGCAATGAATGAAACACTTCTCCAACCATCATAGCAACATACTTTTTACACCAATATTGGATTTCCACAACCGAGTCATTCTTTATTTCTGCTTCATAATGTTTTTAGATTTAGGAGTGGTTGCAAGGTTTATGTGCTTCTCTTCTTCTACCTTTATGAACTCCTTCCTACCTACCATCATCACATTAGCTCCTTTAGTTTGTCCTTTGTCCTCCTCTTTCAATGGTGTCAAGGTATAGAAGACTCCATCCTTTTTTATCTCATAAGTATTTGTCCTTCCACCATACATAACATACTTATCAAAATGCCAAGGCTCCCCAGCAGCAAATGGCATACATCCATAGGTAATATATCACACAAAATTCTATTCTTATATCCTCCTATGTTAAACTCCACCCAAATTTGTTCATTCACTAAAACATATTGACCCTCATTCAACGAAGAAACTTTATAAGGAGTAGCATGTGGTATCCCAGGCAACTTCAATTTTTCAACCATCTCAACCGAAACCATATTATCTATACTTCCTGAATCAATTACAACTTTACATACCTTACCCAAGCACTTACAAGTTGTCTTAAAGAGTGTCCTTTGTGGTGGCTCATTTTCCATTGATGCTTTGATGAGGGTTCTCCTTGCCATGAGTGATTTTCCAACCTTTAGAGCAGCTTGCTTTGATGGAGAGTTTACACTCTCATTGTCCTCTTCTTGCACCAATTGGGTCCTTCTTTCTCCTCCATGTGATGTAGAAGCTTGTCCTTCATTACATTGCCATGCTTGATGTCCAAACTTGTTGCATTGATAGCACCTTCTTGTGAATGCATTTTAACCTTTTCCTTGACCTCCAAATCTACCTCTAAAGCCTGATCTACCTCCTCTAAATCCACCTCTCTGATCAAAAACTTGTTCTTGCACCTTACTTGTATCTTCTTGACTCTCATGTGACTGCCATGTATCAGAAAATGACCCTCTTCCTCTAGGATTCCTTCCTCTACCTCTACCTTGTTTCTCTTGCCTTTTCTTCAATTTATTTTCAGCCTCAATGGCCAATTGGTAACACTCTTCCACCGTTCTTGGAGTGGTGAGGCTCAATTCATCTTGGAGGTTGTATCTCAGCCCATTCATATATCTTGCTACTATTTCTTCATCATCTTCTGTATGATCTACTCTTATACTCAATTTATAGAACTCCTCTATATAAGTTTGCACATTCATCTTCTTTTGCTTGAGATTTTGAAGCCTCTTAAACAATTGAATAGTGTAATCATCAGGTAGGAACTTACCTTTGAGTTTAGCCACCATCCTATCTCAAGATGTGATTATGGACTTTCCTTTCTTTCTCCTTTCACTTTATACATAATCCCACCAAAGCAAAGCGTGGCCCTTCAATTTTGTCTTAGCCAACTTCACCTTTTTATCCTCTAGAACATCTTCATAGTCAAAATAGTTATCTAATGCTCCTATCCAATCTAGGAGCTCTTCACTATCCATCTTTCCTCCATACATAGGTAAATCCATTTTGATCTTGTACTCATCTCCCTTGATTGTTTTCAGGAGTTTTGCCATCCTCAAGTCATCAGGATCCATCTCTTCCTCGGACCCTTGGGAACTTTCCTTTTCCCCTTCCTCTTCATGGTCACTCACATCACCTGTGACCATACCTCTTTTCTGACTTGTTTCTAGGGCAGCAAGCCTCTCCCTCAACTCTTTCATATCTTTCTCATCTCTAGCTTGTTTCTGCTTCAACTCAATCAATTCTCTAGCAATTACATTCCCTTTTGGAGGAATTTTTGTTCTTTCAACTTAATTTTCCTCTTCTTCAGATCAGACCTATGATCTGATACCAATTTGATGTAGAGCAGGGTGGAGGTTGTCTATACAAGCACAACTTAACAAATTTTTCAATTTTGAACCCTATCTTGGTGGGTTTCTCACAAAACTCTTCAACTTTCCCTAGTAGTACTCCAAACAAGGTTTTTCAATCATAACTTTTAGATAAGACTTCAAATCTAAAACTTGATCACCATTCTAGATACCCTTTATACTGCTTGTCAACATATCCAGATTGCAGGTATAGGTGTTTTGTAACACAAGGCTCAAATCTTGACTGTACCATTTTGCATTAGGCCAAGTAGGACAATAAAAGGGCTTTTCTGACATATTTTGCAAGGAAGACCTCAAACCCATGAAATAAAAACTATTTTGGATACCCATTATCCTCTTACACAACATACTTCAAATGCAGATGGGGTTGTTTTGTAACATAAGGGTCAAAATAGGACTGTTACGCTACAATTTATGCTTAATTAGGCTTGTTTAAATGGCTCACAACTAGGTTTTCAAAACCCCAACCTCAAACCTCCATGAAAATAGTTCAGACATGTCACAACTAGTCTACCTAAACATTTCCCACCTCTTTAAATAATTTTCCAAGAGCTTTTCTACAAATCCTAACTCTTATGTATCTTCCAGGGCCAAAACATGAGGTTTCAGATTAGTCTTCAATAATTTAGCTCTAAAACACTCAAATCTTAATGAAATTCAATGGGAGAAAGTGCAACAAAAAGTAGACTCAATTTCACATCACCTCCAATTGGTTTCACGTCACCACTTAACCGTACAAGGCCATACAATTCACATCAACAACAAAAATACATTAGAAAATGCAGAAAACAGAGTCTTTGTTGATGTTCAATCTTCAAAATCACTAGCAGCAACTTGTATTTGACTATTTCAAGGTGTATTTAACATTTTACAAACCATATCCAACCGTTTCCAACTGACTTTTAAATCCTAATTGTTCAACTTTCTTCATTTACAAAAGGTGACTCTTCATATTGCCTCTTTTTTGCATTTTTGCAACAAAAAACAACATTTACAAAATTGAATAACTTGATCCTATAACCCACCTAACAACCTAACAAGGACTCAAATACATGAACATGGTCTTAAATGACCTTATTACATCAAAATGATTTAACAACATCAAATACTAGCACTTGACCAATTTTTGCATGAAGGCTTAAGTGCCCTGCACCACTATGACAATTAGAGGTGCAGATTTGTAACCTGCAACAAAAATGATAGAATTTCTTTTGAAAAAACATAGTATAGGGACGTGGGTCCCACTGGGTGTGTTAAAAATGTGGATTAGAAAATGACTTAAGGTAAATAATGGAAGATAATGCAATATAACTCAATACCTTCACCTTCAATCACCCTTTTACATTTGATAGAACATAGTAGAGTGCACTGTAGCTCTACTAGCTTTGTTCTTTTGATATATAATGCATGTTGACTGCTCACAAAACCAACATAACCTAAGTATGGAAATGACAATAATGAAGGTAAATGATAATGATATGAAATTCAACATCATGTACTTGCATATGGCTCATGTGTTGTGATAATGATGTGAGAGACTCAATTTATAGGGTGTTGAGTGATATAATGGATGATTAGGATTAAGAGATGAAATTGATGGTTAAGATTAGATAAGAGGATTATAGGGCATGGATAAGGATTTCTAGAGCATTCTTTTATGTGAATGGTTGAGATTAAAAGATGTAGTATGTAATGGATGGTTGAGATGAAAAGTTAATTTAATTTTGGATAAATCATTTAATAATTGTGGCAAATGATAAGGATGAGGACATATGAGAGGGTAAATTAATTAAATAATAAAATATTTAGTTAATTTATGGAGAGGAAGTTGTTAGAAAATGATAAAGTAATTAAATAAATAGAATTTAATAATTAATTTAAAAATTTATTTATTTAATATGAAAAAATATATTAATGAAAGAGGGATAAATTAATTAAATAATAAAATTATGCCTAATTTAGTGGAAAAACAAAGTCTTCTACCAACAAAGCTGCAAGAAATTGATTAGTAGTTTTAGATTTAATTTTTGACAAGCGTGAACAAATTGTACAAATATGTTTGTGCCACCAACAACCTAAAATATTAGCTGTAAAATGATAATCAAGCAAAAGATGGAATTATAGCTAAGGGTGCGAAAATAGAGATAAACATAAATTAGAAAACTACACTATTATACTTGATTTACTTGTAGAGGCACACCGATAGATGCAAGCGTGATGATAAGAGGCAAAGGCACGCTGAAAATAGATAGAGGTGCATCACTGTAGAAACAAATACATGATTATGCTAAGCAAAAGCACAACGATTTGAAGCTTGGGTGTGTCGATGTGAAGTGTATGCATTGAGTTGTGATTGTGATATCAAATCAGCCAAAAATAAATAATCAGGAGTGGTAGAAAGTAAACAATAAGTGACAAAAACATATTAGTAGATTCCCAATTGTTAGTAGATGATAAACCAAATTGCATCAAATCAAACAAAACAAAGGCACACTTTGTAGGCCAAAGGCACAGATTTGGAAATGGTTGACAAAACTTGCAAGAAAAGTATGACAAACCCTACAAAATTGATAATTTGATGATCAACATGTTAGATCTGAGGGTTAGATGCACGAATAAACCTGAATATTGCAAAAAAATCAAAATAAAACCATTGTTAGGGATCGGTAAACACAAAAGTTCATGATAGACAAGGGCACCCTGACAACCAATGTAGGTGCGCTGACCGAGAACACAGGCACACTATGACAGTCAGAGGTGCATATTTGTAACTTGCAACAAAAAAGATAGAATTTCTTCTGAAAAAGCTTAGTATGAGGAGTCCCACTGGGCGTGCCAAAAATGTGGATTAGAAAATGACTTAAGGTAAATAATGGAAGATAATGCAATATAACTCCTTCAACTTCAATCACCCTTTTACACTTGATAGAACAGAGTAGAATGCATTATAGCTTTACTAGCTTTGTTCTTTTGATATATAATGCATGTTGACAACTCACAAAACCAACATAATCTAGGTATGACAATGACAATAATGAAGGCAAATGATAATGATATGGAATACAATAGCATGTACTTACATATGGCTCATGTGTTGTGATAATGATGTGAGAGACTCAATTTATAGGGTGTTGAGTGATAGAATGGATGGCTAGGATTAAGAGATAAAATTGATGGTTAAGATTAGATGAGAGAATTATAGGGCATGTATAAGTATTTCTAGAGTATTCTTTTATGTGAATGGTTGAGATTAAAAGATGTAGTATGATAATGGATGGCTGAGATAAAAAAATAATTTAATTTTGGATCAATCATTTAATAATTGTGGCAAGTGATAAGGATGAGGACATGTGAGAGGGTAATTTATGGAGATGAAGTTGTTAGAAAATGATAAATTAATTAAATAAATAGAATTTATTAATTAATTTAAGATGAAATGATAAATTAAATAAATTATTTATTTAATATGAAAAAATGGATTAATAGAGGAATAAATTAGTTAAATAATAAAATTATTTAATTAATTTAGAAGACATGTTAGAATGAAAGGTGATGTTAGGACTATGTTGGTGAACACACGGTCATTTGTAGGTGTCTACATTATTAAACATGAAATATCATTAATATAATAACTACCCTTAAAAATAAGTTTTAAAATAATTAAACACTAAATGAAAATTCAACTATTAGAAAAAAATAAAAACTAGCATATCTATATTTAAAAAATATATCTAAAATATGCTAAGGAGGCGATTAAAAAATAGGAGAAGGATATCTTTGGGCGTATTTTAGATATTAATGAAATTTAATTTATTTATTTTTTAGTGGCTCATGTTTTATAAAAATAGAGTGTCCAAAAGTAATATTTTATAATATTATATTTTATTAGGTTTCCTTTTATTGCATATAAAATAATCTTATTTTAGGGGTTAAAATTTAGGGTTTAAAATTACTTGTAATATTAATTTAATTTTATAAATTTATGACTTTATAAATTTAGTTCTATAAAAATCTTGGTTAAAAGTGAGGATGATGAATTCTAAACCCCATAAATTTACAATAAATAATATTTGATTGGGTTACTATGTGTATATATGTTAATATATATTTTTTGTTTTCCACTGTTTTTCAATGTTCTCTTAGATATATTTTTTAAAACATCTGAAAATAAATAATAGAGGGTTTAATATAGTGCCCTAAAATAATATTTTATAAATTAGGGTTTTACCTTTTAAGATTTTCAACACTATATTAAAAAAAATTCACAAAAAACAAAACGAAATCCAATTTATTTTAAAAAAAATATTTTACCTATGAATTTGAGTTCATACATGTGAATTTCATTGATTGTTGATTTTACCGTTTATTATTTTTATTTTCTGCTTGTGGCTTTGTAATTAGTGACATTTCACCCGTGTTGCCACTGTAGTAACGCCTCTCGACGTAATAAAAATTAAAAAAATCAAATCCCAAAAAACTAAAATTTTAATAAAAATAATATTTTAATTTTTTATATGAATTTTGCCCTTGGTCTATTGGTAAAGTTGAATGATTCTCCATAAGCTCACTAGGGATCAAGTCTTGCTAAGTGCAAGGTCCCAACACCATAAGAAATGGGCCCAGGGTAAAAGATTATGCCCTAAACAAATTTAGGGAAATAAATATTCCTTGATCCTAAAGCTTTTGCACCCATATAAAATCCTAAAAAAGAGAGAAAACAGAACACACGACAACGTTGATACCTATACAGCTCTTTTTAGGCTCGAATGCTTTAGGTTGGTAGTGAACACACAACGTCCGTTCCCTCGTCTGGAGGACAACAAAACTAGAACATGTCCAATTTTTTACTTAACGGGAAAAAGGTACCAACTGTTGTTAAAAAAAAAACGAGCTTCCGAAGGGTTGGTTCAAAATCTAAAGAAGAAAACCACTGCGAGAAAATATTTAGTTTTCTCGACTAAATGAGTAGTCCTGCAGAGATTCAAAGACAAAGATACCCGTCTTAGAAATATTTTCAGAGTGATGGCTGCATTTGCAGGGAGATTGAGAGGAAGCAAAAAAGAGTTAAAAAAGACACTGCTTATGTTTTCTAATCAAACTCTGAGAGCAGAGACCCATGCTTGCCTTGCTACATCTTCAGAACAGTTTCAAGGTAACACCAATTTGTTTATTTATTCATTTGAGCATCATGAAAAATAAAATCTTCATTAGACTGAAAAAGAATGATAAGAGTCCTACACCCATTTGGGTATCTGAAAGGATGCACACTTAAATTGAAAACTAAGAAAAATAGGTTCTTATCCAGTACCGATTTTATCTTGTACCTTTATATGAAACTTCTGTGATCTATGCTTGGTTTTGAGAGGTTAGAGCATTGTAGCTCCAGTAGGAAACACAGTGCAGGATTGGCTTTTAATAAGAAGGGAATAATCTGATTTGCATTGGGGTAGACAGAGGATTTCAAGATCTGGTACATATTTGGGTATCTTAAAAAGCACATACTTAATTTGAAAACTCTTAGAAAAGGTAAGCGCCCAATACCCAATTCATTCAATACTTTTCTACGAATCTTCTCTCATGTATGTTTGGTTTTCAGGAGTTAGGGCATTGTAGCTCAAGTAGGAAACATATGCGTATATCTGATGGAGGACTGGTATCAAACCGATAAAAAATAAGGCATACTCGAATGTGCATTGGGAGATAGGGGCTTATATTTCATAACCTTGATATATTTCTTTCTGGGCATCTTCTACAATGCATAGTTAATTTTAAAACTCTAAAAAGATGCTAGTGTCCACAACCCAATTTATACATTACCTTAACATAAACCCTATGTGATCTGTGTTTGGTTAACTTTTTAGTGGTCAGGATATTGCAGCTCTAGCAGGAAACACATGACTAAGCCCAAGGGCCATCTTTTAATCTAAAATTTAAAGGCATAATAATCCAATGTGGATTAGCAGAGAGGGGATTATATTTCACGATCTCACTCTACACTCATTTGGCCATCTTATAACCAGAAACGAAAAGGTCAGTGCCAAGTACCAAATTCATACGCTACCTTTATGTGACCCTCTGTGATCTTGGTTTTAGAGGTTAGGGTACTGTAGCTCAATTAGAAAACAGATGCCTAGACCTAGTGCAGGACTGTTTTTAATCAAAAAATTTGTGAAGGCATGGTTCAATTTGCATACATATTTGGGCATCTTAAAAAATGTACTCTTAATTCAAAAACTGAAAAAAATATTAGTTTCCAGTAGCTAATTGCTACAGAAACATTATGTAAACCCTTTGTGATTTATATCTAGACTTTGTATCAGGTAGTGCAAAGATCATTATCAGATTACAGAAGGATTTGGGCCCTTAACAGGAGAGGGTAATCTCCTCTTCACTTTTGGCTCTACAAAACCAAGGGGTTGTCCCTAAGATCCTGTGATGAGTGATTCTTCATCAATTTAAAACAATTCTGCAAAACAAACTATACCCTATGTGTAAGGATGACCCAATTCACTTTCACTAACCATCCCTTACACTAATTTGGCTGTAAAATGCAGATCAGGATCTTATGAAACCAGATAAATACTGGATCGTGCAAAGTTCATCCATAATAATAGTTCCTAAGAGACTCTGTGAATGAATTGTCAAATATAGTTTCCCTAGAATGTTTGCAGACCTATTGAGAACTTAACTTAAGCAGGAATAAAAAATATGTCATGATACAATGACTAGTCGTTCACCAAAGACTAGTGGCTACTCCATTGGACTACAGATTGCAAAGATGGAAAAGTATTGTAAATACCTTTATAATTTAACCTGGATTGTTAGATTTTCAACGTATTTAACAAGCCATCAAGAAAATGCCTAAATATCCCAGCAGTCTAGCTGTAATTTCAATTCAAGTATATTCAAAGATTTCAAGATATCAACAGAAATGGAATACTTAATTGAGTGATCCAGAACATCCATTATCTTCATGTGGAAAGATTTGTACAATTCATGTTTTGGCATTTCTCTGCCGAGGGGTCCACACCAGAAGCAGAATGACTAACCAGACATTAATACAAAGTCCAAAAAAAAGACTCAGGGATAGGGACTACTATCCCCATGGATGCTTTGCTAGATTTCACTCCTAAGTGATCTCACACTTTACAGACACAAACACCAAATTCACAAGACTTTACAATAATTATATTAATTAATGTGGAAAGATTTTTACAATTCATGTTTTGGCATTTCTCTGCTGAGTGGTCCACACCAGAAATAGAGTGCCTAACCAGACATTGATACAAAATCCGAAACAAAGACTCAGGGATAGGGACTACTATCCCCATGGACGCTTTGCTAGATTTCAGTCCTAAGTGATCTCAATCTTTACAAACACAAACACAAACACCAAATTCACAAGACTTTACAATAAACTCTTTACACCTTTCACATAGAACATAAACTTGGCACCAGGAAGGCATAAGTGAACAAAAAGATCCAGGCACATGGGGGAGAGCTTGCATTTTATAGCAAAGGAGACAATGCTTATCCAATATATGATTGACACCTGTCGATAGCTTTAGAATTCAGTTAGAAGCTCTTTCACAAAAGTCCTGGCCCACCACCCTTAAGAGAATGCATGCATGCTTCACCTCTTCACGTTAGGCGGCGGCAAATAACTCCAAGCTTCCCATATAGAGTTTGCATGGCGTGGCACACAACTTAGACATATTGCAGAGTTTCTAGATCGATCCCCCTCGTCAGGCAGCTCCTCTCCTGTTACATTGACATTAGACGAGCTAGCTTGAATAGTGTCCAGACTCCAAATGCTCTCTCATCTTTCTTTGATTTTCTGCAAGCAGGGATAGGGCTCGATAAGCTCTATCTTTGTGCACAGTTCTCCATGACAGTTGGGACCCTTGCTAGCACACCCATATATGTGCTCAATTTCTTCCTTGGTTTCAGGGATCGCTTTGAAATCCAGCCAACTATCCTTTCAACAGTCACGTGAAACCAACTCTCCTGATCTGAAATTTCTGCAGTGGTTGCACATGGGACTTGCACTCTCTGTTTTCTGATTGACCAAGTTTACACAGCTGGGCACTTGTTCTCATGCATTGTCATATCCCAACTGCAGGTGTAACCAATGCACACTGAATACACACAGACTAGACATGATTTGCAAGATTTACAACTGCATGTTAGTGTGAACGGGGTATATTACCTCACTGGTTCCATATTAGTTCTGTTCACACTTGTCTAGTTAAGTTTACTTAGGGCATTTAATATTTGTGTCTCATGTCATAGGATTAGAACACTTGTCATGATCACATGTTGTCCTAGGTCTCAACCTTGCCTATATAAGCAAGGTCTCTCATTGTACATATGTGTGGGTCATATATTGTATATCTTGTACCTTATATGCATCATTATCATTCTTTGGCAATATAGCGTTGTTATTGCATCACTCTTGTTGTGGAAGGTTGTTTTGGTTGCAAGTAATCCTGGGCATCTCTTGAGTCTATTGTGTGACTCTTACATTGTACAATTCAACATACATGTTTAACGTGTCTATGCAATGCCACCACACATACCCTAAAAGAATAAAAGAATAAAGTAATGAAGAATGAATGAAATAATTGATAGAATGTTGCCAAAATTGGAATCATCACTGCCTTGGGATACTCTACTGGCCAAAGAGAGTGACCAAATTATCCTAGTCAGTATCTGATGGAAGTTGAACAACTTTGATTTTATCTGTTTCACCCAGTGTGGATTCCCACCTATTATCCCCTATGAAGGCCAAGTTCCTTAGATACAATTCAGTTTTGTATCAAGAGAAGTGACATCTTCCACTGCATGATGAATCTGCTCCGCTGTAGGAAGGTCGTCACTTTCCATGATTGGTTTGCTATCCAACCATTTTTGCCTTTGCTGGTCCACTTCATTTCATGGACAAGGTAATTTTTGGTTAAACATGTTTTTGAGGATATTGCCTTTGGCCTTGATGACTTCTCCTACACGAGTAATGTGAGAGTCTACTCTTTCAAGTAATCTACACATGTTATCAAGGGATTCCATGATTGCTCGTCTTAGGCTCAATCTCATCTAGCCACCTCACTTTGTTTGACACCTTTTGCATCTTTAATGGGAGCAATTGCGTCCCGGGCAATCTTTTGCTGAACCCTCACTTTTTTTCAGTTTGACCATTGAATCCTATAGGGCATCAGCAGATTTAGTGACATCTTTCAACCTAAGGGCTATCAAATCCCTAAGGCTTTACTTGACCTGAGTTTTCTCAGACTCTTTCTTTGCTCTGAGCACACTTGGTTAGTCATATCCTCTTTCTCCCTCCTTTGTTGACTTACCAAGGACTCAAAATGCTTGATCTCTTGCTAATTAAGGCATCTTGAGGCACACCTTCAGCAACTGTTGTTTGCTTGGGAGAAGCACTTGATGAAGGACCTGCCCCTGAACCAGATGGAGAAGCCACTGCAGGTGGTGGAAGAGTTAGAACCTGAGTTGTTGGAGCTGCACTGGATTTGCTTGCTAAAGCAGCCTTCCAACTCATGTTTTCAACCCTGAGACTCATATTATCTGCTTCCAACCTTTTTATTTCTTCCATTTTCTTCTTAACATTTTGTAAATTAAATTGTGCCATTTTGGCCACAACTTTGGAAGAGTCAACAATCTCCTAACCTCTGCACAATCAATTGACCTTTCAACTCTTGGGGTGTGCAATCCACAAGAAGCTTGTCATGAATGGGAGCTGTTGCCCATGTAGCCAAAGTTTGATGGTTCACATTAAAGTTTGTTCCTTAAAAATATTTAGCTGTGAACTCAAGGTTGCTAGAAATCCTGTTAGAGTCATCCTGCTACATTATTCAATTCAGGACTATAACTTGCACAATGCCCCATCCAGGGAGTAACAAGCAATTGCTTCTTTTGATGATCCCCTTGCCTTCCTTTGGAGTGAGGTTATCTATGTTGATTTTTCAGAAGAGAGGTTTTCTTCCTCTCCCAGTGGTATCCTTCTCACCGGTGTCCTCTGCTGCAGCAGCACTAGCTTTGGCCTGTTTATACTTGTATGCCCATGCAAAGTGTTTGAGCTCCTTGGTCTTAAGAATTTCATCATCATTGATGAATGCCTGATGAGCCAAGAGGTTAACTTCACCCAATAGGTGAAGCATAGTTTGCAAACTCTCTGAGTCATTGAGTACTCGTGAGATTTTTTGCTCGGCGAGTACTCACAAGGTTTACTCTCCAAGTTTTTTTGCCGAGTTTTTGGAAAAACTTGCCAAGACTCACCAAAAACTCGGCAACTTTTTTCCGAATACTTGACTTGTTGCGTCAGCAATACATCAAAATCTCAGAAAAAAACACTCCAAACTCTGTTTTTTTGGCATTATAAGCATTGTTTTTTGCTTTTCTAAAAAATAATGAAAATGGTTTGCGCCATGAAGGTCTGTTTGGTTTTGAAGGTCTTCATTTGGGCATTGCCCCTCGACCCCACTGGGGGCGTTGCCCCCAAACCCCCAACCAAACTCATTTGGTACATTTTCTAGTTGTATTTTGCACAAAATTTATGTTTTTTTCAAAAATTTAATTATTTTAGAAAAATTTAAGTGTTTTTTTTAAGTTGCCGAGTTTTTGCCGAGTACTGTTCGAGTCGGAAATTTTTGGCTTGTTGAGTACTTTTCGAGTCCGAGTTTTCGAACTGTTGGTTGTTTTAAATTCCCAACCTAATCTCATAAGGGCAATCTAAAGAATAGCCAATTCTAATAATTGATTTGCCTTGAGGGATTGGCCAACGAATAGGAAAAGTGGATTGAATCCTTTTCCTCTACACTTCAGTGTTTGCAAAACCTAGGAGGGTGATCCTAACAGTATTTTATTTTAGATCTTCTACTACTTGCTCAAATATTGTTCTCAACAGATATGTTCTCTCTAAAATGTTTAAAGAATTACTGATATAGTAGAACAACGGGCTGGATTCTCAAGCTTTAGCACAATTCTTTGTAGGAGAACATTGGAATAACTTAATATTTCGTAAACTTATGACAGAAATGTAAATTCATCTTTGATTTTCAATATGGATGATCAGGGAGTTGTATCAGACAAGGTTTTAAGAGATCGGTGCCTAAGTCCTGGGCTACAGAGTCAAAACAAATGTAAACGAAACTTAATGCAACAGTATTATTCCCAGCTCATGTGAATATTGTGATAATGCATTACACTACCACACTCTGATTTGTTTGAAGTTAACTCTACTTAGGAATCCTTGCAAACATTCATATCATTCAAAATTTTCTTAAAGAATTAAATTTACTCCTTGAGTAAAAGCTATAAGAAGAACATTCAGTCATAGGAAAGATTGTGAAGATGAATAAAGATAATCTTTGATCAATATTTATTCATAAATGAAATGAAGAGTACAAATATAGCCTATAGGAGACAGTATGGCCTTAAACTCTGGCAATATATTCTGGCTATGAACTAGTACTGTTTATACAAGATTCTACAAGTACATCAAATTCTATACTCTAGTAACTTAAACTAAGGAAAACCAACTCTATTACTATCTGTACTGTGATACAAATTCTCCCAGATCATTTGTCAAAGGCCCTGAATTCCCTTTTATAGAACAAGGGAGCAAAGCAAGCCTCAGGGCTTTTGACAAGTGTCATATATTCATTTGACAATTGTTACATCAATGGGATGCAAATATAACCGTCCTTTAACCAATCAGGCATGCCTTTGTAACAAATTATCTCCTCCAGCAGACAGGAATAACTGTCTTTGTCTTGTATGCTTCCTTATTCTTGGCGCGGGGGCAAGTAGTGATGCTAATTGAAGGCGGTTTGCTAGATGTTCTTTCAGCTCAGATACCCTTCAAAAACATATACTTGTTCATAAAACAAGGATCCTCTACTTTGCCTTTCCAACCACGCACAAAGAAATAAGCATATGTGCAAGGAACAAATGAACAAGCAACCCCCAAAGACCAGAGTCCCCCTCATTATGTCATGGTCCAGGCACATGATTGTGACTCCTCATCTTTCGAGAGGAGGTTTCCAACAACCTCGACTCCCAAGAAGCCTAAGGAAGCTACATATAGCTGACTCTCGCAGTGCCAAAGTCCCAGTCAAAGAGGAAGCAACAACAGTCACATGTTTAAGTTTGACAAAGAACTAACTGTTCTTGTCAACTCAATTTTTCCCTTCCACTTCCAATTGTTTCATCCCGGTGGGCAATACTCTTTCAATTGCAGTTGTTGCTCTGTTAGAACCCATTGTCCTGAGGGGGGGGAAGAGGGACAAAGACGCCTCTCCTCCCCAGATCCCAATCTGGAAACTCACAATAACAGGAAGTTATAGGAGTCAACAAATAGGGAACCGAATCCCTCATCAGGATGAAAACATCTGAATCTTTCCACTTCCCCCCATCCTTTTAGGAGCACATCTATTCCCATAATTCTATAGGAACACGATACTAGCCAGGAGAAAAGAGACGAACTCCCTAAAGAACAGGGTGGTAAAGACAGCATACTACAAAGAAGATTACCCATTTTATCCACACAAAAAGAAAGATGTATGTAAATAGTAGCAAGGATAACTATTTATAGCAGAAACGCAAAGGTTCCCACACTCTTGGTACTTCTCTGATCAATTCAGTTCAATTAGTACCATGGCACATTGGTCATAAATGGAAATCCCTTGATGATTTACGAATGCTGCTAGAAAAGGAAAAGGATGTGACATTTCGTCACCATAGTGATGTCATAGAACCCAGAGCACCTACAAATGTCAACAATGATGACTGCCAAATTAGATTCCTCGGTTGAAGTATTTTATCCATTTTAAACAGCAAACCCCAATAGATTTTGCCACAATGTCAAGCAGAAAATCCCATCAGGCCTGCACACAAATCCCCAAGGTTGATTCAGTACCTTGCCAATTTCCATTCGAGCTTGTCCCTTGTACAATGGCGGCAAGGAAAGCTCAGCACACGCTTGGAAGAGCTTAGCACACGCTTGGAAGAGCCGTCGCTGCACAGGTTCATTGTTTACTATGCGCCGCCACTCTGTTGTTTTTCTTTTGAACATGAGCCTTTGTTTACAAAACAGATCACCTGAATCAACGGTTGAGATATGCTTAATGAGATGAAAATCCCCGTCATCCATGAAGAAAAGGGTGCGAACAATGAGAACATGCCACCCAGACTGCTGCCTTAGACACACCATTAAGAAGAACAGTCAACATCATCCACATGGTGGGCTCTCGCGCTTTCGCAAGTATGAAATCAAGCTGTAGATGAGATCCGCGGAATGGCGGAAACCGCCTAGATTATGCCGCGTGGCATAGAATAAACCTCCTTTTAAAACACCCTTTGTGTCATAAAGATTGTGCCACGGATTATTGTGGTCGACGCACATCCCTGGTATACTTGACAAAGGACACATGGCACTCTCCATGTGGATTGCCACCTTAGCTGTCAATGGGCCCCACAGTATAGCATGGTAAAACAACACGTCTGGATGACACAAGGCGCGCTTCGCTGCCTCCACGTGCTACAAAATAGAACAAACAACCCTTTTCCAAATAGAAGGCAGGTTGGACACGTGGAGTGATGGCGCAATTCGGAGAGAGTCTCGAAGTTGCGTCGTGCTGACACGTGGAGCGATGGTGCAATTGCAAAAAGCTTTGTTCCCGACTGCTATTGAAAATGCGCCCTGTCGACACATGGCGCGATCCATGGTTTGCTGAAGGATATAAAGTGAAAAGCACATGCTTTCAAAACAACATTCACTCTACTAGGTAAAGAGGGGCCATGATTTCATTAAGGGGCTCGACAAAGAACTTAGGCATATAGATTAAAACTTGTGCACAGGCAATAAGCGGTGATGCGAAAGAAGGGGCCGGTAAAAAGGACAATATTCTAGACTTTAGGTAGTAACTAAAAAAGTGGCAACGGGTGACAAGCGGTCAACTGCACAATATATCAAAAGGTAATTCACTGCTTGCATAAACCCCTAGGGTTTAGGGTTTTAGACTTAAGGACAAGATTTTTTGATACTTTGGATACTAAACCCTAGCAAAGGACTCTCAGACTTGATGTTTGAAGCAAGGCCAAATGCAGGAATCAGGAAAATTTATCAGAGTCCTATCACAAACTATGATGTCAAGGTTATCCTTAGCATGGGATGCAACCACTATATTTTCAGTGATTTCTCCAGTTTTTGCATAATCAAGGCCTATAGCAGCAATCTCATTTCTTTGGAGGATGGACTCCTTTGGAGCTGCAGCAGTGGTGCCAATGCATTGCACTGATTCCCTGTCCTCTGATTGCGCAGCTTCCTCAACCTCCTCCTACAGGTCCTTTTGATATTTCTTCATTTCAGCCTTGGTGAGCTTTATAAATTTGTGAGCATTTTTGAGGATGTTATCAATCCTCTACACAAGGTCTGTGATTTCAATCAATGCCCCAGGATACTCGGGGTCTTTTTTCTTCTCCCTGTCAGTGCTTTCAATCTTTCCCCATGTGAACGTTAGCTGAGCATACTCTTCTTCATCCTCACAAATTCTAAGGAGATCTTCAATCTTTGAAAAGTTGTACACGCTCCTCCTTTGTGCCTTAGTCTTTCTTTCATGAATAAAATGCTCATGGTCATAATCTGTGAGCTCCTTGGGGAGCGAGGTAATACATTTCTGGAATCTTGGAGGCACCTTCCACAGAACTACGATTGTTGAATGAGAAATAGATTAAAAATAATGCATGCCAAAGGCAAACTTCAATAATGCCTGTTTCTCTGCCTTGTAAAAGTAATCATTACAGATGCCATCTGTCTGAGCTGCTCTAGCACTGGAATTTGCATTGGCACATGCTTAGGCAAGTCATTAGGTGGGACTATTGCATCATAAACCCCAGTGTATGTGCATGCTGGATGCAGCCACAAGTCACCCCAATTGTGACCTGAATGCTTGGGGACTTCATATTGCAGGGGTCTGAAAAATGCCCTCACTTGACTAGTAAACCACTCATACAGTATTTGGAATAAGCGTGTGACAAAGTGATCTTCAAATGTAGCATAACTTGCTGCATCACAGTGCTTATCCATATGAATATAACTGAACTGGGTTTTGAATGTTTTGGTTGACATGGTGGTCTTTAGCATACATTTTTTTGGCATACCTGAAGAGGTACATGAAGCGCAGGATAGAGTAATACCTTAATTTCTTCAGTGCTTAAGATTTTTTTTATTCTACCAGTTCTCCATGAATTGCATCTGCCAAGTAGCTTGCATAATGATATAGTTCATGCTTGTGTGGGTTCTCAAGGTTGCATAGGAAAGCAAGAGCTGGCCCACCAACAGCCTGTCATTGTCTTCACCAGTCACTTGACGATAACATGAAAAGGCCTTCTGGAAATACCTCCGAATCATAGTGACAGGTGATGGGTTCCGCGTCTTCTGTTCCAGAGGCCTTCCATCTGCATAGCACATATTCTTTGGTAAATCCACACTTCTGAGTGTGCCTTTATTAGACCTGTACTTAATATCCAAGACCTTAAAGTTCAATTGCTTGATTGTATCAACCCGCAAACCAAAGATTTTCTTGATTTTTTCTGCATTGATTTTCAAAACAATTTCTTTGCTCGTGTTCCTCACTATCCAGCTTTGTTCATTGTAAAATTCAGCCATCCACTTTACCACATTGGAGTAATCAAAGCAAATGTGCACAACAACTTTGCCCAAATCCAAGGTCCATATATTGCAGACAAGAACATTTTGGTACCTTCTATCTCTTCCCCAGAAAGATGACATTGGGTCCGACACATTCATCTGAATATACTCAAAATACTTCCAAGGGTTGTCTGGTGCGCTGGAAGCCTTCGTGTACTGCTTAGCTACATCATAGAACTTTCATTCTCCTCATGCTCAAACCCCTATTGGTAGGCATCTTTGATTTTCAAAGAAAATACTTGTGTGGTGGGTTTTAGATTGTAGGGCTTAACTGCAGTGAAAAGCAACAATTCTCAATTGAAACCCTATTTTTGTTTTATGATAGCTAAACAAATTCTATCCACGAGAGTCTGCACAGCTCACAAGTGAATTGCCCAGATTCTACTCTTAAATAATTCAATCCACCCCATTTCCAATCCAAACTCTAGACCAGTTCAAAGAGGCTCAGGATAACATCACTTACTGACATAACACTTCCATGCTTAGGCAAATTTGCTTCAACTTAGTAACAATTCGCAGTTTGTACTGGTTTGCAAGAATGCTGGTTTGCCAAATTGCTTCAGTAGCTCGCAGTATGGATAATTTGAGCATTTCAATCCTTAAATTCTGAAACTAGGACCGCCATTAATGCGCTCGCATTGAATGCTTGCTTTTTCTTCACATTCTCATGGCCCACATTGCATTTCCAAAACATTAGAGGTGAATGATAATAAGACATGTTGCACTGTAGGGACCACTTATGTAAAGCTTTTTATGCCAATTGATGATGTCACATCCCTTTCCTCTATCTATTAGAAGATCAATTGAAACCGGCCCAACTGGTCTTTAGAACACGCGAGGCTGATCAACCAGTCATCTTTCAATGCACACTAGTTTTGAAGAAGTAAAGTTAACTGGCTAAGCAATCTTTAGAACTGTGGGGCACCCAAGGCTTAAGTTAAGCACTTTTTTAAAGAAGCACCACTTAGATACATTCAAGACATATACCTTGTGACAAAAAACTAGCAGAACAAAGACTTAGGAAAAAAAATAAAATTTGATTTGAGCAAGACTTAACAGCATAGAGGGTTTTTCGAAGATACATGAATGTTTACGCAAAACCCTAGAAGCCAAATGTGAACAGAACACAAAGGCCAAGCATGATTTAAACAAAAGGAATTGGTTCTGATATGAATATAACCCAAAGAAAAGATAAAAACACAATTTTTTCTCAGATTTGACATTGGGAACAAACCATGACCAACAGACTCAGTGCAGGACCAGTTATCAATAATTTTTTTAAGGCATAATTCAATATGCATTAGGAGAGAAGGGGTTATGTTTCATATTATGAATGCTGTTATGATTGTTGGTGTGAGTTCTGTACTCAATTATTACTATACCTTTATATGAAACCCCTGCCATCTATACCTGGGCTTAGAGCAGGACTAGCTTCTAATTTTAAAAAAAGGCATAATTGAATGTGAACTTGGAAGGAGGGATTATATTTCATATTCCTAGTGCTGTTACCGATTGTTGATTAGAATTCAATACCCAATTACCACAAAATTGTTACATAAGTCCTCTCTTATTATTTTGCTTCTAGGGTTGTCTCTTCCTAGAGCTTTCTATTGTTAACTGCTGTATCCTTTAGTCCCATTGACCTACTTTTGGTCATCTGTGGACATTAATATAATTTCTTTCTATGCCTAGACTTAATGTAGGACACATTTTTAATCTTTAAAAAGTTAAGGCATGGCATTCCTATGTGCATTTAGAGAATGAGGATTATATTTCATGATATGAGTGCTGTTATGAATTATTATTTTGAGTTTACTACCCAATTTTTACAATATCTCTTTGTATAAATTATCTGTGATCTGTGCCTAGAGTCAATGCAGGTCTGCTTTTCAATCTAAAAAACCTTAAGGTTTAATAATATAATGTGTATTTGGAAAATTGGGGATTATGTTTCATGGTCTGAGTGCTCTTTTTTGGTCGTTGGTTTGAGTTCAGAGAAGGAAAATTGGAGGTGGTTAGATTTATTGCTTTTTATTCCAGGGGCTGCAACTTTTGGATTGGGAACTTGGCAACTCTTTAGACGTGAGAAGAAGGTATGAAAAGCAGCAGTTTAGTTTTGATTTTATTAGAATTTAAAACTACAACTATTTTAGTTCTTTCTGCTTGGTAGATCTGGGGTTAACACAGTGTGGGTAAGCTTGGATTCCATTCTTAAGATTTTTGAACATGGGTCACACTTGAGTTTTACCCCAAAATTGTTGCATGGAAACCACCCCATGTCCATAGAGTCATAAGTTTGTTTGCTTTTGTGGGGGAATTTGAACATGGGTTGTGGTCTCAGACAAAAAAAGCAGCAGGGATTAGTATCATTGATTTTCAAAAGGAAATAATTCACTGGATTTCTTTAGAGTAGTTTTCAGGTTGGTTCCATATGGCAAATGCTAATCATTGGTTAACTGCACACAAATGCACAATTGGTATCGCAATATGAAGGGAAAGGAATTCCTACTTATGAATATTCAGAGACTTTACAACCTTGCAACTTGAATTACAATCTTTGTTGTGATAGACAAGATGTTGCTGCTTGATTGATTCTCACACATGCATTTTTTGTTGTTCTCATTTCACTACAGATAGAGCTCCTGGAGCATAGACAAAAGAGATTGGAGCAAGACCCTGTCCCCCTGACTAATTTTCTTTCGAATGCTTCAAATCCTCAAGCAGAGGCCAATATAAACTCTTTGGAGTTCAGGAAGGTGGTCTGTAAAGGTGTTTATGATGAGGCTAAATCAATTTATGTTGGTCCTCGTTCAAGGAGTGTTTCCGGAATAACAGAAAATGGATACTATGTAGTGACACCTCTAATGCCTGCACAGAAGAACAATGAAAGGTAGGTAACATCAGCAAATTAGAATGCAATTTTTATTCCCTTTTAGAATGCACTCATGGTGGGCTGTAGATAGTTTGTTTATATTTTTTGGTATTTATAATCATGGTAAAACCATAAAACTATATAGTCTGATTAGTCTGTGATATTGCCTCTTTGGAGAACATGAGAACAAGGGATGGAAGTCGTCTATACCCAATTTATATGGTTGTAGTGAATAATGAATTTAAGTTAACATTCACCTGCACAATCTTTAGTGCCAAATCACGTGGTGCATATATGTGGCAGCTTCTTTACTTTTAATTCATCTGTGGGGCTGCCATATGTGCATTAACATGTGGTGGAATTAAACCGTTCCTTTTCTTTATGATAGATTTCTCAAGGTTTTACAGAAGTTTCTTTTCCCTGCTACAATTTACAAGTACCCAAGTCTTTTAAATGGATCAATACAATTGTCACTATATTCTAGACCCTAAAACACTCAGTGCTATTTAGTTTGAGTGAACTATATTTTGAAACTTTTTAAACTTCCCATTACATGGAAACTCATTGATGTTAGGTTCACTCAAAGTTCTTCAATGATTCTTATGCAGTAAAACTATAAAACCCAAGCTTATAAACTTTTAGAAAATGCGATATTTCAGCGTTTACTGGTGAGTTAGATATGGTAATTTGATTTTGAAATTATGTAAAAGAGTGGGGGAAAAACAATAGTTTTTCTTACAAGAGAATGAAACAATAAGGCTTGTATGTCTTTCTGAATGGGGCATCAAGTCTTACAGACTTAGCCTGGATATAACTTACTGTTGTGACGTTTTTACACATCACCCCATTGCTAATGGGGACCCCCTCTTTTTTTGGTCCGGTTCCAATTTTGCTTTGATCTTGCAGTTTCTTGCTCGAATCCATGAAGCTAGGAAAGAATTTCCAAGCACTTAGCTCACAAGGAATATTAAGAGTGCTTGAAGTGGTGAAGAAAAGAGTGATTTTCTTGAGGATGAATGAAACCCTAATTATCATTCCTTGATCAAATCTGGCCAATCCATGGCAGAAGTCTATCATTCCATAGGAAATGTTTAAATCCTTCGCTCTTAGCATAAGACTCCAGTCCAGAAGTTCCTGTTCCAACACTCCCATCCAGTGAAAATTCCAAGACCTACCCTAAAATGCGACCCTGATCTGGAAGGAATTCCTGAATGAAAGATTCCTGGACACCAGTGGAAATGCGCTCAGGAACAGGATTCCTTAACACCATGAAATTTGCGCTCAACAGGGAAATTCCTGAGGTCATGGAATATGTGCCTAGGATGAAGGATTCCCTAAGCCTGTGGAAAATGCGCCCAATCCTGGAAATCATTTCGGAGTTTTGCTAATCCTTGTCAAATGTTGGAATTCCTTGACTCAAACTTGGAAAATTCCTCCTCCAATCTGAGAATTCCAAGTCAAAATGAAGGGTTTCCTTGGCCAATGTGGTAGATCCTTGTTAAATTTCCATCATTCCATATATCCCTGAAGTCCTCCACTCTAATTCCTGGACAGTCTGGAATTTGCGACCAGGAATTGGATTCTTGGACAGAGTGGAAAATGCGCCCTTAGTCTTGGAGGAATTCCTGACACTCAAAATTCCAGTTCAAACTGAAATATGTGCTCTTGAAGGAAATTCCTTGAGGGATTGAAAAGTGCGCTCCGGATATTCCTTCCCTGACCCTCTGGAATCTGCGCCAGAATTCATCATTCCAGGACACCCTGAAAAATGCGACCTTCTGTCTGGAAGGAATTCCTAACTGGCAGAATTCTTGAGCACCCTAAAAATGCGACTTTAGTCTTGGAGGAATTCCTGATAGTGAAGATTCCTGAACAGACTGGAATTTGCGACCTGGATACCAGATTCCCTGACCCTCAGGAAAGTGCGACCTGGATATTCCTTCCCTGACCCTCAGGAAAGTGCGACCTAGATATTCCTTCCCTGACCATCAGGAATATGCGACCTGGAAGTGGATTCTAGTTCCAGATGGAATTTGCGCCAGAGGGAGGAATTCCTAAACCCTCAGGAAAATGCACTTTAGGATGAAAATCCAAGACAGACTAGAAAATGCGCCACAAGTCAAGATTCCAGTCAGGGATGGAATATGCACTCAGATGATGGATTCCTTGGTGGCATGGAAAAAATGCGTTGGGAATAGAAGTCCACAGGGAATGTCTCACTCAAAGCTTCCGAAGATAGCAAAGGCTTAGCTCAGTAAAGATCCGGGCTAGGGTTCTTGGATTCCATCCTTGCAAAATCCTTGGCAAAACCTTGTCAAGAACTCATCCTTCCATGTGAAATTCCCTAAGTCCCTGACTCTAAAACATGAAAGTCCAAAGCAAATAGCCAATCCTTTGTCAAATTTCAAGAATCCTTGTCAAAGTAATGAAAATTCCATCAGCAAGAAAATTCCTTGAGGAGCTGGAATTTGCGCCCAAGTCTAGGGAAGGAATTCCAGAGGAGAAGATTCCAAGACCCAGCCAAATTTGGGCCAAGGAACAAGATTCCTTGACAGGGTGGAATTTGCGCCAAGGAACAGGATTCCTTGATAGTCTGGAATTTGCGCTCAAGGATAAGGATTCCCTGACGACAAGAAATCTCCGACAACCTTGAAAATGTGCCACTGCCTGAGGAAGAAAAGGACAAAATTCCAAGTCGGCCAGGCTTTGGCAGTTAGAGGAAAAAGACAAAGTCAGGACACTAGGTCGGCCATTCCCAGTCGGCCAAGTGTCCCTAGGGTTTGAGCGCCTATATAAGGGAGGCGCCCAAGCCTTTTCAAAGCACATTCAATCAAATCCAAAGCAGAAGTGAGTAAAAAGGGCAGATTTCTGCATGCCAAAGGCAGAATTTATCATTCCAAGATACTAAGAAAATTGCGACAAGGAATTTCAAGAGAAAATCCGGATGGACATAGAATATGTGCTCTAGCATGAGGAAAATCCAAGACCTCCAGCTCCTGAATCCGCCCAGGTCCTGCCTGATAATCCTGGAATGAAGGAAAAGTTAGTCCAAATGTGAAAAATGTAGGGAAAATGAAGAAAATCTTTTGTTTATTCAAGAATTTGGAATGAAATTGATTAATCACACAGGTTTATTCTATGGTTTATCTTAGTATTGCATTGCATTTAAGGATTTTGTGCATCATGACTATTCAAGGTTTCCTTTGTTTTGCAAGAATCCAAGACGAGGATCACTGTCCATGAGGAGGATGCTCGACGCTGATCCATTCCCTTCAAGGAGGATACAAAGGGTTCCAACGCCAGACGAGGAGACTACATGTGAATTCCACAAGAAGAAAAGAAAGATTCAGACATCTCAATGATACAAGGAAGGCAACATCAAGGATTCCAGTTCAGTGACGGGGAGACTTCGCCTAAAGGATAAAGGAAGACCAGAAGTCCTTTCAAGACTTCAAGGACACAGAGAATGCTAGCATCAAGAACAACATGATATACTTCAAGTTCCACATCAAGGACTTCAGTTCCGGACAAGAGGATCAATCCTTGGAAATCCAAGAACAAGAATCCGTGCCAGTGTAGGAATCCAAAGGGAAAGGCAGTACAAGGATGAAATTCCAATTCCAAAGTACACAACATAGAGACAGAATTCCAAGGAACAGGACAAGGTGGCGGATGACTAGACCTTGCCTTGCAGGAGGTCCCAGTCAGGTGGTGCCCAAGACAGGTGGCACTTTCCTACTTGTCAGAAGGGTGGCAGTCTCACCTACCCCACCTTTCAAGGTTTCTGTCTGACCTAATTCTGGGCGTGAATTTCAAGGAAATCAGATCTTGCCCCTTTTTGTACTCTTGGATGCCTATATAAAGGGCCATATGCCTCATTTTCAAGAGGAAGACATTAGAGGGTAGAGAAGGAGCAGGATAGGAAAGAGAACAGCAGTTGCCGTTCATTACTGTAATGCTCCATTTTTGAGAGCAAGGAACTTTGAGATATCAGTAAGATTGTTGTGAAACACATTTCCGAATCAATATATGAACATTGAAGATTGGTGTTCTGGATATTCTTTGGATTGTGGCATGTTCTTCTGATTTCTTTGAAGCAAATCATAAGCTCCAAGTTCTAGATTGTTTCATTTCTTTTATCTTTCAGCTTTCATTAGTTAGAGTGATGAAAAATATCATTGTTGATGCATGATTGAAACTGTTAGTTCATACCATTTGTGATCTGTGGCTTGCAAATCATAGTGTATGGTTAGTCTGAACTTATTCTAAGCTTAACTTCGATTGTTTTTGCATGTTCCAGTTCCATGTTCCATGCCAGAGCAGTATGAAAATCCTTGCTTACACCCCAGAAGATCGCACCATCTTTGCATAGTTGCTGCCGCATGACGAAGTAGAAGCGTGGTTCTAGTTTCCATTCTCAACAATAATCCTATCTGTTAGTTGGACCCTGAACTCTTACCCCATCTTTTGCATTTTCTTTTAGATCTTCTAGGAATAGTCTGCAAGGAGCCTCACTGAGAAATCATTCCCTATTCATTTGTAGAACTAAGGGCCTACGCCTTGTTTTCCTTGGAAGAGGCAGTGAAATCCCAGTCTCTCTGTTGGAGGAAGCAGTAGGTTCCAAGTTTTCCCCTGTTTGAGAAGTTCCATTCATTTACAAATCCCAGGAGTAAGGAGTGAATTTTGTCCATGAAGAAGGAGTAATTTCACGTAAGTCCCTTTGTGGTTACCAGCAAAATCACATCATTCCACTGAGTCTATCCCTGTGCACGTCAAGACCTGACATTCAAGGAACCTTGTAGCAGTCTCACTCGATCACGAAGTTTAGCGTTTGAGAGGCTTTGTTCAAGAGAGGATAGGATACTCGGTATTTTATTCTATTGTTGTGTTGTCACAAAAACATCATCAACACTCACCTTACCCCCTACATGTATGACAATTGATGTGATTTTTCTTATCCATTGATAACTTTTGTTACACATGCACATGAACATGTTTTATCTCTTTATACTCTCTTATTTTGCCTTTGTTAGCATTTTAATTCCCACCTTTTAGTGCAACACAAAACGGAACAGTGTGTACAGTAAATTGTTCTTCGAATTAGGAGGGGAAGCTCCCTTTTATAGATCTTTTAAAATTAAAGAGAAATAAACTAACTTAAAGCCTATCTTTTTGCTTTCTTAGCTAGGGGCACAAGGCAATTCTCATCGCTTCTGCGATACATGAAAAAATTTGAATGTATTTAACTTTACCTATTGCAGAAAATAAACAATTATGACTACAACATTTATGACCTTAGATTAAATCCAGAGATTGAAAGACATAAATGGACAAAGGATTTTGAATGAATGAGTGAAAACAGAGATCGGAAATACCACAAATGAATTAGATGCAAACAATTACGTACAAGGTCACAATTATTCTTCTCACAATCTTAACAATACAAAGCTTGTTAAAATTTAATAAAAATACCTGATTCTTGATGAACAAATGATTGCAAAATAATGAACGAACAACAGGATTCAGCACAAGTAAGCTTGATAATTACCATTAAGAAACTAAGTGCATAGAAGACACTTATTTATACTATTTACAAAGAATTGCATGAAAATGAAAGGAGGCGTTCAACTGCTACTCCTAATCTAAGATTAGTTTTGCATGCATGCAAGTTTTATTCTTACACTAATCCTATCCTATGAAAAAGAATCTAAAACATGCAACACCTCTTAAATTGATAATTGCATTTATTACAAAAATAATTAACTAGACTTCTCAATTTGCATGACAAGGGAGACTCAAAAATAGATTCTCTTTAGTTAAACTGCAGTTCTCAAATAAACCTCCTGAAATATTTGACTAAGCTAAAAATAGCTGTTCTGTGTTTGTATTGAATTTGCTTATCTCTAGAACTTGCAAACTTTGCTAAAACTCTTCAACCTTGGCCTCTCCTGGTATTGTCGTTGGATCCATATACACATTATGTTGTTGAAGAATTATGTCCGCTTTTGAAACCATTTTTTTGAGATCTTCAGAATCCTTTTCCGCCTCCTGAAATCGTACTATGACTACTGCTAGGAGATACATTTTATTGACTTTTTGGTCACCGCAAAACTTCTCTCTTACCAATTGCTGAAGACAAATTTTTGCTCTCGGCTATTATGAAAAATAAAAAGAGAGGCTCTTCTTATAATGAACTTGAGCGCTGCCTTTCTTCTCTAGATAGACTTCGCTTTTTTTTGCTTTGAAGAGTTAAGTCTTTATTCATATAAATAGCCTTCCTTTGTTTTGAAAAGGCACCACCTTCACAACTCAAAGAGGTCAGCCAAAAATAGTAGAGGTGAACAGCAGTTTAAATATTTTAATTTTAAAACAAAAAAGGTGCCTTTTATTGGTGCGTCACCTAGCAGGTGTGTGCACCAATACAAGACATGCTCTTTTCCCTTAAGCGCCTACTTGATCCTTTGGGCACGCCTAAACAAAACAATATTCTTTCCTTTTGGACAAGTGCACCCTTCCTTAGTCTTGCACGCTTTCACAAAGTGCCTTATTTTGAATGCTTTGACATTTTTTTTGAAAACCTCAAATGAATGGCATGTCGGGTGTTAATTAAGCACACTTTTTCACTTGTTGAGGCACATCTTACATCTACCATGTGTGTTTTCAAACAACACTTTATCCTTTCTTGTTTAGGCACGTGCAAATGATGGTGGACGTGTTTTAACTCAAGAAGAGAATTATAGATGCCTTTCTCCATTTGGGCACACCATTGTTCTGGTTTTAACATTCTTCCTTAATGTCGCGTGTGCTACTTCTGTCATGTCCTCTTTTTCCCGCCAATAAACTTGCTTTATTTATTATTTAAAAATAGTGTTTTTAAACACTAATAATATAAATATATAAATAAATATAATAATAAAATAAAATAAAGTGAAAATTTCAAAGTTTAAAAGTGGTGTTCAATTTGGGCCATGGGACCTAATTCAAATGATGTATAAAATCAGGTCTTTGGATCATTTTGAGGGTATGCTAATTGGATTATTGAAACTAGTTTCTTGAATTTTCAAGTTATATGGCTTGCAAGGATGAAACCCTTTGAAGGCATTACAGAGGTAGGATGAAAACCCTATTTTTGCTAGGCAATCCTACATTAGGTGTTGCAAGTGAGCTAATTTAAAGGTCTTGATTGGAATTTTCAGGTTTGGCGCTAAAGAATTTGCAAGCAAATCAAATCACTGGAGTCTAGGCAAGTTGTGGCCACCCAACACGATTTTTTGAGCACCATCCTTGGGAAGAAACCACAACATCATTTGCTGGTCTATACACAATTGAAGTACATCCAGTCGCAGTAGTTCGCTATAGTAGTTATTGCCATAATTCCTGGTTGCTGAGTCGTGCCTCATTCCAGACCTTATATTCGGTTAGCAGCTGAAAGGAAAGATCTCATTGATTGAAGGGCATTAATAGTTAAAAACACCTAGTTGTTATAGATCTATCACTCATCCACTCGTCATTGCTGCCCCCAGTTTACGCAATGGATAAGGGCATATTTCGGACTGATCCTTATAGTTAGAAGCTAAGTCGACATTTGCAAGGCAAATCTCATATCGCCATCCAGGGATCGTTGCTACCCTAGGAGTCTAGTGGTGCCACATCCTCAAGGGCATATACACGCACACTAGTAAGGAGGAATTACACTCAGCAACACCATTGACAACAACAATTCACATCCCCTATTATAGTCCGCCATCCTACAAGGCATACAACAACCAACCACTGTCAACATCAACACACAGGGACCAAAGGTATACACAAGGAATATTGCCCATATTTGATCGTTGGGGTTCAAACTTGTCCAGATTTGATTGC
Source organism: Cunninghamia lanceolata (assembly GCA_027924645.1). Taxonomy (NCBI): domain Eukaryota; kingdom Viridiplantae; phylum Streptophyta; class Pinopsida; order Cupressales; family Cupressaceae; genus Cunninghamia; species Cunninghamia lanceolata. Next base: position 27,594,980 of record BSBN01000534.1, read on the forward strand.
TGGGACTCAAGCTTGGTGATAGAACATCTCTGCGGACATATAGACTACTAAGTAGTATTGAACCAATAAGTAATTTGGCAACTATTGTATTTGTAGAGTGTACAGAACTCACTACTGATGTAAACAATTCAAAACTATTGAAAATCAAATTAATCAAAGTCTATTTACTACTGCAATTGTGTATTGTGCAAGTTTATTTAATGTCCCATTTAGATTGTTTTTTTTCTACTTGCAAAGTAGATGGGATATTTCAACTTCCCTCGTGCATGTTTTCGGTCTTTATTTTTCATGTCTTTGTCTTGGCACATTGAAGGTCAAAGAAGCACACTTTATTGCAACAAATTTCAAACCTTTTGAAATGGCACGTGAAGATCCTGGGAAGCACGCTTTTACATTGGCTGTAATGTCCCTTTTTTTGGCGCACAGATTTTTGTGTGCAATATGTTTGTTCCTAGTACCTCAGAGGCTATCGGACATGTTGGGAGAACTCCAATGTTCTTGGAGTGGTCGTAGTTCAGTCTGTAGAGCATTTGTGTGTCTCAAGTCTTCATTTTCATCGGGGATGGTCGAAGTTGCTTAATCAGTGCATTTCTATTGCTTTATATGGCTTGGGACCATTATTAAAATATTTAATTAATATTTCATTAAGGCTGCCTAAGGTTATGTTTAATTATAGCAACTTAGTGTAATATTAATTATAAAAATGGTTTTTCTTCTGGAAGTGGACTAATGTTCTATGACATTGAGCTCAGTGGATGTCCAGGGTTACAGTGATGTTTTCAGAAGTTTGATCGGGCTCTCGGATTGCTCTCCAAGATTCTTGGAGGAGCCGTCTAATTATAGTAAGTCACCCAGATGACATCATTCTTCATCCCAAACATCATAGAAGGTAGTGGTATGATTTATTTTGCAGTTCGCCTAAGTTTGTGATTTTCCGCAAAAAAGTAATATTTAATGAGCTATTTTAATTATTATTTTCACTTAAGCTCCTAGGGTGAAAATAATTAATAAATACCTAAGTGTTATAGCTCATTGGAAAGGGTTTTAAGTGTTCTAAATGATAGACACTTAAAAAGGGGACCTCACACATGATATATTTTATTATTTCAAAAAGGTCTCTTGGAGATGAGAAATATGAAGAGTTAAAAGGAAAAATAATATTTTCCTCTCAAAAAGTTATAAAAGGGGAACGAGAGCTCATTTGAAGGGTTATGCTTTGGGAATTGATTTTGTTTGTAGATGGATTGAACCTGTGAGTTATTCCATATTCTCTTGAGGACGAAAACACTGTTGTAGAATGCTCTTAGGACGAAAACCCTCTTGAGGTTGGGTGTGATTTCAATACAAAGATCACCTTTGTGCTAAAGGTGGAGATTGGAGTAAGCTCATACAAAGTTTTGCCAATGTGCTTTATGGAGTTTTGTAGTGTTCTAATTTGATGATGTTCATTTGTGCTTGAAGGTATTCTGGATTTAATTGTGTTGAACAAATCTTTGGAGTTTCTCATTGCTGGGCCGTACAGACAGCTGTACCTTCATGAAGGGCAGAATTTTGTAATGATCATCTTTATGTTTGTTTGGAGTTTTTGATGATTGGAGTTTTCTTGTATGGTATTGGCGTTCATTTCTGAGCAGGTTCAGTGATGTTTAAGTTAGTTTATATTATGTTTATGGCTGCCGTACGCCGTACAAGTTCAAGGAATAATTCCATTCTGTGATTTCAAGTGAAAGATTCATTAAATCCTTTGTTCTTGTTCTCTTCCTTATTCAATAGAGCTGCCAATTCATATACTTGCAGATTTTTCTATGTTTGGGATCTTATACTGCATGCTGGGCCGTACATATGCAGTCCATACCTTGTGAAGGGTGTTTCTTGGTCTGAATTATTGATCTTTGTTTGGAGCATATCATTATTGCATTGTTATTGACATTATTTGGTGCCTATATGCAGATCCTTTAATAATGATTCTAGGCAGAGTTTTTGGTGAATACAAGAGTTTCATTCCCTACAGGCCGTACGGCCCTGTATAGGGGAAATCTGAGTTCTGGTACAAATCGATGGTCTTTGGAGACCTTCTTTATATCTGTTTAATTGTTGCAAGCTTATTAATAATTGTATGGCAGATTTGAGTAAGTTCTAGTGGTAATTATGCTCATATATGCAGTTGGATGTGTTCCATGAGTGCCGTACAGCAGAGAAAATATGGCTGTGATAAGCAAGCTTGATCTGATACAAAGTTGTGGGATCAGATTTTAATGGCAAATATACAGTCTTTAAATGCTGCAACAAGTATTGAAGAGTCCATTGATTCATCATAAGATTGTGGGGAACATTTCCTTGGCTGGGTCGACCTTACAGTGGGTCTATGACAGCACTCCAGTGCATTATATTCAACCAACAATCTTCAGATTTTCTATCAGCTGGGTCTGAGATATAGCATAGATTATGTTTGACATTGTTTGTTGTAGGTTGTCTTCATGTCACATATCTTCAATGGTTGATCAATAACCTGGTTGATATTCTCTGATTTCTGAGTTGCATTATTATAAACATTGTAATCATTTTTATTTGCAAACTCACTAAAGAACCCCTGGATGGTTTACCGCCAGTGTGGGCAAATTGGAACTTTATCTTTCATGTTTCTTCTACTCACTGAATAAGTGGTTAATTCCCACTGGACAAGTGGATGATTTTGTAATTCTTTCTTGTATTTCCTCCCACTGTAAAGTGGTGAATCCCCACTGTGTAAGTGGATGCCTGCTCATAGCAGATGAATGTTTTTACTTTGTTGCACAATTCTTAGTTTTGTAAGCCAAAACACATTATGCTCTCACCTCTCCCATTTTGGGAACTTGGTGATCAGAAGTGTGGAGGTTATTTAGTTGTTCATGCAAGATTGTGCTAACATTGTGCTATCATTGTTTAAATATTCAAAAAATTTTGGGGTAGTTTGTTACATTGGCTCAGTGATATGGTCGGTTGAAGTGCCAGAGGTGTGCTTTTAGTCTTTTACTTAATTTGATAAGGCGCATCTTGTCTCTAACAGGCACGCTTTTTCATTAAACTTTATCCTTTGTTTGTTTTGGCGTGTGAAAAGTCAGGAAGGCATGTGTTTACTTTGCAATCACTTATTCCTTTGAAGAGCGCATGAGATTGGCAAAAGGCACAGTTTTGCTCTTTGGAAATCAAACTTCATATCTTTCATTGGCACGTGGTAAGCTAGATGGCACATCTTTATTCATGAACTCCTTTTCACTTGTTTAGGTGTATTTTCAAACAATTAGGCACGCTTGATAGAAGACATTATTGGTTTTACTAATGTGCAGGTGCGTCCAGTGATAGTTAGGCAAACTTTTGCCTCTTCATTGTTTTGGAGATCAAATAGATGAAATGGTGTCTCTTTTACTAGTTAAGTGCTTTGATAACCCTGCAACACTAGCAGAAAGAGACACAACATGACACAAAACAATGCTTAAAGGGTGACAAAATAAGGTTTTTGCTTGATTGGTTTGACAACATACGAAAGTTTCGTATGGGTACAACAACCTTAAAGAAAAGACAAACTAGTTTATTGTGTGTGACATTCTATAAACATTTCTTCACATGATAATGTTGTCAGTAGCCAATGTTTTGAGTTTATCTTCAAGCATTTGCCTGCGTGCATGGACAGTTTCTTTGACTTTGGAGATCATTTTCTTTAGATGATTAATAGTCATTAGTGTTATCCATGATATAAGTTTATCCAATATTGCTCCGAAACACGATTCTAAGTGTTTGATTATTTATTTATTTATTGGTAAGTTCTCCTTATGCGTGGCCATTGGCTTAGATGCCATGACCAAGGGGTATCTCTTTTGTCAAATTCACCAATGACTTGCAATTGGCATTGTCTGTTGGAGTACACAACATATAGTGAGTTGGATGCGCTATTTTACTCACTTTTAACACTTTATCTTGTCTCTTGGGCATATATATACCTAAGTCATTGCTTTGGGGGCTCCAATATTTTACCACTTGAGCTTATCCCATTCAATGATTATCTATTTGATAATGATGCTTTATCTGTAAAACTTTTGAATGCAATGTGATTTCTTGCAAAATTTTGTTAGTAATCTATTTCCATTTCCGTGTATCTATTTGTGCAACTCAGAATTTAACATTTTAAGAATGAAGTGCATCTATTTCGGGTCTAAAAAAGAATGTTGTTATTTGCCTATGCCCATAGGAAGGTATACACATTTGTTTTGATTCTTGACAAGTATTTAGAGTGCACTTTTAGCCATGAAGATAAAGCTAGCATTCTAATCACATTTACCATGTGCAAAATTTGACCTTGTATATTCCTGCTTTATATTATTTCATAAGTTTAGTCACACTGGAAATTGTGTTTTTCTGAGTTGCTGGTCCTGGTATAGGGACAGGTACAGGTGTGGTTTTGGGTACGCTGGTATGACATCCACCCCGATTACAAGTACAAGTTTGTATATATATATAATTTATAATTTTTTTATATATTAAAAATTATAAAAACAGTGATACTCATAATTGCCAATAAACAAAATATTTAAATAGGTCATACTTTGTAATAAAGAAAATACTCATAAATTCATAATTCAGTGATTTGTCAAATGTCAATAAAAAATGAAAATTACAATCAATATTCAATAATAAAAAATCTTCATATTGCTCTTCATCAAGAGCATCAAAGTCAACTTTTGGTTCAATTTCATTTGAACCAGAACTAGTTGCAATGCCACTCCCACTAGCCATGTCTTATGTATAAGTTGCCTCATCTATTGAGACTTCGGCAAGCTATCAACACTAGCATCTAAGTTGGTACACTTAGAAGTTAGATCCCAATTCCTTGTCACCCCCTCATTGTAATCAGGTTTCTTATGTGACAAGAGACACAAGTTGGAGTGCACAAAGACCAAATCCTCAACTTTTTTTGCATGGATAAAGGAGTATGTACTCCAATTCAGCTAAACTGTAATATATTATTATATAGCAACGAAAGAAAAATGAGGAAGTTAAAAAATCAAAAGATGCATACTTGAAGTAATATGTAGGTACCACCATTCATGGTGTCTTTCATGTACTTGTCTTGAAGAGCACAAACATCATGATTCTTTGAAAATATGAAGTGGCCAAACGCACTCAAGACAACACTTTGTATATCTACATCTAGGAATATTCTTGTGAATGCAGTCTTGTACCCAATAGCAACCTCTTCATCTCTATATGGTGCCTATAAGACGATACCCCCAAATTTTTTTCAAATTTTAACAATGATATCAGTGTTAGCATCAAAATACATCTACCAACTAAAGGCCTCACACCTTCCGATCACCCAGATCCCAGGATGGGCAAGGTGAGAGCATACAGTGATTTGGCTTACAATAAACAATTATGCAAGAATGAAATACAATTCATCTGCTGCGGCGGGCATCCACATGATGTGGGGATTCACCACTTTTCAGTGGGTAATGAACAAGAAAAAGAAATTACATTGCCATCCACTTGTTCAGTGGGGATACTCCACTTATGCAATGGGTAGAAATCAAGAAGAAATTCAGTTATCCTCATTGGCGGTAACCATCCAGGGGTCTTTAGTGTGATTACAATAATAAAGAGATTGTAACCGAAAACAATTACAATGATGCTTAGTAAACTTGATTTAAAGCTTGATAAGTATCCCTTGGAGTAAGGAGGATGATACCCTGCATAATTGACTGGAAGATTAGATGCCATCATTGAAGTTCCTTGCTGATCATCACTGCTGCAACTCAGAAAAATGCCTTATTAGACTGCCCTGCATTTGCTTGGTGAAATATGAAGGAAAGACACTGATATTCCATACACATAGCTTCCCTAACAACCTTGTGAGATCTAACAAGGATTTTCTCAATGAATTCAATGCACAAGACTCAAACAATATTCAAAATCAGTGATAAAGACTTCAATATCAGACTGTTACAAAATTGATGTTGTTCATTATACAGAGGAGACGAAGGCTCCTTAAATAAAATTACAAGGGCGATGTTTCTAAAAAGAAACAACGTTAACACAAGACGAAGTTAGAAACTATTGGATGACCATTAATAACATAAATAGAAAGATATTATTCTAATACCCTCCCTTAATGGTCATCATTCTAACTACCCAAAGAGATAACAGAGAACGCTGCCTCCTTCTCAGAACATTTCTTCAACAAAAGACAAGAGCCTGCCACTGACTCTGCCACTTGAGATGAGTCTGCCACCAACCCTCCCAGAAACCGCAGAACTTCTAGAAATAACCAAAAACAACAACAACCATCCAACCTGATGATGGAGAACTGCCCCTCCCTGTAACCAAAGACACACCAAGAACAGCTGCCACGATTTTAAGGAAAAATCAGGAAACCCTCCAAACTGTTGCAGATGGACAAGATGCCCGAAAACATATTGCAAAAGCCACTGGTGTAGATGTTCGCACAACTCCAAGTGCGACTTACGACAAACTGCAGCAAAGTATGATTTTTGAGGAAAAAATCGCCAAACCCAAGATGCTTACACATGGTAAAAACCAAACACGATTTTTGAGGATAAAAATCGATCAAAACCGGACATGATTTTTAAGATGAAAAATCGATCAAAACTAGACACGAAATCCAAGACATGGATCAGAATACAAATCATCGTTTTTAAGGAAAAAACGGTAAAACCTATCTAGAAACTAGAGAGCCCTCCCGAACTGCGAAAACCCTGACTAGGGCATATAGGAGCAAACCCTTAATTTTCTTAGGCAAAAAAAAATTATAAACCCTCCATGATTTAAAAAATCAGAAAACCAAACAGAATTTGTTAAGGAGAAAAAATTATTAAAACCCTCAAGCCAAATTTTTTTTTTAATAAGGGGCAAAAAATTATTAAAAACCCAGAAGCCAATTTTTTTTTAAAAATAAGGGGCAAAAAATTATTAAAAACCCAGGATTACAAAATCTGACCCTCCAGAATCATGACCAACAACAAAACGGCCCACGACGCACCAGCAGATGATAAAAAACGCCGACTAGAGAGCAAGAAAGTAACCCCGATAGATCACGATCAAAAGCAATGTAGGCCGCCCAGAACAGAAACCGCGACTTCAAGGTGCAAATTGGCGCATGCAGAAACCCAGAAAAAGGTAAATTGCGACTGAGGATGAAATAGAAACGGCGACTAAGAGAATACAACTGCCGAAACCGTCAAGCAGAGACCCATGACCCAGAATAAAAATGAATCTTGCAAACACGATTTCTCAGAAATAAACGTGACCTCAGATGAAAGCAAAATCGCCTAGAAAAGCCAAATACACAGTCACGAAACACGCGACCAACAGAGCTTTACAAAAGATGCCAAAAAATAGTGATCTGGGCACCCGCGATTTGTATGAAACAAGACACAACCTTAGAATAAAAAACATGATTAGGAAGTCATGACGACAAATCGCTGCAACAAGGGTTAGATACAGATGGCGAAAAATAGGACCGCTGAAACCCTTGCGTCCTCTTATAGACCTGTGATTTGGGATGAGGATCCGCCCAGAAAAAAAGAGAAAACAGACGCGATTTAGCAGAAGAAGAGAAACTGGATCCTGCTACCTTCAGAAATGGGAGGAAGAGTAAAACACACGACCTCAGAAGGATTTGCGAACAGAGGATAAAATAGGTACGGTCGTCCTTACAGGCGTCGTACAATCCATACGTCGTACGGAATACAAAGAGCCCAAGAAAAAATTTCCCGCTCTGATACCATGTTACAAAATCGATGTTGTAAAACAGACTAGTACGGCTCTCTAGTGCTGGTACAGACTGACTTAGAACCATATATAAAACTGCCCACTCCAAAATATAATGATATCACATGAATCAACCTTCACAAACAAGATATAAACATCACATATTATGCTCACTGATCAAATTATACTTAATGCAATATAGAACATGCTGTCCCAGGGCCATACGACCATATATGGTACGATAGCTCCCAGAAAATCATACCAAGCTTTAAAACACTCTAAAACACCATGGAAATGGTCGCCTTGTCATTACAAATGATCTGCAAAAAGAGTGATATCAAACACCTCTGCAAACTTGTTTATTTTCAGAATCTTCTATATCACTTGTACGGCCAAGTTGAGGTACGGATGCACATGGAAAATCATACAATGCTTTTAAACACATAAAACCAACATGAATGTTGATGTTTAGACTATACTAAGGCAATGCAAAAAGAATGAAACCCAATCTATGCTTCAATATTTTTATTTTCAAAAGTTTTCAAATCTGCAAGTACGACCATTAGAGGGGTACGGACCAGCAGATGAAAGCATACAAACTCAAGATACATGCTCCAAAATACTACAAAATCATCAACAGGAGATTACAAATGATAAACAATGATCTCCAATCCAAAACTTAGCAAAAACTTTGAACACTGATCAGCTCCATTGGTTTCCTGAGGTAGAAACCACCATTTATTAGCTAGGGTAGATATCTCACTACCGAAACTGATCTTCTCCAAGTGGGATTTCGTCCACAAGAAGGAGAGATGAAACTCTGGTATGATCCCAACAGCATAACAATAGAAAATCCAAGCATATCCTCACTACGAGCTCTCAAATCTCTTTTATAGGCACTTGGAGAGTTACACAAGAAATTAATTCTTTCTTGGAAATAATACTTTTTTCTCTCAACTTATTATAAATCCATTTTAACTCCACTAATGTGCTCACTTTTAAGTGCCTTGATGAAAGAATATGTTTTCCCCTTTTTAATGAGCTATAACACTTAATAACCTATTTAATTATTTTCACCTTAGGAACATAAGTGAAAATAATAATTAAAATAGCTCATTAAATATTACTTTTTTGCGGAAAATTGCAAACTGCATCCAAACGCCAAATAAACTGTGCCAACACACTCAGAGGGGTTAGGGATGCAAAATATTGTCTTCCGAGGAACTTTTCGAAAATAGACGGCTCCTCCAAGAATCTTGGAGAGCAATTCAAGAAGTCGAATTCATTTCAAAAAGTTGCATAGGCATCCTGACGCAATACTGAGCTCAAAACCAACATCTGATATCCAAAATGCAACTAAACCAGAGCATTCCAAGAACTTTGGAGTTCATCAAACATGTCGGATAGCCTTCATGTGATTAGGAACAAGCATAATGCACAAAAATGAATGCGCCAAAAAAGGGACATTACAGTGCCACCCTAATTAAGGAAAGTATCTCTTTGCTATAATACTTTGGGGACAAAGCAAATGCTAGCAGATGCAAGAGCGTGGTCATCTTGTTTCAATAGTCAACAATGATCTTTTGCACTCTTTTGAAAAATGCTTCTATGGGTCATGCTCCTTGGCTTTTATTATGGTCCTTATTTTTTCAACCATGGAGTCCATGCCATCATAGATTTCACCCAAACATGGTCAATCTGTATCAACATACTTAATCATACTCACGATGGGCTCAGTGAAACTCAAAACATATTCCACACGAGCCCACCACTCATCATCTAGGATCAATACTTTGACTTTTTGGGCTCTCTCTATGTGATTGCCTCCATACACTGCAAAGAGTTTTGATGACCATGGTGCCCAATGCACCTTCACAAGTTGTTTCAAGACGATTGTGTGTGATGCGAATTGAGTCTAGACAACCTAACACGGTGTAAAAGATAAAACAAAAAAAATTAAAAAGTAGTTGACATAAAAAATTAAAAAATATACTAAAAAATAAAATTACTTTCAACAACTCCAAGTTGGAGAAGGTCCTAAAGATGGCTTGTGACATATGATGATTTGTCACAAACATTTGAATCTCCTTGGCCTCCATGTAGATTTCTTTGACCACTTGATCATTGTGCCCATACGTACCCTCCACTATTGAATCAAGTTGAGAGAGTGGATGGCACATGGTGTCCAAAAACATATGCCCATATGTACCCTCCACTATTGAATCAACTACCCTACAATTTTTAGCATTGTCTGTTATGACTTGGACAACGTTTTTAGGGCCCACCATCTCAATTGCTTATATGATGATATTGGCAATGAAGGTTGCATTCTTCGCATGCCCCTCACAATCAATTGCTTTCAAAAACATCGCCCTCTAGGGGACATTGCAATGACATTAATTAGTGGTCTGTTTTTGCAATCCTTCCATCCATTAGAAATGATGAACACTCTTGTTTCCTATTAGTATCCTTGATTGCTCTCAATGATGCCTCTACGAAAGCCTTTTCCTAGGCCAATAAAGTGGTGTGCACTTTCTCATACCTAGGACTAATGTACTCAGCAGGTACATTGGCAATTGTTGTCATCATATCCTGCCAAGATGGTGATCTAACAAGGAAAGGAAGCCCATTGGTATAAATGCAACAAGCAATGCTGTCACTTGCAACCTCCCTTGCCTCATACTTGAAGGCCTTTTCCAATATGGGCCTTTTTTATTGGAAAGAAAGGGGTATTCTCTTCTTGGGAAGATGATGGTGGCATGAAAGGATGTGGGGCAACTGGCTCTTTCCTTTGATTAGTTACTTACCATGTTAGCTTCCTCTTGTTCTTTGATATATCCCATTATTTGTTCCTTTGGTAACCTTTTTTTATTTGTTCTTGGACAAACTCTTATTCCTAAACCAGTTATAGCACATAGGTGAGCTTTCACTCGACTATATGAGCTCTTATACTAATTCCTACATTGGCTGCAATGCCAATGATAACCCCAACCACTAGGAAGTTGCTCGATCATGGTTGTATGTCACCAAAGAGGTGACGCTGCATCAAATTTAAATTTGCTCTGTACATGTGGGCCAACTGAACTAGAACGACCAACCATTATGTATGAATAACAAAAAAAAACAAAAAACAAATTTGACATTAATTAACAAACAAAAAAAATAGCATTATAATAACCCCTATATTACATATAAAAGGTTTTAAAAAACATTCAAAATGTTTCTATTTCTTTTTGAAGAATCTTGAAAAAATTATAAGATTCACTCACCTTTGATAGTTAAATCTTCCTTGTGTAGCTCTTTCTATCTTGTTGGTGCAAGTATTTCTTTCTTGCCTTCACCTTCGAAAAAAAAGCAGCAACCTTTGAAATTCAGTAATGTCACCTTGAAGGGAAAAAGTATTGTTTTACTCACTTCTCTTTGTGAAACGAGGCAAAAGAAGTGAAGAGCCCTCACTTTAGGGCAATATTAGGTTATGAGACACTTTTTTAATTTAAAAAATGTTAAAATAAAAGTGTTTTTTTTTCTTTTCTTTTTTGTGGCCTGTGGGTCTGCCTCACTCGGGTCTGGCTTGGGGTTTACCTAGGGTCTGTAGCAGACCTTGGGCGAACCCCAAGTCGTCTTGGCCCCGAACTGGACCCATACAGGTATGCGTGGGGCCGGGGGGCGGGGGAGGGGGGGTTCTGAAGAACCCTGCAACATAGGTTTTCTTTATGAGCTTTGTTTCATGATGTTTCAATATAATAGGCGGTCTCCCACTGCGGGATATGAATCTAGTGGTGCTTTCGTTCTCATGATGATCCACTAGGGTGCTACCGTGTATCGAGCTGACATTATACCTTTGATTGACCACACAGGGAGGGCATTTTGCTCCCCTAGCGTGTTCAGATGCTGATCCCGGCAATATGCTTCTAGTTCGACGTTGCCCCTGCTCAGTCAATTGGAATATTGGATTGCCAAGTTGTCTTGAAAAATTAATCTAAAATGTGAAGTGTGATTTTGAAAAGTTATAGTGCACAAAGTATGATGTATTATTTGTTCATCATTCTTTTCAAAACCAATACCTTCTGAGTCCAACAACCTAAGTTACCGGATTTGCTTGGTTGATGGCCGGATCTGGGTCCGGTTCGCGTTCAGGTGCAGACTGGGTGCGTGCTTATGGCAATAGGTTCTTCGCCAGCGAACCCGGGAGCGAACCATGTCGAATCCGAGGAAGATCAGAGGGGCAAAAAACGTTTTTTGAACATTTATTTTTGTTTTTTATTGTTTTCATTGGCTAAGGGTAAGAGTAAGGGTAGGTGGTAGGATTGGTAGCAGTGGTAACTTAGCAGGAACTGTAATGGGTCCCCGGGGCTCTGAAGTCTAAAGCTTCGTCGGCCCTAACTGAATCCTCCCATGAATGATATCTCCAGACCATCGGGAGAGTTATTCATCAATTTATTCCCTACTCCCTAAAAATCCGTTGGGCAGGGGATTTTAAGTGAGTTTCGGGCGAGATCAATGGATTCATCAAGGTCGGGGAACTCGTCTGAATCGGGTCGATTCCAACGTAAATGATCCGACTGGCCGTAATATGATATATTATATATTTATGTATTATATTTTTAATATTTATATTTTATAATGTTATATTTATGTATTATATTATTAATATTTATATTTTGTAATGTTATATTTATATATTATAATTTAATATATTATAATATGATATATAATTATAATAATACAATAATATATCATATTATAATATATTAATATATATTATAAATATTAAAATATTATATTTTATAATATATAAATATAATATCATATTATAAATATTAAAATATTATAATATATAAATATAATATAATATTATGGGGGTGGCAGGTTGGGCACCACCTCACTTTGCTGAGGTGACCGTCTCGGCGGGTCAGCAGGGTCATTAAATTGGAACAATCATTCATGCACATTGCCGGTGGCAGGTAAACGCTGGCAAGGACGGCTCCGTGCTGGGGCGATCTGGTAAATCTGAGATAGGAAGGGTGGCAGGCACTTAAGCGTGCGATTGGTCAATTTTTTGGCTAGTTTCATTTCCCGGAGAATGTGGAGTGTGCTGGCGACATAATAGGAAGTAATTGTCTGCGACTCCCTCATCATTTGAAGTTAAGGTGGTTTCTATTTTATTGTGCTCGGCTCTTGGTTTTTGTTCAGAATGCTTTGTATGGCGATTCCTCCTCTGCCGATAATCATACATCTCCTTCCCGCAAGCTACCTTGATTGCGGCAGCATGGAATCTCCAATTTGCCTCACTGCGAAAGTCAGAGAAATGGTTTTTAAGGGGGAGATATCGGAGCTGAGGCTCAAGAGGGTCCTCAAGGAAAATGATGCATTCTGTGTTAAAGCGACGAAGCTCATCTTAGGAAAGAGTTGTCTCTGGAGGAGAAAGATATCGCGTGGACTCAGATATCTCCTCCAGGGTGGTAGCGGTGTTGTTGGATGTTTCTACTCCCAAGGATGAGGTGAAGTTTTTGGTGCAATGTCTTTTCAAGGCAACATTTCTGGAGGGGCTCGATGAGGTGCTTGGATGGCTGAAAGAGGAGGGCTTCCGAGGCCAAAAGATTTATTCAAAACCAACCAGCTAGGGGTTGTGGTAGAGTATTTTCCTTGCATTCTCGATATCAGAGGAGCAGAGTTGGTTGTGCACAAAAGCAGGGTTCACAGAGGGAGGGATTTTCTGAAGAAAATGTTTAACTCAACTCCTACTGAAGGCTTCGAATGGGTTAGGGATTTTCGCGACTACCTCTTTGAGGAAGGTGAGCTCTGAGAAACCCTAGTTGGATTGTGGATGGCAGCCGGTTTTCTTTGTGCAGGTGGTGTTCTTGTGTTTATTATGTCTATTTTGTTTTAGTAAGGTCTTAATGATGAAAGGAGCGCCAGAAGTTAGTTATCCTTGCATAGTCTCTGTATATCTCTGTAAATTTTAGCAGTATGGAAGGTTGGGTCGGAGTCGGGGCTAGCCTCCCAAGTCATATGTTTTAGTTTCAGTCAGTTTTTGCTATGGATGGCCCTGCATGGCTTTTGGCTGTCAGTCCTGCATGACCCTTTGCTCATTTAGCTTCAGTCTGGACAGGTTTTGAATGTCTAAACTTGCCATGGTGGCACTCACTGTGTTTTTTGGAAACTTTTATATATAATACAACTTCTCTTACCGATCCAAAAAAAAATATAATATCATATTATAAATATTAAAATATTATAATTTATATTTAATAATATAATAATATGCATATATATATATATATATATATATATATATATATATATATATCGAACCCAAAAACGAACCCAACTCCAAATTTTTTTTCGCCGAATCCATGAATTGAACCTGTGAACCCGAACCTGAACCTGAACCGGCAACTTAGCCAGCAAGCATTTTCAAGTCCGAGAATCCTGAGTTTTTCTAAGTTTGAGTTTTGAATTTGGCTCTCAATTGATTCAGTCCTTAATCAATTCTTGCCATAAGAGGACTTTTGAGACTTGGGGGATTTTTTGAGTATTCAGTTACCTACTGGGGTCCTGGCAGTACTCTTTTATTCCCTTGTGAATTTCTTCCTCCGCTTATGCCTCTAGCCTTTTCATTCCATCTTCTGCTTGTGAATTTCTTCCTCTGCTTATGCCTCTAGCCTTTTCATTTCATCTTCTGCTTCTTCTCACTTATTTTGGGCTTAACTAACTGATTTTTGGTCCTCCAATATCACTGGGCCTTCACCATTTGTCTCCCTCCATAATATATGGATTTCTTTCAATTCTTCTTTCTTAACAGATGAGTCACAATAGATCACTGTGAGTCACAATTGGTGCACAGCTGTTGTCTTGTAGTATTGGTGGTTTGTTGCATGTGTCACAATAGTGAGTTGCAGCAGATGAGCAGGTGCGGTGCTTTTTCTCATGACTCTTTGCTTAAGTGGATCAGATGGTTGAGGTTTGACCTCCATTACACGGGTGCATGTCATGGTTGAGATGATTGTGTTGAGATTGGCTGTTCGTGATTTCAGTGGGTTTTCTGTTCTAGACTTTGGGTTTTCAAAATGGCCTCCCAATTTTCCTTTAATTGCTTGTACATTTACTTCGCAATTGGTTTTGTATGAAGCTTTGTTTGAGGGTGCAATGTTAGAATACAACAGCCACCTTGATTCATAACAAAACAATGCATTTTTTTGTTTAAGATATTGCTTTGCATCTGGTGGGAACCCATCCCAGGCACCACCACATTCTACTCTAAAAATAAAATCTATTGAGTTTTTCTGTACAATTAATGTGTTTGTGCAGAGATTCTTTTAGTTTGTTTTTTGGGTTCTCTTATCTATGCAAATTATGATAGTTATCCTTTTTGGTTAACACTTATAGTTTTTATTTTCTGTGTACTTTGAAGTTTAATCTTTGCTGAAGATGCTAGTTGTTTTTGTTTCTTTATGTTGGGGTTGGTTGGTATTTTGTTTTGTTCCTTGTTCTGAATTTCCTTTAGGTCCTTAGCAATCTTTGAAGTGATACCTGCTAGAAGCTGGTCAGCAGGGTTTGGCTTTCCTAGGGTACAGATTTGTTTTCTGGTGTGGCTTGTTTTCTATTTTATGTTAATTATTTTCTCTCTTGCGGTGGTTGTAGCTCTTAACATGTTGTTTGGAATGAAAGGCAATCTGGAATTTTCCATGCCAAGAGATAGCAATATGGTTCTCATTAATGTCTTGGATTCGTTCAAGATTTGGATTTTCTTACATAGGTTCTCATTCCTTATATGTACCTAAGCATTTTGATTTTTCTAGGAATGCTGAACAGTCTATAATGTTTCCATGGTTTCACTATAAGCCTTTATGTCACTTGTTTGAATCCCAACTGGTCTTAAAGGCTTCTAAAATGTTATGTTACAGAGCAATGATTTTGTTCATTGCATATGTTTGAAGTATCAATGAACTCCTTGGTTTCGGCTTTTATTTGAAGACTATCGAACTGTTTAAATATTGATTCCTTAAGGTGAAGTACTATAGGAGGAACTGTATCTTGATATGGAATTTCACATTGTTGGGAAAAAGCTTCTATTGACAGGAAGCCATACTTGATTAGTTACATCACTTGTGAGATCACAATACTATTGGTTCTCTTTCTTGGCTTTTTTTTGGGGAGGGGTTGGAGGTGGCTTTGAATTTTTTGTTCATGTCTTATTCTATATCTCTGTAATTATCTTAGATTGTCTTCCATGTTTTGTGATTAGCTTCAATTTCACATTTCTCTAGTTTCCAATCTCCTCTTTGAACATGGCTCATTAATTTGGGAATCCAACCAGCTTTGTCTTTTTTGTTAAGCTCAAATAATAATAATTTCAAGAATGCAATGAAATTAAGCTAGATTTCTGTACACATTGATAGCCCACAAACGATCACGACTAGGGGATTATTTAATCAATTTATCATTGTAGTGTAGGAAAATCTACTCCTCAATCAAATGCCTTTAATTAAGGGAGTTATTCACAAACATTACACCAGGGTTTTGATATCTATGGTTTTAGATGTTCAAGAACCTACTCTAGGTCTTAATAGAACCACTATGCGTCCCAATGAAAGCAAGACGACTAGAGTAAGTGTTTGACAATGAAGCGAAAAAAACAAAACTGTTGAAATTGAACAATTACGTACAAAATTGAGAAAAATGATAGTAGAGGCAGAGAGAAATAAGAAAATGGAACCTGTAGTTGGAAGGAGGAGCTCATTGCCACGGACAACAATGTGTCGTGAGGACATCTCCGCTGGGTGCTAGAGTCCGAAAAGTAACAAAAATAAAAATGTCCCAGTCTGTACAAATCTAGGACACCTGCACAACACAAATTTCAACACCAAATATACCCAACATTATCCAGGGAAAACAAAACTTGAAATAAAACCAATTTTACTAAGGAAATGAAATAAAACAAAGAAGAGAGGAAGACAAACCAAACCCTCGTGCGGTTGTAATGCCTTCACTCCAAGTTTACTTGTAGAAAGAGAAAAGAGAAGGGTTGGGCTGCTTAGGGACTCGCCTCAGTCAAGTCCCAGTTTCGGTATTTCTACCTCCACAAGCAGTGATTGATGAAGAGAATAAAACAATAAAGAAATGAAAGTGTGTGCTCCTATCCTAAGTGCGTCTAGGAATTTAAGAGCAGTGACAAAACAAGTAAACTAAGAAGATTTGATTCCTTGGTCTACAGGAAGAAACCCATAAACATGCGGCTAGTGCAAGATAACACAATGGTGGTGTTGTGACCTTTTTACAACATCTCCCCATTGCAAATGGGGTCCCCCTTTTTTTTTTGTCCGGCTCGAGTTTTTGCTCTGTTTCCGGAGTTTTTTGTGCTGATTAGGAGTGAAGTTCTAAGCATCTGCCTCACTGAAATTGAAGAAGTGAAAACGAGGGATTCCTCCTCCGTAGGTTTGAAGCCCTAACTGGCAGACTTGCTCAGTCCAGGACCGAAATTCGTCTCGCCAAGGGGGTATAAACTTTCTCACCCTCTCACTCCCGGCATGAAGCCTTGGTCCAAGCCTACAACTTTACTCTGGTATGTCTAGTCCAGAGGATGCCCATTTTCGATCCCGCTCCGAGATTCATTCCAAAATCATGGGGCCATGGCTCGAAGGAAATTCAATGGATAGTTTCTTTCAAGACTTAGGGGAATTTTAGAAGATAAATCCAGTTCCATTCCAAGACCCATCTTGAAAGAACTGCAACTTTGATCATGGAACAATTCCTAACTGACAAAATCCTGAACACCTTGGAAAGTATGACCTCTGGTCAGGAATCCTGTTGGTATTGAAATGTGCGACTTGGAAGGATTCCTCCAGTTCAGTCTGGAATTTGCACCATAGGTCAGGAATCTTGTTCCAAGTGGATTTTGTGCCTTGGAGGAGATTCCTGTTCCTACTGGATTTTGCGACCCAGAAGATTCCTCCTTGATTGACTGAAATTTGCGCATTGGGAGGGAATTCCTTGACCTACTGGAATGTGCGACCAAGAGGGGATTCCTGTCCCAGTTGGAATGTGCGACTGGGGGAAAATTCCTGTTCCATCTGGATTTTGCGCCCAAGGTGAAATCCATTTCCCTCTAAAACATGCAACCTGAAGTCTGGAGTTCTCTGAGTAGATATGAAATACAACTTACACTGGATTTCATTCCAGAATGATGAACCTCTGATCAAATCCTTACGAAGAAATGAACGTGAAGGTTTTCTCCTGAATGTGTTTGGAGCCCTCCGCAGGGAAAACTAGCCAGTCCTTGGCAAATCCATCTTCCCACCTTAGAACCCTCTCATTCATGACATGATACCCTGTTCCAAAGGCTGGATCCAGAAGGTTTTAAGGGCCCGGGACTTAGTGAAATCTCAAACAGCAAGCCCAAAAAGGTCATCTTGAAACCCATATTCTGGAAGGAATTCCAAACTGAAGGTGATTCCCTGAACTTGGGTCAATTTATCCTTGGGTGCAGATCCCTGATCCAGGTGGATTGTGTGCTCAGGAAGAAAAGTTATCCTGGTCGCAAAATCCTGTTAGAGGTGGATTTTGCGCTCCAGGAAGAAACTAGTCCAGGTCGCAAAATCCCTCTCCAGGTGGAATGTGCGACCTGTGTGAGGAAAATTCCTTCCCTGTTGGAAAATCTCACCTTAGAATTTGGAATCCCTAAGGGGATATAAGGTACTTCTTGTGTCAAATGATTGAGTCTTTGAATTGAATCTCTGATCAATATCAAAGGCCTATCCTTATGAAGAACTGAATAGAAAGATAGAAAACCCTTAGCCAAAATCATGAAAAACCTGTCAAATCCTGTTGCAACTGAAATCTGCGCTCAGGGAGGATTTTTGAACTGGTCACAAATTCCTTGACCAACGGGAATCTGCGCTCCAGGAAGTTTTTTCTCTTGGGTCGCAAAATCCTGCTCTAGGTGGATTATGCGACCTAGACAGAGGGAATCCTAGAGGACCTAGAAAGTGCGACCTTGGATGAGGAGTTCCTGAGGGCAGTAAAAATCACAACCTTCCTTCTGGAGGGGTTCCACCAAAGAAAATTTCCAAGACTTAGCAATATTTTGACAAGAGCACTTGAAAGCAAGTCTAAGAGAAAAGAAGTCTGGACTCAGGAAGAAAGTTATCCCTGAGCGCAAAATCCTACACCATGGGGAATATGCGCCAATGGAAGAAATTTTTGAGCGCTAAATCCTTGACCAGGTGAAATGTGTGCTCCAGGAAGACGGAATCCTTCCCTGATGTTCAGGAATCCCCGACACCTCGAAATCCGCGCCACCGACTGGAGGAGGATAAGGACAAAATACAAGTCGGCTAGGTAATAAAGTATGGCGGCTAAGTCTTTTGGGCCAATCTAGGTCGGCCAGGTGGCAGAAAGAGGTCCTAATGCCTATATAAGGAGGCTCCCACTTCATTTCAAAGCCATTCCAAACACAAATCAAAAGCAGAAGGAGAGGAATAAGGCAGATTTCAACACCAAAGAGCAGATTTCATCATTTGGAGAACAAGTTCCATCAAGGAGGGGGGGCGAATTTCTGCAATCCAAGTTTAGATTTTATAATTTCCAAAGCAGATTTCTCCATAGAAGCAGAATTTCCTACAGATTTAAGGCAGAACCTTCCATTCCAAAGGCAGAAACTCACCCTCCAAGGGCAGATTCCTTCATCACAAGACAAGTTTCTTCACAAAGACTGAAAATTTCTGAAGATTAGAGGGGCAGGAATCCATTAAAAGTTCAGAAATCCCTGCACAAAATTCAGAAATCCATTAGAAAATCAGAAATTTCATCAAAAAATCAGAAATCTTATTGAAAATCAGAAATTTATTGTTCAAGGACAGGTTTGGGCAAGTAAGGGAGAGATCTATTTTTCTTACCCATTCATTTCTATGCATTTGCTTTAATGTGATTTTAATCCCACATGCATAAATTCGTTGAACTTACTTCTCGTGTTGGAAATAAAGTCCCTCATCCTACCTTTGCTCTTTACCTTATATTCTTTCCTTAATTCCACAGGTGAATGGCAAGTGCCAAGGCAAGCTCTTCAAGACAAACTCAAATGAAGGATGCCCTCAGAGGAACACTTCCAGAGTCCAGAATCATCTCAAAATGGGCGAACGTGGGAGACACCAACAACCATCCCTCAAGCATGGAGGAAATTAGGAAGCGAATGTACGGAATAGACGGACGTCCTCCATCCCAGCTTGCAGCTAAGATTGTTCGAAATGGAATTGCCTCCGCCGCATGTTTCCCGCCTGCCATTCCTTGTCCCGAATTGATCGTGGAATGTTTCATGCACTATGATCCTGAACAATGGATGATTGTCGACTGTAACGACACAATGGTATCCTACTTCTCCAAGGAGAAGATTGCGGAGGCATTCAACTTTCCTGTCCATAGCCCCATCGAGTACACGAGCAAGGAGGAAGCCTCCGACATGTTCAAGGCTGATCCATCAACCTGTCTAGGAATTATCAACAATTCATGGATGCAGAAGAAGAGGCCTCACTATTTCAAGTTACCTAAGGGACTCCTTAAATCCGACTTCAAGCAAGAGCATGGAGATCTTGTCGTCATGCTGAACAGAATCATGGGAAGTCCTCAGTCCTCAACCTTCGAGCCATGGATGTTATACTACATCGAGGAGGTCACCGCCGGGACAAAGATGACTGACTGGGCTCGAATCCTCAGTGATAGCATTGATGCACGGTTCCGGAATTTGGTGGAATCAAAGGCCTTTTACATGAGTTCCTATGTAATCTATATGCTGGCAAGGAATAATAGATACCGAGGACTGTCATGGAAGGGACGTGTCAGGAATCAAGAAGGGCAAGTCAGAGTCTATGATTGTTATACCCAGCTTCACCTCTAGAACATAGCTCATTTTAGGAGGTATAATGATGCATTCGCCATGCATATCACAAGAACCCTTCAAGGAGGCACTCACGAAAGGTTGTCACCCAAGTCCAAGCAGTTGATCAAGACTTATGGCTCCTGGTTCATCCAATTCTTGAAGTTCACACATCCAAGTGCATGGATTCTTTGCCTACCCATATAGATTGCCGAGGTATCCTTCGGACAAGATGGTCCTGTTGGAATTAACAAGACAACTCTCGACATATGACAAAGTTCAGAAGAAGAAGAAGAAGGCCGGGGTAGCTTACCCAATCCAGACGGAAGATGCAGTCAAAGTATGCCCATCTCTCCAAGCCGCAGAAAGATCTGAAGAGGAGCTGCAGTTCTACAACCTAGTGACCCATTCCGCATGAGGAAACTTCCACCCGTTCAATACCACCCGGGTTGCATGTGGAAGGAAGCATAGGCATAAGGTACACCTGGAGGACCACTAGGCAAATGCTGAAGATGACTTCGAGGTTCGAAGGAGGATGTGTTCCCGGCTATCCGTTGACATGATCAGGGCCACCAAGATCTTTTCAGTCTCGGATCAGGTTAAGGAGGATGGAAGGCAAGTCCAACTGTTCTTCGAACAGGAGAAGGATAAACCTCTTCCACCCTTGGTTTGGTCCGATCCTGAGGTCACCCACTTAGATGAGCTAATGGCACCCATGCTAACGTGAACACATAAACGGATAAACCAACAGACTGAGAGATTGCACAAGAGGGGCATCTGCCCGACTTATGACTTGATGGGAGACTTGGATTCTCAGTCTTCCGAAGAGGACACGACCGAAGGAACTCCTGCAAAGGAACAAGGAACAGGGAGTCAGGAAGTAAGGAGCAGGACTGCGGAGGATCCACTGGCGAAGAGAGTGAAGGCTTGGAAGGAATTTATCAGAGGGCCGACCCAGGAGGAACGAAATACAAGTAGACCCCACTCTGCCAGCACTTCCTCCATCCACGAGGTTGACTTCTTCTCCGATGACAACATGCAAACAGCTAAGGATAAAGAGCCTGCGGAGGAAGAGATGGTCTCGAATGAGCAAGCAGAACAGGGAGATAATGAGTCCATGGATTCTGCCCGGGGATGGACTCCCAGCCTGGTTGTGGGAAATCAGCCTAACCCTTCATCACAGAATCCAGGAGAGGCCTGGCTTGAAGACATGCTCCATCACCCTGATTTGGAATTCCTGAACGAGGAGTTCAATTTTGGCGAAGTACCGATATCCACACCGCAAGTTGATCAAGAGCCGCAAGAACCGCTAAGGGAAGTCAATCAGTCCGCGAAACCCAAGTGGTTACAGGATAGGTTGAAGAAGAAGACAGTCAAGAAGAATGATCCTTCCATCGAACTTGGTAATTTCCTAGCCAGGATAGGAAAATCCGCAGATCCGAAGAAGGCAAAGAAGTTTTCCAGAATCACTAGGGATGAATCTGGCTCACGCCAAGTGGAGGTAGCAGTTCCCAGGGTGAATGAGGCGAAGGAAGATATCAGTCCTGAAGATTTTGACGTAGTAACGGTTGATCTTGGACCAACTACAAAAAGACAAGAAATGGAAGAGCTGGAGGATTCCGTTGCCGCCATCAGAGAAAGGCTGATGGAGGAAGAGAAGAAGAATCAGCTGAAGAAGGAGAACGAAGAGTTAAGACAATACATCCAGCATCTCATGGGCCCATTGTAGTCTGCCCAAGGAATCACAGCCCAACCTGCAAGCCTGACCAAGGATTCATTAGCTGAGCTCGAAGGGTTGGGAGCGGCTGGCCATATAGCGAGAGGGTGGATGGAGAAGGTCTCGGATAGAGCCCATAAGTTCGTAGAAGATCTCATCGAGGTGAACAGAAGAGTTGTGGCACTCATGGACAAAACTCAGGCAGTTTTGAAAGTCTGTCAGCAGTTCACTGTAGTCCGGGAGGAGACTATTCCTAGGCTGAAGGCACTAATGAACACTCCGAAGCAGGACTTAGTGAGAGACAAGGTGATACAAGCTAATGCAGCATATGATTTCCTCAGTTGGTATTTCGCCTTGGTTATGAAGAGAGATAATCTGGAGAAGATTGAGGGTGACATTACTCAGGCCCACACCATGCTGAGAGAGATCCATGACAAAATCCTCGTGTCCATGGAGGCCTGGTTCGACCTAGAGGTAGCTCAGGATGAAATCATTAACTTGGAAGAATTGAAGGACAAGATGCAGAACATATACTTCAAGCTTGAGTATCCTACCTAGGAATCCCATCTCGAGGATGCATCTTCATTCCTGACCTTCATGAACAGTATTCAGGCGCTGAGGGCGGATTGGGAGAATGTTCTTACTGCCTGTGCCACCACCGTGTCCGTCATGGAGTTCCGGATTGAGAACATGCCCAACATTCCTATGGAGGAGTTGGAAGTCGTCCTGACCAGGTTCCTGGAGGCAGAGACTAAGGAGCAGGAGGATGTTCCAGAAGGACAGTTAGTCCTGTCCAGGAGTCCTAGTTAGCTTGGACGCCCAGGACAGGTGGCAGTCACTTGCTATTTCTGACGACCCCACCTACCACTTCTAGGGTTTTAGGCCTGGGCACATATTTCAAGGAAATCTGATTTCCTTTTTGACCTAATGTATTCTGCTTGCCTATAAAAGGGCAGGGGTGCCTCATTTGAAGGGGTCTCTTTTTCTCTGATATTTTCATGCTCCTAGAACAACTTGATAGCTAGTTTCATTTCTGTACTACCTGTTTGAGCTGGAAACTTCAAAGATCAGCAAGATTGTTGTATACAAACTTTCCAAAGCAATAACATAAGCATTGTTAATTGGTGTTTATAAAGTTCTTTGGATTTTGGCATGGTTTCCTTGATTTCTTTGGAGCATTTCTTAAGTTTTCTGAAGTTATTTCATTTCTTCTAATTTTCAAGCTTTCATTAGATATTATGATGGAAAATATTGTTGTTGGCAAATGATTGAAACTATTAGTTCATACCATTTGTGATCTGTGGCTCGCAAATCACAGTGCATGGTTAGTCTGAACTTGTTCCAAGCTTAACTTCGATTGTTTCTGCATGTTCTAGTTCCATGTTTCGTGCTAGAGCAGTTTGAAAATCCTCATTCCTCCTTTGAAGATAGCACCATCTCTGTCCAAGTTGTTGCCTCATGACAAAGTAGAGGCCTGGTTCCAGTTTCTATCTCCAGCAATAGTTCTTTCCATCATTTAGTTCCTTGAACCCTCATTCATCCTTTTCATTTTCTTTTGAGTGTGTGTTAGGAATAGATCATTAAGAGCTTAGCGAGAAATCATTCCCCGTCTGCATAGGTAAGACTAGTTGAACTTAGACTCCACCTCTGCCATAGATTGAGAAATCCAACTCCGAAGTGGAAGAATCCAGACCTAATCTCTAGGATTCACAGTCAAATCCAAATCTTTCCTTCCTCAAGCATAGAACACTCAGTCCGGTGTGTAAGTCCCCTCGTGATTATTAGCAAATCACATCATTCCACAGAACTTTTCCCACTCACGTCAAGACCTGACACAAAAGGAACCTTGGAGTAGTCTTATTCGATCACCTAGTTCAGCGTCTGAGAAGCTTTGTTCAAGAGAGGATAGATACACTTCGTGCCTCTATCCTAATGTTCGTTGCAGTCACAAAAACCGCATCAATAGGTGGTCTACACCATGTCAATGCAATTAAAGATGGTGGTCTACACCATGCTAGAGCTATTCAATACAAAACAGATTTAAATGAAAAAATATTGAGCAACGCAATAAACAATCTTACTAATTTGATGAAGAAAAGGAAACTGCAAGTTAACAACAGCTTAAATTTGATGCACATGTTCAAACCCCAGCAAGATAGAGCTTTCTCAATGAGCACAAGAGTGAACCAAAACCTCCAAGAGCTAGCCAAGATTATGCAACATTAAAAAAGGAGTACAAACATTCATGTAGCTACTGAAGAGATTGAATCCACCAAGCAATATTGTAGAGTAGAGCCAAGAGAGTTGTATTGGCTTGACAGAGTGTGAATGAGAATGAGAGTTGTTTTCCAAAATCTTCAAAAATCCAACAAGAGAGGGAAAGAATCCCAAAATAGCATGCAAAGAGACGTTCTACGCTTCGGAGAGGCGTTACTAAAAAGTCTCATGATCACTAGAGGCAAATGGATGAGGGACGCTAGCACAGTGCCGACGTCCGCGCAGAGTGCTCAGGTCCAGGCAAAACCAGCTCCTAGTCAAACATGATGCTTTAGAATCATGTGACTATCTAAGCATCGGAACGAAATTTGAGGAAAATGAGAGGAAGAAGCCTAAATTAAACAAACCTTAGCCTATAATGCAGATAGAAGGTGCAAGCGCTAAGGTGGTTGCGAAACGTAGCGTGAAATTGCAAAGGTATGCAATTTTTGACGTTACAAAGGCCCAAATGTTCTTTTGATTGTCTATTAATCAATCAACAACCCATGAGTAACATTTGTTGAGTCTTCATTGGTTATTGGCCTACAAATACCCTGTTAGGGTGTGTGTTTAATTGCAATGACACTCTATAATTATTGTATTTTGGCTTTTAGTATAGGTGCAAACTTCTGAAATAGAAAGAAAGAAATGTATGTACGACAAACAATCACACTTGTAATCTTAAAGAAGCTCATAGTCTCATATGATTGCTGGCTGCAAGACATTGAGAAGGTTAGATGTGTGGTATTCTAGTTCACCTTTTTGCATTCTTGGGACAAACCATTGTATATGTATCTCAATAAAATGAGCAAAGAGTTCTATTCTTTCTATGCATATCTCTCTGTATCTCACCTATCTTGCTTTATGGATTTGTACACTTTGTTCTTTCATTTCACCGAACGCATTATGCTTGCAACTATGAATGACCAATTTGTTTAATCTAAACATGGCATAAGTAATCTAAACGGGTTAATTCCATTCTTTGGCTAAACCATTGTTTTCTATTTTGTGGTGGTTGTAGTACCATAAGTGTTTTTTGAAAGGCAAGTTGGAGTTTTCCATCTCTAGAGTTAATGATATGTATCCTTATGTTGCGTTTTTCCTATTTTCTATTTAAAATTTTCTTTCTTGGGTGAACAGAGCCCCTAAAGCATTGTTTGAAACACAATTTGAAGTTGTTCTGTCGCAAGAGATAACAATGTCTTCCACTAATGTCTTGG
This sequence comes from Cunninghamia lanceolata, assembly GCA_027924645.1. Classification (NCBI taxonomy): domain Eukaryota; kingdom Viridiplantae; phylum Streptophyta; class Pinopsida; order Cupressales; family Cupressaceae; genus Cunninghamia; species Cunninghamia lanceolata. The sequence continues at coordinate 27,620,805 of BSBN01000534.1, forward strand.
TTCATTTGGGATCATTGTATATGAACCTAAGTATTTTGATATTTTATAGGAACATCAAGTAGTTTAGCCAATGTCTTTCTAGGGTTTCACGATAATTGTTTACTTTGCTCATTTGAATCCCAACCAGTTACTAAAGCTATCTAAAATGTAACTTTATGGAGGAATTGCTTTATTCCTAACCCCATTGGATTTGTTTGAAGAATACATGGGCTCCTTGGTTTCAGCCTTTGTTTGAAGGATAATGGGCCGGTCAAGTGTTGATATCTTGATTTGAAGAACTATAGTAAGAACTATAAGTTGATACATGATATTTCATATAATTGAAAGAAATTTTATAATAACTCAAGCCATGCTTGATACACGGTTGCTGATTTTGTTGTTCATATCCCATTCTTAATCTCTTTAATTGTCTTAGCCTATCTTCCATGTTTTGTGACTAGCGAATGATGGATGTTTGTTACATTATGTCCTGATTGTTGTACTCCTTGTCGATGATGTTTGCTTCTCACTTCTTGAGGGCATGCAAAGACTACTTGATGCCCTTGCATGCTTTTGCGAGCTTAAAAAGTTGAGGATAAACCTTGGTAAAGCTAAGGTTATGGTAACACTATTATGGATGCTCTTTCTAGGTTCTAGTTCTTCTACAAAGGGGAGCTAGTTGAGATCACAAATTCCTATATCTACTTGAGTATTAGTTCACTAGAGCTTCCTTTAGTCTGAGGCCTGCATCTCAGTTGTGCTTTTATAGGGGTTATGCATCTTTGTGTGTGTTGGAGTGACAATGTTTCTAGATACACTTCCAGGATGTCCCTTTTAAGATGCACCTCTTCAGTGCAGTCATTAGACCCGCAATTCTCTACGGTTTAGAGGTTTAGGGCATCAATTTGGGGATCATTGATTGGGCTTAGATTAAGAGGGTCCAAACTCTCATGTTGTAGCATATGATTTGATGCAAGCAGATAGTCCCTTTGTACATTGCCCAAGCTCAGTTTGGTGCCCATCTACTATGAACCGAGTGTTCTTTCAGCCTCACTTTTCACATCCATAGACTTAGATCTTTGGGTGATTCAACTTTTGTGCGTACGAGGTATCCCTACTTGGTGCATTGCTCATCTAAGATGATTGCCTCGTTTAGTCCCACTGGACGTTGATGATGCTAGTATGTCGGGGCCACTTTTCTCTTTCAATTTATTGACATCTCTATTGATCGACTCCTTCCTTTCTGCTATTCCTTAAATGTCCCTCCTTGCTTTCTTCCCTCAAAGAAGGTGACCATTGAGGCAGTTAGAGATGATATCAACTAGAAGTATAACTAGTTCACTTGGACCTCTTCTTTTTAGCGTCTTAATCCCAAGCTTGCCTTCTATGCAAGGCATTTCTTGTAGATCACAGATGACATCATCATTTGACCCGGCGACCTTGGATATCAATGGTCAAATGAATTGTGGACCCCACTTGAATAGTTTAGAGTATGCTGCCACTAGCTTCATATTGAGACGATGGCCCATAAATCTTTGGGTTGGTAACCCTAGGGTTGCATCAACAATGGATTTCTTAAGTTAAATTGTTTTTGATTACCCTCAGTAACTTGCCCTAATGAAATTAATTTGCAACAATATTCAATGTTCGAAAACAATGAGGAAATAAAAACAAATAGCAGGGCACATAATGAGCAAAATACACATGACATAGATTTTCTCTGGAGAAAACTCAATGGGTGAAAAATTCTAGGAAGGTACTCAATTTAGCATCCCATTCACTATTTCAGGGCTAGTACATGGAGATTTGCCAATTTCATGGACTTAATGGAGCCGTGTCTTTATTTCTTCGGTCTCTTATGTTCTCGACTCTACTTTTTGCAACTCAGGAATCTTGTGCACTCTTCCTGTTTTGAATCAACAATCTAAGAGTGCGTTTTTGATTAGTCAATTCCCCTTTCTTTGCCTTCAATCCCTTTTTTACCATCTCCGCAAAAGAGAGGACTTGTTGTTTGGCACAACCCTCCATTGGGAAGGTGGATGGTTGCCTTGGCAACGACCATCCATGTAATCGCCAAAAACTACTTGCATAGATTGTGCCAACAACGAAATAGCTGCCCATCACTATAATGACTTGCCAATGTGGCAGAAGGATCGGGCTCCAAAACAAGACAAGCAATTATCGCCAACAAGATAGATCAGTTTGCCACTAAGAAATCAGGCACTACTCTTGTTGATGAAGCTCACCATGAAGAAGAATTACATGCGGTCAAGACTTAGTCATAATGTCACGTAACAAAAGACAAAGTTGCCTTTTGCACAATTGTAACACTCACTTGTGCAACAACTAGGACCTTCTTGCGCAACAACTGGGACCTATAGCAGTTAACTAAACACATGTAGCAGCTCTGTGAACACTTGTAGCATTGCTATAGGTGATCCGTGCCTTGTTGCTAGTGTGCTTGCGACATCCTACAAAGGTGCTCGACTAGGAAACCCACAAAATCTGAACTTCTCAATCAAGTTTTCGGATCAAATGGACCATCATGTCTCATGTGAGGATTGGATTTGCCAATTTTTACTCCCTTCAAGATGTAGAGACAGAATAGCATTTCATTTTAGGTGCCCTATATAATCTTGTGGGAGGTTGTCACCCTAGGTGTAGGGCCTTTCAGGGGACCCCTAGGGCCACTAGGTTGATCACTTTTTCAACATGTTGCTGGTTTGGGAGGCATTAGGTGGCCTCAAGGTACTGTAGATTTCAATACAGTTGATAGCAGAGCAATGAGACAACATACTTCCCCACACATTACCTCCACATGCACTCAAACTAGGTCACTTCACCTCTTACTTGAGGCACGATGCTTTTGCTATGTCTCAATTGTTGTTGAGGTCTCATATTCATATTTACGTGCATGCCATCGGTTTCTTTCCCACCTCTAGTAGTGTCTTGGGTAGTGGAGGGTCATTGACCATGGATGTTAGGAGAGCTTTAGTCAGAGTTTTGAGACAATGCTCTTCGAGTCCCCAAGATCATTCGTCGAGGACCTCTTAGCCCTAGGCATTCTATAAGGACATCATTGAATCTTGCATGAGTGCCTTTATAGTTTTCAGCGAGGGTGTTGGTTCCTCATCTAGTGATACCGATTAAACCCAGTTCCCTCTTTCTAGATATCTTGACGTCCTTGGTTCTATCTTCCTTGGAGATGAGTCCTTTGTCTTGGTTATTTGGACTATCTATAGTCATCTTGATGGTCTCGCAATATTTTTGCCTTTTATCAAGGCTAGGGTTTCCCTAGTCTAGGTTGACCTCTCCTTTTTGTTCATCAGAATGCCTTTCAATTTTTGTTTTTCTTTAAGTTATGTTTAGTTTCTATCTTCTTTGGATCCTCTTTTTGGCTTCTCATTGGTATTGTCTCTAGTTGTACTTTTGAGTCCCATTGACCTATTTTAGTCACTTACAACATTAATGTAATCTCTTTTTTTCTGCACACAACTTTTTCATGTTTTGCATTTTCTCTAGTTGTCTTTGATGATGATGATGATGCATCTAAATATACTTTAGATCAAATTGGTTTGTAGAAACCAACAAAGTGTTTAGACAATACAATTTACTGGGAATCCTCTCTACAAAGTGTAATTTTGCAATTGTCTTTGTTGACACCAACCTGCTCAATCTTTGGAGTCTTCCCAACCAAAGTGCTTTCGCAATTCTTGGACTTTTCTTGATTGAAGTGCTTGGGCATAGAAGTAACTTGTTATAAACAAATCGAAGTAGTAAATAATAAAATACAAAACTCAAAATGAGATAAAATTGAGAGCGGAATGAACTTTCAATACCCTATTTGTCAAAAGAAAACTTGAACCACTAAAACTGTTTTTACTTGTGTAGATGATGGATGAGTGGGCTTTTAGATTCAAAATAGATTACCAAGCTTTGTTTGGTTGTCCTGATTTACGATTTCATAATCCAAGTTATGATTATAGATATTTGCATAAACATCTCATAGATCATTGTATGATGGGCAGGTTAGGAAAAAATGAGCTTCATCTTCTATTTGATTTGAGCTATACAGCTTACAAATTAGTTTTTTCAAGGTGTATTTTTGGAGTGATTATCTGCTGATTTTGCTATGTAGCTCATGTGAGTTAGTTCTTAGTTTTGTAATCATAATTTTTATCTTGAATTGTCAACCATGTTTAGGTATGGCAGATGTTCAACTTTGGTATTGATGATATCTAATAATAAGATAGCTTTCTTTTATCTTTGATATTTTCATCCTTCCCAAAGGATTTCAAACACTTCCTTTCGAATTTTGAATTTTAGGTCTGCATTACATGTAAGGGTTATATCATTGTGTGGATGTCCCAAATGTTAAACTATTTATTATTTTTTTTCCAACCTCTGTTTAGATGAAGACGTGTTGGGGACAATTGTTGGCCAATCATAGGAAGGCTATCCTGTTTTAGTTTTGCTGACTCGTGTATGTATAACATATACCATTTTAAGACTTGACGTTCAATGGACAACATACCACTGGCCATTAGGAGGATAGGATTAGGTGTATTGCTTTTAATTTTGAAGTTATGATTAGTGAAATGTTTTTGGATTTGCCCAATTTGTTTCATGTTTTAAATGTCACAACCATTAAACATCACAGGTGTTACAATGCTAATGAATAGCACTTCTCTTATCCTAATGCTAAAGTTAACATCTCTACAATGGTTTTCCAAACTGTAATAGGACTTCCATCTGGCAAAAATCCTTTCTCCCAATGTGAAGGATCCACTTTAGTTTATGATTAAGATCAATGCTAGGTATTTATGATTGTGAACCATCTCAAGAGGATGTTTTTTAATGGAAATGGTACAGTGGGTTGACTTTGTATTGATTTCTGTTTAATTATGGCTTTCCAATGCATGCATTATTTGTGTGGAGACATCTTTCCGGCTTGGTTTGTGCTATTGTTTGATATGGTGTAGGTGCATGGGAAATAGTTTGTCTGTCTTTGATAATTTATTGCACTAGGATACTTTCATACAGTGGACAAATACAAGAGGACAACCTTGGGTACACTAGTGTGAACATACAAACTCCAAATTTACTAACTAAAACTCTACAAGATATAACTGCAACCCAATAGGTGTGGGATGAATGAATACCATCACCAAATCATATCTAGAGGAAGAGTGTCTCTTGATGTTCATTGCCAATCTCCTTGGGATACTTGACTCATTAATTTGGGACTGCAATCAACTTCATCTTCTTTATCTATCCCAAATACCAGTAATTTGAATAATGCAATGATTAATTTAAATTAAAATTCCTTATTTCACATCAATACCTCATGAACTATCTTGATGGAGGGATTTTTTAATCAAGTGATGCCCTAATAACTTTGATTGGGCCTAAATCTATGAATGATCCATGAGCAACATTGATCAAATCTTCATCAATTGTTGACCTAACCTCAGCTAAGCCTTAATCAATCAATTACCCACGAGTAACTTTGGTTGACTGTTAATCTGCATGAGTAATCTCGTCTAAGAATTTCTCCAATCAACGGCACCTAAGTGACCTCAATCGAGCCTTATTTGAACTTACCCCCCTGAGCAACTCTTGTTTGAGGGTTTCAACCAATCAGTGATCAATGACTAGCCTCAATTGAACATTGTCCAAGTTTTTACCGATGAATATTCTTGATTGAGGATTTCAAACAAAGCATACAAATACAACAGTATTTATGTTAATTTAGCATGTAGGATAATCAATTAGACAATTTTCAGTCATTATTTTAATATTATATGTTAGTCAATATTACCACTGGTCAAAATCAATGGGCTCCCATCCTTTTTTCTTGAGGGGAAGCTTTATATAGATCGTTTCAATAGTGAAAATAACTTTCCCTTCCAATGGGAAGGAAAATAAATACCACCCCTCATTCTATATTTTTCTTACAGATTAATTTAAATGGACATGTCTTTGGCAGCCTACATGTATACATTTGTATTTTATTAAGCTCTTGATTCAGTAAATATGTACATTTTTATCTTCATTTAGTTGCAAGTTTGTAGGAATTCTAGCACGGGTGTCTATTTTCATATAGATGATAGTTTAAAGAGTTTTTTTTACTGGTTTTATGTTTTTGTTGTATGTTTCATTGCTCTTTCTAATTTGTAATATTTAATTTATTTCTATGCAATCTTTAAAGGCTAAGCCACTCAATTACCTTATTATTCTCATTATCTATGCCATTTTTATTTTATGCAGATTTGATCTCTAAATTGTTGGAACTATTTAACACTAGTTATATGACAGAGGATACAAGGGGCAATGCAAACCGTTGGCTTCTGATTAATAAGTTAAAATCACATTTTTATACCATGTTTTTCAACACTACCAGGGAAGAAATACATTAGAATTATAAAAGCATTCAACCATCTCAAGCCTTAAAATTTTATCTTAATTATGGAAATGAATTATGAGCATGAAGTTTTATATGGCATTGAAACAGTTGAAATTTTATTTCTTTCCTATACAAACAAAGGGCAGATTGTAATTGCAATGCTCTTTTACGTAATGGCAATAAGAAATGATCTCATAGTTTTGATCAATGCATCAGGCTGATTGATCTATAAGGTATTTTGTCATTTCTACCTTTTGTCCCATCCTTACGGTGCATCATTCCAATAAAATATCACACAGATTATACTCGTTTTTGTCTAATTTTTTGAGGTTCAAGATAGTTTCGTTATTTACCATTTTGTCACTGGTGCTTGGACTAAATGACACAGTTATAATGAATAGTTTTGGCCTTTGTATTCTATTGATAAACCTTAGTTTTGCTTTTCCAGTTTCATGGCTTTATGTACCTACTTTTTTCCTTTCTTAAGGCTAAACATTTTACTATCTTTCTATGTACTCCATTTTGTTAATGTGATTGTATCAGGTTGCACTAATTTTGACTTACCATATTCACTCATGTCCACATAAGTGTGGTTGCAATCATCTTATCTCTTATAGCTTTAGAATGGACTTTGAATATCAAGGACTGAGTTATAAAAAAGATCTATGCTAGTGTGCAGTTACCTTTACTAGTTAATCGAGGATGGGTTCCACGTAGTTGGAGAGACAAATCTTCCCAAAGCTCAAACGATGCCACACCACTCTCAAACACAACTGCAACTGAAAAAGAAAAAGCTTTTAAAGCAGGCTCCTGGTGGAAATTCTGGTTCAAACAACCGGTTACTATGAAGGTCTGCTCCTTGTATGTCAGTTTTTGGGGAGAGATTTTCTGTTCTTTACATGTTTTATTGAGAAAATAATTGGCATAATATTTTGTTATAACTTATATAAGAAGTTTAGATATTTAAGTATTCATGTTTTCTGTACTCTTTCATTCCTCTCTAGCTATATGAATATCTGAAGTAATTTTGTCCTCTTTTACAGAATCAAAGGTTAGATTATGTAAGAGTACAGAGCTTTTACTTGTTTCCATGATTTTTATTTCTAAGTATTTGTGATTCTTTTCCACTTAGGATATGGACACTGACCGTGATCTGGTAGAAGTGATTGGGGTAATACGAGGAAGTGAAAACCCAAGTATTTTTGTGCCACCAAATGATCCCGAATCTGGTCAGTGGTTTTATGTGGATGTGCCAGCTATTGCCCGGGCAGTTGGACTTCCTGAGAATACATTTTATGTAGAAGAAATTGAGGGAACAGTTGATGCTAGCAATCCATATCCTGTTCCTAAGGATGTAAGTACATTTGTTCGTTACTCAGTAATGCCACAAGATCATCTGAACTATGCACTAACCTGGTACGTTCTTGGAACTCAAGCTCTTTAAAAAAACACACTAATTCCCATTACATATCTTTTTATATCTATATGTAAAGATTGCTAAAAGAATTTTTAGGCAGTAACATTTGGCTTAACTGATACATAAGATGCATAACATTACGTTTTAACTATTTGACTTGCTGCATGATAAAAAGAACCTTACTATGCTTATTGATCAGATTATCTGACTTATAAAATCTTTCCATTTCTTTTTCTCTTGAATACTGTTTACAAATATAATAATATTCTGCTCATACGAGCATCTATGTGAAACCAATACAAGCTCTTGTGAATACTTATTAGAACTAATACAAGCTCCTTACGAGCACACACACTACAAGTCAACTATGGAAGACCAAGAGTCACCACTTAGAATTCCACATTAGATGCTCCTATGGGGATTTCAACTTGGATCTGCAAAATGAGAACCCAATGCTTTAACCAATTAAGCTCAACCCCTTGGACAAAACCTTTCCATTTTGTTTCTTTTGCTTGCAAGAAAATAAATTAAGTCATTCATGAGGCTGCAGCATGCAGCTCTAAAAAATGTGATATACAAATATTCCTTGAGAAGCACAGTGACTGATTTTTGAACATGGCATTTATCATAAGACTTTTAAGTCAACTGTAAGTGATTTACATGTTGAGTTTTTTAAGCTCAGTTCAGAACTTTTGCATGGGTTTAGCGTGAACGTGTAGGTAGTTCGAGTTATTTCTATTTTGTAATTTACTGTAGTGATTAAAGTGAAATCTTTTATTTAGTTAATTAGTCTAATAAAGTACGAAAGCATAATGACTTATAACTTATATTCCAAGTCATCTCGTACATGAGATAAGGTTGCTTTCTTTTGCTTTCTTTTTGAGAGATAAGATCGCTTTATTGGAAGATTAGATTTTTAGCTGAATAATATAAAGATAGATGCAAGATAGAAGTTCATTATTTAGATTGTCTTTCAAAGGACTGAAAGACTAAGTTTTCTGAAGGACTGGAAAATTGAATCGAACTGGGAGCAGTGTAATATTTTCGTGCAATTGAAGGACTAGTTGTAGAGGTTGCCTTTTAAGTTTCCGAAGGAATGAGAAGCAAATTGAAATGTGTAAAATATTTGTCTTTGTTCATTGTTTCTGCTGTTCAAATTTCAATGTTTTGTATGTTTAATTCAATGTTATTTCAGCATTAGGAATTATATATTGTGATTGGAATTTTTAACATGGTATCAGAGCATCGGGTTTAAAAACCAAAAAAGTAGATTGGTTTGGAGATCGTGCAAGAGGGTTTTGTGATGAAATCATGCGGCCAGATAGAGGGAGAAAATTGCAAGAGGTTTTTGGGAAGAAAAATCACGATTTTTTTCTTAGAGCAATTGCGTCCATTATTTTTGGTGAAATTCGCACCTCTTTGAAGGTGAAAATTGTGGAAGTTTTCACAAGAAAATCACATCCAAACAAGTAAAGGAAAATCGTAGGTATTTTTGAGTAAAATAACACAAGGTTTTATAATAGAAATTGCAGATTTTCTTTAGGTAAAAATTGTGGCCTGTGTTTGGTAAAAATCCGTGGCCAAGGTCAAAGAAAAGCACGAGTTTTTTAAGCAGAGAAAAAAAGAAGACGTGACCAGGAGATTCACGGCTAGGAGTGAAATATCTGTGACTGGTAGATTTTTTTTTTTGTTTCTTTCTTGTAGGTTAATACCCATGATGCTAGGGCAGGAAGAAACAATGACCAAGGTTATTTTTTTCGTGTTCTTAAATACGTTTTTTAACCAGTCGCAGGCTTGTGACTAGGATGAGATTTATTGTTGTTTTTTTAACATTATACCAAGAAGCTAGGGTTTCGAGCACCTAGGGTTTGCTAGGATGTAATGTCCTCTTCTGGGATAATCCAGATTTCTTAACCTGCAACAGTAATAATCACTAGAAAGGGACATTAGAAATATAAAAAAATCCATAAATTATGATAATACCTAACATCATATATATATATATATATATATATATATGAGAGCATAGTTAATAACATCATAACATCATTAATGAGATCAATACTACATAAATTGATAAATAATGAGATAAAGACATTATAGCATAAGCAACATTTGATTCAATCCACAATTTCCCAAGCCAATTAATAGTGAATCCTTAGGAGTCCATGTAGGTAGCAATATTAAGGCTGATCTTCCTCAATATTGCCGAGAGCATGTAAGTGAGCCAAACACCCTGCCTTGCAGCTCCCAGTTCACCTTGGAGGCACACCCTCCTTGATCAAGCTCAAGAAGCACACCCTACTTGATTAGGCTCAAGAACATGGTAGGGCTACACACTGGAAACCATGCATGGTAGGGCCACACACCCCGACCATGGTAGGGCCACACACCCTCACTACTTGGCCGACTTGATGAGAGCATGAGGGGGGCACACCCCATCCACTCACCCCTTGTGAACTTGGAAGGGCTATCCTTCCTACCTGTTGTGACCTAATCACACATCGCCCCATTGCAAATGGGGACCCCCTTTTTTTTGAGCTCTGTGCTTTGCATGAAGTTTTGGATGATGTCTTAAGTTTATTGAATGATGAAGTTAGTGGTTTGTTTGAGTTCTCAGTCTAGTTTCTAATTCAAGAGTCATTTGCTTTCCTTCTGAGACCAATCCTGATGTATGTTTGAGATCTTGAAAATGACCAAGTCTGGTATCCTGATATCTTGAAAATCCTGAAAAATTGACTAAGTCTGAAATCTGGTGGATCCTCCAAATTCTAGATTTTGCATGTTAAATCCGGTGGATTCGAGACCTATCTCAAACATCCTGAAAGATATATTGAAAAATATTTAAATACTTAAATATGTTTTTCAATATACCTTACCTTGAAGGACACAGAAAAAACTGCTAAGTACTAAAGGGAGCACAAAATCTTGAAGTGATGCGCCACTTTCAACCGGATGTCAGAATCAGGAACCAACGCGCCTTATCCGATGCGCCTAGATAAAGAAGAGATCAAAACCTTGAAGCAAGGCGGCTCAACCAATGCGCCAATTTGGGTGAGTTTTTATTGAAGTTTTTGACAAGTTTAGAGGATCCCAAGTTGCCATCTCATGCGCCACATCCAAGGCGCCAATTTAAGAGAGAATTGAAATTTAACTAAAGATTAAAATGTGGATCTAATGCGCCTAAATCAATGTGCCATCATAAGATAAGGTCCAAGTCAAGTTTTAAACAAATTTTAAGCTAAGGATGACATCTCCAACCAATGTGCCTAATTGATGGGAATTTAATTCAAGTTTTTAAGGCAGTTTTAACCAAGCAATAAAATCATTAACCAATGCGCCTCAACTGCTGCGCCACATGTAAGAGGGTTTAAGTTCAAAGTTTCGAATGTCATCTCAAGAGGATTCAAGATCCTCAACTCATGCGCCTGATCTCATGCGCCATCTACATGTAAATAAAGTGGTCTTTGATAAATTTCAAGGAAAAATCAAAGCATCTATCGAATGCGCCATCACTAGTGGATGATTGTTTGACTCAAAGACAATTTTTAAACAAAGACCAAAATGTGCATCTGCTGCGCCAAGGTTAAGGAGGAGGCAGTTTTGTTTAAGCTTCCAAAAAACTTTAATATCCCGAGTACAAGATCAAGATCCCTTGCGCCAAGACCAAGAAGAAACCAGATTTAGTGCATCATCTATAACAAATCTAGTGCGCCACTTAAGTATGAAGTTTAATACAAATTTTGTAAGACTTCCAAGCAAGGATAGAAATTGCTGACTAATATGCCACTATTGGGGGAGGTCTAGAACAAGTTTTGACACAGTTTAAAGAGGATCTAAATTTTTGAACTGCTGCGCCTGATCCAATGCGCCTTCCTCATTAAGGAGTGAAAATGATGATTCAAAACAACTTTCAAGGAGATTAAAATCATGATCCAATGCGCCTAAGGGTGGGAGTTTTTTTGAAGGTTTTAATAATGATTTGAAGCATTAAGATACTTAAAAATTGATCCATGATATGCGCTTTGGCTTGGAAACATGCTTAGGGTGTTAGAAAATGTTTAATAATGGTTATTTTGTGTTGTAAAGCCAAGTGATTGATATTGCTTCTTTGTTTGTTTTGTAGGAACAAGGAGCTTTGATGAAGCTAAGGAGTCATTGAAAAAAAAAAAAACCTTGAACCACCTTTATGCTAGGAGTAAAGTCAACAAGTTGCCATGTTGGAGAAGACGTCATATAGCTGTTCTAAGAGGACACTCCAAGTTTAACATGTTGACACTTTTCCTCAATGATATCATGTTGGATCACTTCAAGTATCAACTAGCTTCTTCATCAATCATTGCTTCAAGATCAGCATGTAGCTGCTCCAAAGGAACTTCTCATCATCATCAAGCATTCCGAAGACATCTATAAAGCTTCAAGAACCTCCGGTGCATTAAAGTGTCCTTGAGAAGTCAGCTACTCTACATATAAAGAGGGTGTTATCATCAATATCTACGTTCTAAAGGACCCTTTCAAGTTGGAGCATTTCATCATTTGCATCATCAACCAAAGACATCATTCATCTAGCTTCAAGACTCTTCAATCTTCAAGTCTCCAGAAGAAGTCTCCTACTCCATGTTGTCAAAGAAGCATCATCATCATCTACTCTCTACTACTCTCTATCAAGTAGCATCAACGAAGATCAACCTACCTGCAAGAGAAGAAGAAACATCACAGTGTTAAACAAATGAGCAATATCTATCATACCCATCCAGTTTACAAGAAGATGAACAAGGCAAGATCTAAAAGAGCATTCCCAAGCATTCAAGTTTCAAGCAAACACATTGAAGACATCACAAAGATGATACAATTTGGGAATATGCTAAGGTGGCACCTACGTGGTAGATACTCATCATTAAGCCAATCATATTTCGCCACATCATTCAACAAGAAAGAAGATAGAGAGGACGTCCATGTGGAAGATGCTCCAAAGATTCTATTTTATCCTTATCTTCTTGGAAAGCGTGCCTTCATTGCCTCTCATATGTACTAAAAATAGCAAGTTGTTGTAACTACTTACTGAGGTGGCATGATCTGAGCCCTTGGCTATTTGGATTGATCTAAGCCATTCATTGTAATCTAGAGCTCTATATAAAGGCCTTGTTTCCTCATTTGTAAGAGATTAGATAGTAGTTCAAATTGTAAGCAAGTAGGAGTAGAGTAGAAGAGACTCTCGAAATTCTCTGAGAGTACTGGAAGTTGTAAATATTTCTCAAGATTAATGCAAAGGACATTGGAGTTCGCTTGGTGTTTAAGTGTTGTCTTGTAGAATGACATGGTTTCTTGTATCTTGATGAAATGGAGAGATGTTTCAAGTAGATTAGAAGCTCTTTGATGTTATGTATGTTTGTGTTGAATATTTGATCAACTCCTAGTTCATGCTTTTAACATTCATCGCTGGTGAAGTGTTGTGTAAAGCTAGTCTGAGCTTCATTGGCATAAGTTCGATTGTGGATGCTTATTTGAGTTACGCCGTTCAATGGGTGCTTATATGAGCCTTTATGATTTGAAAACATTTCGCGTACCTTACAAGATTGCACCAACTCCATGTAGTTGTAGGCATCCTTGGCGAAGTGGAGTTAGGTTTATGAAGGAGTTCGTCTATTCACGCATCATCATTGCTTCATTGACCTTAGATTAGTTTCCTAAACCCTTATCTTTTTCTATTTCTTTATTATTGAGACTTTGTACATATATCATCCACACTAAAGGAGAGATGAGCTAAATAAAGTATGAAGAAGCCAGCGTAAGTCCCTTTGTGATAATCAGCAAGATCACATGTAATCACTGGGTTTATCCACCATAAGTTATAAGAAAGGAACCTTGTAGTTACTTCACTGGATCACATAGTTCGGCCTTTGAAGAACTTTATTCAAGAGAGAGTGGGATACTCTAGTGTTTTACTCTATTGTTGACTTGTCTAAAAACAATCATCAACACTACCTACAAAACATCTGTGATGTTCCTTAGTATTTATACTGAAATTTTATATTGCAACTTAGCAAATAATTAGCCCACTCAAAGGAGATTGAACAAGTACACAAATATTCTATGAAACCCAACTTCAAATACTTTTATTCCTTGGCTCAAATGTTGCAAATTACAATCAGGTGATTCACTGTCTTCTATGACAGTCACATACAATCATGAAATCAGACTTCGTAAGGTTGCCAAATGGCCACCAAACTTATGGCAAATGAAGAACAAACTATAGACAACCTTTGACAATTGAACCCAGCTCTCAAGAGTCCTTATAACACCTCCAAATGTGACTGAAGTATAGCTGTGGGACTGTTGCAACATTCTGATACAGGACAGCGAATAAGAATGCCTCCCAATAATATAACTATAATAGAATACTTGTCCAATACCTGCAATAATCCCTAATACCTGCAATTTGAAATCAATGGTGAAATTAGAGCAATAACACCTCATGGATCATAGGGGGTCATCACCCTATGTGCAAGCGCACATCACTTTGCAAGAAAGTGAGAAGATTGGAACCTTCAAACTCAGAAATGAATGTAAAACATACCAAACTCAGACATGCCTTGTCATCATCTCTCCTATTTATTATCTCCTCCTATGGCCGATTGGCTTGCCTTGGTGTCTTCGTGCATTGGATTTTGGTAAGTTCATCTTAGGCGTTTGCCTTGGACATTGTTGGCCGAATTTCCTCATGTCTAGGTGGGCTTTAAATGCTTTTCTTCTATCAATGTAACATATCTTTGCTCTTAGCCGAATGGCTTCATTGATCTATGCAACCCTCATTGTTGGTGAATGGTATTATGCTTGGATCTTCACGTGAAACCTTTCCTTGACATGGGTGAATGCATTGGTTATTTTTCCTTTGGCATTGGCGAATGTGTTTAGCTGGCCGAATGTACTTCTTCCATCATGTGCGAATGTGTTTGGCATCAATGACTTAGGTGAATGGAATGGAAGTTCTTTGGTGATTGCATCCACCATTAGTCATGGGTCTTTCCATGCTAGGCGGACCTTGTGTTTGAAGCCTCTTTGACATAGGCGAATGTTTCGCCTTGGTGAATGCTCCTCCATGGACGTTCAACTTAAGCAATCTTTTGCATGGGTAAATGTAATGCATTCTTTCAATTGATGGCTCTTTCTTCATAGGCGAATGTGCTAGTAACTCTTATTTCCCTTTAGAGAATTTATCTATAACCTGGCCGAATTCCTTTGTGAGCATATTTGATGTCTTTTGCATTGGTTTTGTGCATCTTCCTTGGTGATTGTTGGGCACATGATCCAAAGCATTACTTTTGAATTTGAATTTGCTTTTATCCTCCCCTCATATGTGGTTTGAATCTTTTTCCCTCCAAAATACTTATTTGAATTCGAATTTCTTTCTTGTATGGCCGATCCTTCTTAGTTGAGACCCATTTTCCATGAGCGAATACCTCCTCAATGTTTCCTCTTTTGCATTGCATTTGATCTTAGCTTGGACCTATTTTTGATAGCCGATTCTGCTTAGGCTTTGATCTTAGCTTGGACCTATCTTTGCATGATGGCTGATTCCCCTTATGCTTTACTTTTGATCTTAGCTTGGACCTATCCCTTCACACACTCCATGAATAATGTTAATAGGTCCTATCTAACAATAGATTAGAGAAATGTAATTAAAGATTTCATTTCTCTTTATACAAAACACTTATCAACTTGACCCCTTTGATTATAGGTCCTACCCCCTTGCATATGTAAAATTACAAAGGTAATTGCAATTCTTCATGATGAAATCCTTTATGACTTTGGCTAACATGAAGATACAATGAATGAAACTTAACCAAAATCACCTTCATTCCCTCATCATGTAGTTTAGCCTACGGGAATGATGAATAGGCTAAACTCTTGAGTTCTTTTAGTGATCACTCTGGAAAAAGGGAAATGACAACATCTGCTTGACTCAAAATGAATTGCTTGGGTATTGGTTAGATTATTCATATAAAGTACCTCTTGACTGTTTGACAAGTTCAGTCCAAATAATTGCAATATATACTTTGCTATTATATATATTATACTTCTACTGTCATCAACTATTGCATATATATATCACTGCTGATATATTCCTTGCAAATTTATCTTTGCCAAAGATATATTTCTTTCTGATCACTTCTCCCCTTCAATGGTCTTTGGATATTTGTTTTATACCCTTCATAGCAAGGAATCACACCTCTTCAACACAACCAATGCTTTTTTATAACCACCGCTGCCGTTTGGTTAACATTAGTTAATGTTTTTTTTTTGTTTTTGTTTTCTAGTGCCTTTTGTCTCCTAGCGCTTGCCTTGTCTTTATTATGGCTGGCGGATGGGTTTCTTTTTATTAATTTTTTTGTCTAATTATAATCTTCCTTGGGGGCATGACATAGGACAACAAACAACGACTAGGGCACAATTGAAATCCGCACTTAGGGTTTCAAAAAGTTTTTTAAGGAGCTAGTGTTTTTGTAACCAGAGTTTTTGAAAAGGTTATTTTTTTCAAAAATTTTCGAGCGTTTTTTTATTCCTATATCTGAGGAGAGTTTGTTTTATGGAAACTCAGATGGAGTTAAAGGGAAATAAAGGAAAGGGAAAGGATGAGGATTCATCCTCACAGTTAGGGAAGGACTTGAGTAAAATAAAGGTCTTCAATTGTCATAAGTTTGGCTATTATGCATCACAGTCTCCGGATAGGAAGAAGAACCAAGGGAAGTAGCAATAGAAGGAAGTAGCAGCCTCTGCAGAAACTCAGATGAACGAATTTGCTGCCAGATTTGAGAAGGAATTCTTAATGCTTTCTTGTCTTTCTACTAGCATGACTTCATAGGATGCTTAGTATGTGGACGGTGGGGCCTCTCAGCATGCGACTTCAACTTGACAGTATTTTACCAGACTAGAAGAACACAATTCAGGAGTTTAAGTTGAACTTGATGATGATGCCAAGTATCTATTAGCAGGTGTTGGTAAAATTCTCTTTCAACTTCACTCAGGTACCTCTTTAGAGGTTGATGCTGTTTTTCTTGTTCCTAGACTTAGAAAAAGTTTGCTTTCAATATCGGTGATGGAGGATAAGGGCTTTGTAGTTGAGTTCAAGGATCAACAAGTCTTTATCAGATTGAAGGGATCTAATCTAGATACAACACAGTCTATAGGGGTTAGAGAAGACAACCTATATAGGTTACAGGGGGAACCAGTTCTAGTAGCATTGATGAGCAACATCATAGATTCCGAGCCTTCCAGTTTTTAGGAGGCAACAAACCAACAGGTTTGGTGGGATGCCATGGTGGAGGACTATACCTCCATCATGAAGAATGATGTATGGGACATAGTCCCAAGACCAGAAGGGAAATCAATTGACTTCCAGGTGGCTCTTCAAGATAAAGCATACTACAGATGGAAGCATTGAGAAGTACTAAGCAGGGTTTGTGGCGAGAGGGTTTTCTCAGAAGGAGGGAGTTGACTATGAGAAGACTTTTTCTCTAGTCGCCAAATACACTTCTATCTGAGCAATTATGTCTTTAGCTTTTGTCATGGGATGGAAGATACATTAGATAGATTTCAAGACAACTTTCCTCAATGGGATTATTGAGGAAGAAGTGTATATAGAACAACCTCAGGGCTTTGAGGTAAATGGGAAGGAATCCCATGTTTGCAGGCTTAAGAAAGCCTTGTATGGACTCAAATAGGCACCAAGAGCTTGGTATTCTAGGATCGATGAATATCTGCAAAGTATGGGCTTCACCAAAAGTGAAGCAAATCCTAATCTATATCATATAGCGAATGGGTCAGAAATACTTATTTTGATATTGTATGTATATGATTTGTTCATTATAGGATTGGAACAACTCATTGTAGGGTGCAAAGCGGAGTTAGCTGCTGAGTTTGAGATGAGGACATCAACCTTGTGCATTATTTTTTGGGGTTAGAGGTTTTGCAGAAACCTGGGGAGATTTTCCTTGGGCAAGATAAGTATGCATCAAATGTTTATAAATTTATATGAATAACATAAAAAATTCTGCGAAGACATTGGTGTTATAAAGTTATCTATATTTGACAAACTACCTTAATTAGTCCTTTACCAAACTCAGTAAAACCAGTCAGAGCACAATATTCATCTAATCGTAGAAATTGCATTGGTAGGTAGAAAATGTGACAATTAACTTTTAGCTAAAAGACCTAACGAGTACATAGTATCTCATAATTGTCTGATTATTTGAAGTACTTGGACTTCAAAAAATAACATAATATATTTATGTAGGAGATTTTCTGCAAGGAGATTGTAAGTGACTGTATAATTTACAAATTTTCATATGATGAGGCTTGATTCAATATTGACATATTTTCTCTTTTGATATGTAACAAACTTCAGTGGACATTTGTAAACTTCCTACATTTTAAAGATATCTGCTTCTATGGTCATAAGTTTGACCATTATGCATCACAGTGTCCGGATAGGAAGAAGAACCAAGGGAAGTAGTAGTAGAAGGGAGTAGCAGCGTTTGTAGAAACTCAGATGAACGAATTTGCTACTAAATTTGAGAAGGAATTTTCAATGCTTTCTTATCTTTCTACCAACACGACTTCATAGGATGCTCAGTATGTGGATAGTGGGGCCTCTCAGTATATGACTTCAGCTTGACAGTATTTTACCAGACTAGAAGAACACAATTCTGGAGTTTAGGTTGAACTTGGTGATGATGCTAAGTATATAGTAGTAGGTGTTAGTAAAATTTTCTTTCAACTTCACTCAGGTACCTCTTTAGAGGTTGATGATGTTTTGCTTGTTCCTAGACTTAGGAAAAGATTGCTTTCAGTATCAGTGATGGAGGATAAGGGCTTTGTAGTTGAGTTCAAAGATCAACAAATCTTTATTAGACTAAAGGGATCTAATCCAGATACAACACAATTTATAGGGGTCAGAGAAGACAACCTATATAGGTTACAAGGGGAACCGGTTCTAATAGCATTGATGAGCAATATCATAGATTCCGAGCTTTCTAGTTTTTAGGAGGCAACAGACCAACAGGTTTGGAGGAATGCCATGGTGGTGGACTATACCTCCATTATGAAGAGTGATGTATGGGACATAGTCCCAAGACCAGAAGGGAAATCAATTGTGACTTCTAGGTGCTTCTTCCAATTAGAGCATACTACAAATGGAAGCATTGAGAAGTACAAAGCAAGGTTTGTGGCGAGAGGGTTTTCTCAGAAGGAGGGAGTTGACTATGAGAAGAATTTTTCTCCAGTGGCCAAATACACTTCTATTTGAGCAATTATGTCTTTAGCTTTTGTCATTGGATGGAAGATACAACAGATGGATTTCAAGACAACTTTCCTCAATGGGATTATTGAGGAAGAAGTGTATATAGAACAACCTCAGGGCTTTGAAGTAAATGGGAAGGAATCCCATGTTTGCAAAGCTCAAGAAAGCCTTGTATGGACTCAAATAGGCACCAAGAGCTTGGTATTCTAGAATCGATGAATATCTGCGAAGTATGGGCTTCACCGAAAGTGAAGTAGATCCTAATCTATATCATATAGCGAATAGGTCAGAAATACTTATTTTGATATTGTATGTAGATGATTTGTTCATTACAGGATTGGAACAACTCATTGCAAGGTGCAAAGCAGAGTTAGTTGCTGAGTTTGAGATGGACATCGACTTGGTGCATTATTTTTTGGGGTTAGAGGTTTGGCAGAAACCTGGGGAGATTTTGCTTGTGCAAGATAAGTATGCATCAAATGTTTATAAATTTATATGAATAACATAAAAAATTATGGGAAGACATTGGTCTTATAAAGTTATATGTATTTGACAAACTACCTTAATTAACAAACTCAGTAAAACCAGTCAAAACACGGTATTCATCTAACCATAGAAATTGCACTGGTAGGTAGAAAATGTGACAATTAACTTTTAGCTAAAAGACCTGATAAGTACATAGCATCTCATAATTGTCTGATTATTTGAAGTACTTGGACTTCAAAAAATAACATAATATATTTATTTAGGAGATTTTCTGCAAGGAGGTTGTAAATGACTGTACAATTTACAAATTTTCATATGATGAGGTTTGTTTCAACATTGACATATTTTCAATTTTGATATGTAACAAACTTTAGTGGACATTTGTAAACTTCCTACATTTAGTGGACATCTGTAAACTTTAGTCAATGTAATTTTTTTTGTATTGCTAATTGTAGCATGTAGTAACTATTATGTGTGCATTTCAAAAGTTTCAATTCCAAAAATTATAAATTTAGTCCCCATTCTAAAATGTGCAAACTGTAGAATATACATGCCATGGATTGATTTCGGACCATGACATGAATCATCTAAAAATGGAACTTCCGTAGCTTGGTATTTTTATTTGCAAACTACTGATATACCTAAAAAGATGGAATGCCCTCAAAGCAAATCAAACAAAATTTGGAAACTTTTGACATACATTCTAGAAAATGACCTAAAAATTTTCTGGCCGTGGAACATTGTGATAGCTAAGTACACTAATTGCAATAAATTGTAGTCAACCTATTGAGAATGTAATAGAGCTACTAAGTTGGAAGGTCAGGTATGCATATTCTAGTTAAAAGTTGCTTCGTACATGTCGTAGTTGTTAAATGTCTCCCAACAATGCAGATATATAACTTGAGAACAACACCCAATCTCTAGGCATTCAATACCAACTCATTCGTTTACATGTTTCTCTTCGCTTTAATCCTCTTCATGTGAAATTCCTTACATTTGTTCTCTAGCTGCTTCACAAGGCAATCCAAAGCATCATCTTGAACTAAGTTGAAAATGTTGGGTTGTAGAATTGAAGAGAAGCTGCTATCAACACTGTCAAAGGCAACATTAGGCATTGAATATTCATTACAAGTATTAGATTCCAACACCTTAAAATAACATTAACTTACTGGTTGTCCAACATTTAAGCAATCCTTAAATGTTTTAATTCAAGTAAAGTTGTTGCAAATATGGTATCATGAAATACTGAATTCAAATGCTTTTGCAGATTTGATGATAATGCCACGTCCAAGAGACTTTGCGTGGACACATTGCACATCAGTCAAGGGTACAACCATTGTCAAATGCAACAGGTGTTTTAATGATATCAATGGAGGCATATATCGCTTTAAATGGCATTTAGCAAAGGAAGCAGGACATGACACCATTGCTTGCACTGAGTGCCCTGTAGATGCCACATATCAGGCAAAACAAGCTCTTGAGGCAATTGCTGATGGTAAGGCAAAAAAGGCAAGAACTGGGGCAGAAGTGGCTTCTAATTCTATAGGTGCTAGGAGCAATCCTTTCGATGAGGCAGGTGCATGACAGTTTTTCAGAGTCTGAGCCAACACCTACTTCTATAACACGTGGCCTAAACACAGGTGGAGCAAACATTAATTCTTACCTTGCACCTCATACCACACTGGGATCACAGACCATTTTGGAGAGTACAGGATGGAGGAAGGACGTCCATGAGTAGGCAAAGAAAGCAATTGCAAATTTTTGGTACTACTCTAGCTTGCCGTTCCATGTTGTTAGGTTTCCATACTGGCAAGGTATGGTGGATGCTATTGCAGCTGCAAGTCCTGGGTTCAAAGCCCCATCTTGTGAGAGATTGAGGGTTGGTTTGCTCAATGATGCAGTACAGGATGTTATGGATGAACATTGAATAGAGTGGGCAAAGACTGGGTGCACCATAATGTTAGATGGGTGGACAGATAGAAGGAGCCGGACCCTCATCAATTTCCTTGTCTCTTGTGATATTGGCACATTTTTTTTGAAATTTGTGAATGCATCAGATAGAATCAAATCTGCGGATGCACTATTTGAGATGTTTGACGAGGTGGTCACAGATGTAGGGCCACCAAATGTGGTTCAGTTTATTACAAACAATGCTGTTGCTTGTGTTGCTATTGGGAGAATTTTGATGGACAAGTATCCCTCTATGTTTTTTACCCAGTGTGCGACACACTGCCTTGATCTAACCTTGGAGGACATTGGAAAACTTGAATGGATTAGGGAGCTATTGCAAAAGGCTCGCACAATTATGATGTTCATCTACAATCACACAAGGGTGTTGTGTATGATGCGCTCTTTCACAGAGAACAAGGAGCTAGTTCGACCAGGGGTGACAAGGTTTGCTACACAATTTCTTGCATTGCAGACTCTTTGCCAACATAAAATGAATTTGAAATGAATGTTCGTTTCACCTGAGTGGATGGAGTCTGGCTTCACAAATCAAGCAGATGGCATCATAGTGGCAGAGTACATTTATTCTACAAGTTTTTGGGATGTAATTGAACAAGTTGTAGAATTTTGAGAGCCTCTAGTAAAAGTTTTGAGGCTAGTGGATGGGGAGAAACTCCCAATGGCCTATTGTAGGAGGCCATGGATAGGGCCAAGGGGGTGATGAGTAGGATGGAAAATAACAAGGACAGGTACATGCCATTATGGGAGATAATTGATAGGAGATGGGACTGACAGATGCACTCCCCTCTCCATGTTGCTGGATACTATCTGAATCCAATGTTCTTCTATAGCCCCTTATTCAAAGATGATGATGCTGAGGTCTCACAGGGCCTATTCACATGCATGGAAAAAATGTTCCCTACTGTAGAAAAGTTGGAGGCAGTTATGGTAGTGTTGCCAATATATATGCAGGTAAGGGATTTTTTCTCAAGTAGGGCTGCCGTGCAAGGCAGGAAGACCTTCAAACTAGGCATACTTTATAAAGTTTGGACAATCTCTCTCTATTGTGGACATGTACATTAAAGACAGTTTTTAGAAAATCTTACATGATATTATCTCAAAATTATGTGTTTTTCAACGCAATGGCGGTAATTTTTTGGCCAAGAAGCCAAAAATCTTCGATGGATGGTGAGACGCATTTTGAGCCAGCCATGTAGTTCATCTGCTTGTGAGTGTACTTGGTGTGTGTTTGAACACATACATTCCAAGAAACGCAACCATCTAACACAACAACAGATGGATGACTTGGTGTTTTTTCACCACAACCTTCGCCTTAAGCTAAAGAAAGCTCAAGGTTAGAGTTTTGAAATACTTGCAATCATATTATAAATTTTAATTGTCGTTTTTTCACTTTCAATTTACCAAATCTAATTTTTATATGGAAAAAAATAGGTACTGTTGAGGAAGACCAGCCAATTGGGCCTCAACAAGCTTGATCCAAAAAATGAGTGGATTGCAAATGATGGTGTCTGTTGTGACGTTTTCACACATCACCCCATTGTAAATGGGGTCCCCCTCTTTGGTCTGGTTCCAGTTTTGCTTTGATCTTGCAGTTTCTTGCTTGGATCCATGAAGCTTGGGAGGGATTTCAACGCATTTAGCTTACAGGGAATTTGAAAAATGGTTGAAACAATGAAGTAAAAGTTTGATTTTCCTGAAGATAAATGAGGCCCTAACTATCATTCCTCGACCAAATCTCGTCAATCCATGTCAGAAGTCCATCATTCCATAAGAAAATGTCTAAGTCCTTCACTCTGAGCATAAGAATCCATGATGAATAGGCTACCCCTCTCCAAAGTCCGGAAGTCTCTGTTCGAAGTTCAAAGGGTAGATAAAGGTCCAAAGGTCAATCCAGAATCCTATTCCAAAGTCCAGTCCTGAGTCTACTCCAGAATCCTGAATGCGCTTTAACTTGAACAATTTCTTGACAAAACTTGTCATTCCTTGTCAAAGCTCATCATTCGATTGGTAATTCTGGATTCTTGACTCAAAGCATGGAAAATTCCAAGAAAAACTTCAATAATTCCATGACAAAATGGGCAATTCCTTGTCAAAAGTCGGAAATCCTTGCCCAAGTGTTAGAAAACCCCATCAAGGTTGTCTTGATTTCCAGGATAGATGAAATTCCAAAGGTCTAGATTGCGCTTGGGAGAAATCCTTAACCCCCTTAAGAGTGGGCCTAAAACAATTCATGTCCAAGGGAAAATTGCGCTTGAGGCATTTTTCCATGACATCATGAAATTGTGCGCTAAGGAAAACTCCATGACTTGGATTGTGAAATAAGTAAAAGTCCATGTAACATACACCCTCGGATATATGCTTTTTATGTGCCAAGTTTTTTGCTTTTCTGACTGTTTTTGGTCTAGGGTTTCATTGCATGTTTTGATTTTGCATGAATAACATGGAATATAAAACATATTGTTGATGTTTGTGTAGCTTCGGGAGGTTACATTGGATGAAGTGATGCGACCCTACCACAAAGGTGCCTCCTCCCGTAATACATATGCAAGATCAAATCAAGGCATGAGGAGGAACAACATAAAACAATACAAGAAATAGTATATCTGATTTGGAAAACTTAACACATATAACTAAAACCCAGGAAATCTAGAGCATATATCAACAAAATATCAATGACGCAGATGGTATTATAGCCAAATATGAATTATGAATACATACCCATGTCAAGATTTACAACTTCATGCTGGTGCTGAAGGCGAACCAGCAATATAACACCATAGAACACTTCCTAAATCGCTCCAATGAGAGAGTTTGAGCATACAAGGAATGGAAGATGATATAATAACCCCAGACAATCAAAATGCATGTGATAGCAGCTCTGAACGAAGAAGAAACTATTTTTTGCAATACCCACGTTTTCCAATGTGCTGTACGGCCTCTGCTGGGACTGTTCGCAGCCACAAAGATGCACACAACTACACCCAATACCACAATAATGGCCAGCGAATGTTTGCAGATGATAGGCCCCCAAAATTGATGCAAGATGAATGCTAAAACCCACACAAACTTCACCAAACGTCACCCAGAAGGTAGTACGATTTGCTACAGCAAGTACGGCTGAGGCTGTGGGTAGTACGGCCAGAAAATGAGCATGAAATTAGTCCACAAAACCCCTCCAGTCTGTCCCAATCTAGTCCTTTATAGTTAACTCACAATTGCATATCAAAACTGAATGAGATATGATCACTCCAGCACCAAAACTTCATCAAAATCTATCAAATGAAAGCTCAAATGAAGCTCCTGTGTGAAGCCTCCAATCTTTCCTTCGTGATGTGATCTTTCACACAGGAAGAAGGTGATCTTGCAGAGGGTTTCGTCTTAGCAAGTCAATATCAAACCCTTGAAGCCAAACTCCAAGCAATGCACGAGAGCATTCAAAGACAAGAAAGTAAAATCATAATCCAAGCATACCAAATGACTCCCATTCACCCCTTTTTATAATTCCACAATAGGGGTCCATTTACTTTGGAGGGAAATATTTCTTTTAATTTCACTTTTAATATTTCCCAAGGTGAGCGCTCCACAAAATGACTTAAGTGTCTTTTAAATATTTTATTTTTTATCACTTAACCATTATAACCCAAAGTCCAATATTAAATAATATTATTAATTCACGGACTTTAATATGGAGGCCCAAATGAACTCAGAATTCAGTGATATATAGACCGTTGGAAAGGTCTCGTCAAAACGCTCCATCTCCAACACTAAAAATCCTGTAACGGACCAAAACCCTAATTTGCCAAAAATAGCAAGTCGGGGCCCAAAGTCTGAAATCACTTGGAAGACATCACTGCAAACCATCTGATATCACTGAGCTCAATGCAACATTGGGGATGGCCAACGACTGACTGCCAAGTCACCAAAATAGCGCCAGACTGACACTTACTATAAATAGCAGTGTTCTTTGAGGACCAAAGATAACAAACCCAGAAAAACCCAGAAAAATTGTCGCCATGCAAGCACTTACTATAAATAATAAGTACGGACAAGTTTGAAATCTCTCCGGAAAGTGTCATATAGCTCCACTGGATCACTCGAACACCTTGGTGACATTGAAATACTCCTCTGATTATGCTGTCACCAACCCAGAAAGTCAGCTCCGACTGTGCTGCAAGAGAACTCGAAAATGGGGACATTACAGTCCACAACTCAATGACAAATGCGCCCAGGGACTTGGTCCCCCAAGACACCCAAACCCCCGCCAAGATTTGTCCACAAAGGAATTATCCACAACATACTCAAATTCGCGCCTAAGGAAGAGTCCAATCTAGTGGGTCAAGGAAAATGCGACTTAGTCCAAGACTCCAAGTCGGATCAATCGATTTATCCAAGATAGGAGAAAAATACGACTTGAAATCCAAATCTGTGACTATCCAAAATCCGCACGCATCCATGAGGAAGAATCCACGAACTATCCAAATCCGCGACCTTGCGCTCTTGGACAAGGAAAATCCAAGACATCACGAAATCCCCGACTTGGAGTTTATGAGGTGGTGGCCGACCTCAAACAAAAAAACAACCGCTTGGAATTTAAGTGAAAAAGCATCAACAATCCATTATCTAAGTCGGCCAAGTAAATGCAATATGTAAGGTCGGCCTAGTAAGTAGGGAATTCCAATCGCCTATATAAAGGAGGCATCAAACATCACAAATCCTCCATTGCAATTCGATTCAAAAGCAGAACTCCATATCTACAAGGAGCGAATTCCATCAACAAGGAGCGAATTCCATCAGCAAACAAGCGAATTCCACAAAAAGGAGGGCGAATTCACATCAAGAATAAAGCGAATTTCATTGAGAGGAGATTTCTGCATTAGACAATGAATTTATAAAGAAGACAAGCGAAATTCATTAAAGGGAGAGTCGAATTTCATCAAAAAGGTAAAGCGGATTGATTTTAAGAACAAAATGAATTCCAGATTCCTTTAGAAAGAGGCAGAAATCCATCAAAGAACAGCGAATTCCTTCCAAGAGAGAAAGGCGACTTCCTAGAGGAGTGAATTTTTCATGGAAATTTATCCCACATGCATTGTTTGACATGAATTCTTACAGTTGAAGTGAAATTGATCAAAATCATTCATGTTTCACTTCATATTACATTGCATTAAGGATTTCATCCGCCTTTGCTATTCAAGATTTCTCTTTCTTTTGCAGGTGTTCCATGAGGAAGATGCTCGTTGATCCAAGATTTTCAAGACACAGAGAGACTTCAATGGCCGGAGAAGGAGATTATCCTATGTCAAGGAGACTTCACAAATCCAGAACAGGACATCATTCCATTTGTTGCCTGCCTTTCTCCTCCTAATGTTCAACATGATTGGTACAAGGAAGGCAATATCAAGGATTCCAATTCAGTGACAAGGAGACTTTGCATGAATGCTAAAGGAAGATGAAAAACCTTTCAAGACTTCAATGACACAGAGAATGCAAGCATCAAGGACAACATAATACACTTCAAGTTACACACCAAGGACTTCAGTTCCGGAAAAAGAACAATCCCGAGAAATCCAGGAACAAGAATCTAGTTCTTCATCCATTAAGGGAACGAGCCCAACACCATGAAGACAAGGATTACACCAAGAATTCCATGCCAAGACAAGAATCCAAAGGAAATGCAACACAAAGATGGAATTCCAAGTTCAAAGCACACTCAAGAGATTGGGATATGTTGAGGTGGCGCTCTTATGCCTTGTTGGAGCCCTAGTCAGCATGGGTGCCCTAGTACATGTGTCACATTTTCGTTGGCCAGAATGTTGGTGATCTCACCTACCTCCTCATTAGGGTTTTTGTTGACCTAATTTGGGCCATTGATTCTTAGAATCAATCAGGGCCCTTCTTTGTACTCCTTGAGCCCTATATAAAGGGCTAGGTGCCTCATTTTTGAGGATTCATGATTCATAAGACATTAGACATAGGAGAGAGAGTAAAAAAAAGAAGAACAAGAGCAGTGGTTGCTGTTCATTACTGTAATACTCCATTTGAGAGCAATACAACTTCAAGACATTAGCGAATTGTTGAAAAGACATCTCCAAGTTAATACATAATCATTGACGTATGGTGTTTATGGCATTCTTTGGATGTGTTAGCATGGTTTTCTAGTTTTCTTGAAGCAAATCAGAAGCTCCATTGTTGCAGATCCGTTTTCTTAGTTTCAGTTTCATTTTCAATTTTCATTAATTAGATTGGTGGAAGATATTGCCATTGATGAATGTTGAAACCCCTTATGTTCATACCATTTGTGATTTGTGGCTTGCAAGTTGCAGTGCATGGTTAGCCTGAACTCTTTTAAAGCTTAACTTCGATTGCTTTTTTGCATATTTCATTTCCATGTTTTATGTATGAGTGATTTGAAAATCATCAGAAACACCTCAGAAGATTGCATCATCTTTGTGTAGTTGTTGTCTCATGACGAAGCAAAGCATGGTTGTGGTTTCACTAAGTCAATAGCATTCTTTGCATCAAAGTAGATTTATAAACCCTTTCCCCTTTTGCCTTTTCTGTTAAGTCTGTTTGAAGTAGTTCCATTCCTTCACACGTCCGAGGAGTAATGAATTTCACCCATGTCCATAAAGAAGGAGCAATTTAGTGTAAGTCCCTTTGTGATTACCAGCA
This sequence comes from Cunninghamia lanceolata, assembly GCA_027924645.1. Classification (NCBI taxonomy): domain Eukaryota; kingdom Viridiplantae; phylum Streptophyta; class Pinopsida; order Cupressales; family Cupressaceae; genus Cunninghamia; species Cunninghamia lanceolata. The sequence goes on from BSBN01000534.1 coordinate 27,649,032, forward strand.
AAATCACATCATTCCATTGAGTTTATCCATGTGCACGTCAAGACCTGACATTCAAGGAACCTTTGAGTAGTCTCACTTGATCACATAAGTTCAGCGTTTGAGATGCTTTGTTCAAGAGAGGATAGAGCACTTAGTGTTTTATTCTAAATGTTGCTGTTGTCATAAAAAATGCACCAATGGTGTCCTTGTTGATCCTGAGGATTTTGATATACTGGCAGACACCAACATTGATAATGATCATATAGAACAACTTAGGAGAGGCTTTGACCCAAGAGTTTCATCATTAGGACATGCAACCTTCTAGTGTCGCTCTCTTCGTAGCATGAAGACACATTGGCTACGTCTAATTTTTTGGAACTTTGCACTTAGTTTGTCGGTTGACTTTGTACAAAGTAGACTATAATTGAAATTTTCGAAACTGTTAGCATCTAGTTATTATTGTATGCACTATGATGTATGCATTATGCAATGCAATGTAATTAGTGATATAAATGATAAAAATCTATATTTCACAATGGATGGGGTACATTCTCAATGTTATTTGCTCTCCATATCTCTATGCTATTGAAATGCCTTTAAATTTTAAAAAATAGCAGTTTTTCTCTATTCTTTTACGTTTTTTTTTTAAATTTGATTTTTTGAAAAAATCTTATACTTTTGGTTTTCCGATTTTTTCCCCAAAAGATTTTTGCTGCTATGATTTTTCAGACTTAAAACCCTTGTGATTTTCCTCGCATAAAAATGTCGTGATTTACATAGAAACCCTTACGTGATTTTTCTTGCAAACTTTCATGATTTTTGCTAGAAAAAACCACACAATTCCAATGTGCCACTCTGATAAACCTCCTATTCACATGATCCATTGCTTTGGTACCATGTTTTTAAAAAAAATAGAACACAATATTATTATTCTATTAGATATCAGGATAATTATTACAAAGGGATTCAACTCCTTATATAGAGTCCAAGATGAAATGGATAAACATGACACTAGACTTGGATCCTAAAAAATAGCAACCTACAAATAGCAAACTAAAAATAATAAAATCACTTAAGTCACTAAGGTGACTTTATTACAAAGATAAGCCTTATCCTCTAATAGCTCAATCTTGTTATGAGCAAGGCCACATTTGTAGAGAGATTTCACAGGAAACCTACTTTGATACCATATTGAAATGGTTTTAGATTGCTCTCAAAAATATATTAATCAGTCATAACCACTCACATTTTCATTGCATTGTATTAGCATATAAAGCCTTCCTTTTCCGTACAAAACTAATTACTGGAAAATGACTTCCAAAACTAACATTATTAAATACTAACATCTATTTAATAATGTTAATTTATTATTTATTATCTCACACACTATGAAATGCACTAATTTCTGACACATGTCCATTATTATTGGTTTAAGTTGTCGGTCTTGGTACGGGAACGGGTATGCTAGTACTACATCCTCCCCACCTGCGTATGGGTTCGTATATGTATATTTATAATTTTTTTTGGGTAGGTGAGTTGCAGTTTGGGGAACCGCTCCCATAAAATAGAAAATAAAAATCAAGAATCGTGCATCAGACCCATAAACATGGGTGTATAAAAATTTGATAAAACTGTTTCTACTCCTAAATAGGCATCAACCCTATGAATAAGGGGTTGGCAAATTAACAAAACCCTTATCATTCTTTTCACTGTCATTCTTCTTAGATGATCTTAATATCATCTGATGTTTGTTGTTCTTTTGTGATGGAACCTTTTTCTTTGTTACCTCAATCCAATCTGTCCCAGAAGGGGAGGGTGAATGAGATCCAGTGCTTATTGAGTACATCACTTCGCTCCTTTGGGATTCTATGTTTTCCAATATCCCATCCTTAATGTTGTTTGTCTTTGCCATTGGCTCTTGAATTGAGTCATTGTTGTTAACTAGAGTTGTATTTGTTGAAGAGCGTCACTCTTCAGATGGAGGATCTTTGGCTTTTAAAAACAATTCTTTCATAATCAATTGTTTGCTTCCATTTTTTTGTCACCAATCTTCAAAGAGATCTTAGCCAGAAGTCTCTTGGAGAGATCCATTTCCATGCAAATCCTAGCGAAAGTTAAAACAATAAATGGATGTTAAAACAACTTTCCTTAATAGGATTATTGAGGAAGAAATGTATATAGAACAACATGAGGGCTTTGAGGTAAATGGGAAGGAATCCCATGTTTGTAGGCTTAAGAAAGCCTTGTATGGACTCAAACAGGCACCGAGAGCTTGGTATTCCAAGATCAATCAATATCTGCGAATAATGGGTTTCACCAAAAGTGAAGCATGTCCTAATCTAAATCATATAGCAAGTGGGTTAGAAATACTTATTTTGATATTGTATATAGATGATTTATTCATTATCGAATCGGAACAACTCATTGTAGGGTGCAAAGCAAAGTTAGCTGTTGAGTTTGAGATGGACATCGACCTAATGCATCACTTTTTGGGGTTACAGGTTTGGCAGAAACTTGGGGAGATTTTCCTTGGGTAAATATGTAGTTGAAATACTATAGCGATTCTAGATGGAGAATTGCAGACCCATGGCCACACCTATGATCACTAATTTAAAGAAGGTAACAACTTTAGATTCAGAGGTGATTGATCCCATGTTGTATAGGCAGTTGATAGGTTCCTTGATGTATGTGGTCAACACAAGACCGGATTTATGTTTTGTAGTGAACACTTGAGTCAGTTCATCGTGGAGCCTAGAAAGGAGCATTGGCTAGCAACAAAACATGTGCTCAAATATTTGAAGGGCACAATGGATTATGGTCTGAGGTATCTTGGAGATGGTGAATTGAAGTTGCAGGGGTATATAGATTTTGATTGGGCAAGCAGTGCAACAGACATGAAGAGCACCTCAGGGTGTTGCTTTAGCTTGGGTTCAAGAATGGTATCCTAGTTCAGCAAGAAGTAGACTTTTGTAGCACTTAGCACAATAGAGGCAAAGTATATGGCAGCTAGTACTGCAAGTTGTGAGGCCATCTAGCTTCACAAGTTACTTGTAGGATTATTCGATCAAGAGTTGGATCCCACGGTCATTTATTGTGATAATTAGAGTTGTGTCAAACTCTCGGAGAATCCAGTGTTTAATGATAGGTCCAAGCACATAGAGATTAGATATGGCTTCATTTGAGACAAGATCTAGAAGGGAGTAGTGAAGCTCCAGTACATTTCTATGGAGTAGCAGTTAGTTGATATTTTGACCAACCCCTTAGTAAAAGGAAAGTTTGAATCATTTAGAGACAAACTTGGATTGGTGCAGAATTCCTCCTCACTAAGAGGGAGCATTGAGTTTTTTAGCTCAGTTCGGAACTTCTACACAGGTTTAGTGTGAACGTGCATGTAGTTCGAGTTATTTATATTTTGTAATTCACTTTAGTGATTAAAGTGAAATCTTTTATTTAGTTAATTAAGTCTAATAAAGTGTGAAAGCACTAATGATTTAGACTTATCTATCAAGTCATCTCTTGCATGAGATAAGGTTGCTTTCTTTTGCTTTCTTTTTGAAAGATAATATCGCTTTATTGGAAGATTAAATTTTTAGTTGAATAGTATAAAGATAGATGCAAGATAGAAGTTAATTATTCAGATTGTCTTCCAAAGGACTAAAAGACTAAGTTTTTCGAAGGATGGACAACTGAATCGAACTCAGTAAAGTGTAATAATTTCGTGCAGCTGTGAGTAACATCAGTTATGGAGGTTGCCTTGTAAGTATCCAAAGGAATGTGAAGCAGGTTACAGGTGTAAATTGTTTGTACTTGTGTTAGTCATTTTTGCTGTTTAATTTCAATGATTTATATGTTTAATTCAATGTTGTTTATCATTAGGAAATTGTGCATCGAGATTGAAATTTGAACATTTCCTCTATTTTGTGTAAGGAACGACTATTTCAATCTATGTTACTAGAAACGTCATATTTTACCCTTGGAACAGGACTAGACGGGAGCGGGCTTGTGTTAGTTGTTTTCGTTGTTTAATTTCAATGATTTATATGTTTAATTCAATGTTGTTCATCATTAGGAAATTGTGCATCAAGATAGAAATTTGAACATTTCCTCTATTTTGCATAAGGAACGACTATTTCAATCTATGTTACTAGAAATGTCATTTTTTACCCTTGGAACGGGACTAGACGGGAGCGGGCTTGTGAGTGCGAATGAGACGGACATGGTATGCCATTGCTGCCTTGAGTACCCTGTGGGTATGTCTTGGCCTCCATTTTGCACAAGGAAGGACTATTTCAATCTATGTTATAGGAAACGTCACGTTTTACCCCTAGAATGGGGCCAGATGGGAGTGGATTTGAGAGTGGGCTCGAGAGGGCGAACAGGACAGCCAGGGCACACCCTTGCCGCACTGGGTACCCTGTGGCTACGTCCAGTTGGAATGGGACCAAATGGGAGTGGTAGGGGCATGCCTTGACTGTCCCGTGATGTGCCCGAGTGCTCCTAGTCGTGTCCTGTTGCGATTTAAAAAAACAATTTTTATACTCTAAAAACTACATTTTAAAAGCTTAAATAATAATATAAAAATTGCCGTACTCGCGTACCTAAATCCCGAGCCTGTTGTCGTACCCATACCAGCGACTTAGATTTCAATTAAATGATATTGCAAGTAGGATTCATGTTGGTGAATTAATTAGTAGAATATCCACATTAATTATGGATCATTAATGCTGAGAGGTGTAACTTATAGTGGCAGCAAGGGGTGGAGTGTAATGCCATGAGTGTATTAACAAAAACTATTAAACAATTGACATACCAAAATAATTAAAATACAAAACAAATAATAAAATGGACAATGGTCAACATTAATAATAAAAAGTTATATATATAGAAGTTTGAAAACTCTATAAAATTACCGTATTTTGTATTTGTGTGCATGCTTATTTTCATTCAACTATAGTGAATAAAATAATTTTAATGAAATAACTATATAGTTTAGTAAATAAAATAGTAAATAGTTATGCACTTTAAGAAAATAAAATAGTAGATAATACTTTTGAAATAATTATATGATTAAGTATGTTGTAAACATTTATATTAAATTTAGTTTTTTTATAATTTAGAAAAATAAAGTATATATTATTCATTTAAGTACATAGCTATTAAATAAAATAGTAAGTAAAACTTTAGATAATTTAAATACATTTGAGTACATAGTATAAGTAAGTAGATTTTAGGTACTTCATAAATAAAACAATAAGTTACATATAAATATACAATATGTACTGTACTTAAAAAAAAAATTAAAACAAAAGAATTTGGAAAATATACAACAGTAAAAGTAGTAAGTAATTAAAACAAAAAATTGAAATCACTGTGTAATTCAGTAAACAAAATATTAAATAGCTATGCACTATAGTAAAAAAAATATAGTAAGTGATATACTTTATAAATAAAATAGTAAGTAATACTTCTGAAATAACTATGTAATTAAATATGTAGTAAATAATTTGTAGAAAAATAAAATAGCTTTTCAAATAAAAATAAACAGTAGTCAATAAAACAGTTTTAAATATTAAATAAAACAGTAAGTAATAATATTGAAATAGCTATATAGATAATCATAAGATATTAGATATATAAATAAATGGTATATGATAATATGTAAATAAGAGCATAAGTTCAAATGGGGTGTGTGTAGGATATAAAAGAAAATAACTATAATTGCCGGAGAAGCAAGACCCATATGCTACTTAGACTCCTTTGGCTTTTGCTCAGATTTCTTTGATTGCTGCTTAGTTGAAGCCTCAAGCTGATCTAATAGGAAGCAGTTGTGATTTCTCCATTTAAACTCCTCAGAAGGTGACCCCTGTTTAGGAACCCATTTGTGCATCGATATCTTTTTACACTGAAAAGACCCTTGAAGGGTAGAGTAGATTGTTCTTTTGTGATCAATTTCATTACAGTGAAAGCATCTCATAGGTAGACCTTCAAAATCCACATAGTGTAATGAAGACCCCATGGAAGATTGCAAGTACAGAGCATATGGTACTGAATCAAAGAGATACACATACATATAGGCCCTAGCAGACTTGTTGAAGTCCAAAATTGAATCTGAATGCACAAAAATCCCACCTTCTCAGCCAACAATCTAACCATCTTGTCTGATTGACATATGAGAGGAAGGTTGTGGAACCGAATCCAAAAGGGGACCTTAGTGAATTGGAACTGATCAAGATCAACAAATGGTTGCCAAAGACTTAATATTAGTTTGGATCTACCATGAAATCAGGGTCCATTATTCCCAAAAAATCATGATCTGAAGCTGAAAGAAAACTGATGAGAAAGAAACCTTCTGGGGGAATGGAGATAGAGGAGTCCTCTATCTTAGTCTAGACCAATTCCATCCAACTGCTATCGTAAATAGCTCTTTGAAAGTAAAAATTAAGATAAAAATGTAGATAAATAAAATAGACTTTTAATAAAAGTTAAAATTTATAGGTCCATGAGTGTATGTAGTAAATAAAATAGCTCAAAATAACACATTTGATCTATTTGCAATGACTCCCTTTGCTCCACTCGGTGCACGAATTTGAATTATTATGGTGAGGTTAACTCAGTCACGGCCTCCCCTATAAAGAACTTCCTTTCTCCTCCCATGGGCAACGGCATTATAGATGTTCTCAAATCTTTTAAGTGGCATCTTGCATCTCAGCCCTCCTTAGGCCTGGGTGACACTCCTGCAAGCCCTGGATCTACTTTTCTCGTGACTCTTTAGGGTTTTGTTAACCTTGAGATCAAGGACAATGTAGCTGCCGAGAGATCAGCAAATCATTCTACCTTGTGCTCATACCTAGCGGCCCTCAAATTCATGACGGGTGATTGCCGTGATCTAAAGAAAAGTGTGCCAACTATGGTAGTGGGTCATCTTGCCTTTAATTGCTCTGAAAAAAAATATCATGGCTTCAATTGCTTGCAACAAAAACTTCCCTTCTAAACTGACATGGTGCAAAGGCTCAACATACCTTGCTCCTCCCAACAAAAGGGTTGAAGTCATTACCTTCCAGCAGCAGATCTAAAGAATCAAAAGTAGAACCCCAGCTCTTTGCCATGCAATTTGAATGACAAATCTTTGGGAAAAATCTCATTCTCTCACAAAGCAAACCTGATACCCAACAAAGTCCCTCAATCTTCTCCATGGGAAGTCGACCAAACTTCATTTCTGGGGTGGAGGACCCTCTCTATCCTCCATCGGATTGTGGATAGCCCTCAGAGGATCGTGATGATAAGTTTTTAAGTCAAATGGATGACGATTCATAGAAAAAAAGCTTCCTCCGAGATTAAAGGTTTAAAACCAACAATAGGCTTAGGAATTTTGGTAGAAGGTCCCAATGTTCATGGAGGTTGAACCATAATGTGTAATTTTGCATATATTTTTATACAAATGGGTGCAGACCCCAAGTCTGCATCTTATCTATAAAAAATAAAGCTTTGAAATCACTTTTGATTTAGTTTTCACCAAATATCTATGATATAATTTATCACCAATAAAAAAACTGCTATCCTAAACCGAAAGAACCTTTATTTAATATATTAATAGGTTTTAGTTGTTTTCATGTCTTTCATCCAGAGTATTTGTTCTTTACAAAATGGGAAGGAGGAGCAAATTACATAGCCTCCCCAACCCTAACCCTTTCACCCCAAGTTAAAATTCTAATTTGGTATTTCTTCTAAAGAATCTTGTTCGTCATCAACACAACATGCTCTTTCTTTAACCATAGTAGAACGAGAGAGCTTCAGATTGACAAATGCAACAATCTCTTGCAGTCCCTTGGATAAAAATTTACCTTGCTTCTCCAAAATCTGGTGCAAGTGTTGCAGAATTGTCTAGTAGTTGAAACTTTCCTGCTCTTGAGCTTCCTTTATGTCTCCCTTCAATAAGAAAGTTGATGGTGCTGTGGAGGGTATAGTAGCACAACTCCATGGAGGGCATACCAGCACAACCCAAACTCTGTTCTACGTCAAATACATTGCGGCATCCCAAAGATTACTTTGGGTCTATTAGGAGGTCCTCCATGGAAGCCTTAATATTCATTGAAGATTTCACATCCATTTCCTTTGCAAGCACCTACATTCGTAGCATCCATATTCTCGTTGTAGGGTTTGTAATCTACTTGGATGTGTATTCTGTAATCTCCTTGGATATGTTTGTTTAATATAGACAAAAAAATTGGAAGCAAAATTTAAAGTTATTGCTCTATTATTTGTGAAAGGAAAATGATTGATTCATTAAAACAATGTTTTGGCTCTGAATTAACATTTTACATGATAAGTAGGAGGTATTTTTCGCAGCATGTCAAGTTATGATATTTTATTTCAGGGTTTAACTGCGTAGTTTTTGAGTGAAACACAGGACCCATATTTCATGAGTACTGGTTCACATGAACCCATCTCTCATGTTAATGAATGGTCCACTTAGCACTCATTGCATCTAGGTGATGCACACAATATCATAACATTTTACATGCTACAATTGTAAATGCTACTAGCATAGATATCTTAAATACATCTATCTAAAAAGACATTGAGAGATATCAATCTTGAGGTGCCTATATTGAGAGATATTAGTCTCGAGGTGTCTATCTATCATAAATAATGATATCAATTTTGAGGCGCCTGTCTAACATAAATAACAATGTCAATATAGGTGCCTTGAGAGTGATATCTCTCGGTGTCTTTTAGATAGATGTATTGAAGATATCTATGCTAGTGTATTTTGAGAAGCCTCAAAAAATTAATTTGTTTTGTGGATTGAGGGAGAAGCTCAAAAAGCTGGAGCAACATTTTTGAGAAGTTGATGCTTGGATAGAAGTCAATAAAACACTTTATAGAGTGCAATCCTGAATCACAGTCATAACAGTGTTTTGGATTCCGGCATGCTTAATGCTGCCTCTTTGAAGCATTTCAAAACTTGGAGAAAACCATCTCTTATGGAGAGATTTAAACATCCTCCTTTTGACAATTTTGTGCTAAAATGAAGGCGTTTTCCTATCTTGATTTGAACAAATAATAATACAAATTCCAGTGGAAGGTATGGGACATGATTCTTTTGTAAGCTAGATTGCTATGGTCAATTGTATCCAAAACAAAGGAATTAGTGACTGCAAGAGAGCCCATTGGCTTCTCATTTCTCTTGGTCTTTTGTAAGCTCAATATTTAATAATTTGAAGGTGAAGTGCATACTTGTGATTGGTTTCTTTCCTGTTTCTAAAATCATTAATTTTACTTTCTGAGAAATAAATTTCTTAAGGTAAATGACTGGATTTCTATATATCGTTTTACTGGATGCCATGCTTCTATTTTGTGTTTGCAATGAAATTGTTTTGATTTTTCTTAGCTTAAGTTGTATTATAGTCAGGACTGGCTAGCCACGTTTTCTTTCAACTGTTAGCTATAAAACGATTTATGGTAGTAAGTTGTTGGATAAATAATCTATTTAGGTGGCCTTTTCAATAACACAATACGGCTTTGGAGAGGGTGCTGCATGTGAAAATTTTTATTGTTCAATTGATATGTCCATCATATAGCTCTAAGGTTAAAGCACCTAAACCTTATTTAATGTTCTTGTTCTATATACATGAATTATGAGTTGTGCTCATACAGCGCTTCTGCTTGACAATGACATTGCCATCTTTCAAGGCATGATTTAGCATGGGTTTTTTTGTAGGTATACTCTATCAGCTGCAACTACCTTTATGGCAAAAAAGAGATTGCAGAAAAAAACATTTCGTAAATAAGACGGGTTGTTGTTTGAAGAACTTATTTTGAGATCCTTCTGCAGAGATTATTTTAATAATTTGGCGAGCACTATTGTTGTCTGTTTCAACATTATGGTGTAGAAAATTCAAATGTTTGAGCATATGCTCTTAAGCAGGCAGAGATTGCAGATTTTCTGTGATTTTTCATATGTGAGAGCGTCTTTCAATATCCATCTCATTGCATATACAGTACATAATTATTTTGACTCATCAAATTTTGTTCTATGTACAGAAGTAGTGCTTAAACTTTGTTTTTCTATTTTTAAGTCTCTTGAGGTAGAGCAAGCCAAGTCTTTACCGCACAGAAGTGCTTCAGCAATCTGTGTTTGGTTTTGAAAACCATCTCGAATATTCCTTGTATCAAATATGAACTGTTTTTGTGATGGGTTTGGGAATTTGACCTTTAATATAATGGTCGTTGTTATCTCATGTTTTCAGTAACATTTTGTGGAGGCCTCACGTTGCTTTCATGCACTACATAATTTGAAGTAATGTTTGATCTTGGAGTTCCTACTCTGACAAATTGCTTGTCAAAACCTTGAAAGTCATAAAAACCAGTTCTTTCCTCGTGCAAAAATTGGTGAGTATTTTTTTGGCTAAGGGCACTTGCTGGAAATTGAACAGAAGCAGACTTCAGCATCATGGTTCGCGGAACCAGAAACTAGCTTACATATAGCCTTTGTAAACAATGTCTGTTTTTATACTTAAAAGTATTAGCTTAAAAACTTTAAATATATGCGGGATTGGGATAGAGTATGATTTATTAAAAATCTTATGGGAAGTATTAAGAATTGATTATAGTAAGCTGGTCATGAAATTTTTGTAGGTAATTCTCCCATTCCATTATATGGTATTGGAGATTCCATTGATTCCATTCGGTTAGAATTATAGTGTGATTGTTGCAGAACAACATTGTCACTGTTTTCCAAATTAACAGACTGGAACAAGTGATTCATTACAATGCCTGTGTTGATCTCTATGTTAATCATTGGAACTTGATTAAACGTTTAATATCAGCAATGATAGTTCTTGATACGAGAAAGTAATCTTATTAGTCTTTTAATTAATTGATGATTGATAACAATCAACAGAAACTGTCAATTGATTTAGATTTAAACCATAAAGCCTGCTGCATTATATTCGCTTCTTTATCCAGTTTGATAAGGAAATGCAATTATTGTTTGAACAAAGTGGAAGAGTCCCAGTCCCAATTGCACAATATTTGATGTTAATGAAGTTTTGATGTCAATTATAAAACCTAGAGTAGGGAAGAGGACACATGCAAACAAAGCTCTTTTTATGAGCTTGGAGAGCCCTCTGCCAGCCAGAGATGGAAATAGATTGGTTGGCCCAGATCCCTTGGTGGTTATTTTTGAGTTTTGCTTATAACTTCATTCCTTCATCCTTGGTGACTGCAACACATCTGTAGATATTGATTGAATAAGGTCCAGAATGAAATTGTTCCAAACATGGACAACTTTTCATAGAACAATCTCTGATTAATTTATAAATATAAATATTGAACACAACATATACACACACTTGTCTTGAGTTTTTAATTAAAATTAGAATTCCTGAATAGATCCCTAGCTAGATTTAATCTAAGGCCAAACTCTAGGAGGCATCATATGAATATGTGCCAAACATGAGTTTAATTGAGTTTTTAAAATTGAAATTTTACTTATTAGAAGTTAGAATTTTCAAATAGATCCCTAGGTAAATCTAATCCAAGGCCAAACTCAAGTGGGCACCATGGTGTATATAATTTTCATTTACATAAATTGTTTTTAGATATGGTCCAAAGATGAGTTTACATGTGTAGTTGGAAGATTGTATAGTGAAAAAAGTTAGATATAGTTGAAAATTTACATTAGCTTCACTATCTAGATGGGTATAAGCTTAAGTTAGTAGTCAGAGTTTGGGACACAAAATTGTATGGAGGAGCTAGAAGCAGAAGTTGAGAACTCACTCTCCCAATTTAATGTATACAAGCATAAATATGCTTTTTCCCTAGTGCAAGGTACACAAGGATCACTGTGTTATATTTGGAGTTGCTAAAACCTGATTTTATTCTTATAATTCTTCCAACTACATCTAATCACAAGATTACTCTTATAAGTCCCAGTGAAATAAAGTATGAAGAAAGAGGCAAGGACACCAAGATCAAAACCTCATCTCTTTCTTATGTTTACTCTTATATCCAATAATCTAGGAAAAGAACATTTTTACATTAACTATGAAATAATTATGTTGCAAAGAGATCTATTAAGTCTAGTTAAATTGGTTTACAGTGTACGGAAATTTGCAACTATTTTGAAATTACTTGGATAAAATTGATTTTGTTGATATGAATTTCATTATTACAATTTATTTTTATATCCCGAGTTCTTTTGTACATTTCCTATATTTGAGAAATTATTAAAATTTATATACTTTTTATTGAAAAAAAAACAGCAATTTTCAGAACATTGTCATTTCATATATTAAAATAATAATATGATGAATTTGCTGTCTTTAATCTTTTGAAGGAAAGGAGTTAGTAAACCCAACCACATGTGACTAACCATTAGTGTAGGCTCTATTGTTCATTCTTCAAGGATTCTATTATGTTATCTTGAAGGCCTTGTACAATCGCAACACCATCTTTAGTGACTACTATGATAAGAGCCACTAATTAGTGCATGCTTTATTGTTTATTTCTTTGAGCGTTCTATTACCTTGGAGCTCTTGAGCAATTGGAATCACTTTTTTCAACAAGAATCAATAATACTTGTATACTTAATTATCAATAATACTTGTATACTTAATTATTATTGCCTTTTTTTGGGTTAAAATAGAGACAAGGATATTGCATTGACTCTATTTATTCACATACTATTTAACATGTAAATTTACACACTATTTTGTGGGGGTGAAAAATAGACTTCTAATTTTGTAAGCATAAATTGAACATTACAATCCATTAATAACCATTAAAATAATTATAATATTTTATAAATTGAAGAGCTTTCGGTGGAATTTCTTGGCTTAGTATTGATGGGGTCTTTTCGATAGCTGGAGAAAAGGGTTCTTATTTTGGCAAACGAAGTCCAGGCCCCATGTTATGTAACAACAATGGGTTATGGTTATCTTGAGGAAGGTGCCAGCGGCCGTGCGTTGGATTTTGTTTGGCAAACTTCCAATTCGGTGGCCCCTTTTCATCGATTCCACAAAAATGGACAAAGCTAAGCAGGTGGCCAAGTTCCTCCATGTAGCTTGCTTTGGAGGTACAGTCGATGTTGATTATGAAACATGCCTAAATTTGATGGCCGTATGGGTGTATTTAGGCATTCTTATTGTAAAATACAATTTTAAATTTTAAAGACTACGAAGAAGGAGATTTTGGAGAGACTGTTAAATTTTGTATAATATATCTTTAATTAATAAGATATGTTTTAATATTTCAGAGACAACTTTGATTGGATAAGTGTCACAAAAAGTTGCTTGACAAAAGGTCAACCATCAAATTTAGGTCCATAATAAGTTTTCTGTATTCCCATTTTGTCTTTTAGTGAAATTTTAATATGGTTAGGGGAGAGGAACCAGTAGTTGAACACCCTAATTTTGTGCCTCTCAAAATCATACATGGCAATTTCAAATTACTCCGAAATTTTTACAGCAGCTTACTTGGCAAGGCCCCCCACCCTTATAACTAGGGTGTCAGGGCCACATCATCAAATATGATGCCATATCAACATGCTTTTTGTTGAGGTGTCCAAAAAGACAAAAAAAAGATTGGACCAATAATTGTGCATTAAGTCATGTTTTGTTGGTGTGCCGATGTGGCATCACATAATTTGTTGCTTTTTAGAAATTTTATTCAATTATATGTACTTATGTTCAACATTTGGTCATTTTTTATTTACATTTGGAATAATCATTTACAAAGCTCCTATACCCACATGTACTAGCTTGTATACCCACATGTACTAGCTCGTATACCCACAAGTACAATAACAACAATTGGACCCTGTTAAACTACTAGCTACTCTCCCCTAATAGCTCTGTCTATTTTTGTCCTCGACTTCCCATTTTGCGTCTCGAGGATTGGCTTTATAGACGGTTAGGTTTGCTTCTTGCCCTTTTGGTGTGTAGTCCCACATAGGCAAGCAAGCTAAAAAAAACTTTGTAAATCTTCTTCAATATCAATAGCCTTTGCCCTTATTGATTATTTTTTTTTCATACATGTGGTATGTATTTACATATTTATATATACATGTACATATGTGTATATATGATCCTAAAAATTGGTTCTTAAGTTAATTGGATTGTTGGGGCGATAATGTTCCACCTTGTTGGAGTGTCGATGAAGAGTTAGGAGAGTGAATTTGTCAATGTATTGGCAAAAAGGGATTGAGATAATCATTGAGGATGATTAGGGATGAAATGGGACATATTGAAAAAGTCTTCTATCAAAGTTGCAAACCTCAAAATGCTTTGGAAAAGTTACTTTGGTGAGTTTATTGCTAGCAGCAAGGGATGCACACAATGTTCACCATGATGCACTCGTTGACAACTAAAAAACTCTTATTGATGAAAACGATGAACTTGTTTTGATATAGAAAGTGAGTGAATACAAAGAGTTTTAGTATTTGATCTTCCATCTAGTTGATTGGTTTTTCAATATATTGAGTTTGGGAAGCTATAGGAAGGTCATATGTTGTTTTTCCACATTGGGGAAGTGGTTGGCTCTCATTCTATGGTGATTGTAGTGCATCTTCATGCTTGTTGCAAGTATGAATACAATTTTGGGTGAGGTGAGAGTGTGGTGTAGACATAATAAAAGTTTTAGAATTGTTGTGTGGGCTCATTGATGCCATATGGGCATTGTAAAAATCTATAATTAACCTATTGATAGTGGAACAAAGGGTATTTGCTCTCTAGAGCTAGAGTTTTTTACCCTATGTTGTGTTTTCTCTACAACAAGTTGTTTGTTTAGTTTGTTGATTATTTGTCTATTATTTCCTCATTTATTGAGAATATCTCTGTATGTCCTTGATTTACACATGTTCTTATTGGTGTGACATCCATTGTAAGTCATTTAAAGTGCATTTTAAGGGTTTTGTTGGTGTTATTTTCATTGAATATCTATTTGTTAATATTAGAGTGAGATGCGACCTCCATGTTTAGAAATTAAGTGGTACTAGAGCAATTGTTTCTTTTGAAAAACATGCATTTGGATAGTGTGCAAATGTATGCCATCTACAAGGTCAAGTGGCAATTGAGATTTGCTATCATTTTAGTCCAAATCAAATTGAGAGAGTGGTTAAGAAGAGTAAGAAAGGAAAAACAAGATGATGGGGAAGTTGGGTTTCAAAAACTTGAAGATGTTCCTTGGATTCAAAGTGTTGAGGAGAAGTTGGATAGATTAGAGAGCATGATGCTGGTCCTAATCTCCACAATGAGAATCTTGAAGGAGAACATGAAATAAAGAGAACTAGAAAGAGTACAGATGGTTCAAGGTGAGTCCTCTAAGGGAAAGTTCTTCAAGGCAAAGGCAAAAACCGATATACAACCCTATGATGGTGAGATTAGCACTAAGAATTTGGGCCAATGCATGTTTGAAATGGAGGTATGCTTCAATATTCCTTAGTTATCCCCACATCAACATATTTCTTTTGCAAGGTTAAAGCTTTTCGAGCATGCTTTAACTTGGTATGAGAGCTATGCACATTAATTGGAAATTAGAAAAGTGCCGCTAATTTCAAAGTGTAAATACTTTAAGGGGCTCCTCCATAAGCAATTTTATCCTATATGCCACAATGAAGAGTGAGTGATGCAATGACATTGCTTGAGACAAAGGCAATCACAAACATGCAAACCTACACAAGTGAGTTCAGGACGAGGGTAGTCCAAAAGGGCGAAGATATAATGGATAGAGAAGTGCTCATGAAATATGTTGGAAGACTATTTGGTCACTTGAAGACACATCCTCATGGCCAAGCCCCAAGATATAGATAAGGTATATGTTAACCATAATATGGTTGCATGCTAAAGTCAATAGCTAAGCATTTAAATTGTTAACACATTGACATATTCCTGTCTCACCTAAAGCAAGTTGTGGCATGTACCTTCTGCTAAGTTCACAATACACTTTACTCACATATCTTAGAACCATAGACAAGATGTGCATGGAAAGCACAAACTTCTCTTTATTGATTAAATATCCAAAACATAGCTGTAAATCTCTATATATCTATCTTTCTTATTCTCCTTTATCAATGTTTCTATTTATCCTCTCCCTTTACAATTGTAAGATTATATATAGGTGCTTATCCCCTAGCGATGCGTAATCTATATGGTTATGCATATTTTGCAAGTAAGGCTTTAAGCTAATTGCAAGTTGCATGTTCATTTTATCCTAAATACATTTTATGCATTATTAATTATAACCATACTTATGCATGCTTACCAAGTCATGCATTCCTATGTATAGCCATCCACTAAATGTAGCACAAATACAAACTACTATACACTGGCAGCCTGGCACCAACATTCTCGAGAGACAATCACAAATAATTAAAAAATGGCGCAATCAAAACTCAAAATTCATCCTCTTGGACCTTCCTCTTGATCCAGCACTTGGTCAATTCCATGCACAAGTTTTGACGCATCTCTACAAATCTGGGGTAGAAACTTATTATTCCAATGTGCAAGGCTTGTTGTCAAATACTCGTTGACACCTGTAACTACTGCAAAAAGTCCATTATCCAGTGTTGCTAATTTTGCAAGCTACTGTTTTAGCTACTTCAACGTTGCTTGGAACTTAACAAAAGCTCTAATTATAAGTGGAAATTGAGAAATTGATTGAGAATTCACCTAAGTGAGGAATTTTGCGTGTTTGTAATGTCCCTTTTCTAGTGGAAACACTTAAAAACCTGAATCTACGTTCAGAGTGATTCTCAAATAGACATTAGAAACATTAGAGATCAATAAATTTTAGTGATAATATTGAATAAGATCAAAGATAATATAAATATTTTATTCTTGACAAGGATTACTCATTTCGTTCTTGTCATTCATGACCATTCTATATTATATTCCATGGATATTAAACATATTTTAAGATCCATATCTTCCTCTCTTATTCTTCATCAAGGAATTAGGTTTTATATCTTCATCAAGGAATTAGGTTTTACATGACTAGGGTGCATGGAAACCATCCCTGAACCCAGCTTAAAGAAACTTAATCCCTAGCCCTTGGGTCTATACACGGAGTCTCGGATCCAGCTTCAAAAAACTTAGTCCCTAACCCTTGGGGTCTATACACGGAGTCTCGGATCCAGCCTCAGGAACTGTGTCCCAGCCATTGGGATCAATACGAGATCTCTGAACCCAACATCAGGAACTATATTCCAGCCATTGGGATCAATACGAGATCTCTGGACCCAACATCAGGAACTATATCCCAGCCATTGGGGTCTATAGAATGAATGGAATTACTCCGCCTTTCCCTACATTACCCATCATTCCTTTAAGGACAAAACGATATAGGTGATATGATCTCTTACGTTAATATCCCGTGTATTATAGATGATATTAATCATAAATATTTATCATAAGCATGGATAGAATCATTCTTATCATAATTTGGAATATCATTGTGAAATATCCTTGATTTCATTGCCTTTCCAATGGACGCCTCCTTTCCAATGGATGCCTCTTCTCATGGAACCGCTGACTCTAGAAGGGATGTTACTCTTAATGATTATTAATTTATATTCCTTATCAGCGCTGGCTTAATGCTTATAATCGTTGTTTTTAATAGTTATGGCCAGCTTATGAACAATCCCAGCCTCTAAGTCTTATCTTCTTAATATTCTTAGTAGAATATATCTGCTTCCTAATATATGTCATTTATAAAGCCACTCATAATATTAGGATTATATTATGATAATTTAAATTACCAATATTTATATTGATATTTATATCAATATTTATATTTATAATATATTTATTATATTATTATAATAAATGATAATAATATTTCTTATTTATATATTTATAATAATATTTATATTATTATTTAAATATATAAATATATTTATTAGTATATTATATTGTAATTATAATAATAATATCAAAATTGATATATTATTTTTGTATTTTATATTATCATTTATAAATACCATAAATATAAAATATTTATAAAATAATACTATTTAATATTATTGTTTATATACACGATTGATGATGACAAACACCATATTTGACGGAAATGACTTTTCCGCCTTTATCATGGCGTTTAAATTTTTAATTTTGAACAATGCCTTAATATCAGGACATCACATTGTTGCTTGTGCATAATTCACCTAAGTGGAAATTTTGCTGATTAATGATCTCGGGTTGGGCATCAAAGATATCTACACAACCCAATTAAAACTTAAACTTATTGTACTTAGTATTCAATTAGGCTAGGTGCACTATTAATCAATCACACCAATATCTAGATGTTTTTGATTATGATAAGTAGCTTACAAGGGGTTGAACCCTTTACAATCAAGGTCTCTAGGGTAGAACAAAACATGACAGACACAACAACACAATAGCAACCAAGCTACAAGAAATCAACAACCCAAAGGGCAACCCAAACAGTGCATAGGACGCACACTAACAGCAGAAAAAACCAAACAGGGGATCTAAACAACAGTAGATCTTGCACTAGCAAACCTAACTCCCTTAGTCCTAGGGCGCAAATTCGCGACAGATTTGGGGAGCCCTTTCTTTCTATGCTGGACCACAGTCCAAGAAACCTCCGAGTCAAAGTCCTCAGAGTGTGGTGAGAGAGGGGTCCTCCATTGCTGCTATAGCCCAAGAAGGTGCATACAAAGAGACCAAACTAGAAGTAGGCACAACCGAATGAGTGATTGGAGTAGTCGAAGAAGAAGCCTGGCCATGAACATGAGCTAGAGAAATTGCCGATGTCGAGGCCTCGACACGATCGGACAAATCAACAGCCATATTCCCCGCCACATCCTTTGGTATTGTAGGAGGAACATGCAAGGTATCCTGGGGACAGTCGTCTCCCTGAGAGGAGCCATCATCCAGAGAATCACAAATAGTCAAGTGATCCATGAGTGCATTCTTCCACCAAGTTGCCGCACTCTTGCGGTGAGAGTGAGGACAACCTGAGGCCAAGTGACCAATAGAAAAACATCTTCTGCATCTAAAAGGAAGGGCCTCATAATCAAGTTGTGTCCAAGGCCTTTCCCCTACCATCATCACAACATCTCCATGAAGGGGCTTGGAGATGTCAAGATCAACTAAGATTCGTGCAATCGTAGTATGCCCCATATCTGAGGTATTAGAATCTACCTTCAAGAAACAACCAATCTCTAGATGTTGCTGCCATGCTATGTGTGGATGTAATTGACTTTAACATAGTCTTCAATTAAATGCTCAATGGAATTGATGGTTATGGTGGCCTTAGAGATGCACACATCAAATTCTCCTTTGGCCTTGGCTAGTTCATCCTCCCAATGTTTACATGCTACAACTCCTTTTGATGCTCTTCTTCTTTCAAAACTTTCATGCATTCTTTTACCTATTTCCTCTATTTCTTCTTCTTGAGTCTTTCTCTCTTCTGTAGCTTTGCACTTCCTTTCATCTTCCTCTTTTTGTCTCCTTTCCTCTTCATTTTTGGCCACTTCTACTTTTGTGTGTTCCTTCTCTTAGGCCATCCAAGGATCTTCCTCATCCAATTCCTACAAACACCGCTCCAAATCCTTGCATGTAAATAGTGGTACTAGTAACAACTTAACCAATAGCTTGAAAGTGCCAAGGTGTTCCTTGAGACCTTCATCTAGACCCACAAGCTATTTGTGAAGTGTTGCATCATTCAATACTTTGGGGCGAGTTGTAATGATCTTATCCTATAATCTATGTAAATATTGGCTTCCTTGAAGCATACATTGAGTTATTTCTTCTCTAGTTCACATTAGTGCTTTGATTGTTGGCATCTGAGTTGGTTGAGTGGGCAACATTCTTTGATATCTAGAAGTATAAGTCATTGACTTGGTTAAACGTGAATTTTTGATATGCATGCACCTTAAATTCTACCTATAGTCAACCCATCTTTTATGCTTGTTGCCCAAGTTGATTTGCATTGCTAGAAATGATGTTAAGTAGTTACTTGATTGCCTTTAGAGAAGCCAAAATACCAGGTATCTTCATTCTAGCAAAGTCATTGTCTGAATACTTTTTCACAAAATGCACATGTTGAGATCCATTAGTTTAAGATGCATCAATGATTCTAGGGCTTGACATTGATATTGAGTGTCATAGATATGCAACCCACTAGCCAAAATCTTCCTATACACCTTGTTTGCATGCGACTCCAATCAAGTAAGACTAGGCTATACATTTTCTATTTGATCCTTGCCTGTAGAATTTTGTGCTTCAAAATCCTTTGTTGATATAGTTGGTGGCAATTGCACTGGCACATGCTATTGTGTTTAACTTTGATCCTATCGTACAACTTGAGGTGCTTGAGAAATTTGAGATGGTGGTGTAGCTCGTTGTGGTGTTGTGTATGTTTGAAATGCTTGCATTGGAGATTGAACAACTAGATTGAGAGTTCATGCTCGGTTTGGAATTGGCTTAGGAACAAAGGGAGGTACTTGCTATGTAGTAGCTCATCGTTGTTTTGTACTTTCTTCTCATATCTCGATTCCTTTGGTACATGGCCTTTTCACCTGCTTTAGAGGGGAAGTAGTCATCTTGTACTTGCCGTTATCGACCATATCTGGTTCTGATTGTGTGCCCTCTTTGATTTTTGGAGGGTGTGTTGGGCTTGGACTATCATCATCTTCATCATCCTCAACATAGTCTTCTACTTATTTTGCTCATATGGGAAACATCACCACAAGTGTGCACAACAAGAACAAAAGTATAGTTAACAAATAGCGCCTCTTGGATTCCACATCCTCTAAACTAATAACATCCGGTGAAGTGTTTGCCTAATGGCAGGGATAACTTTAAGGAACCCCCCTAAGAAAACCTATAAAATCCTGCGAATCCTAGCTAAGTGCTATAATTTCCTGGCGAATCTTTCTTTTTTTGTGAAAGAACTATTAATTTTCCTGGCGAATCTATGCACATTATAAAAAAAATTGTAAAATTGTGGCAAATCCTAGTGAAAACTCACTATAAAAATAAAATCAATGGTGAACCTTAACAAATAATTACTAAAGAAATTAATTATAATGATGAATCCTTGTTTTAAAATATTGCATATTTGGTCGACGCAATCCCCCATATATTCTTTTTTTTTTTTAATATTGAAGCAGGGGCCCAGGGGTGACAGTCACTAGTGGGGTCAAGGGGCAGTGCCCCTTGTGGGGGTCAAGGGGGTAATGCCCCCTTGCGGGGGACGAGGGGGCAGCACAAATTCACTATCCAAAATGCATTGGATTAATTATTTTTTAAATGTTTCACTTTAAAAATAGACTAAAATAAAACGAATTCTCGCCATTGATTAACATTTTGATTAGACGGATGTTATTGAATTCCGTGACCCTCTTAACATGTGCCTTTTAAAAGGCTTGCTGGGGCCCGAAATTTATTTTGGGCCACATGATCATAATCTAATCGTGTGGCCCAAAACAAATTTTGGGCCCCAATAAGCCTTTTAAAAGGCACATGCTAAAAGGGTTGTGGAATTTGACCACAATCGTTTGATTAAAATGATAATCCACAATAATGAGTCAAAGACATATTCAAAGTGAAATTAACCCTAAAGTACATAGGATAATTTATTAATAATGGTGATATTACCCTAAAAGTAATGAAAATAATATAATATTAATGGCGAATCCAACTAAGATTTATAATTATATAAAAAACTATTGGCAAATCAGCTCTAACGAAGCATAATTTACTAGGTGAAACAATTTAATTTATTGGTTTAAAAAAACAATTCTCTGGTGATTTAACCAAGAATTTTTTTTTGTAAAAATTGAGCGATTTAGCCCCTCGCTGGTTGCAATATATTCACCAAATTTGAATTTCTAGATTTGAACTATTCACCAATTGCTGAAGATTCGCCACTAAAAAAATCCCTGCCTCATTCTTGGATGAGATACCCATGAAATGGACCTTGGAGAAATATCGAAAGAACTCAAACATAAATGTTGGAAACTATTGCAACACCTCATGTCAACATCTCCATTAATCTACATATTATAGTTTAAGGGCTTTGGTCCATGTTTGCATTACTTCTATGTTCATGGCTATTTTAAATGCATCATGGGACATGCACATTAGGTGCTTGAATTGCCTAATAGGAAGAAGGCGAGGCTTTCTTACTTTCTCGCTTGTCAAGGGCTGTGAACATACAAATTGTGCAAAATTGGTAAAGACCCAAAATAAAAGTTTACACCCTCCTACTAAGAGGGTGACATTTCCACTATATCATTTGCTAGGTATGTATAGTAATCAAACTTCGCATGGTGATGAGCGATCTCATAACCTCCATATGCTGATCCTTTTGGAATTTAGCCTCCTTGTGCCTTGCAAACAATGTCAAACCTATGTAGGCACATGTAGCCCTAATCTTAGGGTTTGAGATACAATCTACCATAAACCTTTTTGTTCCTCGATGACTCTCCACTAATTGTTGAACATTGTTCCCCTTGGGTGGGGTTTTCATGACTTTCTCTAAGCCTTCATAAGACTCCACCTTGGGGTGCATCATTTTATTACAATTTAGACCAATCAACTAAAAAATGGTCTTGGGGTTAATGGCTATCTACACACCCTCTTGTACATTCAAAATGCCTTCCCAGAGATCACACTATCCATTCAGTTCCACAAGGTGCATAGCATAAAATGTCGCTCTTAGCACCCCTACATTGAATAAAATTAATGCTTTTTGCAACATTGCATTTGTTGGAACCATGAGAAAATTTTTAAGAGTTTAGAGAAATTGAGAGGCTTTTGTAGATTAGCCTAATTCCCTTTGGCACCCCTTATAGTGAATCACATGCTTGAGGTGGGGACCCTTGTGGCTAGTGTTCTAGTTTTGATTTAGGTTGACATCCCCCTGAGGCATGTTGCAATGGGATTCTTACTCCTGAATTATCTTCAGACATAAGGCAATCTTCAACTTCCTTGGGTCTTTGGTCTCCCTCCTATCGGGAGACATCTCTAGTGGAGGCAACATTAGAGGATATCCCCTCTCCTAAATATGAGGACCTTGTTAATGATTTAACTTGGACGATGCTCCAAAGAAGGAAAAAAGGGCACCCCAAAATTGTATGATTCCCATAACCGAGTCAAGGGGGTGAGGATCTCTAGGATTGGGTCAGGAGCTGTATAGCTTTCTGACCTAATTTTTATTTGTTTTGTTGGTTTGTAGTTCTTTTTGATAGCATGGCTATTGTCTTGTTGTGTTTCAACTTCTCTTGGCCATTGCTTTTCTTTGCAAAAGGTTTTAGGTCCTTTCAAAACCTGTTTACCCTTTAATGAAAAACTATAGATTTAGATGAAACATTTATAGGTGCCATGGTTTGAGAGCAATCCAAGTGCCTAAAGATCTTCAATAATCAAGATTTGGTGATACTCTTGGTCTAAATTGCTTTCAAAAGAATTTCAATCACCTGGCAACTCTACTGGTATGAGCCCATTTCTCAAAAGGGCAGATCTGTTTGCTCTTTTTCCCATATTGTTTGAATGATTTATGTTTCTCTTCATGCTATATTATGTCAAACTACTATGAAAGCTATGAATATCAACACCCACATGATGCTTATTCCTCTCCATCTTGTCAAAGTCCTCATCGTTGGCCTCCATATCAGCTATTTTAGGCCCAAGATACCTCTGGTTTTATGTCGTATGGCTCTGGTTCAGCAGAATATTAGCATCCTTACAACGCTTACCTCCCACCCACCCCTACTCAGTCTTCTTGGCAACCTAATAATGCTTATTATCAACCCCAAGAAGATTGCTTTGATCCTAGCTAGTGTAGGTACCCATCTAGTAAGTTCTAAGATGTTGACAATGTGAATATTGATGCATTCAAAGATCTTACATGCATGTTCCTAGAGATTAATAGATGTTTGGATGATATGAAAAGGAAAAGATGATATAATTAGCCTCAATGGGATTGTAGTCTTAACATTAGAAGCATTACTGATCTGAATGAGGCAATCCTAGGCTGCCAGAGGTAATGGGATGAGTTTCAAGAAATGATAGAGTGTAACCAGCAGAAGGAGACACAAGAAAGTGTTTTTCAAGAAAACCTTGCTATGCAGATTGTAGCTCAAGAAGAACAGATGACGCAAGTGATTCATTCTGTGCCTTCTTTTCCCAAATTTAAAACTCCCTCTTCTACCACTACAAATCAACTTACAACAGAGCAGCCTTGATGTCATAATTTCCCAAGTTTCAGAAGCTCTCTCCCTCTACAAGACCTTGTTCTTGTGCAAACTCAGTTTATCACTCCCCACGAACAAATTCCTTAAGACCCCTCTCACTTCCAGGGAATTCAAGGAAATATTTAGGCCTCTTGCCCTGATACTATTTTTCTTTTCAAACGTGGACCTATTGACTATCGGGAGAGTTGGTGGGATGAGCCAAAGGTAGAGATGGAAGAAAAAGAAACTAATGAGGAGCAATTTGCTGTTCCTATGCTCATAGAGGTGTAATTGTTTAAACCTCTTACACTTGTGAGTAACATTGATTCAAAAAAAGGGCTAAATCCTCTAGATTTTGGTTCTTTTGAAGCTTTTTCTCATGCATCTAATTAAGAAAACAAGGATGAAATGCAAAGATTGCATGGGGAAAGCCTTTAGATGCAGAGACAACTTGAGCAAAATCTAGTGGAATTGCAGTCAAATGATGAGGGCATTAAGGATGAAGTTGTTATAGAGATTGCTCCAAAAGAAGTTGATGATGCCACTCTATTCATGAACTACCCAATTACATTAAAGATGAAGTGGGCATGCAATTGCTCATCAGCTGTAGTTTTAGAGAAAAATGAGGATAGTAGAAATGATGGGGAGTTGCTGGCATGTGTAGAAAAGCATAACCATGAGGTTCCAGCTCATGAAGAAGAGCATGTAAGTACTTTTGTTCTAGGAAGTGTAGAAATAAATCAAGCCAAGGTGGATCTTCTTATACCTGTGTACATTGAGGAGCTTGAAGACCTCTTTTGGGATGAGATAGATTTTTTCTGCTCAAAATGTGACATCGAACTAGCATCCCTTGAGGAAGAAAACCATGTGCAACATCTTATTCATAAGATGGAGGTAGCCATATTTCTAGTTGAGCCACAAGGGCCAGAGCTTTCAGACCACCAGCTGAATGATGAAGAATCAGAGCAAAAGCATATGGTCTCCATTGATAATTCAAGCTCTATTTCAAGGGTTTCCCTATTAGGCATCTGGCCTAGTTGAAGATATATGAGGAGTCCCTACCTGTCATGCTTGCTTCAAAGCATGAGGTTAAGCATCAAAAAGGGCTAGATCAACCCATTTATCCACTTCCAAACAACCATATTTTTAATCAGTACAAGTGGATAGATGAGTTTTTCTTTGTCATTGGGGAAGCATTTCACAATCTGGTTGTATGTCCATCCCTTCCCCACCTCTTATTAACTGCCCACATGCATGAGAAAGATTATAAATTTTTAAGAAATGGCAGTTACTTTCAAGAACTTGTTAATGGATTTGTTTGAAGTCATTTCCTTGTTGTTAGTTTAGGTTTTAGAGTAGGTTTTGTTTCTGCTTTAGGTTTTCCTTTTCCCTAAGTGTTGTTGCATAGGCTGCACTCTCATTAGGAGAATGCAAGCCTCGTCTTCCCTTTCGGTGTTGTTTTGTTGAGGTAGGTTTCAGTTGTTCCCAATATGCTTTAGCCTTTTGAATCTATGCCCAATGAGTGCTTAAGGCCACTGGTTCCCTTTTGTTTATTAGGCAAACACCCCTGAGAAGTCACCAAAATGTTGTCCTATTTTGATCCCCAGCCAAATAGCTCAAACCCATAAAATCTCTAAGTGTTTTGCCTTTTTGGAATGCAATGAAAAACAACCCAAAATTGACTAAGTGCAAAAATCTTGAATTTTCCTTGTGTTTTAGAGTTTTGGAGTTCAGAGTTCTCCCCTTCATCATGCCATCCTAATCAGCTCCAAACTCTACTTTGTTCTTTGCAAAATTTCTTTAAGTACTTCAGCCGCTAGAGGTCGGGAGTTTCCTCTTTTCCTTTTCTTATAGTGGAAGGTAGCAGATGGAAGGCCCAAAGTCTGGACTTTGCTCTTTTCCTTTGGAAATATTTGTAAGTGTTTCAGGGGGTCACACATTAGACCTTCCTTCTTCCCTCTTCCTTTCTTTTGGAAGATGAAAGTCAGAAGGCCCGAGGCCTGACTTTCACCAAAACCTTAAAAAATGGTTGTCTTTAAACTTGTAGGGCTCGGGGTTCTTCTCTTCTTCCTTCTTCTTACAGAAGGCATAAGGCGGAAGGCCCGAGGCTCGACCTCTGACAACTTATGCAATGTTCAAAAGCGAAGGAAAAAGAGGAAAAACCAAAGGGACGCCGTGGTTTACAAGGATGAAATTTTGCCAATAAGTCAAAATACAGGCCAAAATTGAAGGTCAAGCATTCAACTCGAGCTGGAATTTGTTGTTGAGCATTTATTGTTGCAGATAGAGAATTAGATATAAAATTTCAATGCAAATATTTGTTTCAGCTACTTTAGAGAAGATTTTATTTTGCATTTATGTCAAAGACAAAACAAATGTATCTAGACATTCCCTTTACAAAAATATCTTTTGACAGGCCCATAGGGTGAATTTATTGTAGTAGGTGAATGTGCCTCAATGTAAAATGCTATATATAATTGCAAATGAGATATATTATTGTTGGCTATTGGTTTGAAAAACCTTATCTTGTATCAACTGTAACCGTGCCTCCTTGATAATAAACAATAAGATTTTACCTTTTCATATACTTCTTCTACTCTATGTAATATTTCTGTTTGAGTATCCATTTGTGAATACTTCTTTCCTTTTGGATTTCAATTAGTTTCTTTTACCACTGCAGGTGTTTTATGAATTGTGTATGCTGGTCTATTGTTTGGTATTATTCTGTGCATAAGTATTTGATCTGAGATCCTACATTTAAACCTAGTGTATCACCTTTTCCCTTTCAGTTTCTCCCTCTTCCCCTTTTCCCAATGGTGATCAGATTAGGTTTAGTCTTAGTCTACTCTAAATTGCATATTCAGAGGAAGGAACCAACCTTCTTTGGAGGTTTGATTCCTTTGTAGGGTCCCACACCTAGAAATCACTCCAATGTTTCACTGGATTGTTGTAGCCAAAGTGATTCAACATAGGGCGCAAATCCAAGTGACAACAATTGCCACTGCTAAAATCTTGCCTCACAAAGATGAAGAACGTTCATTCCATTCACAAATGTGGGTGGATGGAAAAGCCTTACATTTCATTGTTGATAGTGGGAATCAAAAGAATTTGATCTCTATTGAGACTGTCAAGAGGTTGATCCACAATCATACTCTATGGGTTGGGTGAGCCAAGGGAGAAATATTCAAGCAAGAAATGTTGTTTATCCTGTTCCATCAAACCATTTGAAGATAAGGTAATATGTGATGTGGCACCTTTTGATGTATGTGATGCACTATTGGGATGACCATACATGTACAAGCATCATGGAATCTGAGTCTTGACCTCACAGTGTTATTGTTAAGTGAATGAAAGTATCATATACCTGAGGTTAAGTCCTACAAAATCTGCATCTCTATTTAGTGCAAAAGAGTGCACACATTTGATTGCTCTAACTAGAGCTCTTGTATCAATTCTAACAATTTAACTTGAGGAGGCAAGGTCAATCATACCCTGCACTCTTTACAAAGTAGTTACCACCACCATTCAACAAAAGTCAATGGATCAGATATTGATAATATATCAGAATACATTGACCTCACCAACAGAGGTTCCATTACACTGTCAAACCAAACATTCAATTGATATAATCTCAGAAAGACCATTCTCAAATGGGCCGCTATGTCAAAAATTAGTTTTAGAGAATGACAAGAGCAAGCAACTAACTCAAGTATTAATTTGAAAGCAACATGACCATCATTGTACATCTTATCACTTTTTGGTTGATGACAAAGTTTGGCTTCATCTCCAGAAGGAGCACTTTTCAAGACCTAATAGGAAACTTCATCCTCTTCAATTTGGATCACACAACCCCCTCAAACATATTCAGACTTTCAACTTTAATCCTAAGACTATTGTTCCATTTATCGATGTTCTTGTGAAGACACTAAAACAATAATTGATTCCTTTCTATCATGTAGATCAGGAAAGCCAGTTACCTCGTCAGGGCAAGTGGTTTACCAAGGAGCACATTGCACAACATTTTCCTTATTTGTTACCAAACATCAATGCAATGGGGCCCATTGCCTCTCAAGCGGGACGAATGATAAAAAATAAATTACTTATTTGTTAATTAATTAATTTTCTTTAGGGAGGTGGTGATCGTTCTCACCATGCCTTTTGAACATGTATAAATACCTCCTTTCACATGGAGAAGATAGGCAAAATCAACACACATCTCTCGAAGAGATTGCCAGTTCGATCCTATAACACTGCAGGTGACTTGCTCATTAGGTGTTGTCCTCTGAATCTCCAACCAGATTCAGATTAGGAATGCTCATAATAATGGTAGGCAAATGCATCACACAGTTAAGGGAGGCTACACATATGCACCTATTTCCATTCCAATGGCTGCCACCGTTTCACGAGAATCTAAAGTTATGCTTATTGCATTTGAGAAAATGTTGGAAATATATTATCCTCCTCTTTCTCTACAATATCTTCTTGGGAGTGATTTTAAGAGCAAGCTAGGCCCTTCATGGATTGTGTAAGCAATACAGATCCACATATAGTTAATGAAGTTTCTTCTCATTTAGAGTTATGTATTATGCTTTATTAGTTATTTGTTATCTTATGCAGAAGAAGAAAGGAAGGCAAGTCACTATTGATGGAATGCTACAAATTTATGAATATTTGGGTTCATAAGTCTCTTATTGAATAAGCTGGTTGCCAGGAAAGGGATTGAATATATATTTGTGTCCTTCTGACTACAATTTGAATGTCCATGTTATGGCTTGTCTTATTTTGTAGTCTTATTTAGTACAATATATGCTCTGTTTCATACACTTTATTTCATTTTGGAGGAAAATAAAACAAGCATCACCATAGAATGATAATTCGTGTCTCTAGTTAAAATATTAATTATATATATAAAAGGTTCCAATTAAAGACATATCCAAACCTATAGCTTTCTCACACCAAACCACTTAGAAAATAGAAATTACTAACAAAGCATATCAATAAATACACAACAATAATTTTAAAAGGTTCAGATATAAAATCTTTAATGATCAACTCTTGGGATTTACTTGATTGGTTTGATCATCTACTCTAAATGTGTGGCATGGTGATTAACTTGAGTTCATACTTTGCTTTTAAATTGCTGTGAAGGAGTGTAGCATCTTAGCTTGGAGTGGGTTATAGGGGCTTACCCTACCTTTCAACACTTTCTAAGTGGGTGCCAGTTCACTAGACTCCATTTCCTCCAGCCATAAAAAATCGCTGTATTTAAACATCATCTAGTTCAATGGTCAAACAATTAATAGCAATTTTACATCTCATCTACACCAAAAAGTGGTAAATTTGTCCTATTTTTATGGGCCAAAATTGACATTTGACAATTGAACTAGATGATGTTTAGGAATAGGTTAGGAAAATAGAATTTAAAAGAAATCTTTATTGATTAACTACAATTGCATCAAGCTACACAAATTGCATCAAGCTACACAACAATACAATC
Organism: Cunninghamia lanceolata; assembly: GCA_027924645.1. NCBI lineage: Eukaryota > Viridiplantae > Streptophyta > Pinopsida > Cupressales > Cupressaceae > Cunninghamia > Cunninghamia lanceolata. The sequence goes on from BSBN01000534.1 coordinate 27,678,713, forward strand.
TATTAGGAATAGGATCACATAGCAATATATAATAAAATGAATGTAGAAATAAAGTATAAAAACATAGAGACAAATATACATTGTTCACCCAATATGGGCTATGTCCATGAAGAAACAACCAGTCATTCCTTTATTCCATCCAGCAAAATGAAGGGATACAACCATATGGCACATCAACTACAACTCCCTCTTCGCTCTCTCACAATCTTCTCTCACAATACACAACCCTAATACAATACCCTCGCATAAAGAGGGTTGCCTTCTAGGGGAAAAATGCCAACATAACCTCTACCATTAGATCTATGACCTAATGATGAATAGTCCAGATTTTCTATGAAATTATAACATTTTACAATATATAAATATGTAAACCTCCCCCCTTATGTTATGTCCTTACTTCTATAGTTCTATATGGTTATGAATAGTCATCTTGTGGCTATTTTAACTCTTAATTAAGTCATTATCATTATTATATTGTTATTTAGTTGTTTAGGTCGGCCTAAGGCTTATATAGGGTTATCTAAGTTGGCCTAGGTGATATCCTAGGCATAAATAGGTCTATATAGGAGGTAGTGACTCTTATTTCATCATCATTTTGAGTAACGTGTTCTCATTGAAGATTATTGGAGGTACCCCCCTTAAAGTGGATAGGAGGTTGCCCCCTCGAAGTAGTATATTATTATCAAGTATTTTCAACATATTTACTATTATATTCAGCTATTGTGCAAGTTGTTTCATTACACCTTCACTCCCCCAAAATGAAATGGGCTCCAAACGTGGCTACAAAAACACCAAAAAAATAGACCTTTAACAAGAATAGTCTCCATTACCAACAATCTCCCTCTTGGAGATTGATTAAGCTCCATACCAACACAATCAAACCTTGAAGCCTTATGATTCTGATACAATCAAGTTTGAAAAACTATCCACAATTTCAACACTTAGAACTAGAAGCCTCAAAACTACCTCCAATTCTACAAACAAGATACAAATTCCACATGAGTCACCACCACTCACATAATTGCTCAAACTAAAAATTTTCATTAGTGTTTCCCTCTTAAGTTACCACTTCTCTATTATTTATACATATCTATTTAGTAACCACAATGCATACTCCCAATAAAGAGGGATGAAATCTTATGATCAATAAGATATGATATTTCTAAAGTCCATGATAGTGTTTAGGTGTACTTTTGGATGTAACTAGGAAGAAATTTTAATATCATTTTCATTTTACAACTATGTTTTCATTATTTAGAAGCTAATATCCTTCTAATCAATCATGCCATAACCTAATTCCCCATAAGGACTAATGATGGCCCCAAAGGGTCAACTGTGTAAATCATCTCCTTTGATTATGCTTCCAATTGGCCAATCCTTTTACAAGCTATGAAAAAGTGAAAAACAACTCCGAAACAAATAATTCAAATGTTTGAAATCTTGCACCATTCTAGAATGTGGAGTAGAAACTGTTGCAAATATGTGCCTAAGCGGTGTTGTCATTGATGTCAACATATTCTTGTTGCATTGATGTCAACTATATCTTATTTTTCTACCTGTTTAGAAGATTGGAATGTTGAGGATATTGAAAAAATTAATGAAGATCAATGTATGCAGACCACATGGCTGTATAGAGGATTGTCTGAAGTAGCTCCAGTCAAGATTTGAGAGGTTCACATGAAGATTTGAAGAAGGTATGGCCATATGAGTACAACCAGGTTTTACTATGTTCAAAGGAGACAGGGTGACAGTAAATTGGTCTAGATTGCTCCGCATTGAAATATTATGATCTACGGATCTAGAGGCATGTTTGGGAAGTCAGTATGTATCTTAAACTCAAGTGGTTCATGGTTTGGAGGTCCGCAAGCAATCTTTCTAGTATAACAGTCATGGCAGATAGTGTTCTTGAGGATCCGGATGAAGATGCAGGTGATTTTGATGATTTGGAGGAGTGTGGATGTTTTTGTTGATTTCAGTGTGCTTGTGGAAGTCTCTGGATTGGGTAACTGCTATGTTGGAGGTCCGCAATGAAGATTGAGCTCATTTTTGAAGATTTACTTAGTGGAGTTGCTGTTCTTCCTAGTCTTGGCCGACCGGATGATTCAAGTGTGTTGCGGATGGTCAAAGAGCATTTCTATGAAGAGTGGCATGATGTTCATTCCAAGGTTGATGAAGCATATAAATACTTGTTGATGAGTTGTGAAAAGTTATTCTTGTGCAAAAATGATCAAATCCTAAGAAAGGTTTAGAAGTAGAGAAGAGAGGAAGAACTGCACAGGATCAAGAACTGTAAAAGATGAAGATATAACATACAAGTTGTGAAGTAGCAGAGAAGAAATTGTGAGCTTTCAAGGGGACTGAACTAGGCATGAAATAGATGCTATTTCTCAGTTCATTATCTTGTGTTAAACTTAATTCTTGTAGGTAGTGAGCCTCTTTTGAGTAGTGAGCTCTGGGTAGTGCACTTGAAGGCATGTGTCTTCTATTTTTCTAAAGTACTTTTAACAGGGTACAAATCTTTGTGGGTTAACCCCCCACCGTGGTTTTCCCTTAACCGGGTTTCCACGTTAAAAATCTAGTGTCATATGTGTTTATCTGCTTCTGCTCATGTGTTGATGAATCATGCTTTGAATGTTTACATCATTAATCATTTTTAAGTGGTAAAGAAGAATCAATTGCTGCATGTGTTAAAGTTTTGGGACAACTGATTTACCCCCCCTCTCAGTTGTCTGGGCTAATTCCAACAATTGGTATTGGAGCCGGTTCCTCTAGAAGAAGCTTAATCGCCCAAGGAGATCTAGGATGTTGACCTACAAGAAGGATAGTCTGAGATTTGATGGAACAAACTACACTGTTTGGAAGAGTCACATAGAGTGCCATTTGCAATGCATGGGTGATGCTTATTGGTTGATAACTAAGGATGAGTATAAGCCTCTGGAGAAAGGTCCTTCAACTCTAGATGAACTCAAAGATGTTGAAAATAACATTTGAGCTAAAGAAGCCTTGTTGAGTGCCTTGACTGATTCAGAAATGACAAATGTCTTTGGACTGAAAATTGCTCATCAAATCTGAAATAAGTTGGAGAATCTTTCTGAAGGCGATGATCATGTCAAATGTGCCAAACTACAAAGTCTAAGAGGAAAATTTGAAAATCTGAGAATGAGTGAAGATGAAAATATCACAATCTACATGCAAAAGATAAATGAACTTGTGTGTGGTATCAGGTGTGCTGGTGGAACATTGGAAGAATCAGAGATTGTGTCAAAAGTGCTTAGATCTTTACCTAATTCATACAAGCATAAGGTTTCTACTATAGAGAAGATCAAGACTGTTTCAACAGTTACAAGAGATCATCTGGTTGGCAAACTATCAGCTTTTGAATTAAGTGAATTTGGTGATTCTCTTCCTAAGTTTGAATCTGCATTCAAGGCCAATGTTCATGGGAAGCAAATATATGATCCGAGTGAGAATTCTTCAAGAAGAACAATCAGATTTGAGAAGACAAGGAAAGATTTTAAAAATGGTGAAACTGAGCTTGATGATCTTGAAGCCCTTTTTGCCAAGAGATTGCCAAGAGGATCTAGTAAGTATGAAGGAAAGTTACCATTCAAATGTTTTAATTGTAATAAGATTGGTCATTTTGCATCAAGATATCCGGAGAGGGTTTCAAAGCCAAACCCTAATAGATCTAGAACTTAGAAGAAATGCTACTATGTCCAAGAAGTTGGTGAAGGAGTCACAGATGATGAATCTGATCATGGAGGTTCCACTGATAATGATTGGGTGTTCATTGCTATCAAAGAGGAAGATCCAGTGCCTACTGAACCTACTTGCTGTGAAAATGCAGAAAGTACTTTGGCTGCTCAGGTTGTGGAAAATGATGAATGGGTGATTGATAGTGGGTGTTCTCATCATATGACCAGTGACAAAAGTAAGTTTGTGAGCTTTAAAAAATATGAAGGTGGACTTGTGAAGTTTGGAGACAACTCAGCTGGTAGAATTTGTGGTAGAGGATCCATCTCTTTTGATGGTAAGGATAACACTAATGATGTTCTATATGTGGAAGGATTAAAGCATAATCTTCTTAGTGTTGGACAGTTGGTTAACAAAGGACATGATCTCCGATTCAAGGATGAAAAATGCAGAACCTTGAAAGATCCAGAATTGAGATTGCATCTAGTACTCAGACTAGAGGTAACATCTTTCATTTAAGTAGCTTTGATAGAAGTTGCCTAATTGCTCAAGTTGATCAGAGTTGGCTCTGGCATAGCAAAATGTTTCATGTGAATTTTGATAATATTGTCAAGATAAGTTCCACTCAGGCTGTAAGAGACCTTCCAAGACTTGTGAAACCCACTGATAGCATGTGTAGAGAATGTCAATTGGGTAAACAGAGCAGAACTTCATTCAAGAGTAAAGAACAGTCATCAAATGGTTTGTTGGAACTTGTGCATACTGATATTTGTGGTCCTGCTAGAATTAGGAGTGTGCAGGATACATATATTTTATGTTGCCGATTGATGATTACTCCCGGATGATGTGGGTAACCTTCTTGAAAGAAAAATCAGAAGCTCTTGACAAGTTCAAAGTGTTCAAGATTATGGTTGAAAATGAAATTGGCATAAAGATAAAGTGTTTGAGATCTGACAAAGGTGGAGAATTTACCTCTGGTGAGTTTGATTCATTATGTGAAAAGCAAGGGATAAAAAGATAGTTATCTGCTCCTAGGACTCCTCAGCAGAATGGAGTTGTGGAGAGAAAGAACTAGACCATTCAAGAAGCAGCCAGGACTATGATGATGGAAGCAAATGTTCCTCAAGTCTATTTGAGAGAAGCTGTGAGTATTGCTGCCTACACTTTTGACCGGGTGCAGATCAAAGGTAATTCTGTTAAGACTCCCTATGAATTGTGGTTTGGTCATCCTCCTACTATAAAATATTTCAGAGTTTTTGGTAGTAAATGCTATATCAAAAGAGATGAAGATTTTGGCAAGTTTGATGCAAGAAGTGATGAAGGAATATTTCTTGGGTACTCCACTCAAAGCAAGGCATACCGGTGCTTTAACAAGAGATTGAAAAAGATTATTGAAAATACTAATGTCAGAGTTGATGAAAGCAAGGAGAGACCTTCCAGGTCTTGCGGATATGATTTAGATGATCAAGATGAAAGTCAAACTCAAGGAAGGCAAGTTCAAACCCAGACTCAGATCTAGATTGATCCAAAAATCTCAGTAACTCAGGAAGATAGTGCAGATATTGAGGAGCAAGCTCAAGAAATAGAAGCTCAAGCAATTCCCAAAACTCTCAGGTATGTAAGACATAATCATCCTGAAGATCAGATCATAGGAGATAGAAATCAAGGTGTTCAAACTAGGAGAAGAATTCCTGAAGATCAGGAGGAGATTTGTTTGATTTCAAAGATTGAACCAAAATTAGTAAGTGAGGCCTGTAATGATGAAAATTGGGTAAAAGCAATGGAAGAAGCAATAATGCAAATTGAAAAGAATCACACTTGGGATCTTGTTCGTAGACCTGAAGACAAAAATGTGATTGGAACAAAATGGGTCTTCTGGAATAAACTAAATGAAGATGGTGAAGTTGTAAGAAACAAAGCAAGGTTGGTATGCAAAGGATATTCTCAAGTAGAAGGAATTGATTTTGAAGAAACTTTTGCTCTGGTGGCAAGAATAGAAGCAGTCAGATTATTTCTTGCATTTGCTGCTTATAAAGATTTCAAGGTATATTAGATGGATGTCAAGCCAACAATCCTAAATGGAGAATTGAAAGAAGAAGTCTACATTGAGCAACCAGAAGGATTTCAATTGTCTGATCAAAAAGATATTGTCTGCAGATTGATGAAAGCTCTATATGGACTCGAGCAAGCCCCAAGAGCCTGGTATGCAAGATTAGATAAGTATCTAGTAAAATTAGGCTTTAGCAAAGGCACTGCTGACAACAATCTTTACTTCAAGATTGATCATGAGCATATCCTGATTGCTGAAGTATTTGTTGATGATATAATTTTTGGTGAAAATGAGAGCATGTGCAAAACATTTGCTGATTAGATGCAAAGTGAATTTGAGATGTCAATGTTTGGTGAAATGAACTTCTTCTTGGGTCTGCAAATCACTCAGTCAGATAAAGGTATCTTCATATCTCAATCTAAGTATGTGAGAGAACTGTTAAAAAAGTTTGGAATAGAATATTCAAAGCCAGTGGGTACACCTATGGTAATCGGGTGCAAGTTGAGTAAAGATGACTTCCCTAAAACAAATCAGAAAAGGTACAGATCAATGATTGGATGACTGCTTTATTTGACTCAGACCAGACCTGATATCATGAATGCAGTTGGACTTGTTGCTAGATTTCAAGATAATCCCAAAATAATCTCATGTGGTAGCAGTCAAGAGAATTTTTAGATATCTTAAGCGGACAATTGACTATGGCTTGTGGTATCCAAAAGACAATGACTTCACTCCTCATGCATATACTAATGCTGATTGGGCAGGAGATGTGGATGAAAGGAAAAGTACCAGTGGTGGTGCATTCTTCTTGGGGAGAAGATTGGTTTTTTGGTTGAGAAAAAAGCAAGAGGCAATATCTCTGTCTAATGCAGAAGTAGAGTACATAGCAGCAACAAGTAATTGCACTCAAGTTTTATGGATGAAGCAAATACTGAAGGATATCAGAGTGGTATTTGAGGAGCCTGTTACAATCTTCTATGATAATTCAAGTGCAATAAACATCTCAAAGAATCCAGTGTTGCATTCAAAGACAAAGCATATTTCCATCAAGTTTCATTTCTTGAGAGAGAAGGTAAATGAGAATGAAGTCAGATTGGAGTTTGTTTCTTCAAAGGATCAAATTGCAGATATATTCACCAAGCCTCTGCCTAAGGATACATTTGAGTATCTCAGAGAGAAGTTAGGGGTCATTACCCCTTCTGATCAGAAGTAAGATGCACTAGGGTGCATCAGTCCAGTGGAGTTCACAGACACATCTTGTGGTCCGGATTGATGTTAAGAAGATACTACTCAGGGGGAGTAGTCAATATACAAATTAATTAGAGATTAGTCTGAAACACAAAGGGGGAGAAAAGATTGCAAATATGTGCCCTTTTCCATTGATGTCAAACGGGGAGAGAAGTCATGTGAAAAACTAGTTGCTGATGAAAGGGGGAGTAGTGAAGAAAGTAGTTGCAGAAGTGATAAGAGAAAGTGGAGAAGTTCTTGTCTTGATGGTTGAATCAGTTTTTCACATCATATGTTGTCATCAATGACAAAGGGGGAGATTGTTGCAAATATGTGCCTAAGCGGTGTTGTCATTGATGTCAACTGTATCTTATTTTGCTCACTGTTTAGAAGACTGGAATGTTGAGGATATTGAGAAAATTAATGAAGATCAATGTATGCGGACCACATGGATGTATAGAGGATTGTCTGAAGTAGCTCCAGTCAAGATTTGAGAGGTTCCCATGAAGATTTGAAGAAGGTATGGCCATTTGAGTACAACCGAGTTTTACTGTGTTCAGAGGAGAGAGGGTGACAGTAAATTGGTCCGGATTGCTCCGTGTTGAAATATTATGATCTTCGGATCTAGATGCATGTTTGGGAAGTTAGTATGTATCTTAAACTCAAGTGGTTCATGGTTTGGAGGTCCGCAAGCAATCTTTCTAGTATAACAGTCATGGCAGACAGTGTTCTTGAGGTTCCAGATGAAGATGCAGGTGATTCTGATGATTTGGAGGAGTGTGGATGTTTTTGTTGATTTCAGTGTGCTTGTGGAAGTCTCTGGATTGGGTAACTGCTATGTTGGAGGTCCGCATTGAAGATTGAGCTCGCTTGTGAAGATTTACTTAGTGGAGTTGTTGTTCTTCCTAGTCTTGGCCGATCAGATGATTCAAGTGTGTTGCGGATGGTCAAAGAGCATTTCTCCGAAGCATAGCGTGTTGTTAGAGGAAGATTCAAGTCTCAGCTATGTTTGGCCGACAACATAATGATCCGCATTAAGTTTGGCTGACCTTGATGTTCATTCTAAGGTTGATGAAGCGTATAAATACTTGTTGATGAGTTGTGAAAAGTTATCCTTGTGTGAAAATGATCAAATCCTAAGAAAGGTTCAGAAGCAGGGCAGAGAGGAAGAAGTGCAGAGGATCAAGAATTGTAAAAGATGAAGATATAGCATCCAAGTTGTGAAGGAGCAGAGCAGAAATTGTGAGCTTTCAAGGGGACTGAAGCAGGCATGAAATAGATGCTATTTCTTAGTTCATTGTCTTGTGATAAACTTAATTCTTGTAGGCAATGAGCCTCTTTTGAGCAGTGAGCTCTGGGCAGTGCCCCCGAAGGCATGTGTCTTCTATTTTTCTAAAGTGCTTTTAACATGGTGCAAATCTTTGTGGGTTAACCCCCACCGTGGTTTTCCCTTAACCGGGTTTCCACGTTAAAAATCTGGTGTCATATGTGTTTATCTGCTTCTGCTCATGTGTTGATGAATCATGCTTTGAATCTTTACATCATTAATCATTCTTAAGTGGTAAAGAAGAATCAATTGTTGCATGTGTTAAAGTTTTGGGACAATTGATTCACCCCCCATCTCAGTTGTCCGGGCTAATTCCAATAGAAACTAGAGAGTTCAATGATGCCACATGGTCTTCAAGTGAATGTTTCAGTTTCTTGTGTTACCATATACATTCAAACTATGCTTCCACCTCTATGCTTTGTGTGACAACAAAGACTAAGCCAAAAGGCCTTGCATCATCGTAGGATCTTGATTAAAAATTGGTTTAAAATAGTAATAGAACCAAAATTTGAAAATTTAACTAGAACATCAAAAGCCATGGAAAATTCTACAAAGTTTCTTAATATACAATCATGTGCTTATAACCTCTAGCAACCTCCACTTCCACTTTGTTAAATGATCCATCACCTATATCCCCCTTTTTCATTTTTTCTTCACCTTGTGTAGTCATCCGCCAGTAATATAAGCATTCCAAGGAAAACATGATGGAAATGATGAAACAACCCACTAATTGTGGCAGATGAAGAGGTTGGTATCCTTCAACTCTCCAAACATGATGGGTACTATTGTTATTTAAATTCCTACATAAAATTTAACATTTTCATATAAAATGTCAATTTTTTTTTTAAAAAAAAAAATTAGTTGAACACATCTTTAATAACCAATTCAAAACATTTTTAAATATCAAAATAACACAAATCTTAAATCTAATCTAATTTATTATGAATAACTTGTAGTTTAAAAAAACTCTTGGAAAAGCTAATCCCCCTATTTAGCTTCCTCCTCCCTCCCTCCCATATATATAGGGAAGGTTCTCAACCGTTGATAACGGTCGAACATTAAATTGATGACAGGGTGCACCACTTTATTCGTTTAGCAGACAATTTTCTTGTTTGACCGACTTTCCTCATGAGCTCCAATCATTGATGAACATTTTAAATCGACGGAAACCGTACTACTTTGTTATGTGAGCAAACACATTTCAAGTTTCAAGTATCATGTTTCACGCGACAAAATTGATGGGCACACTACCGAAGAGATAGAGAGGGCGGACAACTCAATTTCTTTCCCAAGTGCCATGATGGGGCCTAAATTTGATGGCCGTACTTTTTAGATATAATTTAAATTTTAAGATGTACAATATGAAAGGAATTTTACACAAATTATGTTTTAATTTTTGGATGGCAACTTTGAATAGATAATTATCATAAAAGAATTTGCTTGTTAAACATTGTTCAACATTAAATTTAGGTCTTGATTACAAGTCACATCTCGTTGGATCGACTTTTAGAAGTATACACTTCTACATCACAATAAAAAGTCACATTGTGTTTGACTAACCATATGCTAATTAAATAAACACAAACAATAAACATACAATTAATATAGATTTAATTAGTTAGGAGTTAGCTTGATAAATTGAAATATTATTTTTAGAAATCAAATGTAATAGATGGGGTAGTTAGCTTTAGGAATAATCATGATGAATATACGTTGATATCATATAAAATCAAATCATTAAGATATAGAAAATTAAAGCTCTTATTTTGATGAATATATCAAGTTTTGTATTGTCTTAAAAATCTTTATGGGTCAAATATAAGCCCCTCAGAATCAAACCTAAACACTGCAAAAATGATTTGATGTGTGAGATTGAATTGTGACCCATACAAATGACTTAGTAGAAAGTTGCATGAGAGACTTCTTTGCCTTAACCTTCCATGTGTTTGGAGTGTGCCAAGGAGGTGTTTATAAACACCTTAGGGGAGCTTGTTAGATAGTTAGGGTCAAGTTCTCTTAGATCAACCCCAATTTGAATAAACTTTATGATTCTAAATGAATAATTAAAGACCACATGCATAGATGTGCATATGGCTTATATGTATTTCTTATCCCCTTATAAATCAAAGTGTGCTCTAGATATTCCTTTTAGTCCCAAAATCCAACATGATAATAAGTGAACATTGTACATCTTTAAATACTAAGACATAGCAATAAGTCATAGTTGAACATGTGTCAAGTTGGTCCATAATGGCTACTAGGAAAGGGCAAGAGTCTAAAAATTTGAATTTCAAATTTCACATTTTAGGGTCAATCTCAAGGCATTCAAGATTGACCAAGATAAAAAAGTACAAGCTTCAAGGCAATGAATGAATGTGTGGACATGGCTGGGAATGTAGGCTAATAAATGATGTGTAATTGGTGAATGTGTGAGAATATGTGTAAATGAGGATGGGATAAGGTTAAATGCATATAAATAGGTATAAATAAATGTGAAACAGATAGGGATAAGCATTGAGTCATAAGCCATACTTATCATATAAGGTTAAATGCATGGAAATGGGTGTAAATAAATGTGAAACATATAGGGATAAGCATGGAGTCATAAGTCATACTTATCACAAGAGTGTGCCACTTGTCAACATGTAATATTATTAAGTCATTCCATAAAATGGGCCTAAATGATATGGGAATTGGCAATGGGTATTCTAATTTCATCTTTACATCCCCCTGCCTTATATGAGCATGTGAATCTAATATGAGCATGTATTTCAAATTATATGCTTATCTCATTCTCAACCATCATGAAAAGTAAATATTCAAACATTTCAAAAGGATATTTGGTCCTTGTAATACAAAAAATACTATCCTTGATGTGTCAATGTGATTCAACATGTTTGATATGACCATGCAACCTCACTCAATATTAAAAATTGTGATTTACTAATTGGAGTAATACAATAGAACTTGTTCAATTATGGGTGTGATGAGTATCTATGTAGCATAATTCACTACCTAAAATATCAATCATTGAAACATTAGTGACACTATATACCCCTCTAATCAATTGCATACATAGTATGCACAGAATTGGAGGAGAGAAAAATAAACATGATAATGTGATTGACAAAAAAAGAATAATTAAATAATATGTAATCACATAAGTCATGATATATCATTGTAAGACATATAATAAGTGTCATGAAGATCATCATGTAACAAACATGTGACAAATATTAAATCATAAATTGGTGATGTGAATCAAGGAAAAAGCTTGTCCCCAATATAGGCAAAGCATGAAGCAAGGTTGGTATGAAGGCTAAGTAAGGATCATGTAAGCGCATAAATAATGTAATAAAATTAAAAGATATGAATATAAGTACAAATAAGTAGGATGTGACCATGAAAGTTCATGTAAGGATGATTTCCCCTAATAGAGGTAACATGGTAAGATAACTCTAGGAACATGGTAAGAAAGTGTAAGCTTACGTGATGATAAGATATCAAAATAAGATAAACATAAGATAAAGGCATGATAAGTGTTGTAACTTTGCATAGTAGCATAGGTATGACAAGATGATAAGCACAGAGTGACAAACATGGAGTCAAATGTGGGTAGACATGATAAACATATAATTGTTGAGTACATGTGTCTCAGATTTACAACGATCGGCAAGAGTCTCAGCGATCTCGTTGTTCATAGTGGGTTGTTCTTTGTATCGGCAAGACATGAACTATCAGTGTGATCTAAGAGACTATCACTGATGGAGTTGTGTTACTTCGATAGTTGGACGTCAGCATGAAAAACCTTATCGGCATGCTGTGGATATTTCCTTCCGATGGGTTGGGTCACTCCGATGGAGGTTTGGCATCGGTGAGACATGTGACATCGGCCCAGCTTGGAGATGTCACTCCGATGTTAACTATCACTCCGATGAACTGTTGAAGGTTGGCGTCAGCAAGATCTCTTCGATCGGTGCAGTGTTGAGATGTCACTCTGATTGTTATGTGTGTTATCGATGGAGGTTTGGTATCGGCGGGACAAACGCTATCGGCCTTCGGTGGAATTCTTACTCCGATGAGCTTGGTCTGTCTGATGGTGTTTGGCATCGGCAGGAGGAATGTTGTCGGTGAAGAAGGATGAAGTTGCACTGAAGGCCTTAGTCTCTCTGATGGTTCATTGCTGTTTGACCAGCTGGGGTCGTCGGCGACAAAAGCGTCGACGATAGACTTACCGTGTGTTCGTGCATATATGTTGTTGCTATGTTTGTCAACTAATGCATGTGGGACTATTGAATACGAATGGTTGTGAATGGTTAAGAATGACCTGTCGATCGGAAGTTGTAACGGTCTGAGATATGAATCAAATGCTCTCTTCTATAATATGATATGTACAAACGCATTGTAATAGAGGTGAGAGAGAGAGGGAAAAAGAACAGAGTTCGGGTGTAGGGTGATGTCCTGTACTGTATGCTATTTGTGGCATGATAACAATATGGACTAACTTGAGTGCTAGAGAACTTTGTGCAAGGTTATGCTGTCAGTTATTCTTCCAGAGGAGCAAGATGTAAATCTCCATGAAAGGCTTAGTGCCATATTTGTATTGTAACTATATTTTCTGTTGCTGAATAATACAATGGCGATCTGGGCTTTTGGAGTGTGGGGTTTTTTTTACCTGTAAGGGTTTTCCCCACGTATGTCTGTGTCTTCTGTTATGTCTTTCATGTTTAATATTTCTGCTATTGAAATTAGATCTTGTTGCTTGTATTTCCTCTAAGGGTCAATGTTGGAAGTGAACTATGTCTGTTTCCGCTTTGTGGCATAGTTGTGCGTGTTTTTGAAGCGAATGAAAAGATTTTAAATCTGTCGAAGACACCACTGTTCTTAGAAATACGTTCTAAGATGCTCTCATTTCCTTACAATAATTAGTAGCCATAAATCATGACAAAGATAAGCATAAAAAGTATAAAGGGCACGACATATAGAAGATATTACAAGTATGTAGGAGGATAAACATAGGTAATGAAAACATATTGAAACAAGGAACAAGTGAACACCCTATTGATCTGGTTTTTGACACCAACTACTTGCGCACTGTGAATCACACAAGGTGGAATGTCAAAGGTTCCCTTTCTTGGAAGGTGGTTAGTCTCAAGAGTCTACATTAATTTGTATTAGAGGTTTGCCAAAATCCCTCAGTTAGAGAGTGCTTTGTCTGGTCTGATCAAGGGGCTCCATATAGTTATTTAGGAGTTGTTTGATTGAAATAGGTGTTTACTTAGTGAATCTACCATTAAGTAGCCATGAAAACATCTTATTTCTGTCTAAACCTAAATTAATGATTTTTTGATTTTGATTTAATTGACTTCTTATGAATGATTTCAGCATTATAATTAAATTTACAAATAATTAAAAACAACAATCTATTCTTTAAATCAAAATTTTAAACTAAGGAATTTGAAAAATTATGCCTCAAACTTGTTCCTTTTATGAAAAATCAAATTCTAAAATTTGGGATTGTGTTGTTCAAAATTTGACTCAAATATGACATAGGTGATTCAAACTCTAATGTGACACATGAATTGTATTCTTGCTATGGGTGACCTCCTAGTCACTCCCACTCTCATGGAAAGGGCTAGTCAAGTGGAGGTAGAATTGGGGGGTTATTCTATACATGAGGGAACATAATGTCATAGATTACAATTGGGTTGATCATGTGATGTATGGATGTATACGTTTGGTGGAAGTTGTTATGAATGTTGTGATTTTTATGAAAATGTTCGATCGCTATTGTGGTTGTGAATGTAATATGACCCAAAGGGTCACTTGTTCTTGTTAGGAAATTGTTAGGTTGATCAAACCATTTCTTACATAACCCTATGAGAGAAAATGATGCATACAAACTTATAGAATAACCATAATGAAAAGATCAAAAGATATATCATAAGATATACCTTGGAAATCCCTCAAGAGGGAAAAATCTATCCTCCAAAAGCATCCACACTCAATGTATTATTTAACAATGAAACATTACAATACACTTACAGAGTTTCCATGATACTTCTAAAATATTAAGCTCCTCTAATGCATCCTCCATGTGTCCAAGCAAGTAACCACACATCCCATTCCATGCTTCAGATATATGCACTCACAAGAGGAACTCAATACAAATGACAACCCACTCAGCTAGCCAACCTAAACCACTAACCATGTGTTTGCTTTTATAGACTCAAGCTCACACAAATACAACTTGTGGTATTGGAAAAACCATGTGTCTCAAAACCACAAGAGCACAAAACCATTGACCCCCTCATTTAATTTTTGGTACTAATTTTTATAAATATTAATTATTTATTCTATGTCTCCCACACATAAAATATCTAACCAATGTTACAATACAACTTTACAATTGGACCAAAATAAATATTTAATGTGGCTAAACACATCTTCTAGATGCACCACAATTCAATATTTATTTAACATAATTAAAATATTTCATTACTTGAGCAAGGTGTACAAAATCCTTTTCCTAAAATTCTCCCACTTGTTGTATACATTGCATAAGGGTCAATCAATGAAATGCATCATCATAGCCATACATGAAACCACATGAATCTCCAACATGCTCTTGTGCTTGATCAAGATACCTACAATAAAACTAAAATGACCACCATCTCAAGAAAGGAAATCCTCTCATCCTCTAACATGCCACCTATGGATGAAAAGAAACATGCCAAGGTGAAGATGCACTAATCCAAATAACACAAGCATCAAATCCAAGTGATAATGAAGGCTCCAAGTTGCTACCAAAGGTAAAAACCCACAGGAATGGAAATAACACCCACAACAAATGCTACTACATCCAACCATCCATACCTCTTAGGTATCAACAACATATCCAACCCATATATTGCAATCACAAGCTCCCTATATAAAACTAGTTAATGAAGAACATACATATCTAGGAACTCCCATTGCATGGATATAGTCAAATCTGAAAATAGATCAAGGCATACAAAATCTACCAATCAATGCTCAAATCAAGGTGTGGCTAGTGATCAAAACTATGTAGTACAAAGAACAATCACAATGATCCACACATGCAACGCAAATCATTACATACTTGTGAGATGTGAAAAAGAGTGACTAAATAATAATGAAGTAGTTAGATCAATCTTTCCTCATCACACATTGGAACACAAGCCACCAACGACTATATGCTTGGATGCTATCCCTAGAGAAGAGCCAAGCTACAGGTTGGTGGGGGCTCTATTCCTTTGTTGCAATGATTAGGGATTGATGATAAATGTATTGATTAAACTATGCAATAAGAAGACCTAATTAGAAAAATTGCGTAAAAGAATAGACAACAACTACAAAAGATAGAAAATAGTAGCATAAATGAAATAAGTAGAGTAGAATGAACCTGGCATCAAAAGTAGGGCCTGTTGGAGCCAAACATGGGCACTGGGTGCCCTAGTCCTAAGGTTTTGGGGCAGACAAACTTCTATGTGAAGATCTATGCCTCTGTATCCTTCGTCTGCCTATTGTTAATCGATATCAGAAACCTTAGCTTCATATCTATACACACAAGAGGAGGAAAAATGGTTGTGCTATATAGGGGCTTGCCTCGGTCAAACCCCATATAAGTGTTCCCACTTCCATAGCAGATGATAGAGAGACTGCATGTTCACGATGAACAGAGGAAGATAATTGATAAAGATTGTGATGATTAAATGTAATGAAATGAACTCACCATGTTCATGAAACCCTAGTTGGACTTGATGTCGCAACACTAGTCACACACTAGGATGTGCTAGAGAAAGAAGAAGCTTCCTCAAATACTTGCAAAGGTTAGTGCAATAGTAGTAATAATAATTCACAAGTAGAGAGATTCAAAATTGTATAGAGAGCTTGTAGATATGTATCACTTATTCTTGCATCCTTTCAGGGTAAGTGCAAGAAGATGAGTTCACTTTTTGGCCAAAAATTGGAAGTGTTTTTCCTATTTTTTAAATTTTGTCGTACTTGGAGTGACAATTTGAAGCACTTGTACATAAAATATTAAGATGATTTAAAAATAAGAAATGTAAGATGTTGTTTCTAGTTTTCAAATATGTAATTTTTTCTAATACCAAGATGATGTAAGTTGGTTTTTTATTGGATGTACAAAATGTGGCTTTTTAAAAGTCCCCTGTTTTTTGCAAAAGCATGCATGTGTACGACCAACATAATTTGACCTAAATTAATGTATTTTTCTAATTCCTTTTGTGAAAATATTCTCAGGATGTTGAATTTTGGTCAGGATATTGTTTTGTAATTTTTTGATAAATATTTTTTTTTATTAAATTTTTAATGGCTCTAATTAGTGTTTTTTAAAACCCCTCGTGTACGGCCAACATAATTTGAGCTAAACTAATCAATTCACTAAATTTTCTTTTCATGTAGAGAATGATATCTAGTTTGGTCAAACATAATTTTTTTTCAAGAAACTTTAAAATCAAAAGTTATTAAAAAAATAGTAACCTGCGTTATTTCAAGTTTATGAGTTAGTTTGTTTGGAAAATAATTAATAAATAGAAAATTACATTCAATAGCAAAAAAAATTACATATTTGAAAACTAGACTTTGAGATCTATAATGAGTTTTAATTTTGTTAAAATATTCTGAAAAAAAGCTCGTCAGCCATAGTGGTGAAACTAGTTTTTTCTCTTGCTATTTTCATGGTCTCCTAGTTGTAGGTCCAAAGCTAAGGCTTGGGTTTCCAAGCCTAAAACCAATGTAAATTGGCAGGTTTAAAATTTCAAATTTTTAGAAACGAGTACTCGTTATAAACGGGTACCCATTTTAAAAATAACGGGTACCTGTTTTTAAAAATATTAAAAAATTAGCAATAGGCATGTTAAAAAAAACTTTTCAAAAACGAGTACCCATTTTCAAAAAGTTTTTTTTTTGTTTTTATATGCATATGGCTATTTTTTTAATTTTTTTGAAAACGGGTACTCGTTCCAAGTGGCATTTTTCATCTGCGGGAGACTTCTGCGAAATGTATACTTATCTTTGTGCTTTCACCCTTCATATCCTGATAAATGAGAGATAGAGTTATAAATATATGAATCCCAATTACATTTTGGAGGAGTCTATTGTTATATGGAGCCTAATTAGACTTGGAGGTTAAATTTTCCCCACTTTTATCAATGAGATTTCCCTCTCAAATTATTTAATGGGGGTTTGGGGGTAGCACTCCCAAGATGGGGTCAAGGGGTAGCGCCCCTTGCGGGGTCTAGGAGTAGCACCCTTGGCGCACTCCCTATTGCGATACACGGTGGGGTCGAGGGGCAACGTCCTCATGGGGGCTCGAGGGCAGCACTCTCGAAACCTCAAATGACTTTTATTATTTTATAAAGGCATCAGGAGTTATTTAAAAACCTATTTTGTAACCAACATAAGTCTTGATAAAAATGACTAAGGGTTAGGGTTTCCGTTGATATTGTATTGTAGCATTTGCAACGGTATTGAGTTGCAAGGATTGCTAGTTGTAATCTGTTTGATTTACTTCATAATAATATTGGACTCTCTATTGGTGGATGTAGCCCGAGTTTGGGTGAACCATGTTAAAAATTTTCTCTTGCTATTATTATTTCTGATTAATTTCATAACTCTATTTAATCTTTATTTGCATTTAATTGATATCTTCTACATGCAATTCCTAACAGAGTCATGTTAGGTCGACAAAAGGTGTACTACCAAATGTATCAAGGTTGACACTTTAATTCCAAATTTTATTTGGGGCCAAAACGCTAGACCCAGGCACTAGGTGCCCTAGTTCTAGCTAAATTATCTATTGAAATCTCAACAATTAAACTATTTACCGTTATTTCTTATTCAGGTGCTAAAACAAGAACTTCACAAATGGAGATAAACATACACATTAAAAAAAGGTGCTAAACCTAGTGTGAAATTGTAAGTGGTAACAATTTTCATCACTACATTTAGCCCCCACTTTAGTGAGGGTATGAGCTTACATTTATACGCACACTAAAGTATAGAGGATATAGATCTCTTCGCTACACATCGAAGAAGTAGAATGTCACTAAATTGAGAGGTGACATAGCCCCCAAGCTTAGGATTCTACGAGTCTACAAATGCTTAGAAAAAGAGGTTACACACATAAGACACATAACATGGATCACACATACACACATGTACACATATATTTAAAAACATAATAAACATGAGATGAGACCAAATATTATATGCAAAAACAACTACAGTCAACAAAATAATATGGTCAAATCCAAACATACACAAAGCATAGATGGAAAGAAAAGCATACAAGGTTTGATTCTCAGGATAGAAAGTTGTGTTATGATAGGAATCAAACCAAAAACACACATCATGAGCCACATGCTAGTAAAATCCTCTATTTACTAGGTGGTCATGAATGCGTGACAAAATGAAAACATCAAAGGCTAGTAAGATTCATAGATTTACTAGGTGAGTTCCATGTCAACAGGTAGCAAATGAAATTATCACAAGCTAGTAAGATCCACAGATTTACTAGGTGAGTTTCATGTCAACAATATCAAATATTACAGGCCAAGCAAAACACATTGTTTATTGGGTAAATCTGGTAAAGTGCTACAAGTATGATCAAAAGGTGTTGTGATAGCATGACCATCCACATGGTGTGTGAACAAATTAAAGTGCATAGCAGAGTGTATGCCCCCACCTTAAAGTAATTGCTAATGCCATCAGGGATAAATTTCCTTTAAGGTAGAGAGAGTGATACATGCAAAACAGGCATGAGAGCTTTCTGGAAGCACTTGCCCAAAATATATGTTTCCAAAAGCTACATTGTGACAAGGGGTTTCTCCCATGCATAATGCCGAGTATAAAGTAACATCATACAATAGCACTAAGGGATCTACTTGATTGGAGTCCATATATGAATGGTTGTATAAAGGGACATTTATTTTTTGAATTGTCATCATCCTCCAACTAGCATAACTACGAAGACAGAGGAAGAAATATACATGAAGTCAAAGAAAAAAACTTTAGGTCAAAAAGGAAGGATGCTAAATCATCCAATGCTTTGCATCATCCACAAAAGGCATAAAATTGCATTTATGATAAATAGAAGAATAAATATACATAAAGAGGAATGTCACAATAGATTCGTTCCCCTTGTCTCCTTACACCAACAAGAGAGTCAAGGGTCATGCAAAGAGAACTAACAAAATACACGCTAGGTAGTACATATGGGGATAACATTACTACAAGCATAACACAAATATTACACATAAGATGAGGGTACCACTCTTGCGAGTTGGATTGGAAAATCATCCTCCTCCCAATCTTTCTCATCATAAAGGGGTGGTGGACAAGATGCTAGATGGACTATGGCAAGTGTGGTACAAGGAGAAACACTTGGTTCTTCACATACATGATTGTTTATTGGGGAAGGATCCTGATGCAAGCCCCCAGAGGCTAAGTCTATCAATTTTGTGAAAATCAAGGATAAGTCTGAAAGATTTTCCAATGGTTTGGGGGTGTCCTCCGAATCACTATCAGAATAAACCACAATAGGTGATATAACAATGCTAACTATGGGGTCACAAGCACTATTAATCATAGAATAAGAAGCAACAAAGGAATCTCATAGACTCGATGGATGCTTAAGCATCTGGAATGGTTGGATGACATGATGATGAGTATATAATGATATTTATGTTGTAATTGATTTTTGTGATGCACTAATAAATGGGTGCTTTTTTATTTGATGTATGTGATTATGCTATGATTAATGATTATGATGTGAATGTAATAATGTGATGATGATAATTATTTCAATGACTTATGGATGATTATGGAGTATGCATGGTTATATGTATGGATATATGGTTGTATGTGGATGATGGATGCATAAAGTATTAGATGATTGTGGTTAGGAATGCTTATATTATGATTTGATTTATGGATGAGTATGGATTATGGATGCATAGATTAGATGTATGATTTATATTTTTTCATGGCATATGTGGAAGAAAATGATTAGAAAATGAGGAAAACAATGATAAGGAAATGGTGGATAAAATAATGATCACATGGATATGGATGGCTCTAATGATAGATACGATGGATTATATGATGAGTGATTGGATTTTGAATGCAGGTATAGGCTAAGATGTTGTGACCAACCTAGATTTCCTATAGTACTAGATGTTATGCACTAGGGTATAAAGACCAAGGTATCAATGTGTCCCATGCATAAATAACTTACTCATAGATACATAGCAAACAAGAGGATGCCCAAACACATCAAAAGGCAATTGACAAACTTGGTGGGAATTATGATGGGACAACCAACAAACATATCACACAAAAATGAAAGACATGCCCTGGTATACTAGTCAAGACACGCCATGATATAAGGATCATGGTGACCTTGAGGGAGGTATGTTGCAAGTCAAAGATAAACAAAGAATCAAATTCAATGGTTAGATCATGACACACATGATTATTACATCTTGCAAAAGTGTTGAAAAGGACAAGGTGATGATGATGCTTGATGTGGGGAATGATTTATCCTGCGAAGGAAACTGATGGAATGATGGAATAATAGCTATTGATTCAACTAGTGTACATCAATGATGTTGGATACAGATCTTTGTTGTTGATTTTAGATATAGGATGATTTGCTGAATTTGTGGTTTTAGATCATGATGCTTACATGTTAAGTGCTTTAATAACATGTACTATAAGGAGACACATCAAAATACCAAATAGGTACAAAGGGGAGAATGTCAAAGGAATTTTCCAAAGTAGGACTCAAGACAATACCCTTGATATAAGATAAAGTCAAATAGAAAGGAAGATTGGTGATCATTAGGGATGATAATATGGTGTGAATGGGATGGTATGATGCAAAGATGACCTAAGGGATAATGGAATCTGACTCTATGCATGGTTCCTGCAAGCAAGTTTTCACCATGGTACTTGCCCAAGGTCCGACAAGGTGGGTTTCACGAGAGGATGATTTTTCTCTTTACTTTTTTAAATTTTATTTTTTTTGTATTTTTGCAATTTTTTAAAGATTTTTTGATTGCGAACACTTGTAGATTAGGCATGGAAGTGCTTGAGGTGTGCTATATTCATGGGTTCTTCAAGTCCCTATCCATCTAGAGTAAGCAATTTCTATGCACCTGATCTATACTTAGCAATGATGATATAAGGACCTAACGAATTATGCTTGAATTTGCCTTTTTATTCCTAATCTTGATTGGTGTTTCTTTGATTTTATTTGACAAGATCACCAACAAAACTCTTGATCCTTGATCTTTTTATTATAATTGTGATAGAGGAGATTTTGATAGGCCTTCAAGTGATTCAAGGCATTAAGGAACTGCTCATCAAGTAACTCTAGTTCATGTGGTTGTGTGATTCAATATTC
Organism: Cunninghamia lanceolata; assembly: GCA_027924645.1. Classification (NCBI taxonomy): domain Eukaryota; kingdom Viridiplantae; phylum Streptophyta; class Pinopsida; order Cupressales; family Cupressaceae; genus Cunninghamia; species Cunninghamia lanceolata. The sequence goes on from BSBN01000534.1 coordinate 27,700,463, forward strand.
TTCATCATCAATAATATCACACAAAGAGATGCATAATGATGAAAGTTTAATCTCTATTGGCAAGATGGCTTCAACTCTAAAGATTGAGTATAGGGTAGCCCCTATGGGTGTGTGAATGCTAGTGTAGTAAGCCCAAGGGGTGAGATAGAACTAAAGGTGCCAATCATGACCAACATCATCGATGATCATTTTGAGGATTTTGATTAGGGTTTTATTAGATTCCTCAACTTGATCATTACCTTGTGGGTTATAGGGAGTGAACCAACAATCATTAATATGGAATTATTTGCATAAGTCATGAATCTCATGCTTTTTGAAGGATTTACCATTATCAGTGATAATGGCAGAGGGGATGCCATAGTGGCATATGATGTGATAGATGATGAACTTTGAAATTCGTTGGCCGATAGTGTGAGGGGAATGGATTTTACCGTCTTGATAAATTAATTAGTGGCAGTATTGATGAACTTATGGCCACTAGAGGAGGGATTAATTTTCCCAATGAGATCTAGACCCCATGTAGAAAATGGCCAAAGTGAAGTAACTAGTTGCAAGGCTTATGACGATGCATGAATTAGGTCTTTATGTTTCTAATAGGATAGGAACTTCTTGACATATTAGTATGCATCATTTTCCATAGTGGTCCAATAGTAGCCTATTATGAGAAGCTTCTTATATAGGACCATACCACTAGTGTGGGCTCTACAAATACCTTCATGAACTTTGAGTGTGAGGTTGGCCTCTTTCAAATTTAGTCATCTTAGTAGGGTACCATCAAAACCTCTTCAATATAGTGTGTCACTAGGGAGGGTGAAGAGGGATGAATGTTGGAGGAAGGACTTTTGTTGATAATGTGAAAGGTTGGGTGGTAAGATTTGGTCATAGTATATGTCATGGTATGGGGTGGAATTGGGACCAATAATATTGAAAGCTAGTTCAAAATTAGGGACATCATAAGCAAGTACCAAAAGTTGTTTAACTAAGAATTTACATTGTTGGCTAGCTTGTGGCATCTCTAGAAGTGAACCAATAGTAACCATGGCATTGGCTACTCTACTATTAAGGTGAGACACCTATTCAAATTGGATGTGTGTAAAATGTTGCCTAAAATTGTCAGTCATCCGTTTGCAGGAGATAAGTTTGTTGTCCTTAGTTTTATATTCATCATGGACTTGTATAACCAGTTGAGAATCCCCATAAATAAGGATTTGTCAGATGTTCCAATGGACTGTTATCTTAAGACCTGCAAGAAAGGCCTCATATTCTACAATATTTTTGGTAGATGGAAAATTGATTCTAAAGGATTTAGGTATATGATCTCCTTGTGGTATGACAAATAAGATACTCCTAAACCATGACTAGTGAAAGAACCATCAAAATAAAGCCTCTAGGTAGGATAATCTACAAGAGTCTTGATGGGCTCATCGAGGAAGTCAATGACCAATGGATAAGTGTTAATGAGAGGTGCTCCAACTAGCTGATCTACCATAACCTATCCCTTGAGTTCTTTACAATATACATACTCAATGTTAAACTCACTCAACATCATAACCCACTTAGCCATATGGCATGTTAGAGAAGCTTGTGATAGAAGACACTTGAGTGGATCAATCTTGGAAATGAACTTAGTATGATGGTTGAGCAAATAGTGTAAAATATTTTTTGAGGAAAAGACAATGACCAAACATGCATGTTCCATGGTTGTATAATTGCGTTCATATGCAACTTGTGTCCAATTGATGTAATTGTTTGCCCTTTCATGGCCCTATTCATCATGTTGTGCTAAGAGTTCCCTCAAGGTGACTAGTGTAGATAAAGTGTAGAGTAGTAGGGGCTTGTTGGAAATAGGTTACATGAGCATATGAGGGGATGCAAGATATCTCTTTGATGCAGTTAAAGGCCTATTGACAAGATTCATCCGAATGAAGATTAGTGTTATTTTTTAGGTGGGAGAACAGTTGACACTTATTGGCTAGTTGGACAATGAATCATATGATTGCCTTGAGCTTTCCTTAGATACTAAAGAACTTCTTAAGGTTATTTGGAGGTGGCATTTTAGTTATAGTTGCAACCTTGGTGTGATCCACTTCTATGCCATGTCTAGAGATAATGAAACCCAATAATTTCCTTATGTGATCCCAAAGATACACTTCTTCAAGTTGAGATGGAATTTGTATTCTAGTAACCTATCAAAGATGCACTAAAGGACATGTGTGTGCTCTTCCCTTGTTTTTTATTTTCCTAGGAGGTTGTCTACATAGCCTTCCATGATGTCATAGAGCATGTCATGAAATATTACCATCATAGTTCATTGATATGTGGCCCTTGCATTTTTTGACCCAAGTAGGAGTGGTAAAGGTTGTTTTATGTTGATATTTAGAGGCAATTTCAATCTAATTATATTTGAAAATGTTTTCCATGAGGGATAACATTTTGTAGCTTTCTATAAGATGATCTACAATCATGTTTCAATGTTAGCCAATGGAAAATTATCTTCTAGATTGTTGAGGTCTCAAAAGTCTATACAGATACAATTCCCTTTGGGTTTCTTGTTTATGGGGATGATGTTAGATATCCATTTAGGGTAATCAATAGGGCATATAAAGCCAAACTTCAAGAGTTTATATAGTTCCTCTTTGCTTAGGAGAGCTATTTTGGGTGTAATTTTCTGAGCTTTTGCTTTATTGGCTTAGTGTTAGGATGGATCCAATCCAAGCACGTTATTTTAAGACCAAGTAAATATATATGTCACCTTCTGACAGATGGAGGTGACCCTTTCCTATTCAATGGATTCCAAGGATGCAATAATGTATGTGACTCTCTAATTGTCTTTAGTGCCAAGGTTGATATCCTAAGTGTCTTCAACTAGAATTGTAGGTTTCCTAACACTATAGAGAAGCCAAGGACAACTTGAGTTCCTCATCTATTGATGCCTTGAAGAGGTTTTCATCAATAGATACATCATTTTTCTTTCTCTTTTTGTGTTTGATATTGTCACAAAGAGGTTTACACTAGAAGATGTTAATTTTTTTCTTTTTCATGTTTTTGATATTTTGGTTTGTTAGGACTAAGGAACTCATCCTACTCCCAAAGTAAGTTGATGTATCAAGGTTGATCTCAAAGCCTTTCTTATGATTTTTAGCTAAAATACCATTATGGAGCCCCAAGAATTCAGTGATAGCCTCATCATTTTGAAACATGGCTAGAAAGATAAGAGATCTTGTTGGTCCTAATTGATTTCAGGATAAGTAAGGGGAAGGTCGATGGTACAAATGGATATTTCATGGAATAAGTTACTGATGGTGAGGTCATCGAAGGAGGTAATGATGGTTTGTTCCTTGATGTTGTCAATGTCATTGGAGGTTTCTTCCATAATTATGGAGGTGTCAAAAGGTTCATTAGATTCCTCACTAGGTGGTATGCACCCCAACCTTTCAATTTTGATGCATTTTTTTGATGTGGACTAACTCAAGCATGCCTTGCTTATGGAGGCCAAGGCCTTTACCCTTATAGTTTGTATTTTGGCACATATGGAGTGTTGTAGGGTGTGTGTTTTTTTAGAAAGCACGGTGTAAATTATTTGTCATCTGTATAGAGCCAAGAGTTTCTAGAACCTTCAACATCATCATCATCTAAGAACCCAATTTTCACAAAAGTAGTACCAAATTACATGGTGTAGGATGCCTTCTTCATTCATGGTTGAGGATAACCATGGGATCATGGAGATAGAGGAAACTTGTCAACATGGAAGGCATCATATAGCTCATGTTCTCCACATCCTATGATCTTGACCTTGGAGATATTAGAGGGTTGGGAGATAGAGGTAGATGCAAGATTTCCAAGATCAATATAGGAAGAAAATTCTTTGGCTTTTCGACTAGTTGAGATATTAGTACTATGACAATGATGTAATTTATGATAGGGACCCTCCAACATCTTACAATATTGGAAGGGATGAGGGTCACTATGAATAGTGACTTCCACACTGTTAGGAAGAAATGTAGAGGGGATATTGATCTAGAGATATGGTCCTCAGTCAAATATTTGTAGTTAGTTTATACCCTTGTAGCTAGGGTAAAAATAAAGGCTAAATCTTAAACCAGCAATCAAACCCTAACAACACAATGAAATGAAAGATATCATAGCAATCAAAACAACAAAGCAAACCAAAACCAAAATCTAGGCTAAGCTTGGCTCTCCATTGCTCTTCTCAATCTTGCATAGGAATGCATGATTTCAAAGGATGAATGTTGGTTGCTCATTCCAGCAGCATAATAGTGCTTGAAAACTAAATCCCCAAATGGCTTGGTTGAGAGTTGATTTATAGGAAATGACTGATTTGAATGAAGGGCTATGATTGAAAGTTGGGTTCAATGATGTGGATGGCTAGGATCTAATAGGGTTTCCCACTCCATGAGGAGTTGTAGTCTTGTGATAAGTGTAGGGAGGACCTAATTTAAATAAAAGATTATTTAAATTAGTTGGAAATGTGAAGTGTATTAAATGAAAAATGTAGTATGTGACGTGTTTGATTGTGTTGAAAGGTGAGTGCCTAATTCAAATATTTTATTTGAATTAGTTGGGACATGTGAAAGGGAAATTAATTAAATAAATATGATTTATTTAATTAATTTATCTAGTGGGATAAATGGGATTAGGACAAAATGTCATATGATGTCTTTAGTAATGTGTCGACAAGGTGTTGTTGCAAGCCAGTCAAGTAGCTAGAGATTGATAGAAAAACATAAAGAATAAAAAAATAAAGCATCATATACACATCATAATAATAAGACAACATAGAAATGCCCAGTATCAGTAGATCTCCATATATATATCAATAAAATGTCATACATCCATCCTCCAATAAGTCTAAGTCTCTGCTTCATCTATCTTCATACATGACTTCTATATCATTCTTTACATCAAATACTGTCTTATCTCATACTCTTGTTCTCCTATATTATATCATCATATCCTACATCTATATATACTATATCTATTACATATAGGGATGTGTTTCCTAGCAGCTCTGGCCTTCGCATAGTGTGTGCACCAGCTTCTGATTGGCTCTGCTTTATGTTTTACACCCTTCTAACATCACCCCCCCTCAAAATTATGTCTCGTCCTCAAGACATACCCTGCTCTAGTTGAAAGTATTTCTTTAGTCAAGCACCATTGACATATCCAACTAATAATTTTCTTGTGGATGGTATGGTGAACTCTTGTTATGTACATTATCATGCAGTTATCCAATAGTTTTGAGATCATCGTATTTACAAAATGTTTACCTTGATCACTAGTTATGCTCAAGGGACAACCAAACCTGGTAATTATGTTCTCATATATGAATTTGGTGGCAGTTTTTGTTGTATAGTATATGGTTGGTTGTGATTCAACCCACTTAGTTAGGTATTCCACTCCAATAATGATGAATCTAGATTTTGACTACTTCGTCGATGGGTCTATGGGTCCAATGAAGTCAATGACCCATTTTTGAAAAGGTAATTGTGCTGGAATTAATTTCAATGGCATCTCATCTCTTACGGTAGGTCTCCCTATTCTTTGACATGTGTCACATTCCTTTACATATCTCTTTACATCTTTGAAAAGTTTAGGCCACCATAATTGAACTAGTTTGATTTTTCTTATCATCATGTATCTGACATTATGTCCTCCTACTATCCCTTCATGTTCTTATCTTAAGATTTCTTCTCTTTCATGTTTATATACTACCCTTATGATGATATCATCCTTCCCTCTGACATGTAGTTCTCCTTCAATCAATGTATAAGGGAAAAACTTTTAGATCAAATTTTATCTTTCTTGTGCTGACATTTCTACCGGAGCTTCACCTACAGCCAATAAGTATGCTATGTCTGCAAGTTCCTCTGCTACTGCATTCACTCTGAACATATTTGCACCAAGTAGTTCTTCTTCATGTACCTCCGGATCTTCCCCTGTCTCAATTTTGGACAAGTAATCTAGTCCCTGATTTTGCTTTCCTAATTTCACGATGGTTGAAAATTCAAACTTCTGAAATAATGATAACCATCTACAAATTCTACCTTGAATGATTTGTTTGTTGAGTATATATTTTTGTAATGGATGAAAGAGGGTTGATGGGATTGATGGATAGTTTAGTTAGGTCCTCCTTTCACTCAATGCATTCAAGGACATTTAACCGAGTTAAATCACAACTTTTACAAGATGACTCAACTATTAGGTTGGCTGTCACTTGGAATGATAAGGAAATTTGGAATTTGTTAATTGACTTGTTGATTCTTAGCCTGATTAATCCTAAAACCCTAATTATGCCAAAATCATAAGTAAATAGATGAAACATGACAAATCCTTCTACATAACTAAATATAGATCATATACATACCAAATTTTGAGTTTCAGAATACAAAAAAGTCAGGGGTGAAAGAGAGGGTGCCCAAGCCCAAGGTGTTTCTTTTTCAGAGGGCTTTGGGACAAGACCTGCTATAGACTGCAACCACTTCAGAGATTTTCCATGCTGTGAAACTGAGGGTCAAAGGTGCGAGTGCCCTTGACCTTTTTGGTATATTTCCTACCTTTTTCTTTAGATCCTGATTTCTTACACTCTACAACAGTTCTCTACAAATCCTCTCTATAAGATCCTGTACCTATCACCTACAATCACAAGAGAGGGGTTGGGGGTTGTGGTGTTTAGGAGCTTGCCTTGGTTAAGCCCCAAAATGGCATTCAAGCCTTCCAACACCATTGTTAGATAGAGGGAGTGTGTACTTGCAAGATAGAGGAAAAAATAATGATAAAAATGATAGATTGAATCACAAATAGATATCACCTCAGAGGTGTAGCTATCAGATGAAGCTCTTTCATGCCATGATAAGATGAAGCCAAATCTACAATAACAAACACAATAATAATGCAAGTCTTCTCTACAACACAATGAATGCCTTGAATGCTCTAAAATCATGAGTTTGTCAAAATCTCAAAATCATCTTCTAGTTTTCAAATGAAGTCCTAAACATGATTATATATGCATTCTCGCTACAGATTGCATAATTCAAAATCAAGATGTTGACAACAGAAACCTTTTAAGGGTCTCCAATTGACATTCAAATTTGGGACCTCGATAAAATAGGGTAGGGCAAGGGTACAGGTGCCCAATCCCTGGGACCTATTTTGGGTTTACATTAAGCTCAGAGTTGTACCCTAAGTCCCATTTGTCATGGGTTTCGGGGGATTTTGTTTTAGGATTCATTTCTAACATGCATGATTAAAACTAAGGGACTTGGGAGATAAACATAGTAGGTAAAAGTCCTAAGGAGGACATTTTATGGCATAACATTTAGCCCCTACTTTAATGTATGTATGTCCTTACAACCCATACATGCATTAAAGTATGACAAAAAACACAACAAACACGCCAGGCACTTGAAGCTAAGGCATACATAAAGATTGAGGAACCATTTCTAGCCCCCAGTCTTAGGTAAGCATTATAAAACACATCACAAACATGTAAACCACAATGATGATAGTAACATGCAATGCAAGACATGGAGAAGACAATATTGAAGACACATAAAACACAATGAAGATAAGAGATCTGTCATGAAAAAAATGATGAAGATAGTGATATAATTTTTTCATTTTCATATATATAAATGCATAGAAATAAAAATTGCAACACACAAAACCCAAGAATGTAGGGGAGACTCATCACCACACCCTTTACACTACGTGAGGGGGAAAACTCACCATACAAAACCCAAGTGTAGGGGAGACTCATCACCACACCCTTTACACTATGCAAGGGGGAAAACACATGGAAGACACGAGCGTCATATAACATGCCATAGACATACTATACTTCTTAAACTTGACAAACAAGGCGATGGAAGGAGCTTATTGCTAAGTCCCACCATCTCAAACATGCTATAGACACACCTGATGGTTGGGCTTATACCACAACAACCGCCAAAGACATGCTTAAGGGAGGATAGTCTCAAGATCCAACCCAGCCTCTGCAAAGGACTCTTGAAATAAAAGGATGTGCACTAGCTCAAGAGATGCACCATCCCGCCTTTACAGAGGATTTTGAATAAAAGGATATGTACTAGCTTAAGAGATATGTTATCCCACCTCTACAAAGGGCTTCTTTAATTGCAATATAGATAAATATGTGCTCTCACGCCATAGATACAACATCCTGCCTCTATATAGGGCTTACAAACATGCTTCGTTAGTACCAAAATCATCAGACAAATTACCTTATATATGCCCCCACCTTAAGGTAGTTGATGTCATGTTTTGATATCAAGCACATTAAGGTAGAGAGAAAACACACAAGGAAACAAGAGCTCTCACAAAGCCCATGCCCCCAAGGTGACATGTACTCACGATTGCCGAGTGTTCCCACAAACACATTGATAAGATATGCTAGAATAAGATAAGAGATGTTACAAATCTTACTCTAAGATAATAACCAAAGAAAAACATGAAATCTATGTATGCATCAATGAAACCAAAGCTACACATATGGGTTGGAATATGAGTATAGCTATTGGGCTTATACTGCATGCATCTTAGAACCAAGTGTAACAACAAGGTGAGAGATAAAACAATCAAAGTGCATGGAGCAGATGTATTGTTATGATTTGTTAGAAAAGATAAGACAACATCAATATCACACAGAGTGATTCTACTAGCCAAGCGTCAGATATATAAATCAACCCCATCTTCATGTATGGATTAGGTCCATTTTTGCTTGCTCGCTGAAGGGACACGTGGTCCGTATCAGTTAGTTGTTTGTTTTTCGTCATCCATCGACTAGATAGAATCACTAGAAGAAGGTAAACAATAAAATGAGAGAGGAGAACAAGTTCCTTAGGAACAATCATGTAGGAGGATGCCCCCAGGTCATCATTCGCAACACTATGCCCCTAAGGCACAATACATAAAAATATAATAGAGGAGAGACAAGATAGAAGAATGATGAAACAAATAGAAGAATGGTCACAATAGAGGCAGTCTCTTGGTATCCTTGACCTTACAAGAGTATCAAGGGTCATCTTAGGAGGCCTAAACAACACATAACACATCATGGAGGAACACAACACAAGAGGGGAGGTCACATAAATGAGTAAACTATGCTACGACAAAGGTGACCATCAGGATTAGAAATACTTGTTATTCTTGATTTTGATCTTTACCTTGATAGTGAAATCTTTACCCCCTCTTCTTCTTCCACATTTTCTTGAGTTGGTGAAGGTGCAATTATAGGATTTGTCAATGGAAAAGTGTCTATCAATGATGTTGTGGGAGAAATATCATAGGTTTCTATGTCAATCAAGTGAGGTGGTGTAGGGACCCGAAAAATGCCCATTTCAACTAGTTTGTAGGGTGTTGGAATATTCTTGGTTGTTAGGAATAGCATGTTCATCTATGTTCTCTAAATTGTTAGCAGTATCCAAGGTATGTAATTCTTCAGGTAAAGGTGTGTGATCTATTTCTTTGTTTAAGATGTAGTTAAGAAATGTTTGAAGATTGGTTGTTGAATTTTCAGTGTCTGTAGGTTGAAGAAGTTGTTCACAAAGAAAGTCTACATCATCCAATGCTTCATCCTAGCTAGGGAGACTAGGAAGAGATGGTAGCGTAGTGTTAAGGAATGTTTGAATGATTTTTTCTTCTTTTCCCAAAATATCCTCACCATGTGAGGTTATGTTGGTAGCAGTTTTTGAATTATTAGATGAATCACCCAGGGCTATATCAGCCTTGTATGTCTCAGAAATAATATCCATTATGTTGTCATGAAATGTATGAAGAGGAGGAATGTTTTCATAATTGGTTTCTTCATTATCTTTCATAGAGATGAAATTAGTGAGATTTTCCAAGATCGAAGGGTAGATGCCCATGAGAGTGGTGAAACTTTCAAAATCAGACATGTAACATAGAATTTTGTATGTAGAGCTCATGGGAATATCAATATCATAAATGTGTACTATTTTTTGTAGGACCTGAGGATATTTATCAGTGAATTTGTAAAAATTATCAACATCTATGATGTATGCAAATAAATCTTGCAAGGATGAATAACAAGATGCCTCAATGACTTTGTTTTTGTGATGAGAGGCCCTAGATGCAAGACTATTTCATACTAACATACTTGTTTGAGGGAAACAGGTACTAAAAGATACATAGGGTCCACAACACACAAAGTGGGTAAAATGAGATAATATACCACAACAAGGCAATATGAGTGATTTGTAAGTTTTCTTAAAGAAAGTGTGTACAACCCTTAGTGTTGAAATACACAATGGGTAATTAAAAACATGCAAATTTTCAAGCAAGAGTGTGAAATGATGCCAATATTTTTAGATGATAGATGAATATATATTTGAAAATGAAATGAAAAATCTGATGAATGATATTAGTGACTAATGCAATGAAACGAAACAAAACTATGCTTTTTTATGGTCTAAAATGCTCAATTTTTCACTTTTTCCAATACAAATGTTCTAAATATGCAAATATAAATGCAAAAACATGAAATGAAACAACACTCCAATCTAATATCAGATTTGAAAGAGTGTTCAAATGAGTAGTAAAATCTGAAACAAGATTTTAACCACAAACCCTAGCTTTTGCAAAGACTAGGTTATATGAAAAATGCACAATTTCAAGCAAACCCTAACAAATAGAGTATGAAAATGCAAGGTAAATGAATATGCAATGATGTAATGCTGCAATTTATATCAGATCTGATGTAAATATCAGAGATTTAAATGATTTGAATGAAATGCAATGCAAATAGTGTAAACTATGTCTAAATGCATGTTAGGAATTAAGGTGTCTCAACCTTGGTGATTCCTTGCATTATTTATGATTGTATTTATTAATTCATTGCCTATGTTGTAAATTAATTGAAAATTCCATATTGTCATTTTATGGGATGTGGCACGGTGATGTGTCATCCTACATGGAAGATGACAATTTGTAATTTTGTCCTCACATGAGGAGATAGGCATCCCACTTAGTGGTAGGAATATTTAGCCATGTGTTGGCATCTTGGATGTTGTGTAAGGGAATGTTGACCGAAACGGTTATTACAGATTCCTATGACAAAGTTATAACATGTAAGAGTCAGAAATAGAAGCTTGTAAGACAGGTGAAGACATGGGTCATGAAGCATCTTTGAAAAAGGCATATTTGGGCGCCCCAAGGTGGACTATGACATGTTGTAAGAGAATATGCTATTTATAGCCTATGTATAACAAATTCTCTTACAGCTACAAGTTGTAACTACTATGACAGATTCTATGACAGTTGTAAGAGCATCTGTCATAGCCCATTTTGGAACTAGGTGACCTCTTTGGGATGGGAGTTGTTGACAAGTGTCAGATACATTCTACAATGTTGACCAAGTGTCCTTAGGTGTGGGTTTTGGACCATGAGGCCAAGTTGGATGCCCATCTCAAGATAGAGCCAATTTTGCCTTGTAGTTTCTATATAAATAGGTGCTTGGAGGAGGAGATGTAGTATGTGATTGACAGGTACTATTATGCTACTGGATTGACTCTAGACCCAAGTGTTGAAGACTATTAAAGTTTGCATTGCAAGTGTATTGTAAACCATATTTAGTTTTGATAATACATTGTACAGTTTTCTGAGTGTGGGATTTTTCACCTGATAAGGGTTTTCCCCATGATATATCTTAACTCTCTTCTTCTGTCTTCTTTTTGGTTCTATGTGTATTGCTGCAATATCTCTGTTACATGTTTCATGTTGCTATTATTGTAAGGATTAATTTGAATTTGTATAGCTCTCCCCTCATTAGATTAGTGTAGGAAGTGATTTCTGCGCACCTTGCTTCCTTTCAGTTGGTATCAGAGCTTGATCACCTTTGGTCCTAGTTGTTGGATAGGAGTTTTTTGAGATGATCTTAGTTTGAGTGGGAGTCCTATGTAGAGTATTCTAAATTTTATTGCAGCAAGGAGATGGCAAGCACATTCGAAAGGATAGAGGTGGAGAAATTCAATGGCACTAATTTTGAGCTGTGGTAGCTCAAGATGGAAGACATGCTTGTTGATCGAGACCTCTGGAAAACTATCAGTGGAACAAAACTAGTTGCAATGTCACAAGCTGATTGGGATCTTAAGGATCGGAAGGCTAAGGGTCTCATAAGACTTAGTCTTGCTGATTCTATCTTGTTAAATATCCATGAGGAGGCTAGTGCAAAAGTGCTTTGGAAGAAGTTGGGAGATGTGTATCAAGCCAAATTCCTGGTTAACAAAATTCTTCTGAGAAAGAAGTTGTATTCTCTTTGAATGGAGGATGGAGGATCTGTTTCTAAACATATGAATGCTTTCAACATGCTGGTTGTACAATTAACATCCATTGGTGTGAAGATGGAGGAGGAGGATCGCTGTATGACCTTGCTTTGTTCTTTTCCAGACTCATGGGATCACCTTGTCATGGCTATTGGAAGCACCACATCCACATTCAAAATGGATGAAGTGGTTTCTTCACTGTTGTCTGAAGAGATGCAGAGAAAGTCTTCTGAGGCAGCTAAAGAGGCTCTTGCAGTTCATGGAAGACCCAAGGAGAAAGGGAAAAAGAAGGACAAGAAAGCTAAGAAGGGTAGATCCAAATCTCCTGGAAAGTCCAAGGCTCTCTGTTGGAACTATGGTAAATTTGGGCATTTCTGAAAGGAATGCAAAGAGGAAAAGAAAAAGAAGAAGAAGAACCTAGATTCAAATTCTGACAAGTCACAAGATGATGGTGATGCCTTCATCACAGCCTTGGCAACCCATGCATCTGATGATGTGTGGCTGATTGATTCTAGTGCATCATTCCACATGACCTTGCATTGAGACCGGTTCACTAAGTATGAGGAGTTTGATGGTGGAAAGGTGTACCTTGGTGACAACTCTCATATGAAGATTGTTGGTCGTGGAAGAGTTGCTATCTGATTCCCTCATAGATGAGTGAAGGGGATCTTTAGGGTTATGCACATCCCAGGCTTAGCACAGAACCTACTTTCTATAAGTATATTGAATGATGCAGGTGTGGAGGTTGTCTTTTTGAAAGAAGGATGTAAGATGACTAAAGGAGCTATGGTGCTTGCTAAGGGTACTAGGAGAGGTACTCTGTTTCAACTAGAGGCATGTATTTCACAATGCAATAGTTCTTCTGACTCAAGGAAGAGGGCAACAGTCACTTCATTCCCACCATCTGAATAATAGTGAAGAAATCTGTTGTATCTAGTCATGATGGTTGTAATCATGCCTTGGAAGTAAGCTTCCTGCTGTAAAGACAATGTTATAGCATAAGAGATTTGGCCACATTGGTGAGAAGGGTCTGTGTACCCTAAAAAATAAGAACCTCGTTGAGGGGTTAGATGATTGTAATCTTGAGCTCAACTTTTGTGAACATTGCATATATGGAAAACAAAACCATGTTCAGTTTTACTTGAGTTCTCATAAGTCTTTTAGTGTGTTGGACCTTGTTCATTCTGATGTATTTGGTCCTGTTAATGTTCCTTCATTATCAAAATGTGTATATTTTGTATCTTTCATAGATGACTACAATAGAAGGACATGGATTTATTTTTTCAGAAGCAAATTTGAAGTCTATAGTAAGTTTATGGAGTTTAAGGCCTTTGCTAAAAATCAGACTGGTAAAAAGATTAAATATTTGAGAACTGACAATGGTGGTGAGTTCTGTTTTACAGAATTCAATAAATATTGCAAGGAAATTGGGATTGAAATACATAAGACAACTCCATACACCATGTAGGAAAATGGAGTTACAGAGAGGATGAACATGACACTAATGGAGATGGCTAGGAGTATGCTTAGTGGAGCTAGCCTAGAACAAAAGTTTTGGGCTGAAGTTGTTGCCACTACTTGCTATTTTGTAAACAGATCTCTTACATCAGCTCTTGTTAGTAAGACACCCATGGAGGTGTGGTCTAGTAGAAAGCCTTTAGTAAGGCATCTTCATGTTTTTAGTTGTGAGGCATATGCACATGTGCCTAGGGAGAAGTGGTCAAAATTGGAGAACAAGGTTGTTAAGTGTATCTTCATTGGCTATGGTGTTGGTGTGAAAGGATACAAGCTTTGGGAAACTGTGGTTGAAAAAGTGCTGTATAGCAGAAGTGTCATCTTTAGAGAGCTTACACCTTCTTCCACTATTTTACGACCAGAAGAAAAAGAATAGAAAGAGGATGTTGTTTAGTTTCCTGCTACCCCTGAGAAGACTGAACATAAAGACAATGTTGGACCTGATGATGAGGAGAGCTCTGAAAGCTTAGATGAAGAAGCTGAACCTCAACCTCAGTCCTTGAGGAGGTCTACACAGATAAGAAAGCAACCTGAAAGGTTTGGTTTTACATTGCTTCATTCTAGTTGTGCTTATGCTTTGGTTACTAACAATGATGAACCTAGAACTATATCAAAGGCTATAGAAATGAAAGATGTAGGTTCCTAGAAGGAGGCCATGTAGGATGAGATGGCTTCTTTGGAAAAGAATCAAACTTGGGACTTGGTGCCTTTGCTTCCTGGATAGAAACCCGTTGGATGCAAATGGGTGTTCAAGAAGACATTTGGTGCAGATGGCAGTGTTGAGAAGTATAAGGCTAGATTGGTTGTGAAGGGGTATTCACAAGTGGAGGGTATAGATTATGGTGAGATCTTCTCTCCCATTGCAAAGATGACATCCATTCGATTCTTGTTATCTCTTACAGCAGCTTATGACTTAGAGGTAGAGCAGATGGATGTGAAGACAACCTTCCTTCATGGTGATTTGGAGGAAGAAATCTACATGTCACAGCTAGAGCATTACATGGTGAAAGGTAAAGAAAATTTGGTTTGCAAGTTAAAGAAGTCTTTGTATGGTTTGAAGTAATCTCCTAGGAGGTGGTACTTGAAGTTTGATGCCTTTGTGTTGTCAATTATATTTGTGAGATTGAAAGATGACGACAATGGAAACCTTTTAACAGCCTCCAACCAATATTCAAACTTGGGCCCCGACAAAATGGGAAAGGTGCAGGCACAAGTGCCCAAGCCTTGGGACCTATTTTGGGCCTGCATTAAGCTTAGAGTTGTCCCCTAAGTCCCATTTGTCATGGGTTTTGGGGGAATTTGTTTCGGGATTCATTTCTAACATGCATGATTTAAACTAAGGGACTCGGGAGCTAAACTTAGGAGGTAAAAGTCCAAAGGGGGACATTTTATGACATAACAATTTCAATGGTTCATGGTCAATGTAGAATACAAAAGGTGTTGATAAGAGGTAATGTCTAAACTTCTGTAATGCATACACCATTGCTAGGGCTTCCCTCTTGAAGTTGTGATATAGTTCTTCTCTAGTTTTAACAACTTCTTTCTTGCAAATGTTATAGGATGATCCTTAGAACCTCTAGGCTGAGTTAGTACTGCTCCAACTACAATTCCTGATGCATCAACATGAACATGGAATGTATTGTCCCAGTCTAGAAATATTAGTATTGGTGCTTATGCTATTTTCTATTTCAAAGTGTCAAATGCCTTTTGGTGCTTCTCATTCTAGGTAATACTTTTGCATTATTTTTTCTTCAGCAGTTCTTCTATAGGTGCTGAGATTGTTGCATAGCTCTTGATGAACTTCCGGTGGTAACCGGTATACCCTAGGAATGTTTTGACATCATATGTGGTTTTTGGTGGTGGCAAGTTTTGAATAATGGGAACTTTTAGGGGATCAACCATCAAACGTTCTTTGTATATTAAATGACCCAGTAGTGTTCCAAATGGTACCACAAAAGTACATTTCTTCAAGTTCAGGGAAATTTGCAAGCTTCTACACTTATTCAACATCAACCTCAATGTCTATGTGTGATCTTTTACTAGTCCATATATAGTCCAATCATTCAAATAGACTTCCAAAAAATCATGTATAAATGCCTTGAATGCATTGACCATGATTCTACTAAATACTACAGGTGCATTTTTCAATACAAATGGTATAACATTATACATGCAAGATCCTAGTTCATATGCAAATGTTGTCTTAGGTTGATCCTCCTCTCTAATTTTTACCTGGTGGTATTCGGAGAATCCACTAGTGAAGGAGTAGATTTCCCTATCGACAATTGACTCCAAAATTTCCTCTATGTATGGTGTAGGGAAAGGATCACGAATACAAGCCTTATCTAATTCTCTATAGTCGCCATAGATCCTGATTTCTCCTATTTTCTTATTCTATACTACCATTGGACTGATCCACTCTGCTTCCTCCACTAGTTTTATGATTCCTACATCTAGCATCTTGTCATATTCTATTTTAACTTTCTTCTTCATTTTTTTTATTCATCCCATGTGGTCTTTTCTTGATTGGTTTACAACCTTCTTTTAGTTGAATTTTCATTGTTCCAGCTTCCTCTTTGATTCCCTTCATCTTTGTGAACTTTCTAGGAAATAGATCCTCATACTCAGACAAAATTTCTACTACTTGTGCCACTTCCTTCTCATCTCAATAGTCTCCTATTTTGGCTAGCTTAGGGTCTCCTTTGGTAATTTTTTCTTCCCTTAACTGAATGGGCTTGTTATAGTACTTTTCCTTGATATCTATTGATTTCACCATCTCTCTTTCACCTTGTTCTATCTTTATATATGGTTCTTTACTCTCTTCATTTTCCTATTGTGATGTTTTGTAGCATTTGTGTTTCTTCAGATATGATTCTTTATCCATCCATTCTATGAATTTCCATATGCCTTATGTCTTTTCTGGTGGTGAGCTGTGTTCCGGTATATCTTCTTCCTCTTCATCTTTGTGAAAGATGATCTCCTAGATTCTAATGAGTGTTGTGTGTATGTTCTTGTCCAAATCAAAGAATGAGAAAGTGTGAATGAAGTCCTTTTGTAGCTCTTCCCAATATCTACTTTCTTTCCTTTGTTCCTGATTTATATACCATGTCTGTGCAATTACTGATAGTGTCCAATAAAAGAAATGGGTATACAATACCTCATTATATTCATTTCTTCCTCTCCATACCATTGTACACATGGATGAGTGTTCTTGTGGTGAAATTTGACCTGAGTATTTGGGTATTATGTCATATTCTTCTTCCTCTAGCAAATATCTTATCTTGATGAATATTTTTAATGCTGGCCACCTGTTTATTGTGTCCTTATGTGTGTTCCACTAGTTTGTGGCATTGCATACCAATGTGTATTTCACAACTTGCAATCTTATGTCTTCATCAAAAAACACTACCTCCATTTCTGCGAGATATGTATGTAGATTCTATACTCCTAAAAACCTAGACAACTTGATATGTGAAATTCCTTTCAAATGTGACTTGCCTAGTGAGATCTTTGGTCAATATCTTCCTTATCCTCCGTAAATGCATCACATATGATCTCTGGTGAGTTTGGATGAAATGTGGAGCATTGTGTTGGAAATATGCAACCATAAAGACTAATTCATCATAACCCAATAAGAGATTAATGTGCAACAATAACTAGAAATCCACATGCAAAAGAAATAGACAATAATACCATCAATGGTGGCAGAAGATATACCCTGGGAAAACCCTACATGAGGGAAAAATCTAGCCTCCAAAAGCATCCATCTCTCATGTATTATTCAATAATGAAGATTACAATACAAATACATCTGAGATCACCCCTAAAACATCAAATGCTCTACTTGCACTCCATGTGAACAAGATTGTAACCATACATCAAATGCCATGCGTAAAACCCTCACATATGAAACCTACAAGAGATTCTCAAGCAAGCTAAACCCAACTTACAAGCCAACTTAACCAATCTCTACAACTACCTGTGTGCTTTCTTTTATAGACATAATCTCACACAAATACAATATGTGGTATGGTAAAATCATCTTCCCCAAACCCATGAGTCTACAAAACCATTGACCCCATATTTAATTACTAGTACTAAGTTTTCCCAATAATTAAATAATTAACTAACCCAGTGTTACATACAACAATTACAGGTGGCGCCAAATAAATATTTAATGTGGATAAACACATCACCCATGATGCACCACAAATAAATATTTATTTTACATAATAAAATAATATCAATGTTATGAAAGGTGTACAACACACCTACTCTAACATTCTCCCACTTGTTATATACATTGCATAAGGGATCAACAAGTAAACTCAAAACATCAAGGGAAACCATCCATATGCCAAACATGCTATGTAGGAAAAGAGGGAAGAAGATGATGGTTGATAGTGTGATTAAATCCTCCTTTCACATATAACCATCAAGTTTTCCCAAAACCATGAGTCTACAAAACCATTGACCACACATTTAATTATCGGTACTAAGTTTTCCCAATAATTAAATAATTACAAACAAATAATTAATTAACCCAATGTTACAACAATTACAGGTGGCACCAAATAAATTTTTAATGTGGATAAACACACCACCCATGATGCACCACAAATAAATATTTATTTTACATAATAAAATACTATCAATGTTTTGAAAGGTGTACAACACACCTACTCCAACATTCTCCCACTTGTTATATACATTGCATAAGGGATAAACAAATAAACTCAAAACATCAAGGGAAACCATCCATATTCCAAACACGTTATGTAGGAAAAGAGGGAAGATGATGATGGTTGATAGTGTGATTAAATCCTCCTTTCACATATAACATTCAAGGACATTAAACTGAGTTAAGTCACAACTTTTGCAAGAGGACTTAGCTATAGGTTTGGTGTCACTTGGAATGATAAGTAAATTTAGAATTTGTTGATTAATTTGTTAAACCCTAATTTGATTATGTCTTAAACCCTAATTATATGAAATCATAAACAAACAAACGAAACATGACAAATGCTCGCATAGGAAGGCACTAAATGCAGATTAGAAACATACCAGGTTTTGGATCCTGAAAAGTAGAAAATTTAGGGACATAGGGGTGGGCACCGTGGTCTAATAGGTAGATTTTCCTATAGATCTGGAGCTATCAGATGATGAAGTTTGCGACCTTCTCAAGAGTTTCCAACAATGGAAATCTAGAGGACACAAGGGAGGGCACTCTTGTCTAGGAAGGAATATTCTACACTATTTTCTTCAGATCCTGAATCTTTAACCTCTATACTGATTTCCTGTAACTCCTCTCTGCAAGATTACACACCTGTAACCTGCAATCACAAGAGAGGGGTTGGGGGTTGTGGTGTTAGGAGCTTGCCTCAGTCAAGCCCTGGAGTGGCATTTAGGCCTTCCAACACCATTGTTAGATAGAGTGTGTGTCCTTAGTGGACAGAGGCAAAATCAAATGATAAGATAGATTGATTGAAACATAAAGTAGATGTCACCTCAGAGGTGAAGCTCTCACGGGGAGATGAAGATCTTTCACACCATGAGAAGATGGATTGATGAAGACAAATCTACAACAAACAAGAACAAACACAACACAATACTACTTTTCAACACAATGAAAGCCTTGTATATCCTTAGCACAAGATCACAAGTTCTCATTATCCATATCTAGTTAAAATGGAGTCCTAAACATGTTTATATATGCATTCATGTCAAACATTCATAATTTAAATTGAAGAGGCCAACAAAGGGAAAACTTTTAAGGATCACTTTACCGACAATTAAAATTGGGTCTCAACAAAATAGGTCTGGACTAGGGCATGGGCACCCAAGTCTAGGGGCCTATTTTGGGACTTGATTAAGCTTAAGATGCATCCCTAGGCTCCATTTAACATGGGTTTTGGGAGATTTTGCTCTGGGATGAGTTTTTAACATGCATGACTAAATATAAGGGATGTAGGAGCTAAAATTAGGAGGTAAAAGTCTGAGGGGGACATTTTATGACATAACATTTAGTCCCCACTTTAATGTATGTATGATCTTATGACCCATACATGCATTAAATTATGGTCAAAAACACATCAAACACACCAGACACTTGAAGCTAAGGCAAACACCAAGATTGAGGAAATATTTCTAGCCCCCAATCTTAGGTAAGTACTATAAGACACATCGTAGACACATAAAACACGGAGAATATAGTAACAAGCACACAAAACATGGAGAAGATAGTGACAGACACATAAAACATTGAGAAGACATGAGAGCAGTCACACAAAACATGATGAATACATTGATATAGCATTCTCATAACATTTTCATATATAAAGTGAAATACAAGAAAGCACGTAATTCAAAACCCAAAATGTAGGAGGAGCTCATCGCTACACCCTTGATACTACACCTGGGGAAAACATGCCATACAAAACCTAAGTGTGGGAGGAGCTCATCGCTACACCCTTAAAACCACACATGGGGGAAAACACACCAAACAAAACCCAAGTGTGGGAGGAGCTCATCGCTACACCCTTGAAACCACACATGGGGGAAAACACACAAAAGACACAGAATATACGAGCACCATATAACATGCAATAGACATACTATATGTCTTATACACAACAAACACAAGCAATAGAAGGAGCTTATTTCTAAGTCTCACAATCTAAAACACACTGTAGACACACCTGACGGTTGGGCTTATGACACAACAATCACAAAAAACATGCTTAAGGGAGGATAGCTCAAGATCCAGCCCCACCTTCCAATGAGGACTTTGTATAAAAGGATGTGCACTAGCTCAAGAGATACACACACACTAGCTCAAGTGATACATTATCCCACCTCATGGAGAGGGCTTTTTGATGGAAATATAAATAAAGATGTGTACTTGCATTGGAGATACAACAAACCACCTCACAGAGAGGGCTTACAAACATGGTTCATTAGTATCAAAACCATCAAACATATATCATTATATATACCCCCACCTTAAGTTGGTTGATGTTGTGTACCAATAGAAAGCATGTTAAGGTAGAGATAATACACACAAGGAAACAAGAGCTTTTGCAAAGCCCATGCCCCCAAGGTGACATGTGCTTACGATCGCCGAGTGTTCCCACAAACAAATTGATATGATATGCTAAGATAAACAAGACAGGTTAGAGATCTTACTCTAAGATAATAACCTATTCAATTCAAGAAGCTATACATGAAAAAATTACATCAAGGACCAAGGCTATACTCATGGGTTTAGAGTTGATTATAAACATTGGGCTATACTACAGGTACCTCAGAATTGAGTGTAGCAACAAGGTGAGATACCGTTCAAAGTATGCAAGAGTAGATTGAGTGGATTATAAAATGTTATTTACAAGAAATGCCATAAGATGATACATCACATGGAGTGATTCTACTAGTCAAGTGTCAGATATATAGATCAACCCCATCTTCATGTATGGACTAGGTCCATTTTTGCTTTCTTGTTGAAGGGACACATGGTCCGTCAGTATTTATTTGTTTTCATCATCTCCTAACTAGGTATGATCACTGAAGAAGGTAAACAATAAAAATGAGAGAGGAGAATAAGTGCCTTAGGAACACCACATAGGAGGATTCCCCCAAAACAACCTCTGCGATGTTATACCCCTAAGGCATGACACACACCAATAAAATAGAGGAGAGGTGAGATAGAATAAACAAATAGAAATGATGAAACAAATCAAAGAATGATCACAATAGAGGCGGTCTCCTAATATCCTTAACCTTACAAGGGTATCAATGGTCATCCTAGGAGACCTAAACAACACATAACACATCATGGGTGAACATAACACAATTCTAACAACAACAACATATATATCTAGGAGGAGGCCACCCTTGAGAGAAACTATAATAGATGGTACAATGAGTGTGGTTTAGGGAGGGAGAAATACTTACCTGATTCAACATGATATTACCTGGGGGACCATTCATGTCTATCATCTTAGGATATATCATATTTAGTCTTGAAATTATTGATATTGTATTAGCATTAGTATACTTATTCACTATCCCCTTAGTGGGTGGAATAGGTGAATTGTTTTGATCGATCTTGACATCTATCCATAAGGGATTTAATGTGAGAGGCCTTTCCTCATCCACTAGTGCTTCATCTTTTGAAGAGAGAGGATAGGAATCAAGGGAAGGAAAAGTGTTGTGAGGAGAATTGTAGGTGACTATATCTTTAGTGATGTCCAAAGGATTTGAATATTCAACCAAAGGAGAACTATCCATGGCCCTCACATCTTTAGTGATATCCAAGGGACTTGGAAATTCAACCAAAGGGAGGAGATCAAGAATCTTCTCTTCCTTAGTGATATCCAAGGTACTTAAATAGTCAACTAAAGGAGGAAGATCAAGAGCCTTCACTTAGTAACATCCAAGGTACCTGAATATTCAACTAAAGGAGGAAGATCGATAGGATGATCCATAGATGCTTCATGCATTATGCTAGGGATGGAGTTTTTTATATTTTTAGATGAATGCTCATTATCTATTGATGGAATGTTGTTTGTTAGAGGGGGTTCTTCATTCACTAATGCTTCATCTTGGCCAGGGAGAGCATTGGAATGAAGAGATAACGGTGTGATGTTAAGGGATGTGTTAATGAATTCATCCTCTTGTGCTAAAGTGTCCTCATAAGTGAGAACAACTTTGGCAGAGAGATCATATGGTAAAATTAAGTTACCATCACATGTAAATTAGCAATAGGAGGTGTAGTAGAATGTCCAATAGAGATAAAGTCATCTAAGGCTTCATCTAACATATTGAAGTCATCACTACTAAACGATGCAACATATTTATTATTATCTATGAATTTGGTGAGATCATCTAATATTGGAGGATATGTTCCCATGATATTTGTGAAACTATCAAAATCAGATATATAAGAAAGGATTTCATATGTGGAACATGTTGGGTCTTTCTCTTCGAATCAGCAGAGGGATTGCCACTTCTAATGCATAGGCAGATTCGGCCAATGAATACAAGTGGTTGCATGAGTTGCCTCCCCTTCACTTCTGGTTCTGCCGCGCCAAGGGGGGTAACCCTATAGCTAAAGATTTAATCTTTGACTCGCCCAATGATAGAAATATTTATCTTTACAACAACAGGCAGAATACTCTCATGTATGGACCAAGATTTGCATGATAAATCACAAGGTTGGCAACATTCTTGGACATATCTATTTGGTTGAGGATGAAAGTATGCAGGGATCCTAATCCTACTCCTACAACTAACAAGTTGGAAAATTGAAAGGATTGGTTTTGATATTTTGGATGCAAGACAGGGGGTTTTGGATCATAACTACTACACAGGGAGCAGACTGGTGCCCATCTCAGGGCAAGGAGTCAACTAGACATATACAAGTGAATGGTTTGCACTGGCATTCAAGTTTCAAGGGGCTAAGACCAGTATTTGCCTTACAAACACCACCCAAGACTGCGCATTTAGCTACCTCTGCTTACAAACATCCCTGCTGACATACATTCTTCTCCATGCTCAACCTAAAACAATTTAATCCACTCCTTGAATGGAAGTCACAAGATCAAGCATGCAATACAACAAATCTATATTCTAGAATCTAAGGAACCCTTAGCAACCAGATTCAAAAGAAGAAGTGCATACAACAATGGAGATAGACAAATAAACACATGCAATGAAGCATTTTTCATATAAAACAACAATGAAATTGAAAATTTGTGCAACATGCATTCAAAATGCAACACATAAACTCCAAAAATGAGATAGAGTAGCCAAGAAAGGCTTTGTTTTCATTATTTTCTCCAGAAAATGCCCAAGTCTTCAACAACCTTAAAATGAGTAACACAGTTTGCTATATAGAAAGAACATGTACTCAATAATTAATTACAAGGCATTTCAAAAATCTTGCTAAATATATTGCACCATCAGAATGGCGCTCAAAAAGTTCAATGCAACATGGAGGAGGAAAAATAGGTGAAATCGGGGAATGTGCAGCTGTTCGCAGATTTTCCTCACAAATCAGGTAGGTAACCTGTCAATCATTGACCATACCTCTACAAATGTTTCCATTAATGCCAATGTACCTGTGGCCCTCTGGAATGCAGTGGTTGCAAGCTTTTGAAACTTTTCCCGCTCGAAAAATAGCTGCAGAAACAAAGAAAATCCATCACCTTCTGGAAATTTAAAACCGACCGTCGATCTCCCTTCCTATTGCCAAAATTTGTGGCATCAAAACACGTTGAAAAGTTGCCCACCAATTGGAACATGCCATGTAGACACCCTGTGCTTCCATCACTGACTTTTCCCATCACAAACATGCATTTTTCCCTTTCCGCCATATTTTGCCCTTTTTTGCCTTGTATATGCAAAAGAACATGTATATACATACAACTGCTTGCATACAAGGCGCGGACCCCAAATTTTATAGAACAAATTGAAATCGCATTGAAATCCAGCTTGTATCTTAACCTTTGCATCTTCACTTTGTATATTGCATATACAAACACAATATACATTCTGCGGATTTCAAATTTTATAAAATAGATTGGAACAAGTTTCAAATCTGGGCCTTGTATCTCATTCTTTTGTATATCGGCATATACAATGCCATATACATGCAAGTTGCGGACCCCAACCTTAAATTTTCTGATTCACAGTTTCCGGTCAGGTCCAACTTGTACATCGCTCCCTTGTATGTTCACCCTGTATATCGCATATGTAATGCAAACATACAAGCAAAAACATACATTCACCCGGACTTCTGCCTTTATCAACTACAATGCATACCTTTTCGGATCCAGGCCTTGCATCTCAGGAATGCATGTTCCTTTGCATGTGCAAACATACAATCACACTTGTATATGCAATCGGTGGGTCCCACAGTTTTTCTTGCCTTGCATGTATCTTTTCTTTGTATGCACTCATTACATATTTCTTCTTGTACATTGCCGCCGATGTAACTTTCATTGTAGTGAATGCATGTCAGCTTCTTGCATATTTGCAATGTACATTCCCAATGTATGTCAGACATACATTCACCTTCGCATATGTCTCGTTGTATATTGTCCCTTGCATATTTCTCTTGTATGCCGCCAATGTATCTTTTGCTTGCATGTGGCGAATGTACAAGACCCTTTGCACCTTTTCCTTTGCATATCTCCATTGTATCTAGCCGTTGTATATTCAAACATACAAACTTTTTTACATACAAGCAAGGAAAATTCCCAAAATCTGTGACATACAAACAACCATTTTTTCACCTTTTGAAGCCGATTGAACATACAAACCACCCTATATGCCCAAATGTACATTTGAACTTGCATGTATATACAAATGGCCTTGTATATACAAAGATGCATGCATACAACTATTTTTTGCACATTTCAACTGCAAAGGCCAAAAGACTTAGAATTTTTTAGATTTTTCATGAAAGTACCTGCGAATTCAAATGCTCAAAATACAAACTTGTAATAACACATAGAAATATCAACATCATAGATATATGCAATTTGTTTTAAGACTTGAGGATATTCATGAGTAAATTTGGAAAAATTATCTATGTCTATGATGTATGCAAACAAAGCTTCCAAAGATGAATGACAAGAAGTATCCATGATGCTAGTTTGAAAGAGCTCAAATATACACAGATTTCACAACGATTGACAAGGTAAAATAAGTGAGACAATTTCACACCAAAGCACTTGTTTGAGGAAAATGGGTACTAAAAGACACACTGAGTTCACAACAAACAGAGTGGGTAGGAGGAAAGAGTACTACAAAATAAGGTAAAGTTAATGATTTTAAAGGTTTTGATAAAAAAGATATGAATGAGGTGTAAAAGGTGTGTAAACTCTTAGCGTTGAAATACACACTATGTAATTAAAAATATGCCAATTTTCACACAATACTATGAAATAAAGGAAAATTTTCAAACAAGCAATTAATGTATTCTTGAAGATGAATGCAAGATCTAAATGAAAAATTATACACCTAAAATGCTCAATTTTTCCACTTTTTCAATGTAAATGCACAAAAAATGTTATAAAATTATGTCCAATGATGTATGAATGAAATGTGATCTGATTTAATGTGTAAAATAACTCCGATCAGATTAAAATTTATGCCAACGTGCTACAATGCTCAATCTAAAGTCAAAATTAAGGCAAGATGAGTGAAATGCTTATTTTTATTGAAATACACAATGTGTAAATGCAAAATTTGAATGTAAATGCAATAACACATAATGATAAAACACTACAATCCAAAATTAGGTTTGAAAGAGTGTTAAAATGAGTAATAAAATCTGAAACAAGATTTTAATTACAAACCCTAGCTTTTGAAATGACTAGGTTATATTAAAAAATACAAAATTTCAAGCAAAACCCTAGCAAATGAGAGATGCAAATGCAAGGTAAATGATGATAAAAATATGAAATGTTGTAATTTATTCTCATATCTGATGTAAATATTAGAAAATTAAATGTTTTTAATTATATGCAAGGAAAATAATGCAAATTATGTCTAAATGCAAGCTTAAAATGTTTATTTTTTCAAAATTTTCAATTTTTATGCAAGATTTTTAAATGTATGAAGATGAAAATGAAATGAATGAATGCAAAACTGATTTACAAAACTTAGAAAGATGCAAGTTCAACAAAAAACATGGGTTCACCAAAATGTTATGTGGGAAAAGAGGGAAGATGATGAAGGTTGATAGTGTGATTAAATCCTCCTTTCACATATAACATTCAAGGACATTAAACAAAGTTAATTCACAACTTTGGCAAGAGGACTTAGCTACAGGTTTGGTATCACTTGGAATGATAAGGATATTTGTAATTTTCTGATTAATTTGTTAAACCCTAATCCGATTGTACCTTAAACCCTAATTATATGAAATCGTAAACAAACAGACAAAACACAACAAATGTTCGCACAGGAAGGCAATAAATGCATATTAGAAACATACCAAGACTTAGATTCTAGAAAGTGGAAACTTCAGGGACATAGGGGTGGGCGCCCTAGTCCAATAGGTAGCTTTTCCTATAGATCTAGAGCTATCAGATGATGAAGTCTACAACTTGCTCAAGAGTTTTTGACAATGGCAATCTAGATGACACAGGGGTGAGTGCCCTTGTCTAGGAAGGAATATTTTTCACTATTTTCTTTAGATCCCAAATCTTTAACCTCTACACTACCCTCTTGCAACTCCTCTCTGCAAGATTCCACACCTGTAACCTGCAATCACAAGAGAAGGGTTGGGGGTTGTGGTGTTTAAGAGCTTGCCTTGATCAAGCCCTGGAATGGCATTCAGGCCTTCCAACATCACTGTTAGATAGTGTGTATGTCCTTGGTCGATAGAGGCAAAAGTAAATGATAAGATAGATTGATTGAAACACAATGTAGATTTCACCTCAGAGGTGAATCTCTCACGGGGAGATGAAGATCTTTCACACCATGAGGAGATTGATGAAGACAAATCTGCAACAAACCAATACAAACACAACACAATATTGCTCTTCAACACAATGAAAGCCTTGAATATCCTTAGCACAAGATCACAATTTTGCATTATCCATATCTAGCTAAAATGAATTCCTAAACATGTTTATATATGCATTCCCACTACATAATTTAAATTGAAGAGGTCGACAAAGGGAAACCTTTTAACGATCACTTTTTCGAGAATTAAAATTTGGGTCCCAACAAAATAGATCTAGACTAGGGAATAGGTGCCTAAGTCTAGAGGCCTATTTTGGGACTTGAGTAAGTTTAAGATGCACCCCTAGGCCCCATTTGACATGGGTTTCAGGGGATTTTCCTTCAGGATGAGTTTTTAACATGCATGACTAAATCTAAGGCACCTAGGAGCTAAACTTAGGAGGTAAAAGTCTGAGAGGAACATTTTATGACATAACACATGTACCATATAAACATCCATGTACTTCAAGATACTTGCAACAATTATCAAGGTGTACACCATCTCAAAATGAGAATCCTGTCATCCTCCATCTAGCCAAACTATGAAGGATAAGATCCTCCAAAGAGATGCCACACAAAACTATCATGTAGAAGCAAGAAACCTGCATCAAATGATATCCAAACACAAGTACCAAATACAATGGTAACAAATAGGCTCGATTAGCTGAAAAGAATCAATCATCATAGCTAAAATAACAACCACAACTAGTTGCTAATGCATCAACTAACCATACCTCCAAACCAAGGTATACAAAAGATAACAAGTAGACCTTATGCCAACAACATATCCAACTCAAATCACAATGATAACAAGTCCCTTTATATACTCAATCCTGCATAAAGAAGTCCTCCAAGGTAACAACACAAAGCTTGTGATAAAAAAACCTCAAGACCCTCCATACTACAACATAATGAGAACATCCAACAAAAGAATCATATACATCCTGAAAACTCCCACTACATGAGTAAATGTCAAGTTGGAAATAGATCAAGGCATCCAAAGATACACTAATAGCATGTACATAGAAGATGTGGCTAAATCCTCTATCACATAGTGTCAAAAAACACACACATAGATATGCAAAATCTACAAACTAAATAGCTGCAACATAACTTTGCTCAAGTCCATATCTCTCCCAAATCATCCACATCATAAGAGAAGACATCAAAGAGACTCAAAAGCTCCATACACATCTCAACTCCAATGCCATGTGAACATATATATCTAGGAAGAAGAATAAGACTAATCAAGAGAGCACTTGCAAATCATAACCATGTCCTTCTATCCACACTAATGTGCTATGCTGTGAAAAGTATGATTTCCTTTACAACCTAGAAACAAGAACCCTTCTCAACATCTAACAAATCAAGATGAAAGCCTCTCAAACCAAAGGTAGATCAAACTCATAACCATCCCAAAGTAGGAATAAGCCCAAAGCCACTAACCATCTCCATTACACACAATGATCTCATAACAACTTAGGATCAAACATAATGAGATAACTAATCATATCCATGCATCCACTCCTCAAAAAAGTCCTCACAATTATAATCCATAGCTCAAGACTCAAGCATGAGAAGACAAGATACAAAGAAAAGAATGCATTTGAAATTATTCAATGCTGAGTGGACCAAGAGTGGGGATGAGAGTGCTCCTCCAGGATGCACCAAGCCTCAAAGACTCTCTCCAAGAACAATATCCTCAATAGGTCCATGTTGGACTCATGTCCAACCAAGGTGGAGGATCCTCAGTCTTGCTGCTGAAATCCTCACCAAAGAGTAACCATCTCAACGCATGTCTCTAATCCCAAGAGAACGCAAGCCTCACCTAAGTCTCCAAGTATCCATGAGTACCTCCATGATCAATCCATGCTAAACTCCAAATGTAAAACTATACCATCATGAAGTTCCCAAGCACATTACAAATGCACTCAATACCAAGAGAACCATCAAGATCATAGTCAAAGCTCCCACTGCACATAGGCATAACCAAGGAACATATCATGACATCATGATCTAATCATCTTCTCAAAGGATAGTCTATGTCTCATAAGAACATATCCTGCTCTAAAAAGCACCTGTATCATGTCAACAGTCTAACTCGTGATCAAGAGTAAACCAAGATACAATACCAACCATCCTGTAAGAAAGGATCGCTTATCAAAACTGACAAACCATAACCAACACCTCAACCAAAGACTCCAAGAGTCCTCCATGGTACCAAGATGTCAACATATCCAAATCACATGAAGATAACCATATCTTGCCAAAGCTCCCACTGAAGTGTGATACTAAGCTATACATGGTAACATCATAAACATCAAACCATCACCATCAAAAGCTCCCACTATAACATGTAACCAAGCTATCCATGACATTGCAATAACCATCTCCTACATGAAGTCATCCATGGCCCCAAACAATCAAAGAATCTCGCTATAATGACATAGCTCCCAAAAGGTCGAGTAGACCATAATCTTGAATCCAAGAAGATGAAAAAAAACGTATAAACCAAACATCAATCCAACACCACCAAAACTGCACCTGTAAAACAATCATGTCATGCCAAAGTCCCAACCAAACAAGGAAAATCCATAACACCATGATCACCACCCAATGTACCTACACCGAAATCCCATCTCATAGGTCCCATATCATGACTGTATTAGGTAATACCATCTCTTTATATCTCATAATGATAAGAAAACCAATGCAACATGTGACTAAACCAAGCCACAAATCAGAATCTGTATCAACACTGAAACATTTATGGGCACAGACAACCCACATCGAAGTCATATATGTAACGTGTAAGCATAGACAACCTATAACACTACACAACCTATAGATCTCATAATGCATCATATAAACTCACCAATACATGAATAATATTTTCAACAATGAATAATTAGAGATAAACATGTAAGTCTACAATGACTCAAACACCAAATCATCCCAAATTCAATTTTCCATTGACTCACAAACACACCATAAGTCAAAGGAACAAAAATGAACTAAAACTGATACAAACTTAACAAATCTTAAAATATCATATTCAAACTACTCCACTGCGTAGTTCTCAAAAATAGCTTTCCAACGCCTATAAGAAGTCTAAAATTCAACTCCGTATGCACAAGTTATGCCTAGTCAAAGCTCAAACCATACATCTGGTTTCCAACTGGAAAAAATTGGTCAAAATGGAAAATTCTAGAAAAATCTCTGATATCATAACAAAGTATATAGAAAGAGATTTTTGTCAATGATAAAAAGTTGACAATTTGACACCGTATGATGAAGTTATGGCTTCTGGAAAAATCTGCCCAGTTATGTTATGTAGCCAGGCCCTAGTGGCCCTCCGGTGGCTTTGCTAGTGGCCTGCCAGTGGTGGTGGTGTGTCGGTGGTGCTCGGGCAATGCCCTAGTGGTGTGTGGGCGGAGAGTGGGTGGTGGAATTGAAAAGGTTTTAATTTCATTTTGTTTGAAAATTTTAATTTTTAATTTTAAAAGCCCTTACGGGGTGGGTGTTGGCCCTAGTTCTCCATGGGACTAGGGCCCCGTGCTGGGGGACTAAGCCCCATAGGTAGTCAGCTTGTTAGGTCATGTGACCTGTGTAGGCCGCTATTGGCACAGGGGGTACCACCCACCCTCCCCCCCCAAATTTTATTTATTATTATTTTTATTTTATAAAAACTTTTGCAGAATGGGAATATATATATATTAAAAACTTCTGTAGATGCCATACCTACGCAATTGCAGTACGTTGGGAATATTTTGACGCATAGTATGGATTCCTTCAAGATTCCCTTAGGGCATCAAAAAATGGTGAAAATTTTCTATTTCTAAAATATGTCAAATTTTATATGGATCCATAGGTTTTCATGCCTTCTGGACTCAACCATGAGGTCTTTTTTTGCCTAGGAGGCCTCTTGCAAAAGCTCACCCACAGAAACCCTCATACAAAAAGCCCAAAATGAAAACCCACATTCCAAATGTCCATGAAACCCTAGATCTGCAACAACCCAAGTCTACAAACAACCTTGTAACCCTGATAATACTTTCATTCTTTCTTGCAAAGCCATGGATTCCACTATACACAAAAAATCCACTCATAGCCAGGGTTATCAAACAAGGGTTTCCTCCCACAACCAAGCAACAAAGCTCTGATACCAAATATTGAAAATATGCAGCCATAAAGACTAATTCCTCATAACCCAATAAGAGATTAATGTGCAACAACAACCATAAATCCACATGCAAAATAAATAAAAAATCATACCATCAATGGTGACACAATATATACCCTGGGAAAACCCTCCATGAGGGAAAAACCTAGCCTCCAAAAGCATCCATCTCTCATGTATTATTCAATAATGAAGATTACAATACATATGTAGATATCACCTCTGAAACATTAAATTCTCTACCTGCACTCCATGTGAACAAGCATGTAACCATACATCAAATGCCATGCTTCAAACCCTCACACATGCAACCTACAGGATATGCTCAAACAAGCTAAACCCAACTTACAAGCCAACTCAACCAACCTCTACAACTATTGGGGAAACAGTGTTGTTCACCTCGCATAACATTAATTCATTTAATTATGTAAAATAAATATTCTTTTGTGGTGCATCTTAATTGATGTGTTTAGCCACATTAAATATTTATTTGGTAGCACTTGTAAAAGTTATATTTAACATTGGGAGACATAAGGCAAATATTTATTATTTGTGTAAAATATAAATATTAGGGTCAATGGTTTTGTGCTCATGGTTTTGAGTCACATTATTTTTATCCAATACCACAAATTGTATTTGTGTAAGCTTGAGTCTATAAAAGAAAGCACATGGTTAGTGATTAGGGTTGGCTCTTATTTCACAGGTTGTGTGAGAGGCTATCATTGTATTGAGTTTTCTCTTGAGAGTGCATATTGTAAATCATGGTAAGGGATGTGTGGATTCATACTTGGATACATGGAGGATGCAGTAGAGGAGCTTGATCTTTCAGAGGTGTTCATGAAGACTCTGTGAGTGTATTGTAAATTCTTATTGCTAAATAATACATTGAGTATGGATGCTTTTGGAGGTTGGTTTTTTTTCCCTCAAAGAGGGTTTTCCTAGGGTATATCTTGTGTTATCTTGTTGATTGTCTATCGATCTTTGCATTATGGTAAATTTGTAAGATTGTATGCATCATTATCTTTTGGGTTATATGGAATTGGTTTGATCTACCTGTAAATTCCTAACAACAACTACTCACATGTTTTCTTTTATAGACATAAGCTCACACAAATACAATATGTGGTATGGTAAAACCATCTTCCCCAAAACCACAAGTCTACAAAACCATTGACCCCACATTTAATTATTGGTACTAAGTTTTCCCAATAATTAAATAATTACAAATAAATAATTAATTAACCCAATGTTACATACAATGATTACAACTGGCATCAAATAAATATATTTTTTACATAATAAAATAATATCAATGTTATGCAAGGTGTACAACACACCTACTCCAACAGATTAGGTTATGTCTTTGTCACTAGTTTTGATCATGAATATTCTCTGATAACCAAGTATTTTTTGTGTTTTTAGTTCTAGTTCTTCTCTTAGCCAAGCTTGTAAGACCTCCTCACTATCTGTACTGTAGTGATCATCTTTTATCTCCACTTTTTCTTCATAATTAGGCTCTTCTATTATGTCCTCTGCATCCAACCTTGTAATTGTGTAGAGATTCTTTGCATTCTTATCACTGTCTTCAGTCTGATTGACTTCTTCTATGTATGTTTTCTCCATTGATGACCCCAAAGGAATGTTAATAGTCTTGTTATCTTTAGAAAATGATAGCTCCTCTTTCTGAGAGTTTATGATACCATTTGCATCCACAAACTATCTCAACTCTAAAAGTGCATTGAAAGCTTCTCCTTGGTCCTTCATGGCTACAAAAATGAAGTCTAAGACTTTTTTCACCCCCATTAGATTAACTTTGACTTGATTCCATGTTCCTATTGTCTGCATGTTAGATCCATCTATGTAACATCACTCCAAATAACCATATAACATATATCAACTTAATACTACATTAAGCATCATAAGCATATATTATACCATTTAAACTCTATGTCAAGGTAAGTTTAACATGTTATATTATCATCTAACATCAAACAATAAATATACATAAGGCACCTTCACAACCTAAAATAAACTTAAGTAATGAACATATAATACCAATAAATGATATACATGTTTTATTTGACAAAATTCATTTTATCATCTTAGGATAATTACAGAAATTCCATTTCCAATATAATCAAATTCAAAGTTTTACAACACCAAATTCAAACTTTCCTTTAATCATAAGTATAATTCAACTCATATAGAAATCATACATCACATGTCCACAATGTTGAAAGTAATTAACATATACATATTGTAAATTTAATAATGACTAATTACAAAGAATACATATCTTTCTTTGGAAGTAGCAAGTTCTTAGAATGTTATGTGGCATCTCAGTGCAATCTCTCACCCATAGCTCCTTCTTTGTACCCCAAAGTCAAGAGAACATCATAGAGGTGACTTCCACCTACCACGAAGCCAAAAGCTTCCTCATGCTACCCACATAGGTAGCTCGACCCGTCACGAAGAAGCTAGCTCTTCGAGTTCATCATGCATGATAGTGAAATGAATTTAACCATGCATACTACCTATTGCCCAAAAGAAACAATATAGATATGCAATCATAAATCCAAAAGATGGAAAAACAATGATTCCAATCCTTCAGAACATTTATGCTTGGAATCAACCATCCACACTAATCATGCACGTTGGTAATAATGTTTTATATTTATAGTCTATCATCAATGTTATTATATTTCAATAACCATTTTTTTTAAATTTTGGCTTTAATCTAGTAGGAATTTCCTTTCCCTCATATTATTTTGTTCCTCATATAGAAATTGGTAAAAATATGGGTAATCATATCTTTATGTATAACTAGTTATCTAATTTCCTTGATCGTTTGGTTTCCTTTGACTTCTTATTATCATTCCAGGCTTGTAGAAAAACTATTGCAGACATGTCACTTAGGTATTTTATGTCCATGTTAACAAAAAAAATTTTAGGTACATTCTATTGTTTACTGGTTCTAGATAAGTCAATCCCTCTTTTTTATTGATAGTGAAGCAATGTAACAATCTATAGTCTTATACAACAAAAAATAAGTGGAACATTATAATAATCTATAGTCTTATAAAACAGAAAATAAATGAAATGACTTATTTTAAAAATAGAGAAGTAGTTTGAGAAGGTTTTAAAATCCTTTAATAAAAACAATTACTGTTTTATTTTTGTAAAGTTTGATGTTTAAGCAAATTTAAATATGCAATTTCCATTTAGAGGGAGATGCCCCTAAAGGAGGCATCTCCATTGGAGAGTACGCCTCTAGATAATGGAGGTGACTCCCTTAGAGGGCTCGCCTCTCTCATATGGAGGCATAACATCTAAGGCTTGCCACAAGCTGCCCCAACTTTTATCAAATACCATTCTTCTATGCCTTTTTGAAAAATATGACAAAAGCATAATGAATTTCTGATTTTAATAGAAGAAAGATTTGCTACCCAAAAATTTCTGGTTTTTCCCCTCAATGTGTTTAGTAATGGAAATACACATCATTCATCATAATTGGGTTTTTCCTACATTTTACTTAGTGTTGCGTATTAGCTTGATAGTGTTTATACTAGAATGATATCTTGTACCAAACTTTACCTTTGGTAATAACTAGCTGATGGTGACTTCATACATTTATAATTTGCTATAGGTTTCTACTATTTTGATATAGAAAAGAAAACCAATGGGAATAAATTTAAGAAAAACCCTCATGTAAATAATTTCCTTCAGATTTCTGGCAATGTTCATACCTATGAGTAGTAATGTTTCTTCTTGTTGATTATGCCTTTACTTTCTCTCTAATACCCGTTGTTTGTCTTCTCCCTCTGCTTCACAACTTCCAAATTCCTCCATTTCATTTTAATAAACCCTTTCCACCCATTTTCCCAAAATTCAGATGTCAAATTTCATGTCTTTTTATTGACAGATATAGCTCCTGAACTCACAGCTCAAAGTAAAACATGTAGAGATAATCCTGATGGAATTACATTTGTCTTTCATGGGAAGTCTGTAGCTACTCCTCAAATTATTTAATGGTAAAAAAATTCATCCCTTTGCTTCTAAAGGTAATTATATATATATATATATATATATATATATATATATATAATTCCATCGCTTACAAAGTCTTTGTCATTTACTACCAGAAAAAGTAATGTTAATGCTATTGCCTTTTTTTACTGGTAGTGAAAACATTAACATTATTTATTATATTTCTATTCACATTGCTTATTTACTTGTATTTATTTAATTAATATATGCACAAGGTTGATAATGTAATTTATTTTAATTAGTTCAAAGATATATAATCAATATCTCTTTTAATTAAACTTAATCATCTATATATGTGTGTGTGTATTTAATTGTGCTAAATGTGTGTGTATATATCTTACTACCCAAAATCATCTTTAAAGAACAATCAATATTTACTCCTGGGAGAACAATCACTGATGGAATCATAGCGGCACACGAAATAATACATTCAATTACCTTGGCCAATTAGAGTTGCATGGCACTCAAACTAGATGTTAGTAAGGCGTATGACCTGGTGAAATGGAGATTCTGCATGAGCATCTTGAAGGCATTTGGATTCAATGATGAGTGGATAAATTAGGTCTTTAGCTGTATATCCCTTGTTAGATATTTGATACTAGTTAATTGAAGCCTTGTTGTCTTCTTTGAGCCCACTAGAGGACTTTGCTAGGGCAATCCTCTCTCTCCGTTCCTATTTATAACCATGGCAGAAGTAATTGGCAGAGCTATCAAAAGACAAGTAGAGGCTAGGATATGGCTAGGAGTGCATGTAGAAGATGACTTTCCTAGGGCCACCCACCAACAATTCACAGATGATACTATTCTCTACAGGATGGCAAAGATAACAAAAGCTAGAACAATCAAAGAACTACTTTCAAAATATGTTTGAGCCTTAGGTTAGGAAATCAATAAACATAAGCCATGCATCTTTTTATTTAATACTAAAAAGTGTGTGCGAAGAAGAATACTCACTTTTCTAGAATTCCAACCTGAGGAATTACCTGGGATCTACTTAGGGGTACCCCTATTCAAAGGAGTAGTTAGAACAAATTTATGGGAAGACACAATCAAGAAGTGCAGGGTTAAAGCCACCTCTTGGAAGGGGAAATGGCTCACCCTAGTAGGGAAAATTACAATGATAAAAGTCATACTCTTTGTGATACCTATCTTTCTCCTTTCCAAGCTAGAGATAACAAACAAAGTGACGGGTAAAATCGAAGGGATCCTTAAAAAAATCCTCTAGGAGGGATTCAAAGAAGTCAAAAGAGTGCCTCTGGTTCACTCGGAAATAATATGCAAAGGGAAATTAGAGGGGGGCAGTGGAATCAAGAAAATCAGACAACAAAATAAGGCCCTTAGAGAAAAGTTGATATGGAGAATGTATGAGAACCCAGAAAGTAGATGTTGTAAGATCCTATAGAAAAATACATAGACTCAGAAGCTAGGGAAAAATTTATTACTACCCCAAATCCCCCAAGGGGATCCTATATTTGGAACTTCATACTTAATTGCAAGCATGTTATCCTTGATCACATCTCTTGGAACGTTAACAATGGTGAAACTACCCACTTTTGGACCAACTCTTGGAATGGTCTACCCTCGATGGACAACAACAATAGACTCCACAACTATATGAGAATTCTTTTGGAGGCATGGGGGAGCAAAGTGAGAGACTATTTAGCTCCATGCGGTACCAATGGCTCATTGGAATGGAAACCATTCAAAAACTTGAACATCCCAAAGGAGGAAGCAAGCATTCTCAAACAAGAATTAGAATGATGTAAGGTTGTGCTGAACATAGGGAATGATACCATTAGCTAGACTGATGCAAGATCTAGGAAGTATATGGTTAAGTTGGGGTATAGATTGCAAACTATAATAGAACAAGAAACAAGCTGGCCGTTGGAATTATATTGGAGCAACTGGTGTCTGCCGAAGGCCGGCACCTTCACATGGACAGTTTGCCAAAAGAGGATTCTTACAAATGAGAGACTCAAAAAGATAGGCATTAGTGGCCCTTCAAGATGCATACTATACAAGTGTGAGGAGGAGGACGTTAATCATATTCTTCTCACTTTCCTCTTCATGGTGAAGATTTGGAAATGGTTCCTCGACAGCTACGGGTGGAAAGGGGGATTACTAGAAGAAACTCTCTCCCTCTTCACTAGTTGGCAAAAAATTAGAAACTCAGTCTAGGAGGGAATCTAGGTAACAAGCTCATTCGTAATTGTTTGGCTTATATGGAGAGAACAAAATGCAAGAATTTTCAAAGGAACAGAAGCCTCTACAAAGAAATTCTAGAAGAAGATTGAGATGGCTATATGTGAGATAGTTATGATGTAGGTACAGCAGACATATCACATCTCAAAACCATTCACAAAATGGGATGAGATAGTAATGAGGAAATGGAACACATTGAAACTTCTTGTGAACTTTGTAGCAAATAAGAACATTGTCTAGAAGAGAAAGTGAATGGAAATGGCAAGATGAGATCATCCACCCTCAGGCCTCTTAAAACTCAACTTTGATGGGGCTGTAAAGGGTAACCTAGGCATCTTCAGAGCTGGATGTGTAATCGGGATTAATAAAGGAGAGATTGTGTGGGCCATCTACAAGAGGTTGCCTGAGGGAACCAATAATGAGGCAGAATTCCAAGCTCTTCTGGCAAGATTAAGATTGTGCAAAGAAAAAGAGCTTGGGGACATATGAGTGGAAGGAGACTCCATGATCAACATCAATGCACCAAAGACTAAAAAAGTATTGAATTGGAAACTTTAGAACCTAGCAAATCTCATATGGGAACTTGCAGACAATTTGAATATTGTGTCCATTCGATATTGTTTCAAAGAAGCTAACTAACTGGTGTATCAACTAGGCAATAGAGCTTGCACTCAATAGGAAGAATAAATTATGTCAAACAGTTGGGAAGGACTCATCCTTTAAAGCTTTTCATTATTCTTTATTTATCAAAATATGTTGTCATATTGGCAACAAGCTCATCTATATGTACACACACACATATATATTATATATACACCCATATATCCACATTCATAGTATCTACACATACACACACA
The DNA here is from genome assembly GCA_027924645.1 of Cunninghamia lanceolata. Classification (NCBI taxonomy): domain Eukaryota; kingdom Viridiplantae; phylum Streptophyta; class Pinopsida; order Cupressales; family Cupressaceae; genus Cunninghamia; species Cunninghamia lanceolata. The sequence continues at coordinate 27,739,096 of BSBN01000534.1, forward strand.
TGCACGCGCAGACACACACACACACACATATATTGTTAAGTGTGAAAAAGATGAATGATGAAAGCTAGCATTCACACTAGATCAAACTCTCTTTCACAATAACATTCAAGGACAAGACCGAGCCAGATCACTACCAAATGGAGGTGGACTTAGCTACAAATCTTGTACTTAAGAGTGCTATAGAAAGATTAGATTTAATTAAGTCATTTTACCAAACCCTTGGTTAATGATGCCTTAAACCTTAGTTCTATGATGATCTAATTATAATAGAAGATATACAACAAATCTCAAGAAACCAATTATATAGGGAGGATCAGGAAGGTGATAGAACCCATGTCTTTGAAGCAGAGGTGTTGGAGGACTATTTTGGGACTGCCCAAGTCCTAAAAGTAAGAATCTGTTGAAGGTCTGAATTGGAGAAATGTCACAGAGGTTACCCTTATGCTAGATCTGAAGTCCACAAGGGCAGAAAGACTAGGGTGAGACAACCCAAGTCTTGTATAGAGGAATATTACCAAACTATTGTCAGATCCTAAAACCTTGATCCTTTCTCACTCTTCCCATGTCTTCATATTTCCCAGATCTTGCTTCTGTAACCTACACACAAGAATAAAAGAATGGGTTTGGGGGTTATGGTGTTTAGGGACTTGCCTTAGTCAAATCCTAGGATAGCATTCAAGCTTCCCAACACCATTGATAGATAAAGAGAGTGTACCCTTGTAGGGCAGAGGCTAAACACAATAGAAAATGAATGAACCAAATGATGATAAACAACAATGATATCACCTATGTGATGAAAGCCTTAGGAGGATGACAATTCTTCAACTCATAAGGAGAGAAAGATGAGAACTTCAAACCTGCAACAACACACACAATGACAATACAAATTTGCTATAGAAAATTATTTGAATGCTCTTTGCTCTAATAATTCAAGTTGGCTATCTCTATCTAGGTTCATAATGAATTCAAAAATACACTTATATATGCTTTCCCACTAACATTCATGAAATTAAACCAAAAGAGCCAACAAGGAGGAACCTTGAGAAAGGTGAAATACTGACATAACTTTAAGTTAGGCCTGACCTAAAAGGGGAGACTTGGGCAGTACCGCCCAAGTTTTTCAACCTCTTTTGGGGCCAGGCTAAGGTAAATGTATGGGACCGTATTCTAATTTCAATTGGGTGTCAGACAATTTTGTGTCGGGATGATCATTTAGAATGTATAATGTAATCACGGGAACCTAGGAGTTAAATAAGGAGGTAAAAAGACATGTGGTTACTTTTTACTCCATAACACACACACACAGATATATATATATATATATATATATATATATATATATATATATATATATATATATATATATATATTAAAAGAGCATTATTTCTTTCCAAAAATAATTAGTTAAAATTGTTTACTAGGATGAAACCAAAACTGGTAAGGATCAAATCTAGAATTTACAAGACTAACCACATAACCCCATTCTATATGTAAATATGCAAATGATGATTTAGTGCGTGTGTACGAATCATGCAAGATGACCTTAGAAGTGCTAGGTCACACTCAAACATCAAATTGTAGTTAGTCCACAACATTGATAACATATATAATCATGTAATATACAAATTAAATTATGCTACTATAACATAGATAATATATATCAACACATTTTAATAATGTAGATAAAACAATCATCCAGATAGTTTAGAAAGTATCATATATCACCAATATAACATCATATATGCCTATACAAATTTTAGAGTATTATGTCATGTAACAAAATGGGCTATGACATCTGTCCCCTCTAGGAGTCATCATCGTCGTGATGATATCCAAGATGTACAAGGCAAAACTAGAAAAGATGAGGAAAGAGTCATTGCATCTCTGCAACATCTTCCCATGTAGCACTGTCTGTAGAGAACTAGTCCCACTACACGTTGCATTGGGATACTTCTTTTTTGCACAAATTAAGCTTGCATTTCTCAAGGATTTGCAGGGGTTCTACTTGCACCACCCCCGAATCTTGAACCTGAAAAACCTGCCAATCTAAAATGTGAGTGGCATCAGGTTGGTAAGGTTTTAACAAAGAAGCATGAAATACATCATGTAACCAAGAGAGAGATGGTGGTAAGGCCAATCTATAAGATACAAAATTTATCACATCTAAAACATCAAAGGGCCCCACATATCTAGGAGCCAGCTTGGCTGATTTGCCAAAAGATATGGAACTTTTATGCAGTTTTACCCTGAGAAACACCTTGTCCCCTACCACAAATTGATGAAAACTCATTTTTTATTAGCATAACTCTTCTGTCTATCAAAAGCTTCTTTTAGTCTTCCTTTGATCTATTTCATTTGCTTCTCCATTTCTTTGAGCATTTCAAGGCCAACGATTTCCCTATCTTCTATTTTGTCCCAACTGATAGGGGTGTGACATTTCTTATCATAGAGGGCTTCAAAAGGAGCAATTCCTAATGAAGATTGGTGAGAATTGTTGTAGGTAAATTCAACAAATGGAAGGTATTCCTCCCATTTACTTTGTTGGTCCATACAATACATTCAAAGCAAATCTTCAACAATTTGATTAACTCACTCAGTTTGCTCATCCATTTGTGGATGGTATGCTGATCTAAAATTAAGGTGGGTGCCCAAGGTAGCATGCAAAGTTTTCCAAAACCTAGATGTAATCATAACACCTCAATCAAAAATAATGATTTTAGGTATCCCATGAAGTCTAAAAATTTCTTACACAAATCTCTTGGCCAAAGTCAATGATCCATCTATCAAATTCCTAGGTATAAAATGGGCTAGCTTGGTTAATTTTTCAATTAGTACCAGAATTACATCATGTTTGGAATTGGACATGGGTAACCCCTAAATGAAGTCCATACTAATTACTTGCCACTTTTGTTCTGGTATATCATGCAAATACAAAAATCCTATTGGGTGAACATGCTCAGCCTTTACCCGCTGGCATTCCAAGAATTTGGCCACATATTCAGTCACTTCTTTTTTCATTCCAGGCTAGAAGTATAATGGTTTTAAGTTAGATACAAGATTTATTACTCTGGGATGATTTGAATAAGGAACATTATGAGCTTCCTCAAAAATTTTTGATCTCAACTCATCATGACTTGGTATATACATCCTGTTATGAAATCTAAGTAAACCATCTTACTCGAGCTTGTATCCTTCAAATTGATGGTTCTAGAAGTATCCTTTTCTAAAGATGATCTAACCTTCACATAATACTCATTATTTTGAAGTTGTTCTATTACTTGCTCTCTGAAAGTAGAGAGAAAAGTTGCAATTTCCATAATGTGTCTTCTTTGGCTTAAAGCATCAACTACTTTGTTCTCTTTTCCTTTGATATAATCAATATCAAATTCATACTCACTTAAAAATTCAAGCCATCTTATCTAATGGGCATTTAAATTAGGTTGGGTGAAAATGTACTTAAGGCCTAAGTGGCCAGTCTTCAATTCAAAAGGTTTACCAATTAGATAGTGTCTCCACATCTGTAGAGCATTCACTATCATAGCCAGTTCTAGATTGTGAGGTGCATAATTAACCTCATAAGTCTTCAACTTCTGAGACTCATATGCTACAACTGGGTCATTTTTCATAAGAACCCCGCCTAAACCATCTCCTGATGCATCTATTATAACTGGGAATCTCCCATTCGGATCTAGTACAATGAGAATATGAGTGGTGGTGAATTTATGTTTCAAAACTTGAAAGGCTTATTCACATTTGTTTACATCCATTCAAACTTCTTCCCCTTTTTTTCTGAAGGGTAGTAATAGGATGCTATTTTTGAGAACCCTTCAACAAATCTTCTATAATATCCTGCTAATCTCATGAAGCTATGAACTTTCTAAATGTTTGAGGGGGTTGGCCATTCTATTATGGCTTTGATCTTAGCTAGGTGGACTACTATTCCTTTTGCTAAAATGATGTGACCCAAGTAATGTACTTTCTTCTAGTAAAAGGAGCATTTAGTCAATTTTCTAAATACACGATGTTTCCTTAAACGTTGAAGCACTAATCTCAAATTTGTTCATGTTCTTCTTCATTCTTGGAGTAGATGAGGATATCATCAATGAAAACTATGAAAAAATCATCTAGGTAGTCTTTGAACACATTGTTCATCAAATTCATAAAGGTTGTAGGTGCATTGGTAAGACCAAATGGAAGAACTGTAAACTCATAATGCCCATAACAAGTACTAAAAATAGTTTTTTGATTCTTCATATCTTCTTCCTTGATTCTTAACCAGTGGTATCTTGATCTTAAATCAATTTTTGAGAATATGGTTGAACCTCTCATTTGATCAAAGAGCTCACTAATTCTTGGAAAAGGGTACCTATTTTAAATATAGTCACATTGTTGATCATTCTATAGTCAATGCACATTCGGAGGGTACCATCCTTCTTCTTCACAAAGAGTATATGTGCTCCCCAAGGTGACACACTTGGTCGAATCAAACCCTTGTCAAGCAATTCCTACAACTGAACCTTCATCTTGTACAATTTAGAAGTAGTCATTTTATAGGGGGTCTTTGATTATGGTTTGATACTAGGTAGGAGGTCAATGAAGAAGTCAAATTCCCTCTTTGGTGGTAAACCAAGTAACTCTTCTGGAAACACATCTTGGGATTCTTAAAGTACTGGAAAATCGTCAATGGAGGGTTCTTTCTCTTCTCCCAAATCCTATATATGAATGGCATATAGAGTGCATCCCTTCCTTTGAGCTCTCTTTACTTACATGGTAGAGATATGTCTAGGGCTTATGCCCCTTTGAATGCCACACTTTGATGGAGTTTCTAGAGTCGTCTCTACAAGTTGCTATTTTCTCAAAACAATTTACTATGGCTTTGTGTCGAGTTAACCAATTTATTCCTAGGATCACATCATTTGATCCCAGAGGAGCCACATAAAGGTTAACTCGAGCTACAAAATTTGACAGTGTTAATTAGCGACATGCTAGACATTGGTCTACCTTTCTCTTATCTTAGTTACCATACATCATTATCCAAGAGTTAGCCATGAAACCATCCTTATTGGGTAATCTTTCTACTACTCTAGGATCAATGAAACATTCAGTAGCACTAGTATCTATATAAGCACATTAACTAAAAGTCCATAGATTATACCTATCAACTCAATAGGAGTGGCTTGATAATCGGCTTTCTATTATGCAATGCTTCATGCATGCGGTGCTAGAAGGCTTACCGTTTCTAATTCCCTTATGTTATTCAACTGTCATCTAAGAACATTTATTAGCATAGTTCTCACCCTCGTAGTTAAAACATCCACCTCTTGGTCCTCCTTTGGGTCCTAGAAAATTTCCTTTGTTACTATTATCATTTGCCCCTTCACTGAAAGTTTTGGGTTTGGTATAAGGTATACTTTGCTCAGCCCCTTTTGCAGTCTTATTCTTATTTTTCTTGTCTCCAAACTGATTGTTCTTTTGATTCTTCTATTTGGGAGAGTTTGCAGGAGGCTAATTCTAATAGCTCTTCCCTTTCTCTTTGTTTTCCCTTTTGAATTTTGCAATACTATGAAGCTTTTGCTCTTGTTTTATTACCTTTTCAAAATCTTCATCCATGGATTGTGGGCCATGAAGATCCACCTTTGAATTAATTTAGGGTTTAAACCCCAAAATAAACTTTCTTACATAGAAGCATTCATCTTGTTGGTAGAGAGGAACATATTTGAGAAGTTGAATAAACTTCTCCCAATGTTGAGTTATTGAAAGATCTCCTTGTCTCATATTTTGGAACTCATTCATCTTCTTGCCAAAGTAATGTTGTGGAAGCTATCACTTCTAAAATAGAGATAGGAAAATATCCCTTGTCAAATTCTTAGATGAAATATGCTTCTCCATCTTAGTATTATCCCACCAGGTGGCTGCTTCCCCTTTTAACTAAAAGGATGCCCAAACTTCTTTGGTTTCCTTGGAGAGGTTAAGCAGTTCAAAATACCTTTCCATTTCCACTATCCATGCTTCAACATTGTCCCATACAGCCTTGCCGTCAAATTCTGTCTCAATTTTAGCCATTTTGCTTCATGGTGTGGATTCAGTTTCATATTGGGTCCATTTAGATTGGTTTCCTTTATTCACTAAGGTTTCTTGTTGCTCATCCTGATTGGGCATGGACCTAGTTGTTATAAATGAAGGTGTGAACCACACAATGGAAATCTGATTCAAACCTTATTTATGTCCTCTAAATAATGTAGAATCAATAGAGATTGCAATAGAAATAAAACCCACTAAACATAAATAACATGGATTAAGAATTGAACACATAACATAGTATGTAACATGGAGAAAACCCTTTCAGGTAAAAACTCTACCAAGAAAAGAGGCTACAAGTTGTATTATCTTCAAATTTGAGATTACAATACATGCACTTCCACTTCTTTAGTCTTTAATCCAATGGCGTATGTTACTCTCAACTTTGCTAAAAATGTAGTACAAATATCCTTATAAAATGGGGTTGACTTCTAGGGCAAGAAAATTGACATAATATCAACCGTCAAATCAATGACATAATGATGAATTGTCTAGATTTACAATGATAAAATATAAACAAAATGTGGTTTTAGGGACACTGCCCCTGAACCCCTATTGGGGCGCGTAACCCTCAGACCCCCCATTGGGGGGTGATCCCCCCTGACCCCTCATAGGGGGGAAACCACCCTGCAACCCCCCATCATGAACAAATTAGTGTTGGGTACTAGATATAAACATGCAGCTGAAACAAGATCGTTGTTGGTGAAAATTTTCATCCCTTATGGGTTATTTACAAATAATAATAGGAATAATAAATTACATAAGATTTATAAGGTTGATGGCACCTTAATCCTAACACTAGTGGCCCTAACCTCATGTCCTAGGGCATTCATTCTAGCCCTAGTGTCCGTCAACATAGCTGAAAATTGGTCTAATTTGTTTTCTTGAACTGTTTTACCCTTGGGTTCATTCTGAATTGCACTATAAGATGGTTCCATTATGTTTTTTCAATGACAATTCCTAAAAGTTCATGGGTTGCATTAGAAGCAAGTAGACAAAAAAGGCTCTAGAGTTTAACTTAGAGCTCTGATACCACATGTAACATCACTCCAAATAACCATATAACATATATCAACTTAATACTATATTATACCATTTGAACTCTATGTCAAGGTAAGTTTAGCATGTTATATTATTATCTAACATTAAATGATAAATATACATAACGCACCTTCACAACGTAAAATCAACTTAAGTAATGAACATATAATGCCAATCAATGATATACATGTTTTCTTTGACAAAAATCATTTTATCATCTTGGGATAATTACAGAAATTTTATTTCCAATATAATCAAATTCAGAGTTTTACAACATCAAATTCAAACTTTCCTTCAATCTTAAGTATAATTCAACTCATAGAGCAATCATACATCGCGTATGTCCACAATGTTGAAAGTACTCAACATATACATATGGTAAATTTAATAATGACTAATTACAAAGAATACATATCTTTCTTTGGAAGTAGCAAGTTCTTAAATTGTGATGTGGCACCTCGGTGCAATCTCTTGTCCATAGCTCCTTCTTCGTACCTTGAAGCTGAGAGAGCATCATCGAGGTGACTTCCACCCTACCACGAAGCCAAAAGCTTCCTCGTGCTATCCACACAGGTAGCCCGACCCATCACAAATAAGGTAGCTCTTTGATGTTGTCATGCATGATAGTGAAATGAATTTAACCATGCATTCTGCCTATTTCCCAAATGCAAATGCATAGATATGCAACCATAATTCCAAAAGATGGAAAAACAATGATTCCAATCCTTCAGAACATTTTCTCTTGGAATCAACCATCCACATTAATCATGCATGTTGGCAATAATGTTTTATAGTTATAATAGATATCATCAATGTTATTATATTTCAATAATCAATTTTCTTGATTTTGGATTTACTCTAGTAGGAAGTTCCTTTCCTGCATATTATTCTGTTCCTCACACAGAAATTGGTAAAAATATGGGTTATCATATCTTTATGCATAACCGGTTATCTAATTTCCTTAACCCTTTGGTTGCCTTTGACATCTTATTGTCATTCCAGGTTTGTAGAAAAACTATTACAAACATGTCACTCAAGTATTTTATGTCCATGTTAAAAAAAGCAACTTCAGTTACATTCTATTGTTTATTGGGTCTAAATAAGTCCTTAACCCCTCTTTTTTTATTGGAAGTGAAGCAATGTAACAATCTGCAGTGTTATACAACATGAAATAAGTGGAACATTGTAATAATTTGTAGTCTTATAAAGCAGAAAATAAATGAAATGACTTATTTTAAAAATAGAGAAGTAGTTTGAGAAGCCTTTGAAATTCTTTAATAACAACAATTACTATTTTATTTTTATAAAGTTTGATGTTTAAGAAGATTTACTACAATTTCCTTTTAGAGGGAAACACCCTTAAAGGAGGCATCTCCATTAGAGTGTATGCCTCTCTAATGGAGGTGACTCCCATAGAGGGCATGCCTCTCTCATATGGAGGTGCATCCTCTAAGGCTTTCCATAGGCTTCCCTAAATTTTATCAAATGCCATTCTTCTATGAATTTTTTTTAATATGACAAACTTGCATAATGAATTTTTGATTTTAACAGAAGAAAGATTTACTACGAAATACCCAAAAATTTCTAGTTTTTCCCCTCATTGTGTTTAGTAATGGAAATACACAACATTCATTATAATTGGGTTTTTCCTACATTTTACTCAGTGTTGTGTAATAGCTTGATAGTTTTTATACTGGAATGATATCTTGCACAAATTTTACCTCTGGTAATAACTAGCTAATTATGACTTCATACATTTATAATTTGAAATAGGCTTCTACTATTTGATACAAAAAAGAAAACCAATAGGAAGAAATTTAAGAAAAACCCTCATGTAAATAATTTTTTTCAGAATTCCATGACAATGTTCATGCTTGAAATAGTAGTTATGTTTCTTCCTGCTGATTATGCCTCCACTTTCTCTCTAATACCCTCTATTTGTCTTCTCCCTCAAATTCCTTCGACAACCTCCATATTCCTCCATTTCATTTTAATAAATCATTTCCACTCATTTTCCCAGACTCTAGATGTCAAATTTCATGGCTTTTTGTTGACAAATACAGCTCCTGAACTCACAGCTTCGAGTAAAACACGCAGAGATAATTTTGATAGAATTACATTTGTCATTCATGGGAAGTCTATAGTTGTTCCTCAAATTATTTAATGGTATACCAATTCATCCCTTTGCTTCTAAAGGTGGTAATTATATATATATATATACATATATATATATATACATATATATATATATATATATATATATATATATATATATATATATATATATATATATATATATATATATATATATATATATAATTCCATCGCTTACAAAGTCTTTTTCATTTACTACTGGAAAAAGAATGTTAATGCTATTGCCTTTTTTAACTGGTAGTTAAAACATTAACATTATTTATTATATTTCTATTTGTTGGCAAGAGACACTACTTTGGTATAGAATAGAATGTTGTCATTGATGGCAATAAGGCAAAGATCTTTCATCACAATGGCAAGGACATGTTACTCTGGAAGACAATCCTAATCTAGCAATAAGACACAAGCATTTTGGTCTGGAAGTCCTAAAGTGGCTAAGTATTGAAAGTGCTCAGGTATGATACTCACAGTTATCTATTGATGTTATATTCCAATAATCAAGTCATAACTTCCTCCAGAAGCCATCTGATGAAAAGACTAAGTCTGGGTCAATAGAAGTTAGACAGAGATAGTGAACAGTGCTGAGTAAATTGGTCTGCATTCCTTTGCATTAGCATATTTTGTTCTGCAGTTTTGAAGTAAGATAGAGATAAGTCATGACTATCAGAATCTAAGTTTGTAGCTCTGAAAGTGTAGTAGATCTTGTTCTATAGGCTCTCCAGTATCAGCATCCATTATAGCAGTGTTACAAGGTGACAGGGCAACAGTTCCAAGGTCTGCATTTTGGCACATAGATTTATCTTGTCCTATGAGGTTGAAGACATGTTAAGAGATCATTAATAATTGTTAAATATGAATCATGAAGGTGCATTTGATCTACAACAAAAGTTATGATGTGACAGAGGAACCTATCATATATGTTATTAAGGAACAAGCCGATAGGCTGGCTAAATCCTTATGTAAAAAATAAATATGAGTTGGATGATAAAGGTAAGTGATTGTATGAATAGAGATGACACATATGAAGACATGTACATGATGTTTTGGATCTGCATTGAAGATTTAACACAAGAACAAGCCGACAGGGTATAACACTTGGTATACACACTTCACAGTTTATTTGCGGACCTGGTCATGAGAAAGATTTAGTTGCAGATATAAATAGAGGATGAATTTAGTAGTGTGATTGAGAAGTGATATATGTGGATGTGAAAAATGTGAAGATAAAGTGGCCACAACAAATAAAGGGAGATCTTGAGCATATGTAAGAGCAGAGCAGAGAAACAAGGACATACTAAAATGAAGAGTTCTGAATCAGTATTTATGAGCTTAAGTGGAACTGTTTCCATGCATATGTAGATGCAATCATAGCAGTTCATCCTTGAGAGTGAGCCACCCTTATTCTACTTTCTTCTAATTGGCAGTGAGCCTTTTTCTTGAGTAGTGAGCTCTGGGCTATGAGTCCTAAGGTAGTGAGCCTCTTGTAATTAGGTATTGTGCTATAATAATATTTTGAGAGCTAACACTCTCCATGGTTTTTCCCTATTTGGGTTTTCCACATAAAAATCTTGGTGTTCATGTGTTATGTATTTATGGTTGTTGTTCATTAGTTTAATTTGCTTTTAGATAATTAAAATTGGTAAATGGATAAAAGAATAAGTTTATGAAAGGTTTTGTAGAACACTGATTCACCTCCCCTTCTTAGTGTTCATTATATTCAACAATTGGTATCAGTGCAAGGTTCCTTGGAAGAAGCCTAATAGCTTGAGGAAGATCTGGGAAGGTCCACCTATGGCAGCACAAAGGTATCTCACTTATCATGAAGCAAATCCCTCTAGCAACATTATAATTGGTAATCAAGTATATGTCAACAATGAACAATTTGAAGCAGCTCTAGAAGATCTTTACAACTCCAAGGTTGATATCAAGGGTTTAGAGGAGAGTATGAAAGAAGCTGATGATTGCATTCTGAAACTAAAAGAGCAGATCAGTAAATTTCAAGAAAGAAGGAAAGAATTATGTGAGCAGCTAAAACAAGCAAATGAATCTACATAGAGTCTCCTTAGAATAATTGAATAAAAGACCAAGAATGAGGAATCTCTGAAACAAGTTGTGAAGGACAAGTCAAAGGAATGTGAAAAACTAGGGAAAGAAGTTCTACTCTTAAAGTTTGACTTAGAAGCAACAAAAAACTACAGAGAAAAATTTAAAATAAGCTCTGCAAAACTTGATGATTTGTTGGCCAGTCAAAAGTATCCAGATGATAAACAATGTTTGGGATTTGAAAAGGGAGAAAGTTCAAACTTAGGACAAGACAGATCTAAAGAAGGGAGAGGGAGAAACTATTTGGTCAGAAATCAACGAAAAAGACCTAAAAGATATCCGGTCAGACAACCAAATGCTCAAAGGTATCCATATTTCAATGGTTATTGTTTCCAATGCAATACGTATGGTCATAGGGCTATTCAGTGTAGAAGTAGAAATAAAAATGTTCCATCTTTTTCTAGTCAATGTTTCAATTACAAGAAGATTGATCATAAAGCAAATGAGTGTAAAAGTGTGTTAAGAAATGTGCCAAACTATTCAAAGAATAGTCAATTCTTCAATGGCAAGTGTTTTGCATGCAATAGATTTGGACATATGGCTAATCAGTGCAGATCAAGACCAATTCCCAAATACAAAAGCTACCAAAGTCATAGAAATGGTGTTTGTTTCAATTGCAACAAATCCAGACATTTCACAAAGTTCTATAGAATCAGAAATACAACAAGAGACCATCCTGTAGAAAAAGGGAAAATAGAGTAGAGAGGAGACAAAGGCAAAAAGAAGATTGATATAATAGAAACCAAGAAAGGGATGAGTCAGATTTGGACCAAAAAGGATGTTACTAAGGTCAAGGATGGATCCGTACCAGTCTCTGGTGCAGATACTTCTTCCAGGAAGTAAATTGAAAGCTCTAGCTTAGGGGGAGCAGCGTCAAAATCTAAATCCCCCAACCAAAAAGTTGGTGCTGAAATCTAGCACAGAAATATGTGATAGAATCCAAAATGACAGATCCCTTGAAAGAAATTCTAGAAGAAAAAGATCTAATACAAAATATTACGGAGCAATCCTAATTGACTGTATTCTACAGTGAAGAGTTTAACAGCTTTTTGGAACAAGCATTAATGACAATTAGGTTAAGTCATGCGAAGGATAAAAGAGAACTAGTTTACTTTCAAAATCACTTTGCATCTGAAGCTATCAAGTGTTTAGAGAGATTGAAGTAGAGTTTGAGCAATGACAACAAAGAATTGAAGCAATTGAAGAAATTTGAAGAAAGGAAACCTTAACACAACGAAACAAGGTATTTTCATTGAAACCCCATTTGTGAATTTGTTGAATTTTTGCAATGGCAACTCTGCAAGTCGTAGACATCTCTGATCGACCTCGGCCGAAGTTTAAGAAACACCCCTACAAGGCAACTGAAGTGGATCCAATGGGTGCATTCTCAAAAATACCCTATAGAGTTCTGTCTGTGGAATACATTAGGGCATACATCCATGTGGCCCTAGATGAGCTTGGTGGCAACAAATTCTTAGATTTATTCCTGAAACACTTAAGTAATGATCAATTTGACTTAAAGGAAGAATACAAAGCTTTGAAGAAGAAGAAATTAATCCAGCATGTAGAGTTTCCCACATTTGCAGAGGATGAATGGGTCTGGTATATCCTTAGTCAAATCCACGACAAAATTCATGTGGTTAGGGAAAGGGCAACCCTTTAAGATAATAAAAGAGGCAATTCAGGCAGTCACTGGACTAAACTTCACCGGAGGTGTGCCATTTTTGAAGGTGGTCAAGAATCAAACAGTTACAGATGCTACCGGAGCCCCATTTGACAAAAGGGCATTGACAATAAATGATATCACTGATCCTGTAGTAAAGTTTGCCTGAATGGTCATAGGTTACAAAGTTTACTTCTCAAACTGGGAGAACTTTGTTTCTAGTACTGCAATATACACTAGCCATTGAATGGTAAAAGAGAATGTAGATTATGATTTGTGCAAACTGCTACGAACCCAACTACTGGAGAATCTGAAGAAGATAAAGGAAAGAAAGAACTATCTATTCAAGTATAGTAAGCTAATTATCTGTTTATTCTTCTATTTCTTGAATGAATTCCCAAATCATAAGGGATTGATTTGGTTAAGTAAAAAACTAGTAGCTGTGCAAATTAGAAATTGTCTTAACAACTTGGGAATTTACAATGAGCAAAAAGCAGCCCTATGGGGATTTTTCAATAATTTTCGAAGTATGATGCACTCAAGAGAAAGAATTCCTCAGAATTTTTTTGATAAGTACAAGGACACAATTTGTTTCATGGTCACTAAGGATCAATGTTTAATGGAGGCTGTGGAACCTAGAACTGTATGGGTAATGCCCATGGGATATGAGGTAGATGAACAAATTTTGGAAAACTATGCCCAACACCTGCTCAACAAACCTAAGGATGCCAAGGAAGAAAGGTTTGGAACATATGAGGAGTTATCTGTGAAACTCCATGTTGAACTTAGACAAACTGAATCCACTAGAAAAGTGAGAAAAGAGGTGGAAGAAATTGCCGCAAAGTATGGCATCACCAAATAGCAACTCAAGGAATCAAGAGAAAATGCAGAGAAAGCAAAGAAGGAAAAACAAGAAAGTGAACAGGCTAAGGTTCTGGAAGAGCCTATAAAGAAGTAAAGAGAGCCTGAAACAACACAAAGGACTACCAGAGGCTCTACTACTTCACCCAGTACCACATTATCAAAGAAACCCTTTGTCAAAGATACAAAGAGGAAGAAGATGAAGGGAAAAAGACTGTATCTTAGTGTGGGACAAAAGGATGAAGAAGAAACAAAATCAGATGAGGAAATAAAGAAAATGAAAATTGAGGCTACTAAAGCCTCTAGAAGTAGCAAGGAGAAGTCCTCCGAAAGGAAGATACCTAGCAAAAGATAGAAGGTAGATGAGTCTCAAGCTACATTAAATCTTGAAGATGTATTAAATCTGTCACTATTGATGGAAATTTGAAACCTGTGGCTGAATTTTATGATGATTACATTGATGCTAATAAAAGGGTTTTGGAAGAAGCCACCATAAAGTACTTGAACATATACAATATAGCTCTCATTGAGATCATTGGTGATCTCCCATATACCTTGGGAAGTATTTGCTAGAAAAGAAACTGTTATGGCCAAAGATATTGAGCTCAAACAACATGCACTAACAAGGTTAAGTCCAGAGATCACTCCTAAAGAAGAAACCAAAATTTCTAAGGAACACAAGGATGCCTTCAGGATCAAGAAAAGGATGAATTTATTAATGATAGGTGAAATTGACAAAGTGGTCAAGGAAACAAAGGAAATCATTTTGGAAATATTAAAGAAATACAATATTCCCACCATCTATGATGATAAGGAAGCTAATGATGAAGACTCATCCCCACCAGAGATCAGTTAAGATCAAGGACCAGAACAAAATGATCAATTTCCCAACACTGATATAATGGATATGTCAGAACAAGGGAAAATTGAGACTAAACTTCCCCCTGAGCAACAGGCTGAGGATGAAGAAAATAGGGAATAGATAAGGAGCCCTATACCAGAACAAAATACAGATCAATAGGAAAAATATGGACATGGATCCTCCAGAACAAAGTCAAGAAGAAGTATCTGAGAGAGCAAGAGATACTGCAGATGTCTTAGTTGGTTCCAAAAGGGAACAAGATGCAGATGAGTTTGAGCTTCTTCAAGGACCAATCAACTTGGCCTCATTGTCACTTGCACAAAAGTTCAAATTAGTATCCATTGTTCAGGCCAAGGCACATGAAGAAATGCGGAAATCTCATGACCAAGATAGTAAACTGATCAATGATGCAACAATTGTTCTAGAAAAATTGATGCCAACATTTCAAAAGGATATCCTGTTATCTCCTGCTGATCATCTCAAGGAGATATGGAACTCTATAAGTAAACATTTTGAGTCTTTTGAAAAATATGTAGAAGCAAAGGTTAGAAATGAGTTTAATGAAAATAGATTGGCTGAGTTGAAGACTATGATTACCAAAGACAAAACTCTGTTAGATAATGGAATTAAGAACATACAAAGTGCCATTGAAGAAGCTGGAAAAATATACAAATTTCGTTTATCTTGGCCAAAGATCACAAAATAACTAGAAAATAAAATCAAAGAATTGGAACTCAAACTACTTAATATCTCTAAAACATATAATCCAGCAGTGGAGTTAATAAATTCGAAAGAAACACAAGTTACAAAACTTCATAATGATTTGAATACTTTGATGAAGAAAAGGGGAGAAATCAAACATGGGTTGTGCCAACTAAAGGGATTGATAATTTCAAAAATAGATTCTATGACCCGTCTGGTAGATGAAGCTCTGAAATCGCTAGCCATAATTGATACAACATCAGATGTGCAGAAGGCAGAAAAGATAGTATTTCTAATGAATGGTGACATTCATATTCTAGAAAGTGCAAGGAATAGATGGAATGGAGAGATAGCTCTGATAAACACTATCTATAGTGACATTTTGCCTTCAGTCATAAATTGAGATGAAGATAAGTATTTGTAAATATGTGGCAGAGTACACAAGTTTTTGGAGATTTTAAAAATTTTGGGTTCCAGATCACACCCTTTGCCATTGATGTCAAAGGGGGAGAAGAAGATCAGTGAAAAATGGATAAATATCTCAGGGGGATTAGGAAAATAGAGTGTATATAGTAAGGGGGAGCAGTCAAACATTTTTCACTAAGTGTTGCCATCAATGCCAAAGGGGGATATTGTTGGCAAGAGACACTACTTTGGTATAGAATAGAATACTGTCATTGATGGCAACAAGGCAAAGATCTTTCATCACAATGGCAGGGCACATTACTCTAGAAGACAATCCTAATCTGGCAATAAGACACAAGCATTTTAGTCTGGAAGTCCTAAAGTGGCTAAGTATTGAAAGTGCTCAGGTACGTTGCTCACAGTTATCTATTGAGGTTATATTCCAATAATCAAGTCATGACTTCCTCCAGAAGCCATTTGATGAAAAGACTAAGTCTGGGTTAGCAGAAGTTAGACAGAGACAGTGAACAGTGTTGAGTAAATTGATCTGCATTCCTCCACATTAGCATATTTTGTTCTACAATTTTGGAATAAGATAGAGATAAGTCATGACTATTAGAATCCAAGTTTGTAGCTCTAAAAGTGCAGTAGATCTTGTTCTATAGGCTCTCCAGTATCGACATCCAGTATAGCAGTGTTATAGGGTGACAGGGCAATAGTTCCAAGGTCTGCATTTTGGCATATAGATTTATCTTGTCCTATGAAGTTGAAGACATGTCATTAATAATTGTTAAATATGAATCATGAAGGACATTTGATCCACAACAAAAGTTACGATGTGACAGAGGAACCTATTATATATGTTATTAAGGAACAAGCTGACAGGCTAGCTAAATCCTTATGCGGAAAAGAAATATGAGTTGGATGATAAAGGTAAGTTGTTGTATGAATAGAGCTATAGACACCTAAAAATGTCTCTTACCATCAAACCGACTCCCGACATCCCTAAACATATCAATTTCCCTTCTATTTAATTAATTAAATTTTTGTTTAATTAATTATCCCTTCATCGTCTAATTTTTCATCATTTTATTCCCAACAATTGAATTAATTTTATTAATTCAATAGTTCAAGCCTTAGCCAATTGATTTAATAAATATGCAATATTTATTTGGTCAATTTCCCTCTCCTCACTAAATCCAATTAATTAGCTAAATCATATTTAACTAATTAATTCAGCCTATTAATTGACCTATCCCTATCCTAGACAATTAAATAGCTATTATTTAATTGCTTACCCTAGCCTACCTCATCCTAGCCCTAAGATTAATTAAACAAAACCTATGTTTAATTAATCCTAACCTCTCATTTAGGTGGTCAAACCTAGCTTAACACCCTTCCCCACATCCTCCAAATAAAAAATTGAAATATATCCACATAAGTCAATTTTTTATTTAAATATATCCCACATCACAATTAATTCCTCTTACAACCCCTTACCACCCCCATACCTCATTTATCTCCACTTATCCCTAAATAATTTTTTTAATCATTTTACATTCCCCATATGAATCTTTAATTCAAAAATAATCCATCACACCCATACTCATTTAATTCACTCTTTTCCCCAAATGAATAAAAGATTCACATTTATTCCTAGCCCTCCATTCTTCCAAGATCAAATCTAGGCCCTCCACATCTCTTTTATCCTCCACCATTGATCTTCCAAACCAATCTCCACCTTTGGATCAAAATCTCTCTAAAATCTCTATAAATACTTCATCCTCCAACCCATTTTGGGATCCAAGTTTTATGTAATGTTACCATGCCCAAATATCTATTGAGCTAATTAGTGAGTTGTCTTTGAGATAGCATTTCACATTTGAATCAATTAGGGTATATCTTATCTAGGAGCTCTTGGGTGCAAAGCTTCATTTTCTTTTAATGAGATTAGGTCTTCTTATCTAGGTATAAACTATTTATTTTCGTTATGCATTTGGTTTGTGTTTTTACCTTGATTTGATTTTCCTAATCACATTGGCACACTTGGTGGGACCCACAAGGTCCATATTTAATCAAATTTTGTGAGTTTTTGTGGTTGAGACATGTTTTTGCAGGTGCAACACTATCTACCATGCATAGTGGCACTATCTTTAGCGAGTATTGGCGCTATTTACTGCTCTAGCGCTATTTCGACAGAACATTTTCTTTCGTGACTTTCACTCACAAATCCTTCTAACCTTTGGTCTTCCTATGGTTTTTTAGCGTTATCTACTCTCTATTTTGTAGGAATATCAGATGAAGAAGGGGAGGTTATGCCAAAATTTCCCTAGAAGTACAAACATACATTTTGATTTTGATTTTGTCTTGTCTTTTCATTTGTTGTACTAACAAGACTAATAGGATCTTTGTTTTGTAGTCTAAGTCTCTGTTTCGGTCAGAAAAACCTTTGTTTTGCAGGACAGACGCGTTTAGGCTCGTATCGGTGCTATCGCAACCTAGATTGGCACTATTCGCAACTGTGACCAGACCACTTGACAGTAGCCATAGTGGCACCTTATGATATCCCTATTGGTGCTATTTCATGTTTTAACGCCTTCTATATCTCATTGTAGCGTTATATTCTGTTCTAGCGCCTTCAGTCCAATTTTGTAGCATGATATTATAGTTTGGCGCATTCTGTATCTGATACTAGTGCTATTTGTTGAATCAACGCTATCTGTATTGTATATCAGTGCCATTTGATAGGGAGTCAAGTTTTTAGGGCTATTTCTGCCAGTAGCGCCATTGATGTCTGCAGTGGCGCCATTAGGTCTCTGTTTTAACACTATTTTTAGAAACTAACTTTGCGTTTTGTGCAGGGACTGACAAGTTGTTTGCAGGTCATCACCATCATTTTGCGGACACTAACAAGTTTTTGTAGGGTGTTTTTATCTTTAGCTTAAGACAAACATTTCAATTGGAACTTAAAATGAACCCTTGCATGTTAGTTTAGAGACAAACACTTTGATTTGGTGCAATAAAATTGATCAACAATCAACAAACAAATCTTTGTGTATGTGCATTAGCTTAGAAGACATTTGAAATTAGTGCTCTAAAATTTACAAGTGTTTGCCAACAACTATCAAAATATTTCAATTTTGGGCTTCTAAAAAGAACCACAAATTGCATCAATGAAATTATTAGATTAAAAAGAACAACAATCTGCATTATTCACTCATATAATCAAGAAAACCAATCTAATTTGTGTGAAGTGTTTTCATGGTTTGTGTTTGTAGTGTGAAAAGTGTATGCTCTTCCCTTGCACCATTTGGTGACCTTAGGAATCAAAAGCTTCTCACAACACTTGCATTAATCACCCCCAACATAATCCAAAGAACTAAAATGAACCATGTTTAGTGTGATGCAAGCACAAAGAATACATATGCTCTCCCCTCGCATCTTTGTATGAACTTGGGGATCAAAAGTATTCTTGTGGTTGTGTTGCTTTTATTAATCTTTAGAGGGCTTGCCACCCCACTTCAAAAGGTGGGAATGACCTAAGCGGCAACAAGCTAAAGCCAAGCTCTTTCAAGCCACTATATAAAATAAGGTGTTTGTGATGAAAGTCATAAACAACAGGTGTTGTTGTGTTATACTGACAGCTAACATCCCCTAAAACCCTCCAAGGCGTAACCCTTGGAGGCTAGGAGACTCCATAACGAAGAGTAGCACTGCTGCATGTATAACCACTTGAATGAAAGCACTTACTAAGAACCTTTGTTTTAGCAAGCCAAAAACCTTCTATTTGTTGACGCAGAAGGGAAACCTTTGAAGCGGCCCTGATTCATGCAGTTCTTAGCTGAGGTAGCAGGGACAATCCTAAGGTTTGGTGAGGGACAAGCCTTACAGGAAACCCAAATCTTGGTATGCGTGAGAAGTGTGTGTAATTGTAAGTAGGCACCGGTGCTACCAAGATCCTGGAGCTACCCTCTTTGAATAGGCGCAGCTAGGGGATTCAACAAATACTATCATATCTTTGCCTTAGGTTGTGCAAAGTACTTGTTTAACAAAATCACACATCTTTTTCACAAACAAAAATCTTGGTTATTGTGTGTTAAATGTGCTTAAATTGTTTTCAAACAACTTGCCAAGAGACAATGAGAATCATTTGATCAAATTTTAATCAAAACAAATCCAAAATTGCCATCAAAATCTTCTTTTTTTAGGGCCTCGACCAACACTACCCTATTTTAGCGCCATCTCTATCTGCTTTTAGTACTATTTCGCCTGTGGATTGGTGCTATTTGTAGATTGACTTTCCTGAAACTAAGACCCATTCAGTTGTGATCTTTAGGACCTTCTATGCCATAATCCATATTCACCTTCCAAAAATCTGTCAGTACCCCATCCTTTTTCTGCTCAAAATTTTCCAAATCACACCTTCGTTTTGACCTTAGAGAAATAAAAAATTATCATTGTTGGACCCTTTGCTATATCAAAGCCTCTCGTCCATTCATCCTCATTAACCTTTGCATACCTTTTTGGACCAAACAAATATCCTTATCATAAGAAATCATTCCAAAATCCAAAAACATATCCAAAATATTTCAAATCAAAACACCCATCGAAAAATTATCAACCAAAGACTCATCATCCCTTTGAGCCAAAGCTAGATCTAGATTTCATCATTCACATCATATTTTTCTTGGAAGGTCATTAGTCAAACCATTCAAGTGAAATAATCATCCCTCTTTGTGCAAGGTCATTAGTCTACCCCAAACAAAGAGAAACATCTATTTGTGCGACACAAATCTAGATCTTACCTAAGCTCAATTTGTTGACCATCAAAATCATTTTGAAAAACATCATCCTAATCTCTCATATCAAAACATCAAAATCAAACATCAAAAATCTCTTCCATCAAACCATCCTCAAATCCATCATCTACCTTTTGGTCCAAATTTGTGCAAAAAAAGTTAAATATCGTCCACTCTTATCACCCTCACATTAATATCTTTTTGAAAACTTATCGATCTTTCATCACACTACAATCACCCCTTCATCTTCTTCTCTACTCCATCTCACCACCACATCCATCTTTGGGTTCAACAATTTAATCCAAATTCTCTAAGGTCTCCATTTCCATTTCTCTCCACCTCAAAATCAAATCATACACGTGCATGCCCATAACTACATCACAACATAAAAAGAATCAAGAAATGGCAGAATCTAGACAATATGGTGGCATATGAATGCCTAACACCAACAACAACAACAACAACATACCTATCAACTAAACACACAATCTACCTACTTTCAAATCCCAACATACAATCCCAACAAAAACCCCTTCCATTTTTTGCAACCACCACCACCACCACCCACCATGTCCCAAGATGATCAAGATGTCTTGAACTTTACACAAGACACCGATAACATGGACATACTTGACAAAGTCCTAAGGTTGGATCCAAATAGATTTCTTGACTATCTCCTCAAAATTGGTGTCCAGCCACCCCATAACATGACATCATCCCAACCATCCACCTCTACCATTAATCCTACCACATCAAACACCCAAACATCTACATCAGACACCCAACTTATCATCTCTCAAATGTCAAACCCATTGTATCTACCACCTCTACAAGCTCTACCGCTACCACATCTACAATCCCCACAAATGTCTCCAATCCTACCACTTCCCAACCTATCACCACATCCACTATCACAACTAACGTAACCTCTTCCATCCCATAAATCACCTTAGGCATCTAAGGAATCCTCACGCATGCAAGTACCTCCATGAGTGTGCCTCCACCCAACCCTCAAACCATAGCTTACCTAAGACAATTATTCTCACAACCACCTTACAATACGACCAACCTATCCAAAGTCCACCCATCTAATGTCAATCCGTCCAATATCACATATCTACAAAACCCCATAGCATCATCAAATCAACATAATCCTAACCCCCAAATACCCCCACACAACATAATCCTAACCCCCAAATACCCCCACACATTCTCCAACAACTTTGTGCTCATCAACAACGTCTTGCACAACTCAATCAAAACACCACCCCACAATATCAAAACATGACCTCCCAAAACCTTCAACATCAAACCCCACCTAATCTCTAACACCTCATCCATCAACAAAGCTACACACCCTAACCGCAACCAACACATGATCTCACAACTATTGTATAGGCCTTGATCCAAAAGGTAGACGACATGCAAACTGGGGGCAAGTGCAAGCACTATTCCTTTAAGGATATTTGTCCCTATCCATTTGATCAGACATTGTACATGCCCCCTTTCCTCGAAAATTTTGAGACCCCTAAATTTGAAAAATACAAGGGAAAGGGAGACCCTAGGGATCATCTTAGGGAGTTCTACATTGCTTGCTTAGACATCTCAAATAACGATACCTATCTAATGAGACTATTTCCAAGAAGCCTCAGCGGTCAAGCCACTGAATGGTTCACACATCTTCCCCCAGGCATTAGGACTTTCCCTGAGCTTGCCGAAAAATTTGTAAAACATTTCTCCTACAACTTCGAGCATGAAATATCTATGATAGACCTTTGCAACACAAAACAAAAAAGTGGAGAATCCTTTGCTTCCTTCTTGCAGAGGTGGAGAAGCTTAGCAAGCAAACTCCCATGGCCAATCCCTGAAAAACAAATCGTCACCATGTTTGTGACCAACCTCAATCAAGAAATAGGGTTCCATTTACAAATCCTTTGTGCATCTACCTTTGAGGAAGTCATCGACAAAGGTACTACCATCGAATGGGCCCTCATCGCCAAGGGCTCCATCAAATTGTATGACTACAAATCCAACAACAACAACAACAACAACAAATCCCATATCAAAACCCCCAATACAAACAACAACAACGCCAAAATGCAATCAAATGACAAGTCACGCTATTGGGGGAAGAATAAGAACACTTTGAATGATGACGTCACAGATGTGAAAGCTGTCCAACATGTACAAAATCAAACACTTACACATACAACCAACCCAAGGGGGTAAAATAAACAAAACAAACCTCGAAGGCAATTTACACCCTTCAGGGAACCCATCGAGGACATCCTCAATAGATGTCTCAAGAAAGGTTTGATAATGCTCCCCCTTGTTAAACCCCATCAAGATAATGAGCTCAAAGCCGCGTGGTACAATGAAAATTATTATTGTGAATACCACTGCATTGTGGGCCACAAAACCACTGAATGCATGAAACTAAAGCATTGCGTCCAAGATCTCATAGATCAAAATCAAGTCAGCCTAGATCAAACCACCCAACCATCACCAAACGCCAATCTTAGAGCTTACAAGGATCCACTGCCCAACCATAATAAAGCCTCCTCATCCAGTCAAGCATACAATGTTTCCCCACCACCTGCATCCTATGACTCTATCGTAGGGTGGATAGAACCATCATCTCACCATGTCAACACAATCACCATTCAGGCACAAGCACCCGATCGCGTTGTTACAGCCTGTCATGGCTGTGTATCCATCCGCACAGCCCCTACCACTAAACAAATACCTGCATCCACATCAGATCCCCTACCCCCTCGTCCAACCACATGCCCATCACCTACCAATTAGTACAACCTCCTAGAGCGTCTAGGAAAGACCCCTACACAAATATCCATACTTGAGCTGTTCTGCACATCCCCCCTTCACAAAGACGTCCTCAACAAAGCACTCTTAGAAACTCAAGTTCCCGCCAACTTGAATGTGACCCAATTCCAAGACATGGTAGGACATATCGCCGCACCTCACCATCTCACATATTCAAAAAAGGATCTTCTCGCTTCTAAACACTTACACAATGATGCCTTACACATCAAAGTCCATATCCACAAGCACATCATCAAAAGAGTCTTAATAGATGGTGGCTTTGGCCTAAACATATGCACTCTTAAACTATTAAAACACTTGGGATACTTAGATGTGGTGGTAGACACCAGTCAGTGCATCACAATCAAAGGGTATGATGACACTGAATGGCTATATGAAGGCACCATCAAGCTCCCTATTCAAGTGGGACAAAAAATACTGGAAACAAAATGTTAGGTCCTTGATCTTGACCTTCCCTACAACATTCTTCTCGACCGACCATGGATCCATGCCATGTAAGCTGTCCCATCCACATTCCATCAATGCCTCAAGTTCCCTCACAATGGCACGGAGGTAACCATCTACGCCGACCCCCGCCCCTTCCAATACTACAGTTTCTTGGAAGGCCATGACCACACCTTCTGTCCATACAACAAAGCCACCACCAAATTCAATCCAACAGCTTCCACCTCATACATCAACCCTACCAACATTGCCACCACTTCATCCCAAACACCACCGCCGCCCGAGGTCAAGATCAAGCTTAGTGACATGGGATGTGGGGAATATGACCTGCATGGTACCTTTTGTGTGGGCATATTACCCAATCCTAAAATGTTTGGCATCCCAAAGATAGAAGCAGCCAACATAGTAGTCATCAAGTGTAAATGATCACCCATCTTTGAAAAGAGACATCTTCTAGATCAGGATGTCCTCAAAGATATCTCATGCTGGCTCTATAAGGACGAAGAATCTGAGCAAGAAGCTCCCACCATACCAATAGAAATCTATGGTAAAGGGTCCGAAATTATCAAAAGCATGGGTTACAAAGGACAAGGCGATATCGACCTTCATGAATAGGGGATCGTGGAACCAGTCCAAGCGACAAGAAATCCCTATACTCAAGGGTTGGGATATGGTCAATGACAACGTATCCTCACTACCAATGAATGTATCTTAGCCGAGGTCGCTATGGTCTCCCTTGAAGTCGAAAACGTCAATGAAACGGGCCTTCAAGACTCCTTTAGTGACTTTGTTGATTTCTTTGACTCATCCATATACACCATCTACATAGTCAACACCCTAGCCTCATCATCCAATTACTTACCACTTGTATACCTGAACCTCATAGACTAGGACCAACGGGGTGCTACGTCAAACAGGGACCTCCTGTCTTCGACGTAGCACCAAACAATGAGGCCATCATTGAAATGATGGGGGTTATAGATCACTTCCCCCTTGGAGATCACAGAGTAGGATACATCATGGAACTAGATACACACACTTATTTCAGAGAGACAACCCCTGCTTCCAGTCATAAAAATATAAAAATCAAACAAGGATCTGATGGTGAAAACCATCCCACGGTAGTGTCAGATCCCAAAAAAGTAAAAACAAAAGACGTATCTCTTGGTGAAAACCTCCATGAGGCACTAGGAGATGGAAGCACGAGCCTTCCCGAGATAGACAAGGTTTATCCAGATAGGTCACCTGTCCTGGTAGAGCCAGTCCAATAGATGAATCTTGGGATGAAAGAAGAACTGAAAATCACTTTCAGGGTAGAATCTCTAAGCACAGTGGAGCAAGAAAACTTCCTAGCATTCTTTAAATGCAAAAACTACAATTTTGCATGGACCTATGCAGACATGCCAGGCCTTAATCCTGCCTTGGTTGTTCATCATCTTGTAGTACGCCCTGATGCAAAACCAGTAAAGCAAAAGCTCCAAAAAATGAATCCTCAGGTGGTCCTCTTAGTCAAGGCAGAGTTAAAGAAACTATGGGATGTTGAGTTCATCTGCCCAATTGATTATCCTGAATGGGTTTCCAACTTGGTACCAGTAGCCAAACCTGATGGCCGAATCCATTGCTGTACTGACTTCTAAGACCTCAACAAAGCCTGCCCAAAGGATGACTTCCCATTGCCTAACATTGACATGATAGTAGATCTCATGACAAGACACGAGATGCTATCCCTAATGGATGGCTTTTTAGGGTACAACCAAATCTGAATCACAGAAGAGGACCAACATAAGACATCCTTCATATGTCCATGGGGGACGTACTACTGGGTGGTAATGCCGTTCGGTCTAAAGAATGCAGGAGCCACGCATCAAAGAGCCATGACTGTCATCTTCCATGATCTTTTCCACCACATCATGGAAGACTATGTAGATGACTTGCTAGGGAAATCGAAGACAAGAGAGGAACACCTAGATGTTTTGGCAACGATCTTTAACTGATTAGAGCAATACAATGTCTGCCTCAATCCAAAGAAATGTGTCTTCAGGGTCACCTCAGGAAAACTTTTGGGATACATAGTCTCCAGAAGAGGAATTGAAGTAGATCCCGCAAAGGTCAAGGCCATCACTAAAATGCCCCCTCCAAAAACACTCAAGCAACTAAGAAGTCTACAAGGAAAACTCCAATCTATTCGCCGGTTCATTGCTCAACTGGTCGATAAATGTCAACCATTCCAGCACCTACTCAGAAAAGATATAGCTTTTGTCTGGAATAACTAGTGTCAGGTTGCCTTCGATCAGCTCAAAGAATACTTGGCTAATCCCCCTATTCTAACTCCACCAAGGCAAGGCAAACCTCTCCTATTGTACATCTTAGCAAAAGAGAGCCATTGGAGCCCTATTAGCACAACACAATGAGCAAGGAAAGGAAAGAGCCATCTATTACATCATCCGCACTCTGATATCCTATGAGCTCAACTATACTCCAATTGAACGAGCATGTCTTGCCCTGGTCTTTACTTCACAAAAAATAAGACACTACATGCTCAATCATAAAACCAAGCTCATCGCCAAGATCGATCCATTGAAATATCTGCTAAACAAAGCTACTCTTACTGGGAGAATGGCAAAATGGGTCATGATTCTCACTGAATTTGACATTGAATACATTGAGAGAAAATCCATCAAAGGATAGGTTTACACTGATCAGTTAGCTAAAGCAGCCATCCTTGTAGAACATCTGACACTGGCAGAATTCCCTGACAAAGCCATCTTGAATATAACACCAGCAACAGAAACATGGAAAATGTACTTCGATGGATCATACACCCATAGAGGCTTGGGGGCAGGCATCCTATTTGTTACCCCTCAAGGTGACATAATCCCCAAGTCATTCAAAATCACATTCCCATGTACCAACAATGTGGAAGAGTATGAGGCACTGATCATAGGTCTCTGAATGGAAATCAAATGGAAAATTGAGAAGCTAACAGTGTATGGAGATTCTCAACTAGTCATCCGGCAGGTAAATAATGAGTACAAGACCAAGGATGATAAGCTACTGCCTTATAAAAAGATGATCGATGACTTTAAAGACTATTTTGACGACATCCACTTCGAGCATATCCCAAGTCTCAACAACAAAGCTGCGGACACCATGGCCACCATCAGATCCCTGGTCGACATGAAGAAATACAGCAAGAGATGCGAATTCCTGATAGAAGAGCTCCCTATCCCAGCATATGACGTTCCTCAATCGAAGCTAGTGTGCAAAATAATTGGTCCCCTATCCCCATGGTATCAATAAACCTACCTATATCTCCATGACAACATCATCCCTCCTAACCTATCCACCTCACAACGAAATCTTTCATTCGCTGAGCCTCCCGCTTCACCCTTGTAGGAGATACCCTATACAAAAGGAGTCTTGAGGGCACACTTTTACAATGTTTAGACTCTAGGGAAGATGAAGTGGCCTTGCAAGAGGTACACACAGGTATTTGTGAGGCACATTCAAGTGGACCCACTCTTGCTAAAAAGATCCTAAGGACCAGTTATTATTGGCCAACAATGGAAAGAGACGCCTACCAGTTTATCAAAAAATGCCTACCATGTCAACAGCATGGCGATCTCATTCACACACCAGCACATGAATTGCAACCAATCATGACACTGTGGCCTTTCTCACAGTGGGGACTTGACCTCATAGGCAAAATCCATCCACCTTCATCCAATGGCCATAATTTCATCATTACCGCTACCGAATACTTCACCAAGTGGGTGGAAGCAATACCACTCACCTTCACCACTGGCACCCAAATATCCAAGTTCATCCTCCATTATATCATATGTCATTATGGTATCCCTCATTCCATCATCACTGATAATGGAAAACCATTCAAGAACCAAGAAGTTTGCACTTTGTGTGAAAAATTCAAAATCAAACACCACTTCTCCACCCCATATTACCCTCAAGGAAATGGTCAAGCAGAGGCTTCAAACAAAACCATCCTCCGTATTCTAAAGAAGACAGTCAATGAAGTTGGCCGTGACTGGCACCTCCAACTCAACCCTGCCCTATGGGCCTATCGCACAAGCATTCGCACCCCCAATAGAGCCACTCCATTTTCCCTAGTCTTTGGATCCAAAGCCATTTTACCTATTGAGGTCAAGCTCCCATCCTTAAGAGTATCTCTGCAAAACATAATCAATGATGAGGAATATCGAGTCACAAGGTTGCATCAGCTAGAATTACTGGATGAGAAGCGTTTGAATGCATTGAACCACCTGCAGGCCTATCAAAATCATCTCAAGAGAAGCTATAACAAGGGAATCAGAACCTGAAAATTTGAAGTAGGTGATCTTGTCCTTATGGAAAATCAGAAAAACTTGGAAGAGCAACCTAAGAAAGGCAAGTTTGAACCCAATTGGCTAGGACCGTATGTCATCATAGCTAGCTATGGATTAGAAGCATACCAGCTTGTAACACTCAAGGGGCAACCTCTAGATGAGCCTATGAACATCCTACATTTGAAGAAATTCTACGCATAACCCATCGACTATCCCAATCAAAAAATCAAAAAAATTGAAAAAATTAAAAAACCAAAAAAATCAAAAAATCAAGAAAAATCTGAGTGCAATAAAAAAACTTCCAATGGTGAAAATTACTTTAGTGGCACCTTGGATAAGTACCATGGTAAAAACCTGTTTCAGGCGCCATGTGTAGTGGCCGGTTCTACCATCTAATAAGTCCTCTTCCCATCACAACACCCCATATCACACACATCCCATGGCTTGGAATTCTGAAATATCAAGTCCTATCACCCATATTGCACTATCCCATCCCATGGCTAACTCATGGAATGGGGATCCTTGTAAGCTCCCTTTTGTATAGTTGAAAATTTAAAAAACCAAAAACAATACAAAATCAAAAAATTCAAAAACAATACAAAATCAAAAAATCCAAAATATACAAAATCATCAAAATCCAAAAACAATACAATATCACCACCCATACATCACTCTCGTTGTAACTTGCAACCATCAACATCTACCAACCCATCACATCACAACCATCCTAAACCATTCCCACATCATCAAGTCATCCCAGAACTACATTTTCATTTTCGCTCGCATCTTGAAAGTACCTTGATCTCGTGGACACAGGGAATGTAGGCAATCTGGAATATGAAGGAAGTTTCCGGTACTCAGGTACATAAGATGCACCCATCCAACCCATTTGGATGGTCCCCATTCACTGAGCTTGCTAGACCCATTATATGATAGACATGCTAAGTATACACCTGAAACATGGTCCCTAACGCAAAAATCATCAACTAATATACCAACTACAATCCTACACATGACCAGATTGTCCTTTTTGCCCACCTTTCAAAAATTATCCAACCCAACCCAACCGATTTGCATCCTAGGATATATCTTTCCCATAATGGACAAAAATCTATCATCCTATCAACACATCTCTTGGCAAGAGCACACAAAGGCTATTTGTATCTTTTTGTTGGTCTTTTTGACTATTGTTTTTTATCTTTTTTGTCTCACTCTAGGTCATCTCCAAAGCTACCTTGATCTCATTGTATCATGGTAAGTAGCGGACAACACCTGGAGTAGACAAGGTCATTGTTTCTGTATGTTGTGCTTGTGGGTTGGTTTCATTACTCCAAGAATAGTATTCATATCTTGAAGCTTGGGTTGGTTCTAGTATGATGTGCCTCATTTGCATATACATGCATCAAAAACCTTATATGTACTATTAGCACTCATCGCTATGAGTCCCCTTCCTAGGGCAGGCAAGGTTATACTACCTTGGGCACACATGAAATCAACCTATTGTTTGTGGGTCTAGTCTATGCAATCATGGGATATATATCATCACCTAGGTCATTTCATACCTTTGTGAACTGTATCCCACATTGCTATAGTAAACTAAGAAATGCTCTTAATTAATGATATACAACTACTCTTACTAGCTCAAATCATCATCCTAATCATTCATACTATCTGGGCCTAGATTTCATGATCACCTAAAGCCCCCCTCACCCTACCAAATCCCCTCACTAATCGCACTCCTCCAAAGTATTCCCACGCAACACATCTTGAACCAAATCATATCACCACCCCCCACCTTAATGACATGGTGTCTTCTGACCTATCAATTCCCTCATCCCCAACCCCCCCCCCCCAATCTAACTGCTCCCAATCCCAACCCATTCATCCACCCTTGACCACTCCCCACCTTTTCCCTTGCCGCACAGCCCCACCACCTAGGGTCTAACAAAGAACATCATGTGTATCAAGACTTAACCATCTCACCTATCACCTAATTTGCATATCATATCATTTAGGTTCATTTTAGAATCTTTTAGTTACATATCATATCAATTAGGTTCATTTTAGAATCTTTTAGTTACATCTCATATCATTTAGGTTCATTTTTCTTTTAGTTACATATCATCTCATCTAGGTTCATTTTAGAATCATTTAGTGGCACATTATACATCATTTAACATTGCACATCATCTCATTATCATTTAACTTTGTCACCACATAGGTGCATTTTAAAATTAGTAAATCATCACATATTATTCCACTTATCATCTCATAATCATTTACTTGCATAGCATAAATCATTTAGATGCATTGTTCCATATGCATATTTTTCATACATAACATGTGTTTATAAACATACATTTCCATTGCATTTGCATTTTATATCCATAATAAATGTTTATTAATCTGAACATTTATTTACATTATACATCATAGACCATAGATCATCCATCATAGTACATCCATAGGTACATCCATAACATAAAAATCATACAATGCATAAACACAACACATCCATAGCATCTAATCCATAAAGCATACTACATCCATCAACATAGGCATCATCATATCCATATAAGATCATTATAAACAAACACATAGGCCATCAAAAAGTATCATATCATATATATCATCATTGCAAAAAAAATGTACATCGCTCATATATACACATCAAAAATATAAATGTCCTGATACAATGCCTCTAAGGGCTACAATGATACAATTGTCACATAGACGACCCTCTCTTTGATGGGGTGGGGGATCCTGACCCTAGTGGTGGCTGTGGTCCTATCGGTGGCTGAGGTGGCGGCTGGGGCTGCGACTGTACATGTACCTATGGAACTTGCTGGGGTACATGTGAGGGAGGGCCCATCATCTGCTGGATAGATTGAATTGATCTAGATCAATGTGATCTAGCTGCCTATGATCTATTGACCTAACTATAACTTGGCGCACACTGCTCTGCAGGCATTGCCGCATGATATAGGGCTTGATAATAGTCCATCCGTCCTCTGGCATCCAACTGCTATGCCTGTGCCTGGGACAACTGTGTTTGCATCAATGTCAAAATAGGGGCCATACTAGCACCTAAAGCCTGCAAGATGCCCATTGTAGCCTCTACCTACTATGCCCTGGCAAGTGCCGCATCTCGCTCTCTGGTCAAAACCGCTATGTCATCCTGAGTCTGGGCTAACTGTACCTGCAATGCAGCAACCTGTCCATCTGACCCATCCAATAAGGCCACTGTACCCCGCAACTGAACCAACTCTGCGTCACGGCTCTCCAAAACCTCTTGTAGGCTAGCTACCTGTGCCCACAGGGTCTCAATCTCCTCCTCCTCACCCTGAGGCCACCGACAAGGTGTGAGCCCTCAAACCTTAGAAGGGCCTGCCTCTGCTTGTTGCCCTGCTGCCCTGCGACAACCTGCTGCTGCACTACCTGTGGTTAGGGTAGACCACCCCTTCCCACCCTCGGTTGTCGCCCACGCTGTCGAGGCCCTCTATGTCACCGCACCACCCCAATCTAAACTTGCTCAATAGGCACCTGCTAAGCAGGTGCCTACTGTCTCACCTGCTTCTAGGGAACCTGCCCGGTTGCCGCCACTGCCAGCACATCCATCAGCTGACCATCCCTCCCAACCTCCTCCTCCTCTCCATCCCCTCCAATCTCCATGAGATAATCTGCGATGATCTCCTCACCCTCCTCCAGGAAATCATCCCCATCAAAATCATCATCCCCCTCATCCTCAAAATCCTCATCCCTTGACCCCGCTACCTCCTCTATAGGGACTACCTCCTCTGCCGGGTCCCTAGACTGAGTCAGTCACCACATCTGCCACCATATATCATATGCAGGAGTAGTGCATGCATCCCTGACCATGCTCTACCAATCCCACTATAATGGTTGCAAAGCCACAAAATCATCCAGAGCAACTTGGGGCTGTATGGCTGTAGGCCAAAAGCGCACATCTCGGTGGGTTTGTGCAAAGATGGCCATTTGCTGTGGAGTGTCCTGCCGCAACCCAAACTTCTGCATAACCCACAATGGTAGATACATGTCTATCATGTGGTCTCCTTGACCCATCAAATACCACTGCTGAAAAGAAAAAGGCAGGTGAATATTATCATCAGGCCATGGATCACTTTGGTGTAGGGTTGCCTGGTCACTCGAATAACATCATCCAACATCCGTCTCCAATACCGAACCTGACCAGTGTAAGTGTACTCAGCATCCTGATATAAGAACATAAAGGCCTCAAATGGCTGGCGATAGTACCCACATCTCAGTCGAGTGACTGCGTTATGCTCCCAAATCCACACATGCAGTAGAATAACCCCGGCTGACAACGCTGAATCATAAAGATAGACAACTATATGCATCTCATGATATAACTGCCCCAACATCGCTGGTCCCTAGGCATACATGGTCTCATGCTTGACCATCCCCTCGATCATCTCTCCCTAGCCAACTGGAAAACCCCTGCCCCTCCTATCAGCCATCACTACCCCTCCAATCAATGTGCACAAGAATCAGGCAAAGGGATCTGCACCCACTGCCAGTGTCCCCTCATAACTCATCTCCCTCCTATCAACTAATAACACAATGTGATCCTCGCCAAATACTCTGATCAGGGCCCTCCGTCCCCTCCTCATGTCATATCACACCCATCAGCTGCAAATAGGTAGCTTGAGGATGCGATAAACATCCTCAAGCGTGATAGTGATCTCCCTAGTCGGAAGCAAAAATGTGCAAGTCTCTGAACAGTACTGCTCCACTACTGTTGTCATCAGAGCTCTATGATCTCGTAGCACTGGCATCGATGCCACTATCAAGAGCCCCAACCTAGCCAGTTGGGCCCGTGTGGCATCATCAAACTGATCGAATAATGCCATCACCGATGGCATGTGTCACACCCACGAGTACACTATAAATGAACCTGGATCCTGCATCCACAACTTGTTGGTCAAAAATCTACCTATCCTATTTTCAAATCAACCCCTTTCTTCTAATGTTGAATGCCAAAATCATTTGGCACCAAAACAAACCATGCTTCGTGCCATTTTTCAAAATGGCGCTACTAATTCTTCTCATGGTGCTATTACAAAAAATAGCGCCACTGCACAACACACATTGCACCACTTGCATACATAGTGCTACTATGCAATACACTTAGCACCATTTTAACACATGGCGCCACTCCGTCACTTGGTGCTAATCTAAGGAATAGCGCCAATTCTCCCAATTGCGCATATTATAAATAGTGCGTTGATCCTATCTATAGCGCTAAAACACAATATAGTGCCACATCCTCAAATAGCACTAGTATACAACATAGCATCACCCTACCATGCATTTGGCGCTAAAATGCTAAAAACCCTATTCTCCCTCACATTGCGCTACTACAAAAGATAGCACTAAAATGCCAAACAGATGGTGACAAACCATCTCTAGCCTACCCTAGCGGTTAGCGCCAATCCAGAGGATGGCGCTAATCCGTGTTCTTTTGGCGCTATGTGACCTTGCAATAGCGTCACCATTCCAAAACCCAATTCCTGAACCCCAAAAAAGCAACAAAACTAAAAAATCACAAAGCTAGGGTTAGGCCCTGCCTGGGGTCCAGCCTTCGGTGCCCGACCAAACGATCGAAACCACTCAGAAATGTGTCGAAGTTGAGGGAATTGGGGGTTGCGCTCTGCCATCTCTCCTTTGCTTCTTCTACTCACCAAGTCAATGTGTGAAAATGTGGCACTCTTAGGGCCCACTTGTCTTAATATAGTAAGCCATGTCATCCTTCCACCCACTCTTTTTCCCCTCCAGGGTGTAGATCACAACCTTTTTCCTTTGTTTTTCTTCCTGTCATCTTCTTTTTTCGTCCCCTATCCAACTTTCACTTCTGTCGTGTCCTTTCGAGCGATCACCCTAAATTTTTTTATTTTTTCCACTGACCCCTCGAGGGGGCATCCCTCACCCATCTTATTCCTTCTCGGTGGCTGGGGCATATTTTTCTTCGACCTGACGCCACTTCCCTCCTAGGTCTTGACGCCACATCAAAGAGGGGCAAATGTAGACACCTAAAAATGTCTCTTACCATCAAATCGACTCCTGACATCCCTAAACATATCAATTTCCCTTCTATTCAATCAATTAAATTTTTATTTAATTAATTATCCCTTCATCGTCTAATTTTTCATCATTTTATCCCCAACAATTGAATTAATTTTATTAATTCAATAGTTCAAGCCTTAGCCAATTGATTTAATAAATATGCAATATTTATTTGGTCAATTTCCCTCTCCTCACTAAATCCAATTAATTAGCTAAATCATGTTTAACTAATTAATTCTGCCTATTAATTAACCTATCCCTACCCTAGACAATTAAATAACTATTATTTAATTGCCTACCCTAGCCTACCTTATCCTAGCCCTAGGATTAATTAAATAAAACCTATGTTTAATTAATCCTAACCTCTCATTTGGGTGGTCAAACCTAGCTTAACACCCTTCCCCACATCCTCTAAATAAAAAATTGAAATATATCCACATAAATCAATTTTTTATTTAAATATATCCCACATCACAATTAATTCCTCTTACAACCCCTTGCCACCCCCATACCTCATTTATCTCCACTTATCCCCAAATAAATTTTTAATTCATTTTACATTCCCCATATGAATCTTTAATTCAAAAATATTCCATCACACCCATACTCATTTAATTCACTCTTTTCCCAAAATGAATAAAAGATTCATATTTATTCCTAGATCTCCATTCTTCCACGATCAAATCTAGGCCCTCCACATCACTTTTATCCTCCACCATTGATCTTCCAAACCAATCTCTACCCTTGGATCAAAATCTCTCCAAAATCTCTATAAATACTTCATCCTCCAACCCATTTTGGGATCCAAGTTTTATGTAATTTTACCATGCCCAAATATCTATTTAGCTAATTAGTGAGTTGTCTTTGAGATAGCATTTCACATTTGAATCAATTAGGGTATATCTTATCTAGGAGCTCTTGGGTGCAAAGCTTCATTCTCTTTTGATGAGATTGGGTCTTCTTATCTAGGTATAAACTATTTGTTTTCTGATTTGATTTTCCTAATCACAAGAGCCAACACATATGAAGACATGTACACAATGGTTTGGATCCACATTGAAGATTTAACACAAGAACAAGTTGACAGGGTATAACACTTGGTATACACACTTCACAGTTTATTTGTTGGCCTAATCATGAGAAAGATTTAGTTGCAGATATAAATAGAGGATGAATTTTGGTAGTGTGATTGAGAGGTGATATATGTGGATGCAAAAAATGCAAAGATAGAGTGGCCGCAACAAATAAAAGGAGATCTTGAGCATATGTAAGAGCAGAGTAGAGAAACAAGGACAAACTAAAATGAAGAGTTCTAAATCAGTATTTAAGAGCTTAAGTGGAACTGTTTCCATGTATATGTAGATGCAATCACAACAATTCATCCTTGGTAGTGAGCCACCCTTATTCTACTTTCTTTTAATTGGTAGTGAGCCTTTTTCTTGAGTAGTGAGCTCCGAGCAGTGAGTTCTAAGGCAGTGAGCCTGTTGTAATTCAGTATTGTGCTATAATAATATTTTGAGAGCTAACACTCTCCATGGTTTTTCCCTCTTTGGGTTTTCTGTGTAAAAATCTTGGTGTTCATGTGTTATGTCTTTATGGTTACTATTCATTAGTTTAATTTGCTTTTACATAATTAAAATTGGTAAATGTATAAAAGAATAAGTTTATGAAAGGTTTTACAGAACACTGATTCACCCCCCTCTCAGTGTTCATTATATTCAACACTATTCACATTGCTTATTTGCTTGCCTTTATTTAATTAAT
The DNA here is from genome assembly GCA_027924645.1 of Cunninghamia lanceolata. Lineage (NCBI taxonomy): Eukaryota > Viridiplantae > Streptophyta > Pinopsida > Cupressales > Cupressaceae > Cunninghamia > Cunninghamia lanceolata. Next base: position 27,775,264 of record BSBN01000534.1, read on the forward strand.
ATACACACAAGGTTGATAATATAATTTATTTTAATTGGTTCAAAGATATACAATCAATATCTCTTTTAATTAAACTCACACACACATATCTATTTGTGTATTTAATTGTGTTAAATGTGTGTGTGTATATATACTTATATTATATATATACACCTATATATCCATATTCATAGTATCTACACACATATATGTATATATATGTTATGTCGTAAAATGTCCCCCTATAACTTTTACTTCATAAGTTTAGCTCCCAAGTCCCTTGTTTTTCATCATGCATGTTAGAATGAACTCTTGAGACAAAATGGCCTGAAACCCATGTCAAGTGGGGCTTGAGGGACATTGTTGAGCCTTAACCTTGACCCAAAAATAGGTCCTCGGGCAAGGGCGCTCATGCCCTTGTCCTGTCCTATTTTGGTGAGGTCCCAAATTTGAATGTTGGTTTTGTGACCATTAAAAGGTTCCCTTGCCGATATCTTAAGTTTGAATTATGAAATTTGTAGTAGGAATGGATATATAATCATGTTTAGGACTTCATTTGTAAACTAAATGGATAATGCAAAGTTTTGATCTTATGTTAAGGATATTCAAGGATTTTATTGTGCTACAAAGTAGACTTGTGTTGTTATTGTGTTTGTTTGTTGTAGATTTGGCTTCATCAATCCATCTCCTCATGGCATAAGGGAATTTGATCTCTATGAGAACTACACCTATGAGGTGATAGCTATTTGTGTTTGAATCAATCATTTATCAATTTATTTTTGCCTCTATCATGCAAGGATATGCATTCTTTATCAAGCAACGATGTTAGAAGGTTTGAATGCCATTTCAGGGATTGATCGAGGCAAGCTCCTAAACACCACAACCCCCAAACCCTCTTCTTGTGATTGCAGGTGATAGGTATTAGATCGTGAAGAGTGGAATTGTAGAGGAGTGTTGTAGAGGATAAGGATTCAAGATTTGACAAAAAGAAGAGGAAAAGAGCACAGTCGGGGCTTGGGCACTAGTCCCTTTGCCCTCTGGGTTTGCAAAGCTGAAAACCTCTAGAACATGGATCATCAGTGGTAGGAGCCTAGAAACCCCTAAAGAAAATCCTACCTTGTGCTTGGATGCGAGTTCCTTTGCCTCTGACATTTCAAGATCCCAAACTTTGAAATTTGGTGTGTATCTGACCTTCATTTACCATCTCTATGTGTAAGTATTTGTCAGAATTCATCTGTTTGTTTACGATTTTGTATAATTAGGGTTTTAAGTATAATTAGGCTTAAATTACATAATAATCATCAATTTCCAAATTTTCCTATCATTACAAGTGATAACCAACTTGTAGGTGAATCCTCTTGCAAAATTTGTGATTCAACTCAGTTAACTATCCTTGAATGTGTGTAGTGAAAGGAGGATCTAGGAATATCATTCATCAAACCCTTTTCCCCCTTTTTCATACATAATAATATATATTAAAATAGAGTTATTTCTTTCCAAAATTAATTAGTTAAAATTGTTTACTATGATGAAACCAAAACTAGTAGGAATTAAATCTAGAACTCACAAGACTAACTAGAGAACCCCATTCTATATGCAACTATACAAATGATGATTTAGTGCATGTGTGCGAATCATGCAAGACAATCTTAGAAGTGCTAGGTTCCTCTCCCCTATGATACTCTCCTGTCAGGAAGAGGTTGTGGTGAATCTTGTCACACTTAGACATCAAATTGTAGTTAGTCCACAACATTAATAACATTTATAATCATGCAATATACAAAATAGATTATGCTACTATAACATAGATAATATATATATCAACACATTTTGATAATGCATATAAAACAATCATCTAGATGGTTTAGAAAGTATCATATATCACCAATGTAACATCATATATGTCTATAAAAAATCTATAGTAAGTAGCAATGTGTCATGTAACAAAATGGGCTATGACAATCTACCAAAATAATGTTGTAAATTGTATCTATCAACTTCGATCTTCCCAACTGCTCCCATAGCTTCTTTGTGATCATGTTGACATCTACTCTGAGATCTATCATGACATTCTGGACCTTTCTGTGATTGATGTGAACATCCACCATGAGTAGTTTTGTCTTCCATTTTCTATCTATTCTTCTCATCCTCCAGAGTTGATTCTTTTGACCTTGCTCCTTGTTCCAATATTTAGAAAATTTCTTTAGTTTCTCAATAAGTCTATGTTGTTGTGTCAATTGGGCTAATTTCTTGAGAGCTTCTACTTCTCCTATGGTGAAAAATTGCTTGTGTTTCTACTCCTTCTCTTGTTCCTTTCTTATTGTTTGTTTAGCTTCCTTCACACCTTCCTCATGTTGTTTCCTAGAGGGAACACATTCTTCTTCCTCCCAATTGTCTTCCTCTTTTGTCTCAATGATAGAGTGCCTTCCGATATTTATTCCTTGTCTTGTGAGTACCACAACTTTCTCCTTCCTTATTCTTCTATCTTTTTCGGTATGTTTTGGCTTGCTTCTCTAGTAGCACTCTTCTTTTTTTGTATATTTAGTTGAAGATATGTTCGTCTCCTCCTTGTTATTCTTCTAGAAAGTTCTTTCTCCTTGGCCCTTTGGTTCCCTTCATATGATCCTAGCTCCTTTCTTATTATTCAGGTTTTGTAGCTCATCACTCTTAGATTGTGGTTTTGCATTCCAGAAATACTATTGTGATCTCTCACAAGAAAATAGATCATGCTCTATACTACTACAAAATGAACACTGTGTTTTCTTTTCATCCGAACATTCATTAGAAAAATGACCTAGATTATCGCAATTGAAACAAGTGGCATCCTCCCTCATTCTTTGACTTCTTCCACAACCTCTGCCTTCTTTGCAACCTCCAAATTTCTCTTTGTCGTCATTATTGTAGCTATTCCCATAGGATGGACTGCCAAAGTTGGAATTTTGTATTGTATTGACATTCCTTTGATTTCTCCTATTTGGTTGTTTGTAGCTTTGATCATGTGAGTTTATTTCTACATATGACATGTTGTTTCTCTCCGTCGAGTTAGTGTGCCATGTTTCCTCTTCTTCATCAACAAATTCACTTTTACTCTAGAAGTTATGTGAAGGACAGTCTGGTATTTCATGGTCATCCTATTCTCCACATAATCCACAATATAATGAATTGATTCTTTTTGTTTTTGCTTTGATGTCTACTTTTATTGTGGTATCTTGTATTTCACCTTTCATCCTAAGGCATTCATTTATCAAATGACCTTCTTGTTGATAGTAAGAAATACTGAGAGGGGGGGTGAATCAGTACTCCACAAAACTACTTCTTAACATGTTTATTAATCCAATTTTCAAAACTAATAATATGAAAGTAGAAGAAGCATAGGAACAACAACCACAAATACATAACACATGAACAACAAGATTTTTACGTTGAAAACCTAAAAGAGAAAAACTACGATGAGTGTTAGCTCACAATATATTAATATAACACAATACCAGATTACAAGAAGGCTCATTGCCTAGATGAGGAAAGAAGAAGGATTAATGGCTCACTACCAAGTTGAACTACTCAGATTGCATCTACACATGCATGGTTGCAGTTCCAATAAAGCATAGAAATACTGTCTCAAAACTCTTCATCTCTAACTGGTCTATTTCACTACTTTGTTTTTACATGGGAATAAGATCTCTCTTCTTTTGCTCTTTATTGCTTCCACAAAATCACCTTCCTCTACATGTCACACATAAATATTTATCACATTCACATGACATCTTCCAAACACTGAATTCAATCCCTTATATATATCCGTAACACTTAAAATCTTCATATTAGGTCAGCCTAATAAAGTGTAGCATGCGGTCATACCTTAAGTAGCTTGTTGGCCAAATTTATTCACAAAAACTCCCAGTGGACTCAAACAACACTTGAATTGCATTCACATATGTTAGCCTCAACTAATCAACCACTTAAGATTAAGTTCTAAATAATAGAACTTACCGCATACAATTCAAACTTATCATGTCGGCCTCTAACCCAGACTACCACTAATTCAATTCATCTATCAGACTACATCTTTTATTGCAGACCATAGAACTTGCTCAAAATCATGTCAAAGACTCCTTAGACATCACAAATCATACCTTCAGAACCAAAAAGCAAAATATCTTTTAGCAGCAAAATGCAAACCATCAGAACTCAAACTTTGTCAAACAGTGTAGCGATACTCAACAGCTTGTAACTATCTTTCCGATGGACCTTAGATTCTGTAACTCTAGAATTAGACACTTCATACAAGTTTTTACAACACGTCAAAACCACATATCAAGATATGCAACATGGGAGGAATGCAGACCAAATCAACTGAGTGTTCATCTTTGAATAGCATTGTATTTTGCTCTACCAGACTTAGAGCATTTAAAGATATACTTTCAGAATTGATCAAAAGATAAAACATTGGATATAAGATCATCTGAGAGTTAGGAACATCATACAAAAACCACAAAACTTGGTCTTCAACTGCAGACCAATGCCAATCCAAACACTATTTTTCTGTCACTGCCTCTGTATATTGCCAACACTTAGCCAAAATGACTAGGTCTTCTTTACTGGACCACAATCTCTATTCCAACCTTGTTCCTTTTCTTGTTGCCATCAATGACAACACTCAATTATTCAACATAGCAGTGTCTCTTACCAACAATCTCCCCCTTTGGTATTGATGGCAACACTTAGTGAAAAATGCTTGTGTTGCTCCCCCTTACTCTGTACACTCTATTTTTCTATTCTCCTTTAGATGTATGCTTATTTTTCACTAGTTTTCCTCTTCCCCTTTGACATCAATGGGAAAGGTGTGTGAACAAGAAAAATTATGTCAAAAATTCTTCAAAATTGTCATAGTCTACTGCATATGTACAGGTACACATTTCCACCTCAATTTATGGCTGAAGGTAGAGTATCATTATAGATAGTCTTTATTAGAGCTATCTCTCCATTCCATTTATTCCTTGCACTCTCCAAAATATTTATGTGTCCATTTATCAGAAAAACTAACTTTTCAATCTTCTGCACATCTGAAGGTGTATCAATTAATGTGTGTGATTTCAAGGCTTCTTCTGCTAGATTAGTCATGGAATCTATTTTTGGACTTATCAGCCCCCTTAGCTGGCACAACCTACCTTTGACTTCTTCCCTTTTCTTCATCTAAGTGGTCAAATCATTGCTCTTTTTTTTACATGGGAATAAAATCTTTCTTCTTTCGCTCTTTATTGCTTCCACAAAATCACCTTCCTCTGCATGTCACACATATATATGTATCACATTCACATGACATCTCCAAAACACTAAATTTGATCCCTTATATATATCCACAACACTTAAATCCTTCATATTAGGTCAGCCTAATAAAGTGTAGCATGCAGTCATACCTTAAGTAGCTTGTCGGCCAAATTTATTCACAAAAACTCCCAGTGGACTTAAACAACACTTGAATTGAATTCACATATGTCGGCCTCAACTGTTCAACCACTTAAGATTAAGTTATAAATAACAGAACTTACCGCATACAATTCAAACTTATCATGTCAGCCTCTAACCTAGACTGCCACTGATTCAGTTCATCTATCAGACTACATCTTTTATTGTGGACCATAGAACTTTCTCAAAAGCATGTCAAGGACTCCTCAGACATCACAAATCATACCTTCAAAACTACAAAGGAAAATATCCTTTAGTAGTAAAATGAAGACCATTCGAAATTAAAATCTGTCACAGTCAAACTCTGTCAAACAGTGTAGCGATACTCAATAGCTTGTAACTGTCTTTTTGGTGGACCTTAGACTCTACCAGACTTAGAGCATTTGAATATATACTTCCAAAATTGATCAAAAGCTAAAAACTTGGATATAAGATCATCTAAGAGTTAGGAACATCATACCAGAACTGCAAAACTTGGTCTTCAACTACGGACCAATGCCAATCCAAACACTATTTTTCTATCGCTGCCTCTGTATACTACCAGCACTTAGCCGAAATGACTAAGTCTTCTTTACCGGACCATAATCTCTGTTCCAACCTTGTTCCTTTTCTTGTTTCCATCAATGACAACACTCAATTATTCAACATAGCAGTGTCTCTTGCCAACATTTCTCTTGTACAATATGAGCACCAAATATTGGGTCTTTTCTTCTGTGTATTCTCCTCCTACTTGGCCAAGATCTCTTGCCTCAGCTTCAGCTGCTCCAATTCCAATTTCAACTTTTTCAATTCTAGGTTTTCTTTCATTTTATCTTGTCTGTGCCAAGATTGGGACTTTATCGGATAGACTAATGTCAATGCTTCTGCATATGTTTCAAATATTTTTCCATCTAGAGATGACCTTATTTTAGGGCTTATTTTGGAAGTAAACCATTCCATCTTTTATTTCATTATCAGTGGTTGCTCCAACTTCCTAGTTGTCTCCTTGAATCTTCTATCAAAATCCTTTATTGATTCTTTATCCAATTACATTAAATCTCTCATATTACTTACCCCTTATGTCGGAACATCTGAAACTCTAAAATTCTCCAAAAATAGCTTCTTGATATCATCCTATTCCTTGTCACTATTTGGACATGTCTTCCTATACCACTTCAATGCTTCATTCTGCAAGGTACCTATGAAGTCAAACAACTTAATTTTATCTCTTCTTACTCCCTTCTAGTTCCAAATAGACTCCAAGAAAAAATGTGCTCCGCTACTTCAGTAGTATCCTTCTCAAAGATTGGTAACTTGATAGGAATATCCATGTTTGATCTTTTTAATGTCTTAGGTGCTTTGTAGAAGTTTTACTTTGGTCTACTCCTTCGGTTAGGCTATCTTCTATAAACTTGATTTCCTTCTCTTCCCTTATCTCTTTGTAGTTAGATATCAAAGTAATCCTCTCCTAAAACCTCTACAAAATTACTCTGAATCTCTTCTTCTCTCTCTACTTCCTTGTTTGCTTGAATATCTTCCTTTTCAACTAAAATTCTTTTAACTTTATATGGGACTCAGGGTGACTCATGGTCTAGGGGTTGTGTCTCTTCATAGTGTCTCTTCAAATTGGGTGATTCTCTTTTCTTTGTGAATGACCTCATGTCGACATCCATGATGATTGAAATAGCCTTCCAAAACCCTCAAAAATCCTCTCAATGTTTACCACATCTTCTCCTCCTCCTCTTATCTCTTTGCTTCTATAAATTAGCTCCTCTATATATTCCTCATTCATCTTCAAAATCTCTGGTGTTAATTCATGTTTTCTAGTAGTCTACAACATAAACCCTAATTCACCTCTTTCTTCCTTTTCCCTTCTGCATTCTTCACCGGTAGCACCCATAGCGGTGCGCTCTACAACATCTTCCATAATACACTCTATCTCTTCTCCTTCTGACCTCCTTTCTCCAGTAGAACCCACATTAGCGTGCTCAAAAACAACCTCCATGATGTGCTTATCTTCTTCTTCCCTTCTAATGCACCCTCCATGGCGGACTCCATGAATTCTTCTTTCTTTTCTTCTGCAACTTCTGTTCTCCTTTATTTTCCCATTTCTTGTGCCCTTTCCATCCTTCTACAGTAATGTTCTTGTCATTCTTGAGTCTGCTTCAATCTCTCTTCTCTTCTTATCTCCATTTTGGTTCTGATTTCTTCATCGATATCTCTTTTCCCCTTTCACCATGGGTTTTATTGATTTGGTGTTCCATTAGTCCTCTTATATCCATGGAATCCATGTTTGAGGAGTGACATCATTTGAAAGGTCCTTGTGGACCCTACCCCCTTTCCACTTGTCATCCCCCTAAGTGCTTGCCTCCCTCTCACAGAGGTAGGAACTTAATGTGATTTAGATTCCTTCACAAATTAAAAATTTTATCTGCCAACCTTGCCTTCTCTTCTCCTTGGAACTTTGTGCTACTCTCTTGGATGTTTTGCTCTTCCAATCTTTAACTACCTTCTTCCAGGGTCTCGTCAATGGAATTGAATGTTAGTAAGAAATGTAGAGGGGATACCAGTCCGGAGATCCAGTCTTCAGTTATATCTTTGTAGTTAGTTTATACCCTGATCAAGTAGCTAGAGATTGATAGCAAAACATAAAGAATAACAAAACAAAGCATCACATACACATCATAATAACAAGACAACACATAAATACCTGGTGCCGACAGATCTCCATATATATATAATGCCATACATCCATTCTCTGATAGGTCTAAGTGTCTACCTCATCTATCTTCATACATGACTTCTATGCCACTCTTTACATCAAAATCCATCTTATCTCATACTCCCGTTCTCCTATATTATATCATCATATCCTTTATCTATATTTACTATATCTATTACATATAAGGATGTGTTTCCTATTGACTCTAACCTCCACATAGTGTGTGCACTAGCTTGCGGTTGGCTTTACTTTACATTCTGTACCTTGCTAACACACACCATTAGGGGGGGAATTTGAGACATTGATGATAGGTGGAAGGGACAACTTGCATGGCATGAATCCATGGGTAGTAGAGGAGGATGTTATAGGGAAGGTGAAGATCAATAATGTGACACACTATCCATTGCAATATGGACCCTACTTGAATAAGAAGACATATAGTTCCTTTTGATTCCCTCTCTACATTGTTATAGGCTTCAAATGATGGTGATTTTGTGTGGTTTTCCAAATCATTTGCAGAGTATCCCAATTTTTTAACCAATCTTAAATTGCACAAATTTAAGCTAGATCTATTATCCAAAATGACTCTTTTGACCTTGTGTTTTGAGATGAAGACTTCAATATGGAGCGGTAAGTTAAGGGATGGCTTGAGAGATGACATATTATTTTGTCCAAATGTGAGTTGACATGAGGAGGATAGTTGGTTGATGAGGGATTCAAATTGATTGAGATCAATGTTGTTAGGAACTCTCAACTCCTATAATGCATGTTCAAATATATCTTGATGAACAATAGATTCTTTAAGAAGTTCTAAGAGGGATATTTGCACATGAATCTTCTCAAGGTGCTTAATGAGATTATATCAGGTGGCTAGAGTAAATGAAGAGGCCCCTTGAATAGTGACATAACCTTGCCTTGTGGTAATGACATAGCCAGAGGATTTGATATTAATGGTGGCTTCTCACATGTGGGCTTGGTTAATATGAATGATGATAATGCCATATCAGGATGAAGCCTTTTAGAATGGATATTATGGGTGTGATTATTTTGAGTGTGACCTTGTTTGGATGTGGAAGGTTGTGACTAGTTGTGCTTAGGGATATGATTTTGAAAATTCCCATTTGATTATTTAAAAATAATGATGTCTCTCCTTCTATTTCAATTTCACCTCTATCAATGAGGTCTTGTATGTAGTTTTGAATCTTCATGCAAATGTTTGTAGCATGGCTTTTGATGCAATGGTAATCACAATATTTGTGATCTTGTAGGTGTCAGTTTTCTCTAAGAGGGTCAAGAGAATTTGTAGGTGTCATCACTTTGAAAACTAGTGCATAGAGACAAGGATAACATAATGCAAAAATACTCAAGGACACTTTAAACAGGAAATATTTTGCACATATAGAACAAATGCAATAATGGATTTCCTATGTTTATTTTTTGAACACACTTGGGATGTCAACTCATGCCCTAAACAATTTGAAATTAGATTGTAAATCAATAGTGTTGAAATTAGGGTAGACAATTGAGAGGGGGGGTGAATTAGTTGTCACAAAACTTTTAACTTTTACTTCATTTAATCTTCTTTACCACTTATCAACAGATTAATGATATAACCATGAAAGCATGAATCAACATCACATGAACAGAAACATAATCAACACACATAACACCAAGATTTTTACGTGGAAACCCAGTTAAGGGAAAAACCATAGTGAGGGTTAACCCACAAGATTTATTCTCTGTTAAAAGAATAGAAAAATGGGAAGGCACTTGCCTTTGGGTGCACTGCCCAGAGCTCAGTGCTCAAAGGAGGCTCACTGCCTACAAGAACATTCACAATGTTAACACTGAAAGGTTGAACTGAGAAACAACATCTTCATGCAAGGTTCAATTCCATTGAAGCACACAACACCTCTGCTCTACCCCCACTCACTTCCTTGCTACATTTGCATCTTCACTATTGCTACTAATTTCCATGACTTCACAACACTTATTTATACATGTCATTGACTTTGGAATGAACATCAAAGTTAGCTAAACAATCATCTATCTGGAACATTCTCCAAGATAGGCATTACAAGCAATTACAATCACAGGACTTGAATTAATACAAAATGCTACATGTGAACCACTCCTCTATTGGTCAAGCATAGCTAGGACTTAAATCTTCCTCGAACAACATGCCACGCTCCATAGAACTTCTCTTAGATCATCCGCAACACGCACCAAGCATTTGGTAGGCCAAGACTGGAAAGAACAACACTCAAAGAGAAATCTTCAACCACGAGCTCAATCCTCAATGCAGACCAGAAACACAATAGACATACGATCCAGAGACCACCACAAGCACAATGAAATCAACAAGAACAACCACACCACCTCAAATCACTAGAAAAGATTGCATCTTCATTTGGGAACTTAAGGACATTAACTATCGTGACTATCACAATAGAAAGATTGCTTGTGGACCTCCAAACCATGGACCACTTATGTTGAGGATACACACACACATCCCAAACATACCTCTAGATCTGCAGACCATAATATTCCAATGCAGAGCAATCCAGACCAAATTCCTGTCACTCTGTCACCTTTGAACAACTGCAAAACCTGGTTCTACTTAGATGGCCATAACTTCACCAATCCTTCATGTAGACCTCTCAAATCTTAACTAGAGCAACTTTAGACAATCCTCTACACAACCCTTTAGTCTACGGACTCTAATCTTCATCTCACTGGAAATGCGGAGCAATCTACTTTGTTGAACTGCACTGTCTTTACTGTCTCTGACAAAGAGATATGTTGACATCAATGACAACACATCTTATGCACATATTTGCAGCAATTTCCCCCTTTGTCATTGATGGTAACATATGATGTGAAAAATTGATTCAACCATCAAGACAAGGACTTCTCCCCCTTTCTCTTATTACACCCGCAACCACTTTCTTCATTTCTCCTCCTTTCACCAGCAATTACTTACTTCTAAGTTTTTCACATGACTTCTCTCCCCCTTTTGACATGAATGGGAAAGGACACATATTTTCAATCATCTCTCACCCTTTTTGTTTTAGAACATACTGACTACTCCCCCTGAGTAGCATCCCCTTAACATCAATCCATATCACAAGATATGATTGTGAGTTCCACCGAACTGATGCCCAGTAGTGCACTTTAGTTCTGAATAGGAGGGCCAATCACCCCTAGCTTCCCTCTGAGATACTCAAAAGTTTCCTTAGTTAGAGGCTTAGTGAAGATATCTGCAATCTGATCCTTTGAAAGAACAAACTCCAATCTGACTTCATTCTCATTTACCTTCTCTCTCAAAAATTGAAACTTGTTGGATATGTGCTTTGCCTTTGAATGCAACCCCAGATTCTTTGAGATGTTTATTGCACTTGAATTATCACAGAAGATTGTAACAGGCTCTTCAAACATAATTCTAATATCCTTCAACATTTGTTTCATCCACAAAACTTGAGTACAATTACTTGCTGCTGCTATACACTCTGCTTTTGCAATAGACAGAGATATTGCCTCCTACTTTTTGGTCAACCAAGAAACCAATCTCTTTTCCAAGAAGAATGCACCACCACTAGCACTCTTCCTATCATCCACATCTCCTACCCAATCAGCATCTGTATATGCATGAAGAGTGAAATCATCATCCTTAGGATACCATAAGCCATAATCAGATGTTCCCTTCAGATATCTGAGAATTTTTTTGACTGCTACAACATGAGATTCTCTAGGATCAACTTGAAATCTAGCAATAAGGCCAACTGCATTCATAATTTTATGTCTGGTATGAGTTAGATAAAGCAGTCCTCCAATCATTGATCTATACTTTTTCTAGTCTGCCTTAGGGGAATCATCATCTTTACTCAACTTACATCCGGTTATCATAGTACTTACTGGTTTTGAATCCTCCATTCCAAACTTTTTCAACAAATCTTTCACATACTTAGACTGAGATATGAAGATGTCCTTATCTGATTGAGTGATTTGCATGCCCAAGAAGAAATTCATTTCACTAAGCATAGACATCTCAAATTCACTTTGCATCTGATTAACAAATTTTTTACACATGCTCTCATTTCCTCCAAAGATGATATCATCAACAAATACCTCAACAATCAAGATGTGTTCATGATTAATTTTGGAATAAAGATTACTGTTAGTTGTGCCTTTGCTAAAACTTAACTTTAGCAGATACTTATCTAATCTTGTATACCAAGCTCTTGGGGCTTTTTAAGTCCATGCAATGATTTCATCTACCTACAGATCGTATCTCCTTGATTAGACAACTGGAATCCTTCTAGTTGCTCAATGTAGACTTCTTCCAATTCTCCATTCAGGAATGCTGACTTGACATCCATTTGGTAAACTTTTAAATCTTTGTAAGCAACAAAGGCAAGAAATAATTTGACTGCTTCAATTCTTGCCATTGGAGAAAAAGTTTCGTCAAAATCAATTCCCTCTACCTGAGAATATCCTTTGCACATCAATCTTGCTTTGTTTCTCACAACTTCACCATTTTCATTCAATTTATTCTGAAAGACCCATTTAGTTCCAATTGGATTTTTATTTTCAGGTCTAGGAACAAGATCCCAAGTGTGATTCTTTTCAATTTGCATTAGTTCTTATTCCATTGCTTCTACCCAACTTTCATCATTGCAAGCTTCATTTACTGATTTTGGTTCAATCTTTGAAATCAAACAATACTCCTCTTGTTCTTCAACAATTTTTCTTCTAGTTTGAACACCTTTATTTCTATCTCCTATGATCTGATCTTCAGAATGATACAACCTTACATACCTGGGAGTTTTGGAATTTTCTTGAACTTCTGATTCTTGAATTTGTTCCTCAGCATTTGCACTACTTTCTTGAGTCACTGGATTCTCTGGAACAATTTGAATTTGAGTTTGAAGGCTTTCATTTTGATCATCTAATTCATATTCACAAGACTTGGAAGGTCTCTCCTTGCTTTCATCAACCTTGACATTAGCACTTTCAACAATCCTTTTCAATCTCTTGTTAAAGCACTGGTATGCCTTGCTTTGGTTAGACTAACCCAGAAATATTCCTTCATCACACCTTGCATCAAACTTGACCAGATCTTCATCTCTTTTGATATAAAATTTACTACCAAAAACTCTAAAGTATTTCATAGTACTAGGAGCATTACCAAACCACAATTCATAAGGAGTTTTACTAGTATTACCTTTGATCTACAGCCGGTTACGAGTGTAGATAGCAGTACTCACAGCCTCTCTCCAATAGACATGTGGAACATTTTCTTCCATCATCATGGTTCTAGCAGCCTCTTGAATAGTCTGGTTCTTCCTTTCCACAACTCTATTTTGTTGAGGAGTCCTAGGAGCAGATAACTGTCTTATTATTCCATTCTTTTCACAAAATGCATTAAACTCATCAGAGGTAAACTCTCCACCTCTGTTAGATCTTAGATACTTTATCTTCACACCAATCTCATTTTCCATCCTAGCCTTGAACACCTTGAATCTGTCAAGAGCCTCTGATTTCTCTCTCAAGAAGGTGGCCCACATTATCTAGGAGTAATCATCAATCAGGAGCATAAAGTATCTGTCTCCTTGCAAACTCCTAACTCTGGTAGGACCACATAAGTCAGTGTGTGCAAGTTTTAATAATCTGCTTGAAAATTGTTCTTTACTTTTGAATGTAGTTCTGCTCTATTTACCCAACTGACATTCCTTACACATGCTATTAGTAGGTTTTACAAGCTTTGGAAGATCTCTCACAGCTTGAGTAGCACTTATCTTGACAATATTATCAAAGTTTAATATGACACATTCTCCTATGCCATAACCAACTCTGATCAATCAAACAACTTTTACCAGTCCACTTAAATGAAAGATATTACCTCTAGTCTATGTACTAGATGTAATCTCAGTTCCAGAGCTTTCCAAGATTCTACATTTTCCATCCTTGAATCAGAGATCATACCCTTTGTCAACCAATTGTCCAACACTAAGAAGATTATGCTTCAACCCTTCTACATACAAAACGTCATTAGTGTTATTCTTACCATGAAGGGAGATGGATCCTCTACCACATATTCTACCAGCTTAATTGTCTCCAAACTTCACAATTCCTCCTTCATACCTTTCCATACTTACAAACTTACTCTTATCACTTGTTATATGATGAGAACATCCACTGTTAATCACCCATTCACCCTTTTCTTCAACTTGAGTAGCCAAGGCACTTTCCACATTCACACAGCTAGTAGATTCAGTAGACACCAGACCTTCTTCTTTGATAGCAATGAACACCCATTCATTCCAGAGGTACTTCCCTTATTAGATTCATCATCTGTAACTCCTTCATCAGCAGCTTCTTGGACATAGTAGCATTTCTTCTGAAACCTAGGTCTGTTATGGTTTGGTTTTGAAACCCTCTCTTGACATCTTGAAGCAAAATGACCAATCTTATTGCAAGCAAAACATTTGAAAGACAACTTTCCTTCATACTTACCAGATCCTCTTGGTAATCTTTTGGCAATAAGGGTTTCAAGTTGTTCAAGCTCAAATTCATCTTCTTCAAGTTCCTTCCTTGCCTTCTCATATCTGGTTAGTCTTCTTGATGAGATTTCACCTGGATCAAATATTTTCTTTCCAAAAACACTAGCCTTAAATACAGATTCTAATTTAGGAAGAGAATCACCAAACTCACTCATTTCAAATGCTGAAAGCTTGCCAACCAATTGATCCCTTGTAACATTTGTCACAGTCCTGATCTCCTCAATAGCAACAACTTTTTGCTTGTATGAAGCAGGTAAGGATCTGAGTACCTTGGCAACAATCTCTAATTCTTCCAGTACTCCACCAGCACGGTAAGTGAAAGAAGTTGGGTCCACATAGAGGGGAAGTCATGGAAAAAAAAACATCCCGATAGAAATGGGTACCCGTTTAGGAATGGGTGCCCGAGCCTAAATAGGTACTTGCTTAGAAACGGGTACCCATTTCTATAAAGATATTTGAATTTGAAAAAAAAAACCTACGCTATTTTTTCCCATACAAAAGGAATGGGTACCCATTTTAGAACAGGTACCCATTCTTAAAAGCTTAGGCTTGGGAAAGGCATGGTAAGCTAACCCCCTTGCCTTGGACCTGCAAGTTTTTTTCTAAGTACAAAACAAGAGAAAAGACTGAGTTTACCTATATGGCTGACAACATTTTTTTATAAATTTTTTTACAAAATTAAAGCCCATTACAGATGATAGTGTCTAGTTTTCAAATATGTAATTTTTTTTATTGGACTTGTTTTTCTATTTATTATTTAATTTATGAGCAAACTAGTCCAAAAACTTGAAATGACAGGGGTTTGTATTTTTTAATAACTTTTAATTTTTAAAGTTTTTTGAAAAAAAAAAATTCATCAATCTTCACGTCATTTTTTACACAATGAAAAAATAAATTTCATTTTATGATTAGTTTTGCTCAAATTATGTTGGTCGTACACGAGGGTTTTTGAAAACAACAATTAGGGCCAATAAAAAATTAATAAAAAAAAAATTGTTTGGAAATAAATTATAAAAGAATATCCTCATCAAACTTCACTGTACTACACATCTTTCCCAAAAGGGTTTAGAAAAATACTTTTATTTAGGTCAAATTATGTTGGTCGTACACATGCATGGTATGGTAAAAAAAAAGTGACTTTTAAACAATGGTTTTTAGAAATGCCTATTGAAAATCAATTTGTATCATCTGGGTATTAAAATAAATTACATATTTGGAAATGAGACTCTGAGTACTACATTTCATATGAATAACTTTTTTTAAGATTCAATCTTTAAGTGCCTCAAATGTTCAGGTCAAATGTGACAAATTCTAAAAATCAGGGAAAACACTTCCACTTTTTGGCCAAAAAGTGGACCCAACTTCTTGCACTGACCCAGCACTCCTGATACTGCTCACAAGTTCATTCACCTTCTACATATAGGAAGTGATGTTTTCATCTTCAATCATCCTCAAACATTTGTATCTACTCTTTAGGCTTTGTAGCTTAGCACATTTGACATATACATCACCTTCATACAGAGTTTCCAACTTCTTCCAGATTTCATGAGCAGTTTTCAATTCCAGGATATTTGTCATTTTTGTATCAGTTAGGGCAATCAACAATGCTTCTTTAGTTCGAATGTTGTATTCATCTTCTTTGAGTTCATTTGGAGTTGAAGGACCTTTCTCCGGAGGCTTATACTCATCCTTAGTTATCAACCAATAAGGATCACCCATGCATTGCAAATGACACTCCATCTGATTCTTCCAAAGATAGTAATTTAGTTTGTCAAATCTCAGACTATCCTTCTTCTATGTCAACATCCTGGATCTCCTTAAGCGGTCAAGCTTCTTTTAGAGGAACCAGCTTGGATACCAATTGTTGAAATTAGGGTAGATGAATGAGAGGGGGGGTGAATCAGTTGTCACAAAACTTTTAACTTTTACTTCATTTAATCTTCTTTACCACTTATCAACAGATTAATGATATAACCATGAAAGCATGAATCAACATCACATGAACAGAAACATAATCAACACACATAACACCAGGATTTTTACGTGGAAACTCAGTTAAGGGAAAAACCACAATGGGGGTTAACCCACAAGATTTATTCTCTGTTTAAAGAATAGAAAAATGGGAAGGCACTTGCCTTCGGGCATACTACCCAGAGCTCAGTGCTCAAAGGAGGCTCACTGCCTACAAGAACATTCACAATGTTAACACTGAAAGGTTGAACTAAGAAACAACATCTTCTTCATGCAAGGTTCAGTTCCATTAAAGTGTACAACACCTCTTCTCTTCCCCCACTCACTCCCTCGCTACATCCGCATCTTCACTACTGCTACTAATTTCCATGACTTCACAACACTTATTTATACATGTCATCGACTTTGGAATGAACATCAAAGTTGGCCAAACAATCATCTATCTGGAACATTATCCAAGATAGGCATTGCAAGAAATTACAATCACATGACTTGACTTAATACAAAATGCCACATGTGAACCACTCCTCTGTCAGCCAAGCATAGCTAGGACTCAAATCTTCCTCAAACAACATGCCACACTCCACAGAACTTCTTTTAGATCATCTGCAACATGCACCAAGCATCTGGTCGGCCAAGACTGGAAAGAACAACAACACTTAAAAAGAAATCTTCAACCATGAGCTCAATCCTCAATGCGGACCACCAACACAATAGTTACATGATCTAAAGACCACCACAAGCACAATGAAATCAACAAGAACAACCACACCACATCAAATCACCTTGCATCTTCATCTGGAAAATTAAGAACATTAATTGTTGTGACTGTCACAATAGAAAGATTTCTTGCAGACCTCCAAACCACAAACCACTTGAGTTGAGGATACACACCAACATCCCAAACATGCCTATGATCCACAGACCATAATATTCCAATGCGGAGAAATCCGGACCAAATACCTGTCACTCTGTCACCTCTGAACAACTGCAAAACTTGGTTCTACTCAGATGGCCATAACTTCACCAATCCTTCATGTGGACCTCTCAAATCTTAACTAGAGCAACTTTAGACAATCCTCTACACAACCCTTTAGTCTGCAAACTCTTATCTTCATCTCACTAGAAATGTGGAGCAATCTACTTTGTTGAACTGCACTATCTTTACTGTCTGTGACAAAGAGATATGTTGACATCAATGACAACACATCTTATGCACATATTTGCAACAAATAGTTTCCATGCACAACTAAAAAGACCTTAAGATCTAATGGCCAACACATAGTGGCTATTCTAAATGAGTGAGCAAGTTTTTTACGTACCAGACTTAGTTTAGTGATTGCTTAATAATATTGGCCATGTATCCATGTATGAGGACACAAGTGTTGACCCCATTGCTAACATCATTACTAGCACTCATGGGAATGAAGTGGCATTATTTGAATTGTTTCCTCAGAAAGGGAATACCACAATGTAGTTACCCTATTACTCTAGTGTAGATATGGGCAAAAATTATCGACAAACTCAGTGTAGATATGGGCAAAAATTTATCGAGATACACAGTGTAGATGTGACAGCAGCGGGCAAAGAAAAATAGAGAGTTTGAGGGGCCAAAAGAGAGAGGTGAACAAAGTATACATATAGGAGGATAAGGAAAATGCGTAATAGAGAGAGGTCAACAAAGTAGAATTGGAGATGTGACGGCAGGCTGGCAAAGAAAATAAGAGAATTGGAGGGGGCAAAAGAGAGAGGTGAACATATGTGAGACACGTAATACGAGACAGGGGAGACAGAGGGAGCGCACTGGTTTGATGAGACGGACATATATAAAGCACTTGCATTCTTGACATTTCAGAACAGATCATGTTCAAGTGAGGCTTGATTCCACAGGCTCAACCAAATCTCTCTCAGAGAAAATACTAAGCTCTGTAAACTAGCCATGGCATTTTCTATGCACAACTGGCTTAAACTCTTCATGGGAATTCAAATCCCAATACTGTTAACCATCCTCTCTGGAGAGTTGAAGCCTAACAGTCTCCTCTACTACAATTGGGGGCTTGTTTTCTTCATTGCCGCCATTTTTTTCACTGGATTACTCGGGTCAGTGGCAGAGGAATGCGTTATGCAGTTAAGGGACGTCATCTGAATGCGCTTGCCATTCCAACGGCCACCATCATTTCATGATAATGTGAGGTTATGCATATTGCATTTGAGGCAGCATTGGAAATATATTATCCTCCTCTTTATCTTCATCGTCTTCTATGTAATGATTTTGAGAGCGATCTACGGCCTTCCCCTATTGTGTAAGCACTACGGATCCAAATCCAATTAATGAAGTTTCATCATAGAATGACAATTCCTGTTTGTATTAGAAATTGGTATAAATGTTAATTTAGCAAATCTATTGGGTTTGTTCTTTTTCTGTGTGTTTAACTTAAAATTATGATTTATTTATATAAATTTTAAATAGAATTGTAATATAAAAAATGTATATATGGGCCGTGTTGAAATATCATGTCTTTCATTTATATGTCCCAATTTTGGATTTTTAATAATTATTTATTACAAAAATTTCTTATATATATTTATTTAAATAAGGGTTTATATATTAGTTTTAAGATTTGTGGAGAAGAAGTTTTTTTATTAATGTAAAGTGTTATCAAATTTTTATTGTGATGTAGAAATCTCATAAAGGAAAGTAAATTTTTTAGCTTTTGTTTTGTTTAGATTAATGTGATATAATGTATATACATAAGCACAATTAATTTAGATTAATTAATAATGAGATGGATATTGATATTCTAGTAATTTCTAACAATTACAAGTATATTTAGTTTGATAAATGACGAATGCATTAAGATTGATGTGGATCAAAATCTCAATGAATATTAGATTCATAATTACCTTGGAATCAAAATATTATTTTGTTGTCAAGTAAGGGAGAATCTGTCTAAAATCTCAATAAATATTAGATTCATAATTAGCTTGGAATCAAAATATTATTTTGTTGTTAAGTAGGGGAGAATCCTCAAAACTAAAGAGGGGATATGGGACAACAAACTTATCCTACATGTGACTTGCAATTCCTTATATTTGTAGACTCACACTATTTATAAATACCTTTGTAAGGTTGCTAGTATATCACAATGAGACATTCTTTTAAATCACATGCTAATCATATTCAATTTTTTATATAGGAAATAAAGGGATAAAAAATAATTAAAATAAAAACATTTCTGTACAATTTTTTTCTTAATTTATTGATAGCAATTAAAAAATTGTAAGTAAATAATAAGTGTTGGTAAAATCTTACGAAGAAATTTCCAACCCCACTCCAAAAACACCCTTAAAAGTTAAAAAAAAAAAACTAGGTTCTACTCTAATTTATGAATAGAGAAAGTAAAGGCTTCACCAAAAATAGTTTGAATGTCCATAAGAAGGCTTCCTTAATTTCCTATAACAATAATTGGGGGTGGAGAACATGGTGAAGAAGAAATTCTGATGTATACCTCACCTCAAATCTAATTTGACAAGGGATCACCTATTTTCATTGGGCATTGAGTTAGGGTTTTTCTGGGGTGCGACATGAGGAGCAAATGTAACAGGGCTTCACACAAGGGTGAGTGATTCTATTTGTCCCTGTCCTTGCAAATTAGGGGTTCTGAAGATGTTTAACTTTGTTGTGAGTTATTACCTATCCTCTTTATTCCCTTAGTTTTGATTTTTGTAGTTGTGTTGTTTGTCCTACCCATCCTTATCACCACCGAGTGACTTCTGCATTTACTCTCAAGTTTTATAAGATTTTATATCTGTGGACAGTTGCCTTCATGGATGAAATAATGTTGTTGTGACACATTATATGAAGGATAGAGGGTCCAAAATGCGTTCCAGAGATCCCTGTTATGGTTTCGATCATATCTAGCCCTGTTAGTTGGGTGGGTGAGTAGCTGACATTCCCAGATAAACACTACTTCAGATCCCACAGTCTTGTTTTTGTCAAGATGGAGGAGGGGTGATCTTCTGTATAATTTCTTAAGAACAATATCATCTGCAAGGGAAGGCACCTATAAAATGGCATACCACATTGGAAATGCACCTGTAAGATGAGGGGTTTTTATTTGGGTAGAGGATGGGAAAGTGCACTCAATTTCATGCATTTGTGTTATTCCAAGAAATTAACACTTCCCTTCCCTGCTATATGTTGATAGGTGAACATTCCAAAAAGTAAGATACCTTTTGAAAAAATGAAGGATGCAGAAAGTAGACTTTGTACAAGGTTACTCACTAGAACGAAGGCAAGGATAGTCTTGCAATCCAAGGTGAGTATTCCCTTTTGAATTCTTTCACTGGTAGGAAAAACAACAAATTAGATTGTGTTGAGGCTGGAATACCAATCTTGCAAACATGTCTCACAATATCCAGTCAAGTAATTTGCAAAGTATTTTTTAAAATCTAATTTGGAGTTTTATTGCAAGAGTATAACCACATTATCTTTGCATTTTGGTAAATGCCTTTATTTAATTTTTTTTGGCACTGCTGTAAGAAATTTGAGACTGGTGGACACAAGAAGGGGAAGGGAACATCTCTTTTCTAGTCGGGTAGTTATACTCTGCATTTGCTTGAATAGTTTACACTCATTGTATCTACAAATATCTGAGTAAAAGATTTGCTTTCAAATAGAGCAGTGAGTTACACGAAAGCAATCTACTGAAGATAACTTCATTTACTTTTCACATTGGAGATAATGTTTTGATGCTAATTCAGAAAGCTTTGAACTTTTTGCTTACGTGTTGTTTGCTTGTCACTCTCTCATTAAATTTCCCTATTCTCTAATGTTGTTTGGTTTGAACTTAGGACCAATGAATTTTGTGGGAGGTGTTCTTTTAGTAGTTAAAATTGGCACTTTTTACATCTTCTCATGTTTAATTTTACTTGGTATATGTATTATAATCTATTCTCTCATTAAATTTTCTATTCTCTAATGTTGTTTGGTTTGAACTTAGGACCAATGAATTTTGTGGGAGGTGTTCTTTTAGTAGTTAAAATTGGCACTTTTTACATCTTCTCATGTTTAATTTTACTTGGTATATGTATTATAAGCTATTCTCTCATTAAATTTCCTATTCTCTAATGTTGTTTGGTTTGAACTTAGAACCAATGAATTTTGTGGGAGGTGTTCTTTTAGTAGTTAAAATTGGCACTTTTTACATCTTCTCATGTTTAATTTTACTTGGTATATGTATTATAATCTATTAAAATCATGACTTGAGTGATGTGTTCTTAAGAGAGTGAATGGAATATAAACTCACCTTAAATAATAGATCATAGGCAAGATTCTTCCATGGAAACGAAATTGATTTTAGACATTTTAAGGACAAGATTTCAAATTTTAGTTTCTGGGTAGCTCCAACAGCAACATAGGCTTGCTTTATGGCATGAAAGATAGTTCCTATGTACCCATTTTGAAGCTGCCTTTTGATTTCTAAATTGGTGGTGGAAATGTGTTGTGAAGGTTGAACGAATGAAAAAAAATTAACCTATGATGCAAAAACATGGTAAAAGTGGAAAACATTAAGGCATCATGATTTCAAATTTGTATTAACTCTATTTCTTTATTAACTTTATTTTATGGTTTTTCTAGTATTTAAATAATGACTGATGACAAAAATGAGTCTATTTTTTATTTGAGTATCCCTTTATTTTTTTGTTCACATATATGCAAGTGTTATTGTTAGTCCTATGTATGACAATGGCTATTGATTTCACCTATAGCAGTAAACCACAAGTTTTCTGATTGCATTTCATTTATAGAGTGTAATCATTCTATTGAATAAATAGGAGGAGTTTGCTTATTTAAATGGGATTTTTATTGCATCAAATATTTTTTCTGGGTGGTTGTTAATTTTTTAAGAGGAAAAACTACAAGTTGTACATCATAAGCAAACTTGTCTAAATATATTATTGACAGGTAATTCAACGGATGGCTAGATGAGCCTTCTCCATGTAGACACTTGTTGAATAGATGGGTTTCTCTGTTGAAACAACTACTTGGCTGTATTTTCTCTTGATCTTGTTTGTATAATGTCTTTGCAGTCCCAATTGTTAAATGCATGCATGTACATTATGGAAGCAACTGAGGAATTTTATACACTACCTATCTACAATTGTGCAAGTTTAGTGGTTGGATTTGTTTTAATATCGAGATTAGTCAATCTGAGTGTTGCATTTATCCAGGGATTGTATTTGCTAGAGGTCTATATGCCTACACACTTACAGGGTAGATGTCCAAGAGCCATGAAGTATATGCAGGTGCAGGCAACATTACAGAACATGTGAGTTAGGAGAATTTTAAATTTATCTGTGGAATTGATTGTTGCATATACATTATGGTAATATCTTTTCTTTCCAATGAACAAGAAACTAGTCTGAAGACCTAGTCTAATTCTTGTTAACATTATTATGGTATTGGATGAATCAGAACTATCTACTATTTTGTAGGAGAAAATGGAGCATTAAATTCCTATTCAGAAGATGTACAAGCCACATAAATTTTAGGATACAACGGAGGGATGGCCAAGGGATTGGGCACATGATTCACATATGGAATAGCATTAAAGTCTTGGACATTGGTTTTCTACTACGTGGGAGTCTTTATTAGAAATGGCCACCGCCAAACTGATGAGGTAAAGCATTAATTACAATTTTCTCTGTTATAGTTGGTGGACTATATGCATGAAATGAAATACAAGCCAATCTTTGCAATTTGGTTACAATGTATTTGCTGATAAAGAATGTCTGTTTGGACAAGAGTTGAAGGCAATCATTCTCCAATATTGTTGCACTCAAGAAGGGAAATCAGGGAAATCTTCTTTATGCAGGTGCAACATTCTGTTACAAAGGGCCACATATGTACCTATTCACCAAACTGTAACCTGAACAGTGCACAGCCAAGGGCTAGACAAACAGTAAAATTTCTAAAATATTAAAATATTTGATTTACCTCACTGCCATTACAATCCAGTCTGCCCCATGGGATATTACATTTGCCTTTATGGCTTGTGTTCTTGAGTGGTTCTCCAAACCCTCAAGATTTTCTGGCAAACTTTGATGACTACTCTTCACTGGAAGAAACGAATTTGAGTGATTATCACAATTTTATGAAAATTCTAGACAACTTCCAATTTTTTTATTCGTAACCCCTGGCATTGATTGAGGGGTCTTGCATATTGTGGCACTCTATAAACTAATTAAACTGTGGTAGCATGCAATACACTAGAATCCAATCCTGTTTTATATTGTTGTTGATGCACTTGGATGCTATTCCACACTCAAAATACGTTTCAAATAATGAATTTGAACCAGTACAATCCATCTGTCAAGATGAAATTTTCAAAAAATGTAGCAATTGTTATATTTATAAATATATTATAAATTTATAATATTAGGCTTAGTACAACTTGATATTTTAAGAATTCCTATCACATTTTGTGAACACACAGATTGCGGAAAGAGGTCTTCAGTTATATAGAGGTCAAAAGCAATGATAACAATAGCTAGGGCAATGCAAAAATAACATAAAATTCCTCTCATGGATGCAGCAACAAGTTCTCATGATGTAGGATCTCAAAGCATTGTACAAGAGTCTCTTGACCATCTGATAATAGGAAGAACTACTGTTGTTGTTTCTCATCATCTACCAGCCATTAGAAATGCAAACATTAGTGTTGTTTTGCAGTAAGATCAGATTGTTGAATCAGGAAACCATTAATAATTGCTTGCTAGGAAATTAAATTCTACCCATCTCAGCCACTCCTTATCAACTAAATCTCTAAGCCTTTGGTTGGGTGGCTTAATAACTCTTACATAAGCTTAAGAACTCATACGTGTCAATATGACAAGAGAAGATGGGAGACTAGAAATGATTTCAAATGCTAATGCAAACAAGATTTATATACCACCCAGAGGTTCTCTTTTTAGGTTTCTCAAATTAAATGAACTCGAATGGCCCCTTGCTCTACTAGGGGCCATGGGATCAATTTTTTCAAGTCTATTTGGTTCAAATTTTGCCATTGTAAAGAGAAACATGATTGAAGCCTTTTACTACATCAGATAAAGAAATGAAGGAAAAAAACAAAAACATGTCTTTATTTACATTGGAGCTGGTCTTTATGCTTTTGTTGCATGCTTGTCTCAGCACTACTTTGTTTGTCTTTATTCATTTGTTGCACGCTTGTATCAGCACTACTTTGGTATTATGGGCGAGAATCTTACAACAAAGAGTGTAGAGGATGATGCTTGCTGTTAAGTCTAGAATCACTCCTTTTTATAAGGATTGGTAGAAAAATTATAGTATTAGTAGGCATCTTTATTCATTCAACCAACTGCCAAAGCATGTAAGAGTTGTTATGACATTTTTATCCACTTCTTTATTTTCTTTGAGAGTTCTAATTAGTCTTCCCCTATATATTTGGTTTCAAAATGTTTCATCATCCAAAACATCACAAAAATA
Source organism: Cunninghamia lanceolata (assembly GCA_027924645.1). Lineage (NCBI taxonomy): Eukaryota > Viridiplantae > Streptophyta > Pinopsida > Cupressales > Cupressaceae > Cunninghamia > Cunninghamia lanceolata. The sequence goes on from BSBN01000534.1 coordinate 27,800,453, forward strand.
TTTGGTGTTGCAACAGTACTCTGCAATAAGTAAGCTAGTTTGATGAAGAGGAGAATAATTCAAGCCAGATAGCTTCTCATTTGGAAGTTGATGCAACAAATGTTAAATCTGCAATTGTAGAAAGAATCTCAGTTATTTTACAGAAAATGACTTCATTGCTGACTTCATTTATTGTTGCTTTCATTTTGGAGTTGTGAATGGCTCTATTTGTATTTGCCACATTTCCTCCTCTTTTCTTTGCAAATTTTGTGCAGGTAATTAAATTAAATACTTTTGATCAAGCGATTAAGAGAATCATTTAATGGGTTTGAAATGTGTTGTGCCAAGCATCCGAGGCATGAATTATGGCCACTTCTATAAATTTGATATTGGCAAGCAAAATCTCAATAATTTTGAGCTCATAGATGATAAAGTTTGAGATAAGTAAAAGTCTGTTTCACTCCTCAGTAGAATGACTAAATTACTGGTAGCTTATGCATGAAAGATATTGAAGGCTAATTTGAAAACAAGGTTATGTAAAATTTGTTTGTTGTATTTTTAACAATCTTCTAAATGAAGCTTAAATTTGATCTTTTGATTTGTTTGTTTGTAAATGATGCTTAAATTTGATCTTTTGGTCATATAAATAAAATTTGATCTTTTGGTCATATAAATAAAGGATGTTTTGAGGAATTTGATAGTAAAGGTTGAATAATTTAGTTGCCTTTGCACATAAAATTTGGAATCATGGAATTAAAAGTAAGTTGAATTTCACAAATATTCAATGCCACCTACTTTGAAGCATTGGAGTACATTGATGTTTTGAGGGATTTGATAGTGAAGGTTGAAAATTTAGTTGAAAATTTGGAATCATGGAATTAAAAGTAAGTTGAATTTCACAAATATTCAATGCCACCTACTTTGAAGCATTAGAGTACATTGATGTTTTGAGGGATTTGATAGTCAAGGTTGAAAATTTAGTTGCCTTTGCACATAAAATTTTGGATCATGAAATTAAAAGTAAGTTGAATTTTACAAATATTCAATGCCACGTAATTTGAAGCATTGGAGTACATGACTGACCTAATTTGTGAATCTATTTGATTTTGACAAATGACACATGCTTATAGATTTGTAAAACATAAAAATCAAATGAAATCATTTGTCAATAATTTTATCTCATTATTGGCAATGCTTGTTGTAAAAATTGCCTCTTAAAGGATTTGTAGGAAACACGATAAAAAACACATGCAAGAGCAAGCATGTAAGTAGGGGAATTAATTAGGAACATATGAATTGTAGCTACTTTTAATGTAGAGGACAAAATCCTTAATTTTTTTAGCAAGGAAATGAAATTACCTCAAACCCAAAGTCTTAAATGGGGATAGTTAGCTACAATCCTATTTAGAATTTAACAACTAACACTATATGGATCAAAAGCCTTAATGTTTTGGAATGGTTCAAGATTGGTACAAAATGGGGCCTCTTTGGAATTTCACAACTCACATTATATGGATTAGAATCCTGAATACTTTGGTTTAGAATCCTTAATACTTTGGTATGGCTCAATACTAGTACAAAATAGGACCTTAACCTTCTCTAGAGTAATGGAAGTCTTTGTAGTTAAAGTGAATATGACAAATTTTGTTGTTGAAACTCTAAGTTAGGCACCTGATTTTGTAGGAGGTGGAGAAGCATTGAGTTCCATTTTTGTCATTGTGGACAGGGGAACAAAAATTGAACTAGATGATGAAGATGTAGAAAAGGTTGAAGAAACCAAAGGTGGAAGTGAACTAAAGCATATAGAATTTACTTATCCATGTAGGCCTGTTGTGAAAATTTTCAAGGAATATAAAATTAAGCCAACATGTCACCAAGATTTTGTTGTGGTAAGTTCACAATGATCATGTTAATTGAAAGATTTTATGATCCAATTGTAGGTAAGTTTCCATAGATGCTAAAGCCATTAAAACGTTAAATTTGAAATCTTTGTGTTTAAATATTGGGCTTGTGCAACTAGAACCCACATTTTTTTTGCCGTGAATGAAATTGTAAAATTTTCAAAGGAATAAAATGCTCATAACTTCATGAGTAGCTCACCATAGTTGGTGAGAGAGGTGTTTAGTTGTTTGGAGGGTAGGAGTAGAGAATCCTAGTTTGCTTTTGTTGGATGAAACTACTAGTGCATTAGATGTAGAATGAAAAAGTATTAAGGCATTGGAAAGATTGATTATTCTTTGAAGACATAAATGAATAAGTATAGAAAAATAGAGATAAGAAGTCCATTTTCTTTAGGATTATGTAAATTTGGGTTGTTAAAAAGGCCACTAGGTGAAACAAAGTTTGGCGAAGGTGGAGAATATATGAACTCTTCCTAAATGTACTAGTTTTAGGAGTCATATTTAAGAATCTTTTTTGTAAATCCAAGCAATGTAAGGGACAAGACATGCATTTCCAATATTTTTCATTCTAGTTTGGTAATGTGTTGATTAGTCCCAATAATGTGCTTAGTTATTTCCAACATTTTTTCATTCTAGTTTGGTAATGTGTTGATTAGTCCCAATAATGCCCTTAGTTACTTGTACTTCAATAACATAGAATGCAAAAGACAAACACTATGAAAATGTTTTTTAAACTTCCACCCATGCTATTCTTATGATATGCACTAATACATTATTGTTTATGCTTGCTGATACAATTTTTACCATTCAACTATATGCAATTTTAGGTAGGACTAAGCTACCTTGCAACTCTTGTTTATTAAAAATATTAACTCTATATGAATTGGTTATGATTTTATGTTTAATTTCAGATTTAACTTTCCATGGTGTTGAATTAGAGATAATAAATCATAAAATGGATGTATATTTTGTTTCAAACATAATTCATTGTATATATAAGTATTTTATTTTTGTTATATTTTGATTACATATAATTGCATTCAATAGTTATCTCACACTTGCAACTGCACATAAACTTTTTTACATTGTAAGTGTAATTGCATGTCATAGTAATCTCATAGTTTTATGCATGAAACTTGTTAAGTTATAAATAGCGTACTTATTAACATGCTTGAAAATGTTTTTGGTTTTGTTTTGTTGATCGTACTATTGTAAATTTCATCTCTATGATATATGTATGGGTTTAGAAGCAACACTTGGCGTACATCATGAGGAATCACATCTAACAAGGACTTCATCTTTGTAAGACCACTTCCACCTCTTGCCCCACCATGCCTCTTACCATTAACGGTCAAGAAAAAAGAGGAAGGGATGCAAAAGGCTTGTATTTTTAATTCTAAGGTGATATTCATTGGGGTATTATGTGAGAATAGAAACAATTTTTTTTTGGATATTGATTCAAACAAAAAATGTATAAATAAAAAGGGGTATAAAAAATGTCATTGAAAAAATGGGTAGTTTAGATGCATTGTAAAACAGGGGGTATTTTTAAATTGGTAAGGTGTATTGAGAGGGTACATTAATAATAGAGTATTATGAGGTAGAAATGGAAAGGTTTTTTTCTTTTTTTTAAATGCACTTGGTAAACTTTTTAACATGACCAGCGACGCTAGTGCGACACACTCTTCAGCTCCACCCGAATGCTTTTGCCTAGAGAAATGAACCAGTGAGGCCACAACATGGGGGACCTCATCCCCTAGAAAGAACACTTCAAACCTACGAGCTCGTTGGCCCAGTGAAGGCATAAAGCTTGTGAGCTCGTTGGCCCAATGGGGGTTTGAACTCTAGTGGCCGTCACTACAACCGAGCGATTTAACCACCGAACCATGCCCTTATCGACAAAATGGAAAGGGGTATTATTTAATATTTTATGAATGCATTTAATAGGCTATAGGTTTACATAGCAAACCCCTTGGGTCAACACTCATTAATATTTATAAATAATTAAAAAAAAAATCTTCAATCACACATATCCTTCTATGAATGTGTAGAGTTAGATTTATTTTAGAGCACGAATAAAAGTATGTAAATGTGAATTGATTTCTTGATTCTTTGAATCTTACTTGATTCTCTTATATGTTAAAATGAATGCATTTAAATACAAGGATCTAGCAACATTGTTTTATATGAAAAGGGGGGATGTTGTGAATGTGGTTGATTTGGTTAGATCCTCCCTTCTCATCAAACATTCAAGGACAAATCAACTGAGTTGAATCTCTACTAAGTGATAGCATTCACCTAATAGGTTGGGCTATCACTTGGAACAATGTGGAAGCTCAGATGTTATCAAACAACATCTCAATTTAATGCTTAAATACCCTTAAAACCCTAAATAAGTAAAATAATAATCAAATTGATAAATTACGACAAATCCTTTCAGACTAAGGTGAAGGATAGAGATTATTAACTCAATGTTTTTGAAGTTCAGGATACGGATCAGTCGGGGACACGTCCACTAGCACCCTTGTCCAAGGTATTATTTTTGCATGGAATCTGGATCTCCTCTTAACACTGATATTCACTATATCTTCTGTTTCTACCCCGGAAAAGGTGGACATTGGCACAAGCGCCCAAGTCCAATGATAAACAATCTTTAGGGTGTCAGAAGCTCTTCAAATGCTAATTACCACTGTTCAGTCTATTTCTGTGTTTGCAATTTTTAAGGACACTGCCACTAGCGCCCGTGTCCTGAAATGTTGAACTCTATCTTCTTTCTTTTAGATCCTGAATCCTTGTTGTCTGCAACATCCTTTTGTAACTCCACTTCGTGAAAATCAGTACTTGTAACCTACAATCACAAAGGAGTGTGGGGGGGGTTGTGGTATTTAGAGGCTTGCCTTGATCAAGCCCCAGAGAGACATTCAAGTCTTCTGAACACTGTTGTTAGATGAGAGTGTGTATCCATGTGGGATAGATGTAAAATCTAAATGATAAATGATTGAAAACACAATAGATATTACCTTGAAGTGTAGATCTCATGGAAGGAAGAATCTCTTTCATGCCATGAGGAGATGGAGTCAAATTTGCAATCACAGATATAATAACAACAAAATACTACTCTACAACACAATGAATGCCTTGAATCACTTTAACATAAAGTCACAAGTTCACAATGTCCATCTAGTTTGCAAATGAAATCCTAAACATGCTTATAGATGCAACTACAAAGATTCCTGCTAAGAATTTTGTAATTCAAACTTGAAATGTCAGCATGGGACCCAAATACGGTCATAAAACCAACATTAAAAATTAGGGTAGACCCAAAATAGGGCAAGGACTAGGGCGCTAGCACCAAGTCCACCCTCCCATTTTTGTTCAGGGATCATCAAAATGTCACCCCTAGGTCCCTATTTGCCATAAGACTTTAGTGTTTTCTCACCAAGATTCAAAATTATATGCAAGATGCTCTAAATGCATTCTAAGGACCTGAGAGCTAAACCTTAAGATGAAAAGCCCCCCAAGGGACATTTTCTGACATAACAAACACATTGCACAAAATTGTGTTAAGTTGGCCCTATGCATGAAGGGTTAAGATGAGATGTTGGCCAAATTTTAATTTAAAAATTGAATTTGAGGAAGGACGAGTCTATGATTATGAGGATGGCCTAGTGATTGCAAACTAGTCTCATGACAAAAAAGGGCTAGATCTTGGTGGATAATGTGTGCATGGAAATGAGTGTGAGCATTTATATAAGCAAGTGGATAGGCTAAATGTATGATAGTGTGTGAGCATGTGATTGGAGATAAGTGGTAGGTGCATATGAACATGCGCAATGAGGTAGGTGGATGACATAGAGCAAGAGACTTGACTTTGCAGAAAATCATGTCATTTATTAATATGTTTATATATCAAAGCATTCTTTTAAAATCACACAAAACTAAGTAGGAAATGAAATGGATACCTTCACTTTGAGTTGTATGTGAGTCCTATGGTGAATATGCATTTTAAAAGTATGTAGCATTCATAAACATGCATGTAAAGTAAATATCTTAAAAGCTTAAAGGATACCACCATGAGGTCCATATAAGTTAAATATTCCTTGTGAGAATATGATAATTTGTGTGTTCATGTTCTATGTATGTATTTTCCATAGGATGAGTCTCTATAAGTACCTATAACTATCTGTATATCTAAACATGGGAATGCTAGAAACAAGGAATTGTTGGAAGAGGGAAACAACACATGAAAAATAAATGCGATCTTAAACATGTAATCATTTGAGCATTATAAGCACCTAATCATGTAACATATAATCATGCAAATATGGAACCATGTAATACTTTAAAATCATTTATGACAATGATTGTAATGAATGTATCATGTAAGCACATGGGATGGAGATGGTATTGATCTAAATTTTAATATTTCCTCTAGGGTAAAAGCACAATAGTTTTTCCTAAAGAGAATATGGTTGAATTTGAGAGTATTATGTATCTTACCTCTTTGAATTAGATTTGTAAGTGAATAGAATGATTCCTTGTATTAAAAATACATAAATGGGGCATCAATAGGTTCATAAGACTAGTTAATTAGCAAAAAATATATTGATTATTTAAGTCTTCTTAATTTATGAAGATAGTAGTAGTCATCAATATTCTTGGATAAATAAATAAGATACAATCACAAGGTATGCACAAGGTTTTAGTGAACAACTTTCAATGGCAATTGGCTTAATCTTTACTAGATTTATAGAAATTAATCTAAAACATTATAAAATATTTATAGGAATGATTTTGATTAGCATATTTTTTAGCTAGTTAGTTAAAAATTACAACAAATCAATTCACATAATAGCTAACTTTAGTAGTGCTAATAAGGATGACAAATTCGAAGGAATATATTCCCTTAGTTGACCCAAATGCCATCATTGAAAGATGCCTAAAGGCCTTCATGGTAACCTTAGGTGGGCAAACACATTGACAGATAGACATTAGATTGATGTTAGGATATTGAGGTGTGAACAATAGAAAATTTATCTTCTCACGGCTCAAGAGGGAATTAACAATACTCTTCATAGGATAGTCTCATATAAAAACCCCATTTATGTTCAACCTTAATCATGTGATTAAGAATCATACGACTTTTTCTAATATGAATATCATAAGATTCAGTGAGTGTAATTTTAGGGAAGTAACTTCCTTGGTTATGACATAAATATTAACTTGGATGAGTGTGGATTAGGATATGAGGATGTGCAACATGGAGGTTTTGAAGGGATTAAAACCATAGAAAGATCTCGAATGGTAGTAGAGATCTTAGTGTTGGGTGTGATCTTAAATGAGGTTTTTAGATGACCTATTTTAATGAACTCTTGATTCATCCTTAAGTTAAAATAGTAAGCAAGAGCACAATCATCCAACACTCAGGGGATTGTTATGTTTCTTATACTAATAAAATAGTATTGATCTCATAAGAAGTCCTCATACATGAATGAGGGCCATAGATTTATTTGGATGGGATAGCCATGACACAAGCAACACTATTATACAACAAAAATGTTGTCATCTCTCATAAGGAATGTCATAGGTTAAAGTAGGATGGTTAAATAGTTGTAAGGACTATCCAAATAAGACATAAAAAAATATATACATCACTCACAATCCTAGGACTACCTCACCCACCTAGTATGTTGTCATATTAGTCTTAGGATGCAATAACAATGATTGTCATGATGATGAAAGATTGTCCTAATGTTTGATAGGGCCGCATGCAAAAAAGAAGGCTATTGTATCCAAGAAAAGGATTGTGAACAAGTCATTTGGACTGTCAAAACAAGAAGAGAAGATAGCTATGTATAAGGGGATTGTCATAACATTGTAGGATAGTCACATAACAAGATATTATCAAAACCATTCATAAGGTTATCATGATGACCCAGGTAAACTTACTTTAGATAAATATCATGAAGAAAAGTATAGTCAAAGGGACTTCCCTATCACCTAAACCAAGAAACATATCACTAAAGACTCTAATAAAAAAAAGGGGCAATCCTTCCATGACAAAAGGAGGTTCCCTACAAGAAAATAGTCATCTAAAATAATTACAACAGTCTTATTATCTTTTAGAAAGAGTCACGAGTTAAAATATTATCAAGATCAATTCAAAGGTAGTCATGAAATCAAGTGGACTATCATGGGATCAAGGGACTATCAAGTCACCATGACTATCATCAAGCTCATAAGGACTATTACCTAGACAAATGGATTCTCATCTATGAGCAATTATGTGTCATAAAATAAAATGACATTCATAGCATTGGTAGAACACTATCATAAACGTGCAAGAGAGGGCAATAATGAAAGGTCATAGACAACCCATAAAGTTTAAGGGACTGTCCTAGCGAGAGAAAGGACTCTCAAGGCAACTTAAAACTATCATATCAAGTTATGGAAAGATTTTTAAACACCCTAGGCAAGCTAAGAATGACCAATGTGAGTGGACTTGAGGAATTCAATAGATCCATTAATAAGGTTGGGCAATGAAATAACATACCTAAAAGGTGAATAGTAGGGGGATCAATATGATTGTAGAAATGTGGAACAACAATTAGCATATGATGATAGGGTACCTAGAAGGCTAAACATTAGCATAATTAAGCATGAGACAGTGAGGTCAGTGGGAACAAAATCTTGATAGGTAAGCAAGGATGCTAATATGGGATTTCCAATGGTTCTAGAGACTACTAAGACAAAGTAGTAGGTTTGAGCTAGAGAGAGAGAGAGAGAGAGAGAGAGGAGAGAGAGAGGAGAGAGAGAGAGAGAGAGAGAGAGAGAGAGAGAGGAGAGAGAGAGAGAGAGGGAGAGGAGAGAGAGAGAGAGAGAGAGAGAGAGAGAGAGAGAGAGATGAGAGAGAGAGAGAGAGAGAGGAGAGAGAGAGAGAGAGAGAGGAGAGAGAGAGATGAGAGAGAGAGAGAGAGAGAGAGAGAGAGAGAGAGAGAGAGAGAGAGAGAGAGAGCGAGAGAGAGAGAGAGAGAGAGAGAGAGAGGGAGGAGAGAGAGGAGAGGAGAGAGAGAGAGAGAGAGAAAACTAATTCCTCAAAGCTAATTTCTGTTGGGTGAATATTTTGTTGTTAACTCACTGAAGACAAAATGGTTATATCAACCTCAGTGTGATGAGATTATATCTCTCCTCTCAGCAAGGGGAGGCTCCCCTCTAATTGTTAGCTATTACAAACTAATAACTGATAAAACTTATTTATACTAAGAACTATATTTGGGGTGATTCCATTCCACCATATTCTCTTTTTCAGAATATATGTTTACACTTTGAGATAATGATTTCAACAAAACTGATACTATGTAAAGAACTATGAATTACCACAAAACCCACAGAAACACAAAGTCTTCCATTGGTTCGTTCACCAACTAAAAATAAAATGATTTAGAGTAGAGTGCAGCCCAAGTCTTCACTATATGCCAAGATGAGATAGACAGATTAAAGATAACAACTTGCAGTACAAAGTCTTCAAGTTATTTCTCATTCACGAACACAACACAATTCTCACAAATGATTTTATAGCTCAAAGTCTATTAAAGTCAGATTTAGAATACTCCTTAATCACTTGAAATAAACTCTCACACTTCAATTACTTATCAAAGATAATACGATAGCAAAGAGAACAATTCTATCATAAAAACAAATCACTCCAAGACAAAGATTGGAGTTTAACTTGCTCTCTTGTATTGACAAATACTTGAAAATTGATTTACACAAATAACCACAAAGTCTCAACTTGCTTTTCAATTTGACAGAGTTTTTCTACAATAGATCAAAGATATCTAATTACAAAAGAGCTCTCATATTTATAGGTGAGAGCCAAGAGCTAATCTAGGAAAAAGTCTAACTACTTTGACTTATTCAACAAAAGAGTCCTTATTGATTTAGGACATCCTTTGTTCACACATATAATTACATTTTTGAAAAGTACACGTCAACATGTCCAAAACTAAATACAAAATGCGTGTGAAAATATATGAAAGTTTTGCTAAGGCATGAACATCTTGACTAACTTCCACCACCATCTTTCTTGAGAAAATCCTCATACATTATAAACAAAGTTTACATCTCAAGTCTATTTGAACCAGCAGTGTTCTTGGAAATGACACGGGCTCTGGTTATTGCATCATTGACTATAGTAGTTTCTTTCTCATGTCTTTCCAATTTGACCTTTAGATTTTCCAAAGTCAATTGATTATCCAGTAACTTATCCATTGAAGCGACTAAAAAAAATTCTTCAAAATCTCTCTGAATCATTTTACTGAATTCCTAGATAATTTCATTAGCGGAAATAAATTGATGATCATCACCTGTCAATTTGCATGGAAGTTCTCCAAATTATGAAGAAGATCAACATCACTATCCTCACTGAGCTCTCGGGCACTCTACAAGTCCTTGGTCAAATCTTTCAAAACATTACTATGATGAATCAATGATTCCTTGGCTTCCACATATGATTCATGGTTTGAAATGATTCCAATTGATATCAAGGTTTTCAATTTCATCTTCTTCATGTTGGTCCATTTTTTCAAGACTTGCATCCAAATACTCAATATCCAGAGACAAAACATCAACCAAGTCATCTAATTCAGCTCTTACGTTCTCCATTTTATTCTTTCTTTCAACCATAGTTGTCAGAAGAAGTTTCCCTTGTGCAAGCATTCTCTCAAGATATTCTCTGACTACTTTTCTTCTAGCATGAACCTTTTCATCTTTTTGGATGACAGGATCCTCCATCGTGATAGCCTTGGGTTCTACTAACTAAGAAGACAAAGTGATTTTCTATATTACTGCAGTCAACTGTTTTGCTCTAGCTTTGTACTAATCCTTCATCTCTTTCTCATGATCAAATTTTACAATCAGAGAATTTAGAGTTGATTGAACATCAACTTTTGCGCTCTTATGAGTAATTTTCCTAGCTCAATCCTTGAGATTGAATAATCATTCATATTGAAATCCTCAATGGTTGCATTAGGTGAATGTTGAGCTCTCTCTACATACTTATGACCCTTATCTTCAAGCATCCTAGAAAGGGTCTTAGGCTTCTTCTTTGTCATCACCTTGAAAGGTGTCAGCTTCTCAAAGTCAAAGTCATCTGGAGAGATTGCTTGCTTCTTTCTCTTTGGAGTATATGATGAGAGTCATGAAGGAAGCACAGATAAACTAGCACTTGGATTAGAATCCATTACTAGTGCAGAAGGAGTTGCAGTCACACTAGTTGTAGTAACAATTAGAGAAGTGTTTGTAAAGATGGCACTTGGCACATTGACATTGGGAGCTTGCTCAGTACTTGAAACAAATTGAACTAAATTTTTTGATAACCAATATCATAAGAAGGAGAAGATAAAGTTGGTAAAGATCTTAAATAACCAAAAATAGTGTCAAAGGTAGCCTTAGGACTATCAAAAATTTTCCTAGCAGAAGATGGTGAAGAACTAGAAGATTGAATAACAATTGGAGACAATGGGGTATTTGAGACAAAAGGCATAGAATCTAAAACAGGTAAGGTAGGCAAAGGAGAAGAAGCTTGAGGTTCCTATGTCATGTATTTTTGAGGAGACATGGTTGGTTCCTCTAGCTGTTCCTGTTCATCTTCTTTCTCTACTTCTTGTCTATCCTCCTTTTCCTCTGAAGACTTCTCTTCAGTAGCCATTTCCTTAGCAGTAGGCTCCTCAATAGCTTGTTCTTCTATTTCCATTTCTTCTCCACTTGGCTCTTCCTCAGTCACTTTAGCTTTACCACCTTTTGATACAAATTTTAGTTTAGGCTTGGGAGCCTTGGAGGAACTCAGTGCATCACTCTTATTTTTTGGTCTTATCTCCACCTTTTTACCTGTTTGCTCTAGAGTTTCCTCGTTAGAGCTAGTGATAAAATCTTTCAAGTAAATCCCTTTACCTTTTAGCCATACATTTGTGTTCACCAAGATGGGCTGAAATATTTTCCTTATTGAAGTTAATTATTTCTTTGACCATAGAACAATAGGCAAAGAAGAATCTTCAATATTCTCATTAACATATTTGGGATTTAGGATGTTTTCATCATCCACCATACCTTCTGGAATGCCAGCCAATTCTAAGTCTTCAATTTGACTTAATGTTAATCTGCAATAGTCAGTTTCCTGATCTCCTCTTGAGTTCTCAAGTCAGCCCATACATCTTCCACCATAGGGATATGTGATAGAGGCTTTCTCTTTATCTTTTCCTTTACCCTTCTAAAGTCAAAGTTATTCCTCTTTTTGAAACGATTCATTGTTACTAGCTTCATCTCAGTTTCAATAGACTTGGCCTTAGCATAAGTAGCAATGGAGTACCTGCCAATCTCAATGGGAAACTTGAAGCCAGGTTTCTTCAACTCCATTTTCTTGTTATGCACAACAATCATTTGTCAGCATTATTCCATCAGCACAATTTTATCACTGGGAAATTTGGGCAACATATATGGATAGCCTTGAAAATAACCAACCCTTAGGTAAGTGAAAGTTGGGAACTGGAGGTACAAACAACTAAATTTGTTCACTACTGCCCAAGCCTAATTAGAAACTCTTTTTTGCTCAAGTTGTGTATTAAACAAACACATGAAAATAATAAATAAAGCATCATTTACTCTTCGGGAGTGATGAATCAATCCCTTTAGAGTTAACTAGGGGTAGTATTGATATACAGGTACAACTCTTCGGTCCCCTTCTAATGTCAATCCTGGGAAACTTCTCATTAAAGCAGCTACATAGACCAGATATGATTTCATGTAGAATTTAGAAGTTGTAGACACCTTAGTCAATTGCTCATGAATGGCATCGTTGATCTATTCACCCTAAAATATCTTTTGATTTCTCATCAATATCACCCTGATGTAGAGGTACATCTACTCATGAAAAGTGGAGGAAGAAGAAAGGCCCCTAACTTTGCTGAGAAGAGTTATTAGATCATTGATCACTTCAACAAAATCACTTCTTAGAAAACTCCTAGGCCATCTTGAAAGATTTAGCCTTGCAGATTTTATCCATTTGGTATTAATCACCTTCTTTGCTGCCTTTGTATCTTTATCATATTCTTTTTGAGAATACTCGGGATCAATTTTTGCATTGGTGTCATAGCCAGGACACATGAAGACTTTATCTAAGAATGCTACATCCAACCTTATTATCAGATTTCCATGGGCATCATGAACACTTCTATTATCTTTGTTGTAGTGTGTAGCTACTTGAAGTACACATTCAAGATTATGTGCTACTACAAGAAATGCAGGCACCAAGTGAATATTGATCTCTACAATCCTCTTCATGAAGTGACTTAGATATTGTTGCTTCGTCCTTTCCATGAACTTAGCCATATCCACATGACCAATTTTAGTATCTCAAATTTCACCCACATTGGATGTTACTGAGGTCACGGGAAACACTCCCTGATATTTAGACTTCATGGCTTTAGCTTTCTTTGGTGAAGGATTAGTCATCTGAATCATAGAATCCCTTGGTTGTAAAATAGATCTCGACAATCTTGCAGAAGAAACTGCAACATAAAAGGCATGATTTTATAGTGTTAGGGAAAATTTGGCTGGAGAACTACAATGTTGAAGATCATGGTCAATAGCACGAGCTTGGTGGGGCTAGAGAGAAATAAAAGCAAGAAACTAAGTGAAAGCGGGCTAAAGTTAACAAATAAAAAAATTCTCCAAAGTTAGAGAAATTTAGGAAGGTGGTGCAAGGGTGGCAAAAATTGCCACCTCTGCATGTAGGGGGAATTGCATTTTGATGTAAGGGTAGCAAAATGTCCACCTTTGCATATGGAAGATTAAACTTGCAAATATGCATGAGCGGGGAAAAATACCAGCAATGAATATTCATGTAAATACTTCATTTTGTGTATGGGCGGCAAAATTTGCCACCCTGCACCTTGATAGATCTGAACAAGATTCATGTATGGGTAGTGACTATCACCACCTCTATATGTGGGGGTAAAAATCTTGTTAACACTAACGACAAAAATTGCTGCTCAAACATGTAAAGAAAAAACTAAGTGTATCAGTGGCAAAACTTACTGACTCTTCACCGAGTTAAGCATCCAAGGTTTTATGTATGGAGAAAGACTCAATGTTTTTAGCATGGGTGGTAAAAATCACTACCCATGCATGTTATGTTTGGAAATGAAAACATGCGTCAACGATAATTATCACCGCCTATGCATGTAACAGAAAACTTGACTTTCAAAGGAAAAAAGAAAGGTCAGCAAGAAACACCGACCACACAAAGAAAAATATAGAGTTTTAACATTAAAACCAAACTCAAAACAAAGACCTAATTGCATTGAAAAAATCATTGATAGACTAATATAGGAAACAATTAGGGTTTACACATAAAAATGCTAGGGTTTAAATAAAAAAGTTTTAGTAGAGAAAACAATTTATTTATACACGATCAAAATCTAAAATACAACAGTAAACCCTAATTCATGTAAATAAAAACAAAAACAAACAAGAAACAAAGAAACCCTAACTTGGTGATGACAAAAGAAAAAACTGATGAAAACCTTAACTCAAATCATCGCTCAAATCTGTTGTGTGCATCAAAGATCTTCAAGGGATTGAATAAGGGCACAGAGTAGTCACGGAGGCAAGAAAAGAGCAACAATGAAAAATAAAACCAACAAAAACCATTCAAATACCAAAACCAATTAAAACTAAAAGTGCATTTATTACAGTTCGTGTGAACTGAAAGATGTTTAGGCGGTGAAAATCACCGCTTCCGCAATCAAAGGAGGACAACATGCATGGGTAGAAAATTTTCCTCTCATGCATATAACAAAAAAATAACATGTAGTGGTAGGGAACAATACCGCCCCTGTATGTAACTCAAAACACTCTAACTCCAAAAATATCAAACTCAATTGTTTGATTCATTTGTAATTTAACTTAACTATGCAAAATTTGAGACACTGAAATGAGGGGGAACTTGAATAGATTTTACAGAGCTAGGGAACCACACACGAGGGGAAATGGACTCACCTTATTTTGTGTGCTTAGAGATGTAGGTTACGAAACAGACAGGTTTCGTAGGGGTCATCCTCTAAAATTGAGTGCAACTAATTTTGAGTATAATAATTGCCCAACCTCATTGACAAATAAGGCTAACATAATAAATCATTTCATTCATAATATTTCTCAAAGATAATATAATTAATATACTTCACATAATTAAAATGAATCTGTTGGTGTTTCCAATTGATTGTTTGATTATCCCTATAAGGTATCTATCCTCAATTCTCAAGACTCTCAGGTCAGTGACCAATGAACATGTGACAATTACTTATTCTCCTCTGCACTTCAGGCTCTGCTAGACCTAGGGGGTATTCCCTTATGACAATGTCTGAAGGATTCTTCCTATGTACAATAAGATATTGATTAAGTAGAAATGTTCAAGCACTAATGTATTGAGGTTTGAAAGATCCTACTTAAAATTAGTTAAGTCCTTAATATGCATTTATTTCAAAACTCTGAGAACATGGAGCAACTTCTACACACTATACAAAATAAAGGGAAAGTTTTTTCCTCTTGATTTTATGATTTTATATGCTTGGACTTGAAAGAGTTCCTTAGATCGGTTACCCTATTCAACTTCATAGTTAGACGGAAAACAATATCACTACTGCATTACAACAATGAACCCAAGAAATAGTATTATCTATGGATTTTCTTCACTAATCCTTTGATACAATATAATTTCCCCTATATTTGATTCAGAGCAATTTAATCTATTCCTTGAATAGATGAGAAAAACTAGACATACAATATAACAAATGTATACTAATGAATTTAGGAACCCTTAGCAACTGCATTCAAAAGAAAAGTACTCATATCCAAGGAGACAACTATAAACAACACACACATTTAGTGTTACTCATATAATTTAATCTTAATTAAACATTGCCATGTAAAGAACAAATAATCTCACATACAAAAGATATGGCCTATAACCTAGAAGTACTCCTTTCTTATTGGAATCATTCAAAATCACAAGGCTTTTACAATATGTTTAAAGAATTCCAATCTCCTTGATGATACTTTCAACTACTACTTCTCTCTCTAGATACTATGAAAATTTCTCTTTATATTGGAGAGATACAAAAGTATGTCGGATAAGCTCCTAGAAATAACTATTTTTAGAAAAGTTTGACAATCACTACACAAAACAGTCTTGGAGCTTGTGCTCATTACAAAAATTGATATTAAAATTCAATTACAATCACATGTGTGCCAGAAAAATCCTCCAATGTAGATGCTTGATTCCATTTTCATGGGCCAAAAATGTAGTATCATTTAGAAACTACCAAAACAAGTCATCCTTGGGAAACTGATGACCGATTGAAAGCTAACTTAAGGATCATTTAGCTTCATACTTCTCCACCTAGATTCCAAATTCCCTATCTTCTAGCCATTGTGATGCATGAGCATCCATGGTTCAAGAACAATCTTGCATTAACCAAAAACATTTTCATTTCAGTTTGTTTGTAGTTTGTTTCTTTTCATTTTCCAGTTTAGTTTAGGCAGTTCAGTCAAAAGTAGTCTCTAGTTTGAGGTCCAGTATTGGCATTTCATATCTTGAAGATCTGGAATTAGCATCTAGATTCATTCATCTACATCATATCAAGAATTCAGAGCATTTGGATCTATTACCAGAAAGAATTCAATGTCCTTTGGTTTGTGGCCGACCTTCCCCACGGGTCCGCATGTTATTCCATTCATTTGAGGAAGTGTTCTATGCATTTAGGGTTGACCTATCTGTGAACACGTTACAAAGTCTTCATTAGAGTTTGTGATCTTCCTTGGCCAACATGGAGGAATCTATGAGTCTGGAAATGATATATATTGATGTAATAGATCCTTACGAAAGTAGCTATTTACATAGGAAAGATCTAATAGTTTAGATTTTGGACAAAGGAGCTTCAAAGCTTTATCTTGTGCTTGTATGTAATCAGGCCTTTGAGCCCTAGTTGTAAGACCGCATGTTGCTGACCAAATTATATTTGAATTCTTTGATATACTAAATAACTGAATTTCCATTTGTTCCAATTCTTTGAGTTGTTTCTATTATGTTTACTCTTGCTGCATGGTCTGGATAGTTTGTTCTATGAACCCTCCTACTGTGACTACATCAAGTGGTATTAGAGAAAAAGTTTGATTCTTTGGAGTGTATTGGTGAAGGAGATTCTATAAGATCTTGTTGTGAGCAGATCGTCGATCTGAGGAAGGTTACTTGTGCAGAACCGATCGCCGATTGAGAGGTAGTTGTCATTTGTAGCTCGATCACTGAATTTGAGGTAGTTTGCACTTGAAGCTAGGAAGATGCCGCCATGAAGAGTTCCTCTTGTTGGTACAATGGCTAATAGAATGGATGAAATGATGGAATTAATGAGAACAATGCAAATCTGATTAGATGCTATTGAAGAAGATAGGCGATGAGGATTGACACTGAGACCCAATGTTGAAAGCGATGATGAAGGAGAATTTCAATCTGCTAAACAAACTAGCAAAACCCTAGGAGGCGATGAAGAAGAAGAATTAGATCAAGTAAAGATGTTGTGAGCTACTTCAAAGATTGGAAAGAGACCTAGAGTTGATGTGCCAAATTATGCTGGTAACTTGAACCATGAAGAATTGATTGATTGGATAAATGATATGAAAGAATACTTTGAATATGAAGAGATGGAAGATCTGGAGAGAGTGAAATTTGCAAAGACAAAATTGAAAGGACATGCTGCTATATGGTGGAAAGAAGTTCAGTTGGAAAGAAACAAAAGAGGAAAAGAAAAGATTGTAAAGTAGGACTGGGTGGTGACAAAGTTGAAGAATTAGTTTATACCTGCTAACTATGAGTTGGAGCTATTGAAGAGATTACAAAACCTAAGACAAAAGGAGAAATCTGTGAAGGAGTACACTGAAGAATTTCATAAGATGATCATAAGGACAGGACATAGTGAAGCAAGAAAGGATAAAGTGGCTAGATACATCAATGGACTGAGATTGAACATTCAAGAAGAACTAAACTTGGTAAGGATGACATCTTTGGAAGAAGCATATCAGTTTGCCTTGAAAGTTGAAGAGAAGTTGAATAAGAGACATGATTAGAGACAGAGAGGCAGAGGAGGTAAATTTCAGAGAGATAGGACATTTTCCAGAGGAGATAGATCATTTGTGGAGAAGAACAAGTTTGACAGCCTGTTGAAGAAGGATGATAGAGATAATAATGCTTACCGGAGAGATGACATAAATTTTTACCAGAGAGGAAACCTTAGTTCATACCGGAATGAAGGATACAAAAGAGAAGGAAGAGGATTTGATAAGAGGACATTCAGAGGTACTTGTTTCAAGTGTGGAGGTGAAGGACATAGAGCATTTGAATGTAATCATGGTAGTACAAGTAAGAGAACATAAAACAGTGGAAGAGCAACCTATGTTGAAGAAGAACCTGTTGAATCACCCAATTCAATTGGCAAACCAGAGAAAGGAGAATCATTGTTGATGAGGAGAGAACTATTTCAAGCAGAGACATATGAAGAACCACCATAGAGGAAGAGTCTGTTCAGAACCAGATGCAAAGCCGGAGGTAAGTGTTGTAAAGTTGTAATTGATAGTGGTAGTTCAGACAACATAGTTTCAGAGGAGATGGTGACTAAGCTAAAGTTGGAAAGATTGAAACACCTTAAGCCTTATCAGATAGCATGGATTCAGGATGATCATAAGGTACTAGTGAGTGAACAATGTTTGGCAAAATTTCATATTAAATCTTATCATGATGAAGTCTTGTGATATTATGCCTATGGATGTTTGTCATATCTTGTTGGGTAGACCTTGACAGTATGATAGAAAAGCTATTCATGATGGGAGAAAGAATACATATACTATAACAACAAATGGAAAGAGAATTACTTTGATTCCTTTAGAAGATGATCCTAAGAGTGAAGTATGTGGAAATGCTAGAATTTGTTTGGTAGATGGAAGAAAATTTTTGGATAGTTTGAGACATGAGAATATGTGTTATGCTTTGATTCCTAAGAAACCTGAAGCATTGCAGAAAGAAACTGAAGAATCACAATTGGAAGAGATAAGAGAGTTGTTGACAGAGTATGAAGACATCATATCAGATACTGTACCTAAAGGATTACCACCTATAAGGAGTATCAGTCATCACATGAATCTTATATTGGGAGCAAGTTTGCCTAACAAAGTAGCACATAGAATGACACCAATAGAGAATGAAGAATTGAATAGACAGATACAAGAGTTGTTGAGGAAAGGTTTGATCAGAGAAAGTTTAAGTCCTTGTGTAGTACCTGCAGTACTTGCACCTAAGAAAGATGGGGAATGAAGAATGTGCACTAATTCTAGAGCAATAAACAAGTTCACAGTTAAGTATAGATTTCTTTTACCTAGGATGGATGATATCATGGATTGTTTGAGTGGAACAAGATATTTCACCAAGATAGATTTGAAGAGTGGATACCATCAGATCAGAATCAGAGAAGGAGATGAATGGAAGACTGCTTTTAAGACAAATGAAGGATTGTATGAATGGTTAGTGATGCCCTTTGGATTGGCAAATGCAACAAGTACTTTCATGAGATTCATGAATGAAGTCTTGAAGAAATTCTTGGGTATGTTTGTGATTGTATATTTGGATGATATTCTAATTTTTAGTAAGACAAAAGAAGAACATTTGTGGCATATTAGACAAGTTTTGCAGAGGTTGAGAGAGGAGAAATTGCTAATAAACATCAAGAAGTGTAGTTTCATGAAGGAAGAGTTGGTATATTTGGGATTTGTGATTTTTGTGGAAGGATTGAAGATGGACCCAAAGAAAGTGAGAGCAATTGTTGAATGGCCTACACTGAAGAGCATTGGAGAGGTTAGATCATTTCATGGATTGGCTAGTTTCTACTAGATGTTCATTAGAAATTTTAGTTTAGTTTGTAACCCTATGACAGAGACAATGAGAGGTGATAGAAAGGATTCCAAGTGGACATCAGGAGCAGATAAAAGTTTTGAGTTGTTGAAGTAGAAAGTGATTGAGCAACCTGTTTTGGCATTACCAGATTCCAATAGTCTTTCAAGTTGATTGTGATGCAAGTGGAAATATGATTGGAGCAGTGTTAAGTCAAGAAGGTAGACCTGTAGCATATTTCAGTGAGAAGTTGAAAGATGCAAGGAGAAGATATTCAGTTTATGATCAGGATTTCTATTCCATAATTCAAGCCTTGAAGAAGTGGAGACATTACTTGTTGCCTAAGGAGTTTGTGTTGTATACAAATCATCAAGCTTTGCAATATTTGCACAGTCAAGGTAAGTTGACTCAGAGACATATGAGATGGGTAGAGTCCATACAGAGTTATACTTTTGTGTTGAAGCATAGGAGTGGAAAATCAAACAAAATTGTTGATGCCTTGAGTAGGAGAAGAAACTTGTTGATAGAGATGAGAGTTGAAGTGGTGGGTTTTGATGAATTGAAGAACATGTATGAGGGAGACTTTGATTTTGTAGAACCTTGGAAAGCATGTAAGGAACCTGTTGTGACAGATAGGATTAAGTCGTTGGACTATTCCATTCAGGAAGATATGTTGTTCAAAGGAAGTCAGTTGTGCATACCTAGAAGTTCAATGAGAGATAATTTGATCAAGGAGAAACATAGTGTTGGATTGGCAGGGCATTTTGGCATTGACAAGATAGTAGCTTTGGTAAGTGAAAATTACTTTTGGCCTCAGATACATAAGGATGTTTAGAGATTTGTGTAGAGTTATAGAGTTTGTCAAGTTGCAAAAGGGAGTAGTCAGAACACTGGATTGTATAAACCTTTGGCAGTACTGGAGAGACCTTGGGAAGACATAAGCATGGATTTTGTGATGGGATTGCTGAAGACACAGAGAGGACATGGTTCAATATTTGTAGTGGTTGACAGATTTTCAAAGATGGCTCATTTCATACCTTGTAAGAAGACAATCGATGCAGTGCATGTAACTGACCTATTTTTCAAGGAGATTGTGAGATTGCATGGATTACCTAAGAGTATAGTTTCAGCTAGAGACACAAAGTTTGTTGGATATTTTTGGAGGACACTTTGGAAGAAGATGAAGATAGATTTGAAGTTTAGTTTAAATTTTCATCCACAGACAGATGGACAGACAGAGGTAGTGAATAGGAGTTTAGAAAACTTGTTGAGATGTCTGGTTGGAGAGAAGATAGGAAATTGGGATTTGATTCTTTCATAAGCAGAGTTTGCATACAATAATTCAGTAAACATGAGTACCGAAAGAACACCTTTGAGATTGTTACTGGAGTAAATCTTAGAGGAGTTGTAGAATTAAGAGACATTAGTGTAGAGGAAAAGAGAAGTGTAGAAGCAGAAGAATTTCTAGATCATATGAAGACAGTGCATAATCAAGTGAAGAAGCATTTGGAGGATATGAACAGTAAGTATAAGTAAAAGGCAGATGAGAAGAGAAGACATAAGGAATTTGAAGTTGGTGATGAAGTGATGGTATATTTAAGAAAAGAAAGGTTTCTAGTTGGGACATATAACAAGTTGAAGATGAGGAAGTTTGGACCTTGTAAGATACTCAAGAAATTTGATTTAGGAAATGCACACAAAGTGGAGTTACCAGAGACATTAGGTATTTCACCAATTTTTAGCATTGTAGATCTTTATCAGTATCATGAAGCAGAGTTCAGTGATAGCATGGAAGAAGACCTAAAGAAGAAGTTACCACAACAAGCACCAGAGAAAATAGAAGACATTTTGGACAATAGAGTTGGACACAGCACTAGAGGAAGACAATACAAGAAATATCTTGTGAAGCGGAAAGACAGACAGGAAGAAGATTCACCTTGGATATCTTAGGCTGAGGTGGACCATCTTGGTTCTCCCCTAGCCCCAACAAAGTGAGGGACTCACTTTTTTAATAACCTTGGATGTATGATGCAGGAGCATCCCTGGTTCAAGAGCAATCTTGCATTAACCAAAAACATTTTCATTTCAGTTTGTTTGTAGTTTGTTTCTTTTCATTTTCTAGTTCAGTTTAGGTAGTTCAGTCAGAAGCAGTTTCTAGTTTGAGGTCCAGTATTGGCATTTTTACATCTTGCAGATATGGACTTAGCGCTACATTCATTCATCTACATCATATCAAGAATTTAGAGTATTTGGATTAGTTACTAGGAAGTTATCTCTATCAGAAGATCAACTATTTCTCAGAGCAGAGCATTCTAACAATTCCTAATAATCAGCTAAAGGAGAAGGCTTTTAGAACATTCCTTGAATTGCGGATATCAATGACATAGCATTCAATGTCCTTTGGTTCTTGGCCGACCTTCCCCAAGGGTCTGCACTTTATTCCATTCATTTGAGGAAGTGTTCTATGCATTTAGGTCTGACCTATCTGTGAACACGTTACAACTCTTCATTGGAGTTTGTGATCTTCCTTGGCTGACGTGGAGGAATCTATTAGTTGGGAAATGATATATATTGATGTAATAGGTCCTTAGGAAAGTATCTATTCACATAGGAAAGATCTGATAGTTTAGATTTTGTGCGAAGGAGCTTCAAAGCTTTATCTTGCGCATGTATTTAATCAGGCCTTTGAGCCCTATTTGTAAGCCCGCATGTTGCTGGCTAGATTGTATTTGAATTCTTTGATATACTGAATGACTAAATCTACATTTGTTCCAATTCTTTGAGTTGTTTCCATTGTGTTTACTCTTGCTGCACAGTCTGGATAGTTCATTCTATGAACCCTCATACCGTGACTGCACCACATTGGAAATCCAACACTTTGACCACTTTATCATTATGAGTTACATATTGGGCATTCAAAATAGCCTTTGACTCCTACCAATATGATCACACAACATCTCCAATGATAAGAGCTCATTTAGAACTGAAATGAAAATTCTTGTTTGCAACTCACCATTAATGCAAACCAGAGTAACAACCTTGGACCCCATAGTACCAAATTTAGCTTTCCATTGGTTTAATGCTTTGGGTTGACCCAAACCAAAACCTTTTTCTTCTTATTCCTCATTTGAGAAAGCAACTTTATCTTGTCTCCTTATGGTCTCAAATGCCAAGGCTATTGGCAAGACATTGCTTAGCATTGATAGGTGTTGTCATTTATGGCAACTAAGATCATCCTAATCATCTGCATAACACAAGTTGTTCTTACTACAAGTTAGATTCAAAAAATTTCTATGTCTGGGTAGTTAGGAATAGAGCAGTAATAGGGTTTGGTATTTTGGTCTGGATCTCTCTGGTGGAAAGTCATGATTAGCTGCGGATCTAGGGGAGTCATAAGCATTGTCAAGATAGTCTAAATCTAGATTTCATCCTCTGGTGATGAAGGATTCAAAAGATATTAGTCTCTGAGTACTAGGTTCCTATTTGTCAGAGCAGACAAAAGAAGAATAGGCTGATCTTGCAGAAGATCATAATTCCAGATGGATGGAAGTTTTTTGTTGAACAAATGGTGGTAATCAATGATAGTGGCCAACATGAGTGATGACTTTCAAGAGAAAGTTTTTGTTCACACCTCAAGTTATGCATAGATCTACCCAATAGAACAAAACATTCATAAAAGTTCTAAGTGTTGTTGTTGCCGACTGGCAAGTAATTGCAATTCAAGATAAAGATATATAGCTGATTGTTGTGGATGTTTTGAAGGTATGTGTATTACATTGATGGAGTAAATTTGAAAGGAGTAGAAATCTAAAATCTGAATGAAGGTATAATAGTAAGAAGAGCAGAGTAAAGATGATGTGTATAAAATCAATATTTATACTTAACCAGAACTGATCTCTAGCATTGGTGGATGCATTTTATCAGTTCAAATTCTCTGTAAATCTCTTGTAATATTTTCTGTAGGTAGTGAGCCTCCATTTGAGTAGTGAGCTTTGGGCAGTGATTCTAAATGCATGTATATTCCCATTTGTAAAATACTTTTAACAAGGTATTAATTTTTGTGGGTTAACCCCCACCATGGTTTTTCCCTTAATTGGGTTTCCACATCAAAAATCTTGGTGTCAAGTGTGCTATTCATGTTTCTGCTCATGTATTGTTGTTTAGTGCTGAAATGTTTATATCATTGATTTGATTATTAGTTGTGAAGGAAAAGTAAAAAGAAGAAAAGTTTAAATTAAGTAACAATTGATTCACCCCCCTTCTTAGTTGTCTGGACCTAATCCAATAATTGGTATCAGAGCTAAGTTCCTTTAAAAAAGTTTAACAACTTAAGGAAGATCTGGGAAGGAAGTAAAATTGATGAATATAATCTTCAAGGGCAACTCAATCTGTCGCTAGATGATCTTGAGCAGTCCAAGGTAGAAGTTCAAGAGCTGCAAGATAACCTCAAAAAGGATGAAGATTTTATTGAGATTTTAAAATAAAAATTGAGCAAATCTAATGCTAAAGGAAAGGAGCAACCTCTTCAACTGGGAAAGCATTATGAAGACAAGGCCCTAAATGAGAAGACAAAGGAATGTGAAAAGTTACCCAAAGAAGTTACTCTCCTAAAACATGAGATGCAAACTGGTGTGATGAGACTAACCAAGGAAATTGAAGATAGGAAGAAAGCTGAAGAAGAGATGAATCAAAATCTGAAAGAGAGTTCTGAAGAATGCTGCTAAATGGATGTGATAGCTGGCCTCCTAGAATCTAATCTACAAGAAAGTAGAGATAATGAAAGAAAACTTGAGAGACAGATTATCAGTCTCAGACATGACCTAGAAATTGCAAATGAGTATAAGGAGAAGTTCAAGATAAGCTCAGCTAAACTTGAAGCACTAATTGAAGGTCAGAAAAGAGGTGATGACAAGTATGATCTTAGTTATGAGAAAGGTGAAATCTCTGAATCCGGTCAAAGAAACTTTCAATCAGGGAATAGGAGAAATAGAACTAGAAAACCTCCGATGAGACAACCTAATGTTCAGAGATATCCATCATTCAATGGAAATTGTCTCAATTGCAATAAATTTGGTCATAGAGCTATTAAATGCAGAAATAGAGTAAATCAAAATGGTCCATCCTTCTCCGGTCAATGCTTCAAGTGTAAAAGGTATGGTCATAGATCAAATGAATGTAGAAATATGATAATAAATAATGCTAATAATAGAGGAATTAACAATTCTTTCAATGGTTACTATTTTGTTTGCAATGGGTATGGACACATGGCTAATCTATGCAAATCAAGAGGAAATCAAGTTGTGTGCTTTAACTACAATAAATCTGGTCATATTGTAAGATTCTACAGAAATAGGAACAATGGAAGAAGAGGTCTGGTAAACAGAAGATCAGATGAGCAAAAACAAGATAGAGGCAAAAGAAGAATTGATGTGAATGAGATACAGAGTGAAATGACCAAGACTTGGGTAAAGAAAGATACAATAAACAATAATGATGGGTCTGCACCAGAATCAGGTGCTAACAATTCCTCGAGGAATTAGGTCAGGAGCTCTGGCTCAGGGGTAGCTGCATTGAACATCAAATTCCCCTGGTCAGTAAGTGGGTGCCTAAATCTGGCACAATAAAAGAGGAGATTTTTTCTCAGAACCTTTGGAAGGATTTCTAGAAGAAAAGATGTTATAATAACTTGTGGAGTGATTTATGAAGAACTGTCAAAAATAGAGTAACTAGATAAAGTTAGGGCAACACATTTATTACAACACCAAATCAAGGTTTGCAAAAGATAAAAGGTCACTTGTTCACACATTTGAATCACTTTGCATTTGAAGGAAATAAGAAGAAGAGCATTCGAGCTGAAAATCTAGAGACTAAAGCATAGAAAGCGAAGTCAACCAGTAATTAATCATCCCAAACCCCATGGAAGAAAAAGGTACTTCTCTGTGAAGCTTTGAATGTAAAATTTGTTGAGATGGCTATTCCTCATGTTGTTGACATTACTGAAAGACCTTGACCCGAGTTTAAGAAGAATCCTCACAAATCAATAGAAGTCAACCCGTTAGGTGCTTTTTCAAGGTTCCACATGGTGTGCTACATGTTGAAGACATTAAGGTTTATATTCATGCAAACAAAGATGAATTTAGAGATTCAAGGTATGTAGACCTATTTGAGAAACAACTTAGGGATGAAAATCAAGAACTTAAACCCGAATATAAGGCACTATAGGATAAACACTTCATCTAGATCATGGGGTTTCCAACATTTGATGAGAATGAATTGGTCTGATATGTTTTAAGTTTGATGCATGATGAATGTATTTGGTTGTTCAAACCATTCAAAATTAACAAGGATGCTATTAGAATTGTAACCAGATTAAACTCAACTAGTGGATTACCTATGCTGAAGGCCATGAAAAACTAGACAGTTACTGAAGCTACCAGTGCCAAGTTTGACAGAAGAGCAATGACCATCAATGATATAATAGAACTAGATGTCAAATTCACCTCCATGGTGATTGGGTACAAGATTTACCACTCAAGTAGAGAAAATTCTATCTCCGGAACAACCATATATGTTGCATACAAGATGCTAAAGGAAGATACTAACTACAACTTGTGTGAATTACTATAAAATCAGTTGATTAAAAATTTGAACAAAATTAAGAAGGATAAGAAACACACTTTCAAGTATGGTACATTGGTTCTATGTCTATTCTTCTACTTTATGAATGCGGTACCTAGGGTAACAAGTGTACATTGGACTAAGGATGAGCCAGTTGCCATTCAGATCAGAGATCATCTTCGCAGCATTGGTGATTTCAAAGCTCAGAAAACTGCAATATGGGGTTACTTTAAGAGTTTTTAGAGCATAATGCACTCAAGGGA
Source organism: Cunninghamia lanceolata (assembly GCA_027924645.1). Lineage (NCBI taxonomy): Eukaryota > Viridiplantae > Streptophyta > Pinopsida > Cupressales > Cupressaceae > Cunninghamia > Cunninghamia lanceolata. The sequence goes on from BSBN01000534.1 coordinate 27,827,203, forward strand.
AAGAATCCCTAATTCAATTGTTGAAAAATACAAAAATGAAATATGCTTCATGGTTGATACTGATCAATGTCTGATGGAAGCTGTAGAACCAAGAACAGTATGGATAATGCCAATGGGTTATGAGGTGGATGGGAGAGTTCTAGATATGTATGCTCAATATCTTCTAAGCAAGCCTAAAGACACAACGGTTGAAAGATTTGGGACATATGAGGAATTAAGTTTAAAGTTGCATACTAAGCTTAGAGAACTTGAAACCAATAGGAAAGTAAGAAAAGAAGTTGAGTAGTTGGCTAAAAATCTCAGCCTAACTAAGGAGGCTATGAGCAAATTCAGAGAAAGAACTGAAAAAGATGAGAAAGAGAAACAAGTTAAGAAACAAACAAGTGCTCCGGTGGAACCCACTTCTACTTCAAGAACTACTAGGAGCTCTGCAAAACTGGAAGCAAAACCATCCGAAAAAGGGGAGAGAAGAAAGAAAACAAAAGCTTCTAGGACTTGTGAAAGCATAAGACAAGAAGAAGAAGATACAGATTCTAACATTGACATCATGGAACTAAAGGACATCGAAACAAAAGCTACAAAAGTAACCAAAGAAATTTCATCCAGAAGTAAAAGGGATAGCAAAAAGCAAAAGACAGAAGCATATGAGGAATATATTGAAAAGCCCACACTTTCCCTGGAAGATGTGATAAAGTCAGTCATTGTGGATGGTAATCTAAAACCCATGATTGAATTCTATGATGAATATAGTGAAGTGGATAAAAGGGTGTTAGAGGAAGCAACTATTAGATATCTCAACATCTACAACAAGGCACTGATTGAGATAACTTCTGAGTTGCCATAAAGCCTAGCAAGTATCTTGGAGTTGAGAAAAGAAAATGCCAAGAGCAAGGACATAGAGATAAGGGAACATGAGCTAATAAATTTATGTCCTCAGATTTCTCCTGATCAAATAGATATGATATTCAAAGAAGTCAAAGATGAGTTTAGGAGCAAAAGAAGAATGAACAAACTCATGCTTGGAGAAACAAGTGAAATCATTGAAGAAACTGAAGAAATTCTTTTTAAAGCATTGAAAAAGCACAATTTTCCCATAGTCACAGAAGAAGTTCCAGATGGTGAAGAAGAGAACATCATTGAGCAACAATCTGAATTGGGTGAAGCCTCTATTCTAGAAGTAGAGCAAGCAAATCAAAAGGATACAAGAATACTAGATGCAAGAGATACTCCTAATCCACCTAATACATCTGGAAATGAAGAGGAAATTGCTACCACACAGAGCTCTCCGGATGAGATAGTAAGTAGTGAGCAAATAGGAAAGAGTCCCTCTAGTGAGAACATAGAGAAGAGTAAAACAGAAAAAGAGGAAGAAAAAGCCAAGGAAAAGAAGGCAGAAGAAGATGGTGCAAATATTGAGAAATTAGATGAACAAAAGGATGGTTCTGGAATGGTTGCAAGACACACTATAGATGTAAAAGGTCTTCTTGAAAAAGAAATGATTGAACTTGATGAACCTGAGATACTCCAAGGTCTGGCCAATCCTAATGCTCTCTCTCCAATTCAACTAATGAAAATAGCAACATTCACCCAAGTAAAGCCTAGAGAGAAGATGTTAAAGTTCCACATGGAGGAGAATGAGCTACTAGAGCTTGTAACTAGACTTTTGGAGAAATTAATGCCAACCTATCAAAAGAATCAAAATGATTCCCCCTCCGAACATCTAAAGAATCTTGTAAGTTTAGTAAATTTACATTTTGAGTCCTTTGAGAAGTCTGCGGAGGTAAAAGTTCAGAAAAGTTCTTGGATAAGAAAATTTGTGAAATAAAGAACTACTAAACATTTTAATAGATATGATATATAACAAAGGATTTCATATGTGGAACATATAGAAATATCAACATCATAAATATATGCAATTTGTTTTAAGACTTGAGGATATTCATGAGTAAATTTGGAAAAATTATCAATGTCTATAATGTATGCAAACATAGCTTCCAAAGATGAAAGACAAGAAGTATCCATGATGCTAGTTTGAAAGAGCTCAAATATACACATATTTCACAACGATTGACAAGGCAAAATAAGTGAGACAATTTCACACCAAAGCACTTGTTTGAGGAAAATGGGTACTAAAAGACACACAAAGTTCACAACAAATAGAGTGGGTAGAAGGAAAGAGTACTACAAAACAAGGCAAAGTTAATGATTTTAAAGGTTTTGATAAAAAAAATATGAATGAGGTGTAAAAGGTGTGTAAACTCTTAGCGTTGAAATACACACTATGTAATTAAAAATATGCCAATTTTCACACAATACTATGAAATAAAGGAAAATTTTCAAATGAACAATGAATGTATGCTTGAAGATGAATGCAAGATCTGAATGAAAAATTATACACCTAAAATGCTCAAATTTTCCACTTTTTCAATGTAAATGCACAAAAAATGTTATAAAATTATGTCCAATGATGTATGAATGAAATGTGATCTAATTTAATGTGTAAAATAACTCCAATCAGATTAAAATTTATGCCAACATGCTACAATGCTCAATCTAAAGTCAAAATTGAGGCAAGATGAGTGAATATGCTTATTTTTATTGAAATACACAATGTGTAAATGCAAAATTTGAAATCTAAATGTAATAACACATAATGATAAAACACTACATTCCAAAATTAGGTTTGAAAGAGTGTTAAAATGAGTAATAAAATCTGAAACAAGATTTTAATTACAAACCCTAGCTTTTGAAATGACTACGTTATATTAAAAAATACAAAATTTCAAGCAAAACCCTAGCAAATGAGAGATGCAAATGCAAGGTAAATGATGATAAAAATATGAAATGTTGTAATTTATTCTCATATCTCATGTAAATATGAGAAAATTAAATGTTTTCAATGATATGCAAGGAAAATAATGCAAATTATTGAAAGGAAGCTAGGTGTGCGGAAAACGCTTCCTACACTAATCTAATGAGGAGAGGGCTATGCAAATTCAAAACTATCCTAACTATTACAGCAATGTTAAACCCTTAACATGAGATATTGCAATAAAACACAAGAACCAGAAAGAAGACAGAAGAAGAGAGACAAGATATACATGGGGAAAACCCTTACGGGTGAAAAAACCCCACACTCCAAAACACAGCTCAAATGTATTACAGTAAATAATAATAGATTACAATACAGTTTCAAAGCCAATGCTCTTTCAAGAGTCTTCGAATGTCAAATTTGGACATATTCCGATAGCATAACAGTACTTGTACTAAAGTTATCTATCTCCCATCCAAGCACCTGTTTATATAGAGTTTATAATGAAAATATGGAACCTTCTAGAAATGGGCGTCCATCTTGGACTCATGCCCCAAAACCCATGCCTAAGGACACTTGTCCAACATCCCATCCTGAAGTGGGCACCTGGTCCCAAGATAGGTTACGACAGATGCTCTTATGCACCTACAGCTATAAGAGAATCTGTCATACATTTAACTAAAAATATCATATTCCTCTATACATGTCATAACCTCCCTTGACCGCCCAAAGATGCCTTTCTTCTCGTGCAAAGATACTCACTGACACTTGTCATTAATTAAAAGTCATTTGAAGTTTTAGGGGCATTGCCCCCGAGCCCCCATGAGGGCGCTGTTCCTTGACCTCGCCCTGTACCACGATAGGGAGCGCGCTAGGGGCATTGCCCTTGGACCCCACAAGGGGCTATGCCCCTTGACCCCGTCTTGGGGGCACTGCCCCCCAAACCCCTGTTAATTATTCATGGGGGAAACCGTGGCTGCCAAAGTCACCAATATTTACCCTACTGCATATACAGAAGGTGCTAACTATGCCAACTCAACATAGGATAAATAAATAAAACATTAGGAATTTGCCAAGGTTGAGACACCTTAATTCCCAATATTCTCCCACTTGTCGAACACCTTGCAAGGGCCAAAAGAAATGACAAGATTTAACTGCTAAGGGCCAAGAGGCCCATAGACTCCAAACACCATCTGAACTTCTCTGTGCCCACTGGTTTCATCAATGCATTTGTAACATTCTTCAAAGTATCTACCTTCTCCAAATTTACCTTTCCATCCTCAACCATGTCTCACACAAAGTGAAACTAAACATCAATGTGCTTTGTTCTAGCATGGAAAGTTGGATTCTTTGCAAGGCAAATTGCACTCTAACTGTCACAACTGATTGTGATCTGTCCTGCATCAACACCAATATTTGAACACAATCTCTTAAGCCAAATGGCTTCCTTATAAGCATGAGTTGCTGCCATATACTAAGCTTCTATCATGGACAAAGAAACAATAGGTTGTCACTTACTCATCTAACTAATAGCACCACAAACAATGTAAAAACATAAGCACTGGTGGATCTCCTATTGTCAATGTCACCTACCTAATCTGAATCCACAAATCCATGAATATCAATAGAATGCGGAGGTCTTGAAACATTACCATGATAATAAATGGAATACTCAGAAGTACCCCTCAGATATCTGAACACTCGCTTAACTACATCCCAATGAACCCATCCAGGATTAGCCATAAATCGACGAAGGACTCCCACCGCTTGGGCAATGTCTCGTCTTGTGCAGACCATAGTATACATCAAACTGCTAACAACACTAGCATAAGGTACTCTGCTCATGTCCTCCACCTCACTAGGAGATTTTGGACAATCCTCAATAGACAACTTTGTCCCCAAGGCAATGGTAACACACAATGGTCTACAATCTCCCATGCTAAATCTGTCCAACACGGTCTTAACATACTTACTCTGACTTAACCAAAGTTTTCTGTTAGTTCTATCTCTTTTGATTTCCATTCCTAGAATGTACCTAGCTGCCCCTAAATCTTTCATTTCAAACTCAGCTGACAACTAAGATTTAAAATTAGAAATCATGTTCTTACCCTTCCCAATGAGCAAAATATCATCAACATACAGTGCAACAATGAGAATACGATCACCATCTAACTTATAATAAACATAGTGATCTGATTTCGATCTCACAAATCTAATTGACAACACAAAGGCATCAAACTTCATGTACCATCTCCTAGGGGATTGCTTCAAACCATACAAAGACTTCTTAAGTTTTGCAAACCAATTTTCTTTACCTTTCACCATGTAATGCTCTGGCTGTGACATGTAGATTTCTTCCTCCAAGTCACCATGAAGGAAAGTTGTCTTCACATCCATCTGTTCTACCTCCAAGTCATAAGCTACTGCGAGAGACAATAGGAATCGAATGGATGTCAGCTTGCAACGGGAGAGAAAATCTCACCATAATCTATACCCTCCACTTGTGAATACCCCTTCGCAACCAATCTAGCCTTATACTTCTCAACACTACCATCTGCACCAATCTTCTCTTGAACACCCATTTGCATCAAACGGGTTTCCATCTAGGAGGCAAAGGCACCAAGTCCCAAGTTTGATTCTTTTCCAAAGAAGCCATTTCTTCCTCCATGGCCTCCTTCCAGGAACCTGCATCCTTCATATCCAAAACCTTTGATATAGTTCTAGGTTCATCATTGTTAGTGAGCAAAGCATAAGCACAACTAGAATCAAGCAATGTAAAACCAAACCTTTCAGGTTGCTTCCTTATCCATTAGACCTCCTCAAGAGCTGAGGTTGAGGTTCAGCTTCTTCTTCTTCTGAGCTTTTAGAACTGCTAGAGCTCTCCTCATCAGCAGGTCCAACATTGTCTTTTTGTTCAGTCTTCTCAGGGGTGAGAGGAAACTGAACAACATCCTCTTTCTTTTCTTTTTCTTCTGGCTGCAAAATAGTGGAAGATGGTGTAAGCTCTCTAAAGATGACACTTCTATTGTACAAACACTTTTTTAGCCACGGGATCCCAAAGCTTGTATCCTTTCACACCAACACCATAGCCAATGAAGATACACTTAACAACTTTGTTCTCCAACTTTGACCGCTTCTCCCTAGGCACATGTGCATATGCCTCACAACCAAAAACATGAAGATGCCTTACTGAAGGCTTTCTACCAGACCACACCTCCATAGGTGTCTTTCCAACAAGAGTTGATGTGGGAGATCTATTTACCAGATAGCAAGCAGTGGCAATAGCTTCAGCCCAAAACTTTTGTTCTAGGACCAGCTCCACTAAGCATACTCCTAGCCTTCTCCATCAGTGTCCTGTTCATCCTCTCTACAACTCCATTTTGCTGCGGTGTGTATGGAGTTGTCTTATGTCTTTCAATCCCAAGTTCCTTGCAATACTTATCGAATTCTGTAGAACAGAACTCACCACCGTTGTCAGTTCTCAAACATTTAATCTTTTTACCAGTCTGATTTTTAGCAAAGGCTTTAAACTCCTTAAACTTGCTATAGACTTTAGATTTGCTTCTGAGAAAATAAATCCATGTCCTACTGTAATCATCTATAAAAGATACAAAGTATACAGATAGATTTTGATAATGAAGGAATATTAACATGACCAAACACATTAGAATGAATAAGGTCCAACACACCAGAAGACTTATGAGAACTTGAGTAAAACTGAACACGGTTTTGTTTTCCATAAATGCAATGTTCACAAAAGTCAAACTCAAGATTACAATCATCTAACCCCTCAACGAGGTTCTTATTTTTTAGGGTACGCAGACCCTTCTCACCAATGTGGCCAAATCTCTTATGCCATAACATTGTCTTTTCTGCAGGAAGTTTAACTTCCAATGCATGATTACAACCATCAGGACTAGGAACAACAGATTTCTTCACTGCTCGTTCAGATGGTGGGGATGAAGTGACTGCTGCCCTCTTCCTTGAGTCAGAAGAACTATTGCATTGTGCAATGCATGCTTCCAGTTGAAATAGAGTACCTCTCCGAGTACCCTTAACAAGCACCATAAATCCTCTAGTCATCTTGCATCCTTCTTTCAAAAAGACAACTTGCACACCTACATCATTCAAACTACTTACAGAAAGTAGGTTCCGTGCTAAGCCTAGGATGTGCATAACCCCAGAGATCCCCTTCACTTGACCATTAGGGAATTGGATAGAGACTCTTCCACGGCCAACGATCTTCAGATGAGAGTCGTCACCCAGATACACCTTTCCACCATCGAACTCCTCATACTTAGTGAACCAGTCTCGATGTGAGGTCATGTGGAATGATGCACCAGAGTTGATTAGCCACACATCATCAGATGCATGGGTTGCCAGGGCTGCGATGAAGGTATCACCATCATCTTGAGATTTGTCAGAATCTAAATCAGGAGCTTTCTCTTTTTCTTCTTCTCCTCTTTGCATTCCTTTCAGAAATGCCTGGTCTTTCCACAGTTCCAACAAAGAGCCTTGGACTTTCTAGGAGATTTGGATCTCCCACGAGATTTGGATCTACCCTTCTCATCTTTCTTGTCCTTCTTCTTCCCTTTCTCCTTGGGTCTTCCACAAACTGCAAGTGCTTCTTTGGCTGCCTCAGAAGACTTTCTCCGCATCTTTTTAGATAACAATGAAGAAACCACCTCTTCCATTTTGAATGTGGATGTGGTGCTCCCGATTTCCATGACAAGATGATCCCATGAGTCCGGCAGAGAACAAAGCAAGGTCATACACCGATCCTCCTCCATCTTTACACCGATAGATGGTAATTGTGCAACTAGCATGTTAAAGGCATTCATATGCTCAGCTACGGATCCTCCGTTTTCCATTCGAAGAGAATACAACTTCTTTCTCAGGAAAAGTTTATTGACTAGGGATTTGGCTTGATACACATCCCTCAACTTCTTCCAAAAGAGTTTTGCAGTGGTCTCTTCATGGACATTTAACAACATAGAATCGGCAAGACTAAGTCTTATGAGACCCTTAGCCTTCCAATCCTTTTGATCCCAGTCATCTTGTGACATTGTAGCTGGTTTAGTTCCATTCACACTATCCCAAAGGTCTTGGCCAACTATCAAGTCTTCCATCTTGAGCTTCCATAGCTCAAAATTACTGTTGTTGAACTTCTCTACTTCAAACCTTCCTGATGTGCCTGCCATCTCCTTGCTACAATAAGATACAAAATGCTCTGCACAGACTCCCACTCAACCTAAGATTAGCTCAAAAAATCCCTACCCAACAACTAGGACCAAAGGTGATCAAGCTCTGATACCAACTGAAAGGAAACTAGGTGTGCAGGAAACACTTCCTACACTAATCTAATGAGGAGAGGGCTATGCAAATTCAAAACTATCCTAACTATTAAAACAATGTTAAACCATTAACATGAGATATTGTAGTAAAACACAAGAACCATAAAGAAGACAGAAGAAGAGAGACAAGATATACGTGGGGAAAACCCTTACGGGTGAAAAACCCCACACTCCAAAACACAGCTCAAATGTATTACAATAAACAATAATAGATTACTATACAGTTTTAGAGCCAATGCTCTTTCAAGAGTCTTCGAATGTCAAATCTGGAGATATTCTGGCAGCATAATAGTACTTGTACCAAAGTTATCTATCTCCCATCCAAGCACCTGTTTATATAGAGTTTACAAGGCAAATATGGAACCTTCTAGAGATGGGCGTCCATCTTGGACTCATGCCCCAAAACCCACACCTAAGGACACTTGTCCAACATCCCATCCTGAAGTGGGTTGCCTGGTCCAAGATAGGTTAAGATAGATGCTCTTACGCGCCTTACAGCTATAAGAGAATCTGTCATACATTTGACTAAAAATATCATATTCCTCTTACATGTCATAACCTCCCTTGACTGCCCAAAGATGCCTTTCTCTCATGTAAAGATACTCACTGACACTTGTTATTAATTAAAAGTCATTTGAGGTTTCGGGGGCATTGCCCCTGAGCCCCACGAGGGCGCTTTCCCCTCGACCCCGCCTTGTACCATGACAGGGAGCATGCCAGGGGTGCTGCCCCTGGACCCCACAAGGGGCTATGCCCTTGACCCCATCTTGGGGGTGCTGCCCCCAAACCCCCGTTAATTATTCAAGGGGGAAACCGTGGCTGCCAAAGTCACCCAAATTTACCCTGCTGCATATACACAAGGTGTTGACTATGCCAACTCAACATGGGATAAATAAATATAACATTAGGAATTTGCAAAGGTTGAGACACCTTAATTCCAACAATTATGTCTAAATGCAAGCTAAAAATGTTTAATTTTTCAAAATTTTCAATTTTTATGCAAGATTTTTTAATGTATGAAGATGAAAATGAAATGAATGAATGCAAAACTGATTTACAAAACTTAGAAAGATGCAAGTTTAGAAATAAACATGGGTTCACCAAAATGTTATGTGGGAAAAGAGGGAAGATGATGAAGGTTGATAGTGTGATTAAATCCTCCTTTCACATATAACATTCAAGGACATTAAATAGAGTTAAGTCACAACTTTGGCAAGAGGAATCAGCGACAGGTTTGGTGTCACTTGGACTGATAAGGAAATTTGTAATTTGTTGATTAATTTGTTAAACCCTAATCTGATTATGCCTTAAACCCTAATTATATGAAATTGTAAACAAATAGACAAAACACAACAAATGTTTGCACAATAAGGCACTAAATGCATATTAGAAACATACCAGGACTCAGATTCTAGAAAGTGGAAACTTCGGGGACACAGGGGTGGACATCCTAGTCCAATAGGTAGCTTTTCCTATAGATCTAGAGCTATCAGATGATGAAGCCTACAACCTTCTCTAGATTTTCTGACAATGACAATCTAGACGACACAGGGGCGAGTGCCCTTGTCTAGGAAGGAATATTTTTCACTATTTTCTTTAGATCCCAAATCTTTAACCTCTACACTAACCTCTTGCAACTCCTCTCTGCAAGATTCCACACCTGTAACCTATAATCACAAGAGAGGGGTTGGGGGTTGTGGTGTTTAGGAGCTTACCTTGATCAAGCCCTAGAATGGCATTTAGGCCTTCCAACATCATTGTTAGATAGTGTGTATGTCCTTGGTGGATAGAGGCAAAAGAAAATGATAAGATAGATTGATTGAGACACAAAGTAGATTTCACCTCAGAGGTGAAGCTCTCACGGGGAGATGAAGATATTTCACACCATGAGGAGATTGATGAAGACAAATCTACAACAAACTAGTACAAACACAACACAATATTTCTCTGCAACACAATGAAAGCCTTGAATATCCTTAGCACAAGATCACAAGTTTGTATTATCCATATCTAGCTAAAATGAAGTCCTAAACATGTTTATATATTCATTCCTGCTACATAATTTAAATTGAAGAGGTCGACAAAGGGAAACCTTTTAGTAATCACTTTGCCAAGAATTAAAATTTGGGTCCCAACAAAATAGGTCTAGACTAGGGAATAGGTGCCTAGGTCCAGGGGCCTATTTTGGGACTTGAGTAAGTTTAAGATGCACCCCTAGGCCCCATTTGGCATGGGTTTCAGGGGATTTTGCTTCGAGATGAGTTTTTAACATGCATGATTAAATCTAAGGGACCTAGGAGCTAAAAGTCTGAGAGGAACATTTTATGACATAACACATGTACCATATAAACATCCATGTACTCTAAGATACCTACAACAATTATCAAGGTGTACACCATCTCAAATGAGAATCCTGTCATCCTCCATCTAGCCAAACTATGAAGGATAAGATCCTCCAAAGAGATGCCACACAAAACTATCACGTAGAAGCAAGAAACCTGCATCAACTAATATCCAAACACATGCACCAAATCTAATGGTAACAAATAAGCTTGATTAGCTGACAAGAATCAATCATCATAGCCAAAATAGCAACCACAACTAGTTGCTAATGCATCAACTAACCATACCTCCAAACTAAGGTATACAAAAGATAACAAGTAGACCTTATGCCAACAACATATCCAACTCAAATCATAATGATAACAAGTCCCTGTATATACTCAATCCTACATAAAGAAGTCCTCCAAGGTAACAACACAAATCTTTTGATAAAAACCTTAAGAGCCTCCATACTACAACATAATGAGAACATCCAACAAAAGAATCATATACATCCTGAAAAATCCCACTACATGAGTAAATGTCAAATCTGAAATAGATCAAGGCATCCAAAGATCCACTAATAGAATGCACATAGAAGATGTGGCTAAATCCTAAATCACATAGTGTTAAAGAACACACACATAGATATGCAAAATCTGCAAACTAAATAGCTGCAACATAACTCTCCTCAAGTTTGTATCTCTCCCAAATCCTCCACATCATAAGAGAAGACATCAAGGAGACTCAGAAGCTCCATACACATCTCAACTCCAATGTCATGTGAACACAAATATCTAGGAAGAAGAATAAGACTAATCAAGAGAGAACTTGAAAATCATAACCATGTGCTTCTATCCCTGTGAAAAGTATGATTTCCTTTACAACCTAGAAATAATAAGCCTTCTCAACATCTAACAAATCAAGATGCAAGCCTCTCAAACCAAAGGTAGATCAAAGTCATAACCATCCCAAAGTAGAAATAAGCCCAAAGCCACTAACCATCTCCATTACACACAATGATCTCATAACAATTCAGGATCAAACATAATGAGATAACTAATCATATCCATGCATCCACTCCTCAAACAAGTCCTCACAATTATAATCCATTGCTCAAGACTCAAGCATGAGAAGACAAGATACAAATAAAAGAATGCATTTGAAAAATAGGTGGGCATACGTATTGAATTATTCAATGTCGAGTGGACCAAGAGTGGGGATGAGAGTGCTCCTCCAGGATGCACCAAGCCTTAAAGACTCTCTGCAAGAAAAATCTCCTCAATAAGTCTATGTTGGACTCATGTCCAAGCAAGGTGTAGGCTCCTCAGTCTTGTTGCTGAAATCCTCACCAAAGAGTAACCATCTTAACACATGTCTCTAATCCCAAGAGAACACAAGCTTCACCTAAGTCTCAAAGTATCCATGAGTACCTCCATGATCAATCCATGCTAAACTCCAAATGTAAAATATACCATCATGAAGTTCCCAAGCACATTACGAATGCACTCAATACCAAGAGAACCATCAAGATCATATTCAAAGCTCCCACTGCACATATGCATAACCAAGGAACATATCATGACATCATGATCTAATCATCTCCTCAAAGTATAATCTATCTCATAAGAGCATATCCTGCTCTAAAAAGCACCTGTATCATGTCAATAGTCTAACCGTGATCAAGAGTAAACCAAGACACAATACCAACCATCCTGTAAGCAAGGATCACTTATCAAAACTGACAAACCATAACCAACACCTCAACCAAAGACTCCAAGAGTCCTCCATGGTACCAAGATGTCAACATATCAAAATCACATGAAGATAACCATATCTTTCCAAAGCTCCCACTAAAGTGATACTAATCTATACATGGCAACATCATAAACATCAAACCATGACTATCAAAAGCTCCCATTAAAACATGTAACCAAGCTATCCATGACATTGTGATAACCATCTCCTACATGAAGATCATCCATGGCCCCAAAACAATCAAAAAATCTTTCTATAACAACATAGCTCCCAAAAGGTCGAGTAGACCATAATCTCCAATCCAAGAAGATGAACAAAACCTATAAACCAAACATCAATCCAACACCACCAAAATTGCACCTGTAAAACAATCATGTCATGCCAAAGTCCCAACCAAAGAAGGAACATCCATGACACCATGATCACCACCCAATGTACCTGCTTCAAAATCCCATCTCATAGGTCCCATATCATGACTGTATCAGGTAATACCATCTCTTTATATCTCATAATGATAAGCAAACCAATGCAACATGTGACTAAACCAAGCCACAAATCAGAATCTGCATCAACATTGAAACATCTATGGGCATAGACAACCCACATCCAAGTCATATATGTAACGTGTAAGCATAGAAAACCTACAACACTACAAAACCTATAGATCTCATAATGCATCATACAAACTCAGCAATACATGTATAATATTGTCAACAATGAATAATTAGGGAAAACATGTAAGTCTACAATGACTCAAACACCAAATCATCCTAGATTTGATTTGCCATCGACTCACAAACACACCATAAGTCAAAGGAACAAAAATGAACTAAAACTGATACAAAAGTTTAACAAATTAAAATATCATTTTCAAACCTACTCCACTGCGTAGCTCTCAAAAATAGATTTCCAACACTTATAAGAAGTCTAAAATTTGACTCCGTATGCACAAGTTATGCCTAGTCAAAGCCTAGTCCAACATAAAAAGAGATTTTTGTCAACGATAAAAAGTTGAAATTTTGACACCGTATGATGAAGTTATGGCTTCTAGAAAAATCTGCCCAGTTATGTTATGTAGCCAGGCCTTGGTGGGCCTCCGGTGGCTATACTAGTTGTCTGCTAGTGGTGGTGGTGTGCCGGTGGTGCTTGGGCAATGCCATGGTGGTGTGTGGGCAGAGAGTGGGTGGTGGAATTAAAAAGGTTTTAATTTCATTTTGTTTGAAAATTTTAATTTTTAATTTTAAAAGCCCTTACGGGTTGGGCATTGGCCCTAGTTCTCCATGGGACCAGGGCCCCGTGCTAGGGGGCTAAGCCCCATTGGTAGTGGATCCCGCCACTCGGGGGGCCAGCCATCGGTTGTTAGCTTGTCAGGTCATGTGACCTGCGTAGGCCGCTATTGGCACAGGGGGTACACCCACCCCCCCCCCCCCCCCGCAAATTTTATTTATTATTATTTTTATTTTATAAAATCATTTGTAGAATGGGAATAGATATATTAAAAATTTTGTGGATGCCATACCTACGCAATTGCAGTATGTTGGGAATATTTTGTCCCATCTGTTGGCAAGAGACACTATATGGATTCATGGTTGTTGTCATTGATGGCAACAAAGGTAATCCCACATATCCGCAAGACATGATATGTCTCTACCGGAAGTCAGAATAAAGAATGTTGTGGTCCGGTGAAGAAGAACAGAGCATGTGGCAAGGTCCGACAGATTGGTCCGGACCTCTCAGAGGAAGTGTCTTGGTGCAGTGCAGATTTGGGGAAGTCAAGAGGACTACCTTGAGTGGTATATTCCAAGGATTTAGCCTCCGGTGATGGACAAGGAAAAAGATATGAATGATTGAGTACCGGATTCCTGAGAGACAGTGAAAACAGAGGAAGAACTGACTGACAGAGTATCAGACTGCTTTCCGGATGGGTTACTGCTGATGACAGAGGTTGTGAAGGCATGAATCATGTTTGGCCGACATGATTAATGATATCTACAAGTATATGCTTGATCCGCATTGCTTGGTGAGGAAGGATTCAGCCGACAGAATGAGAGTTTGTAAGAAACTAAGACTGTTCCGGATGCCGACTAGAAAGGTGATGAAACTACTTGTGCGGATATATATAGAGGATGGATTTAGTTGTGAAGTGTGTGTGGGTGTGGAGAGATATGCGAATAAGTCCAGAGAAAGAGCAGAGGTAGCAAAAGGATCCGGTATGTGAAAGATAGCAGAACAAAGAACAGAGGAAAGATGAAGTGCAGCAGATCAGTGTACTGAGCCTAACCGGAACTGAACTCCAGCATATGCAGATGCTTCCAATCAGTTCAAGACTGTGATTATCATCACTTTGTAGACAGTGTGTCTTCTTGTAGGCAGTGGGCCTCTTGTGAGCAGTGTGCTCGGGCAGTGAGCCCTAATTGGCAAGTGCCATTTTTGTAATTTCCTATTCTTCTAACAGAGAATAATTCTTGGGTTAATCACCCCGTGGTTTTCTCCCTTAACAGGGTTTCCACGTCAAAAATACTGTGTCATGTGTTTCTTACTTCATGGTTAATGTTTTGTGTTTGATTTTATGCTGCTTCAATTAAGAGGAAAGTTCAATAAGGGAAATAATTAGGATAACTGATTCACCCCCCCCTCTCAGTTATCAACACCATCGTATGGATACCTTCAAGATTCCCTTAGGGCATAAAAAATGGTGAAATTTTTCTCTAAAATATGTCAAATTTTATATGGATCAATAGGTTTTCATGCCTTCTGGACTCAACCGTTAGGTCTTTTCTTTCCCAGGAGGCCTCTTGCAAAAGCTCACCCACATAAACCCTCATACAAAAAGCCCAAAATGAAAACCCACATGTCAAATGTCCATGAAACCCTAGATCTGCAACAACCCAAGTCTATAAACAACCTTGTAACCCTGAAAATACCTTCATTCTTTCTTGCAAAGCCATGGATTCCACTATACACAAAAAATCCAGTCATAGATAGGGTTATCAAATAAGGGTTTCCTCCCACAACCAAGCAACAAAGCTCTGATACCAAATGTTGAAAATATGTAGCCATAAAGACTAATTCCTCATAACCCAATAAGAGATTAATGTGCAACAATAACCATAAATCCACATGCAAAATAAATAGATAATCATACCATCAATGGTGACACAAGATATACCCCAGGAAAACCCTCTATAAGGTAAAAACCTAGCCTCCAAAAGCATCCATCTCTCATGTATTATTCAATAATGAAGATTACAATACGTATGTAGATATCACCTCTGAAACATTAAATTCTCTACCTGCACTCCATGTGAATAAGCATGTAACCATACATCAAATGCCATGCTTCAAACCCTCACACATGCAACCTACAAGAGATGCTCAAACAAGCTAAACCCAACTTACAAGCCAACTCAACCAACCTCTACAATTGTTGGTGAAAAGGTGTTGTTCACCTTGCATAACATTAATTCATTTAATTATGTAAAATAAATTTTCTTTTGTGGTGCATCTTAATTGATATGTTTAGCCACATTAAATATTTATTTGGTATCACTTGTAAAAGTTGTATTTAACATTGGGAGACATAAGGTAAATATTTATTATTTGTGTAAAATATAAATATTAGGGTCAATGGTTTTGTGCTCATGGTTTTGAGTCACATTGTTTTTATCCAATACCACAAGTTCTATTTGTGTGAGCTTGAGTCTATAAAACAAAGCACATGGTTAGTGGTTAGGGTTGGCTCTTATTTCACAGGTTGTGTGAGAGGCTATCATTGTATTGAGTTTTCTCTTGAGAGTGCATATTGTAAATCATGGTATGGGATGTGTGGATTCATGCTTGGATACATGGAGGTTGTAGTAGAGGAGCTTGATCTTTCAGAGGAGTTCATGAAGACTCTGTGAGTGTATTGTAAATTCTTATTGCTGAATAATACGTTGAGTATGGATGCTTTTGGAGGCTGGGTTTTTTCCCTCTAAGAGTGTTTTCCTAGGGTATATCTTGTGTTATCTTTCTAATTGTCTATTGATCTTTGAATTATGGTAAATCTATAAGATTATATGCATTATTATCTCCTTTGGGTTATGTGGAATTGGTTTGATCTACCTGTAAATTCCTAACAACAACTACCTGTGTGTTTCCTTTTATAGACATAAGCTCACACAAATACAATATGTGGTATGGTAAAACTATCTTCCCCAAAACCATGAGTCTACAAAACCATTGACCCCACATTTAATTATTGGTAATAAGTTTTCCCAATAATTAAATAATTACAAATAAATAAATAATTAACCTAATGTTACATATAATGATTACAAATGACACCAAATAAATATTTAATGTAGATAAACACATCACCATGATGCACCACAAATAAATATTTATTTTACATAATAAAATAATATCAATGTTATGCAAGGTGTACAACACACCTACTCCAACAGACTATGTTATGTCTTTGTCACCAGTTCTAATCATGAATATTCTCCAATAACCAAGTATTTTTTGTGTTTTCAGTTTTGGTTCTTCTCTTAGCCAAGCTTGTAAGACCTCCTCACTATCTGTATTGTAGTGATCATATTCTATCTCCACTTTTCCTTCAGAATTAGGCTCTTCTACTATCTCCTCTGCATCCAACCTTGTAATTGTGTAGAGATTCTTTGCATCCTTATCACTATCTTTAGTCTGATTGACTTCTTCTATGTATGTTTCCTCCATTGATGACCCCAAAGGAATGTTAACAGTCTCGTTATCATTAGCAAATGATAGCTCCTCTTTCTGAGAGTCTATGATACCATTTGCATCCACAAACTATCTCAACCCTAAAAGTGCATTGAAAGCTTCTCCTTGGTCCTTCATGTCTAAAAAAAGAAGTCTAAGACTTATTTCAGCCCCATTAGATTAACTTTGACTTGATTCAATGTTCCTATTGTCTGCATGTTAGATCCATCTACGTAACATCACTCTAAATAACCATATAACATATATCAACTTAATACTACATTAAGCATCATAAGCATATATTATACCATTTAAACTCTATGTCAAGGTAAGTTTATCATGTTATATTATCATCTAACATTAAACAATAAATATACATAAGGCACCTTCACAACCTAAAATAAACTTAAGTAATGAACATATAATACCAATAAATGATATACATATTTTATTTGACAAAATTCATCTTATCATCTAAGGATAATTACAGAAATTCCATTTCCAATATAATCAAATTCAAAGTTTTACAACACCAAATTCAAACTTTCCTTTAATCATAAGTATAATTCAACTCATATAAAAATCATACATCACATGTCCATAATGTTGAAAGTAATTAACATATACATATGGTAAATACATATCTTTCTTTGGAAGTAACAAGTTCTTAGAATGTTATGTGGCATCTCAGTGCAATCTGTCACCCATAGCTCCTTCTTCATATCCCAAAGTCAAGAGAACATCATAGAGGTGACTTCCACCCTACCACGAAGCCAAAAGCTTCCTCGTGCTACCCACATAGGTAGCTCGACCCGTCACAAAGAAACTAGCTCTTCGAGTTCATCATGCACAATAGTGAAATGAATTTAACCATGCATTCTACCCATTGCCCAAAAGAAAACATATAGATATGAAATGATAAATCCAAAATATGGAAAAACAACGATTCCAATCCTTCAGAACATTTATGCTTGGAATCAACCATCCACACTAATCATGCACATTGGCAATAATGTTTTATATTTATAGTCTATCATCAATGTTATTATATTTCAATAACCATTTTTTTAAATTTTGGCTTCAATCTAGTAGGAATTTCCTTTCCTTCATATTATTTTGTTCCTCATATAGAAATTGGTAAAAATATGGGTAATCATATCTTTATGTATAACTAGTTATCTAATTTTCTTAATCCTTTGGTTGCCTTTGACTTCTTATTGTCATTCCAGGTTTATAGAAAAACTATTGCAGACATGTCACTTAGGTATTTTATGTCCATGTTAACAAAAGAAATTTTAGTTACATTCTATTGTTTACTGGTTCTAGATAAGTCAACCCCTCTTTTTTTATTGATAGTGAAGCAATGTAACAATCTGTAGTATTATAAAACAAAAAATAAATGGAACATTATAATAATTTGTAGTCTTATAAAGTAGAAAATAAATGAAATGGCTTATTTTAAAAATAGAGAAGTAGTTTGAGAAGGTTTTGAAATCCTTTAATAAAAACAATTACTATTTTATTTTTGTAAAGTTTGATGTTTAAGCAAATTTAAATATGCAATTTCCATTTAGAGGGAGATGCCCCTAAAGGAGGCATCTCCATTAGAGAGTACGCCTCTAGATAATGGAGGTGACTCCCTTAGAGGGCTTGCCTCTCTCATATGGAGGCATAACATCTAAGGCTTGCCACAAGCTGCCCCAAATTTTATCAAATGCCATTCTTCTATGGCTTTTTTAAAAATATGACAAAAGCATAATGAATTTATGATTTTAATAGAAGAAAGATTTTCTACCCAAAAAATTTTGGTTTTTCCCCTCAATGTGTTTAGTAATGGAAATACACATCATCCATTATAATTGGGTTTTTCCTACATTTTACTCAGTGTTGTGTAATAGCCTGATAATGTTTATACTAGAATGGTATCTTATACCAAATTTGACCTCTGGCCTCTGGTAATAAACAGCTAATGGTGACTTCATACATTTATAATTTGCTATAGCTTTCTACTATTTTGATATAGAAAACAAAACCAATAGGAATAAATTTAAGAAAAACCCTCATGTAAATAATTCCTTCAGATTTCCATGGCAATGTTCATACCTATGAGTAGTAATGTTTCTTCTTGCTGATTATGGCTTCACTTTCTCTCTAATACCCGTTGCTTGTCTTCTCCTTCTTCTTCCTCCAACAACCTCCAAATTCCTCCATTTCATTTTAATAAACCCTTTCCACTCATTTTCCCAAACTTCAGATGTCAAATTTCATGTCTTTTTATTGACAGATATAGCTCTTGAACTCATAGCTCAAAGTAAAACATGTAGAGATAATCCTGATGGAATTAAATTTGTCTTTCATGGGAAGTCTGCAACTGCTCCTCAAATTATTTAATGGTAAAAAAATTCATCCCTCTACTTCTAAAGGTATATATATATATATATATATATATATATATATATAAAATTCCATCGCTTACAAAGTTTGTCATTTACTGCTAGAAAAAGTAATGTTACTGCTTTTTATTGGCAGTGAAAACATTAATATTCTTTATTATATTTCTATTCACATTGCTTATTTACTTGTATTTATTTAATTAATATATGCACAAGGTTGATAATGTAATTTATTTTAATTAGTTCAAAGATATATAATCAATATCTCTTTTTATTAAACATAATCATCTATGTGGGTGTGTGTGTGTATTTAATTATGCTAAATGTGTGTGTATATATCTTACTACCCAAAATCATCTTTAAAGAACAATCAGGATTTACTCCTGGGAGAACAATCACTGATGGAATCATAGCAGCACATGAAATAGTACAATTAATTACCATGGCCAATTAGAGTTGCATGGCACTCAAACTAGATGTTAGTAAGGCATATGACCTGGTGAAATGGAGATTCTGCATGAGCATCTTGAAGGCACTTGGATTCGATGATGAGTGGATAAATTGGGTCTTTAGCTATATATCCACTATTAGATATTCGATACTAGTTAATGGAAGCCTTGTTGGCTTCTTTGAGCCCACTAGAGGACTTTACTAGGGCAATCCTCTCTCTCCATTCCTATTTATAACAATGGAAGAAGTAATTGGCAGAGCTATCAAAAGACAAGTAGAGGCTGGGCTATGGCTAGGAGTGCATGTAGAAGATGACTTTCCTAGGGCCACCCACCAACAATTCACAGATGATACTATTCTCTACAGGATGGCAAAGATGACAGAAGCTAGAACAATCAAAAAACTACTTTCAAAATATGTTCGAGCCTCAGGTCAGGAAATCAATAAACATAAGTCATGCATCTTTTTCTTTGATACTAAAAAGTTTGTGTGAAGAAGAATACTCACTTTCCTAGAATTCCAACCTGAGGAATTACTTGGGATCTACTTAGGAGTACCCTATTCAAAGGAGCAATCAGAACAAATTTATGGGAAGACACAATCGAGAAGTGCAGGGTTAAAGCCACCTCCTAGAAGGGGAAATGGCTCACCCTAGCAAGGAAAATTACAATCATAAAAGTCATCCTCTTTATGATACCTATCTTTCTCCTTTCCAACCTGGAGATAACAAACAAAGCAATGGGTAAAATCGAAGGGATCCTTAAAAAATTCCTCTAGGAGGGATTCAAAAAAGTCAAAAGAGTGCTGGTTCATTGGGAAATAATATGCAAAGGGAAATTAGAGGGGGGGCACTAAAATCAGGAAAATTAGACAAAAAAACAAGGCCCTTAGAGCAAAGTTGATATGGAGAATGTATGAGAACCCAAAAAGAAGATGTTGCAAGATCCTATAGAAAAATACTTAGACTTGGAAGCTAGGGAAAAAAATATTACTACCCCAATTCCCCCAAGGGGATCCCATATTTGGAACTTCATACTTAAGTGCAGGTATGTTATCATCAATCACATCTCTTGGAATGTTAACAATGGTGGAAGTGCCCACTTCTGGACCAACTCTTGGAATGGCTTACCCTCGATGGACATAAACAATAGACTCCACAACTGTATGAGAATTCTTTTGGAGGCATGGGGGAGCAAAGTGAGAGACTATTTAGCTCCATGCAGTACCAATGGCTCATTGGAATGGCAATCGTTAAAAAACTTGAACATCCCGAAGGAGGAAGCAAGCATTTTCAAACAAGAATTAGAATGATGTAAGGTTGTGTTGAACATAGGGAATGATACCATTATCTGGATTGATGCAAGATTTGGGAAGTATATGGTTAAGCTAGGCTATAGATTGCAAACTATAATAGAACAAGAAACAAGCTGGCCATTGGAATTATATTGGAGCAACTGGTGTCTTCCAAAGGCTGGCACCTTCACATGGACAGTTTGCCAAAAGAGGATTCTTACAAATGAGAGACTAAAAAAGATAGGCATTAGTGGCCCTTCAAGATGTGTACTATACAAGTGTGAGGAGGAGGACGTTAATTATATTCTTCTCACTTTCCTCTTCACACTGAAGATTTGGAAATGGTTCGTCGATAGCTACGGGTGGAAAGGGTCATTACTAGAAGAAATTCTCTCCCTCTTCACTAGTTGGCCAAAAATTAGAAACTCAGTCTAGGAGGGAATCTAGGTAACAAGCTCGTTCGAAATTGTTTGGCATATATGGAGAGAATGAAATGCAAGAATTTTCAAAGGAATAGAAGCCTCTACAGAGAAATTCTAGAAGAAGATTGAGATGGCTATATGTGAGATAGTTATGATGTAGGTACAATAGACCTATCACATCTCAAAACCATTCACAAAATGGGATGAGATAGTAATGAGGAAATGGAACACATTGAAACTTCTTGTGAACTTTGTAGCAAATGAGAACATTGTCTAGAAGAGAAAGTGAATGGCGATGGCAAGATGAGATCCTCCACCCTCAAGCCTCTTAAAACTCAACTTTGATGGGGTTGTAAAGGGAAACCCAGGCATCTTTAGAGCTGGATGTGTAATTGGGCTTAATAAAGGAGAGATTGTGTGGGCCATCTACAAGAGGTTGCCTGAGGGAACCAATAATGAGGTAAAATTCCAAGCTCTTCTGGCAGGATTAAGACTGTGCAAAGAAAAGAGCTTGGGGACATAGGAGTGGAAGGAGACTCCATGATCAACATCAATGCACTGAAGACTAAAAAAGTGTTGAATTGGAAACTTCTGAACCTAGCAAAGCTCATATGGGAACTTGCAGACAATTTGCATATTATGTCCATTTGATATTGTTTTAGACAAGATAACTAACTGGTGTATCAATGAGGCAATAGAGCTTGCACTCAATAGGAAGAATAAATTATGTCAAACAATTCCAATAGTTGGGAAGGACTCATCCTTTAAATCTTTTCATTATTCTTTATTTATCAAACTATGTTGTCATATTGGCAACAAGCTCATCTATATGTGCACACACACATATATTATATATACACCCATATATCCACTTCACACATATATATATATTATTAAGTGTGAAAAAGATGAATGATGAAATCTAGCATGCACACTAGATCAAACCCTCTTTCACAATAACATTTGAGGACAAGACCAAGCCAAATCACTACTAAATAGAGGTGGACTTAGCTACAAATCTTGTACTCAAGAGTGTTATAGAAAGACTAGATTTAATTAAGTCATTTTACCAAACCCTAGATTAATGATGCCTTAAACCCTAGTCCTATGATGATCTAATTATAATAGAAGATATACAACAAATCTCAAGAAACCAATTATACAGGGAGGATTAGGAAGATGATAGAACCCATGTCTCAGAAGTAAAGGTGTTGGAGGACTATTTTGGGACTACCCAAGTCCTAAAAGTATGAATCTGTCAAAGGTTTGAACTGGAGAAATGTCACAGAGGCTACCCTGATGCTAGATCTAAAGTCCACAAGGGCAAAACCTCCCAAGTCTTGCATAGAGGAATATTCCTAAACTATTGTCAGATCCTAAAACCTTGATCCTTTCTCAGTCTTCCCATGTCTTCATATTTCCCAGATCTCACTTCTAGAACCTACACACAAAAAGAAAAGAAGGGGTTTGGGGGTTATGGTGTTTAGGGACTTGCCTTAGTCAAATCCTAGGATAGCATTCAAGCTTCCCAACACCATTGATAGATAGAGAGTGCCCTTGTAGGGCAGAGGCTAAACACAATAGCAATTGAATGAACCAAATAATGATAAACAACAATGATATCACCTATGTGATGAAACCCTTAGGAGGATGACAATTCTTCAACTCATAAGAAGAGATAGATGATAACTTCAAACCTGCAACAACACACACAATGACAATACAAATTTGCTCTAGAAAATGATTTGAATGCTCTTTTCTCTAATACTTCAAGTTGGCTATCTCTATCTAGGTTCATAATGAATTGAAAAACACAATTATATATGCTTTCCTGCTAACATTCATGAAATTAAACCAAAAGAGCCGACAAGGAGGAACCTTGAGAAAGCTGAAATGCTGACATAACTTTAAATTAGTTCTGACCTAAAAGGGGAGACTTGGGCAGTACCACCCAAGTCTTTCAACCTCTTTTGGGGCTAGGATAAGGTAAATGTATGGGACCTTATTCTAATTTCAAATGGGTGTCAGATAATTTTGTGTTGGGATCATCATTTAGAATGTATAATGTAATCACGGGGACCTAGGAGTTAAATAAGGAGGTAACAAGACATGTCGTTGCTTTTTAATCCATAACACACACACACACATATATATTAAAAGAGTATTATTTCTTTCCAAAATTAATTAGTTAAAATTGTTTACTAGGATGAAACCAAAACTAGGAAGGATCAAATCTAGAATTTACAAGACTAACCACAGAACCCCATTCTATATGTAAATATGCAAATGATGATTTAGTGTGTGTGTGCAAATCATGCAAGATGACCTTAGAAGTGCTAGGTCACACTCAAACATCAAATTATAGTTAGTCCACAACACTGATAACATATATAATCATGTAATATACAAATCAAATTATGCTACTATAACATAGATAATATATATCAACACATTTTAATAATGTAGATAAAACAATCATCCAGATAGTTTAGAAAGTATCATATATCACCAATATGACATCATATATTCCTGTACAAATTCTATAGTAAGAGACACTATGTCATGTAACAAAATGGGCTATGACATCTGTCCCCTCTAGGAGTTATCATCATCCTGAGGATATCCAAGATGTACAAGGCAAAACTAGAAAAGATGAGAAAAGAGACATTGCATCTCTATAATGTCTTCCCATGTAGCACTGTCTATAGAGAACTAGTTCCACTACACCTTGCATTGGGCTACTTCTTTGTTGCACAACTTAAGCTTGCATTTCTCAAGGATTTGCAGGGGTTCTACTTGCACCACCCCCAGACCCTAAATCTAAAAACCTACCAATCCAAAATGTGAGTGGCATTAGGTTGGTAAGGTTTTAACAAAGAAGCATTAAAAACATTATGTAACCAAGAGAGAGATGGTGGTAAGGCCAATCTATAATCTACAAGATTTATCACATCCAAAACATCAAAGGGTCCCACATATCTAGGAGCCAGCTTGGCTGATTTGCCAAAAGATATGGAATTTTTATGCGGTTTAACCCTGAGAAACACCTTGTCCCCTACCACAAACTAATGAAAACTCATGTTTTTATTAGCATAACTCTTCTGTCTATTAGAAGCTTCTTTTAGTCTTCATTTGATCAATTTCATTTGCTCCTCGATTTCTTTGAGCATTTTAGGGCCAACGATTTCCCTATCTTCTATTTTGTCCCAACTAATAGGGGTGCGGCATTTCTTGTCATAGAGGGATTCAAAATGAGTAATTCCTAATGAATATTGATGAGAATTGTTTTAGGTAAATTCAACCAATGGAAGGTATTCCTCCCATTTACTTTGTTGGTCCATATAGTACATTCAGAGCAAATCTTCAAGAATTTGATTAACTCGCTCGGTTTGCTCATCCATTTGCGGATGGTATGCTGATCTAAAATTAAGGTGGGTGCCCAAGGAAGCATGCCAAGTTTTCCAAAACCTAGATGTAATCCTAATATCTCGATTAGAAATAATGATTTTAGGTATCCCATGAAGTCTAAAAATTTCTTACACAAATCTCTTGGCCAAAGTCAATGATCCATCTGTCAAATTCCTAGGTATAAAATGGGCTAGCTTGGTTAATTTCTCAATTAGTACCAGAATTACATCATGTTTGGAATTGGACATGGGTAACCCCTATATGAAGTCCATACTCATTACTTGCCACTTTTGTTCTGGTATATCATGCAAATACAAATATCCTGTTGGGTGAACATGCTTAGCCTTTACCCACTAGCATTCCAGGAATTTGGCCACATATTCAGTCACTTCTCTTTTCATTCCAGGCTAGAAGTATAATGGTTTTAAGTTAGATACAAGCGTTGTTACTCTAAGATGATCTGAATAAGGAACATTATGAGCTTCCTTAAGAATTTTTGATCTCAACTCACCATAACTTGGTATATACATCCTGTTATGAAATCTAAGTAAACCATCTTTCTTGAGCTTGTATCCTTCAAATTGATGGTTCTAGAAGTATCCTTTTCTAAAGATGATTTAACCTTCACATAATACTCATTATTTTGAAGTTGTTTTATTACTTGCTCTCTGAAAGTAGAGAGAAAAGTTGCAATTGCCATAATGTATCTTCTTTGGCTTAAAGCATCAGCTACTCTGTTCTCTTTTCCTTTGATATAATCAATATCAAATTCATACTCGCTTAAAAATTGAAGCCATCTTATCTAATGGGCATTTAAATCAGGTTGGATGAAAATGTACTTAAGGCCTAAGTGGCCAGTCTTCAACTCAAAAGGTTTACCAATTAGATAGTGTCTCCACATCTATAGAGCATGCACTATCACAGCCAATTCTAGATTGAGAGGTGCATAATTAACCTCATAAGTCTTCAACTTCTAAGACTCATATGCTACAACTGGGCCATTTTTCATAAGAACCTCGCCTAAACAATCTCTTGATGCATCTGTCATAACTAGGAATCTCCCATTCGGATCTAGTACAATGAGAATAGGAGTGGTGGTGAGTATATGTTTCAAAACTTGAAAGGCTTGTTCACATTTGTTTACATCCATTCAAAATTCTTCCTCCTTTTTCTGAAGGGTAGTGATAGGATGTTATTTTTGAGAACCCTTCAACAAATCTTCTATAATATTCTACTAATCTTGAAGCTACAAACTTTCTGAATGTTTGAGGGGGTTGGCCATTCTATTATGCCTTTGATCTTAGCTAGGTCAACTGATATTCCTTTTACTAAAATGATGTGACCCAAGTAATGTACTTTCTTCTAGTAAAAGGAGCATTTAGACAATTTTCCAAATAAATGATGTTTCCTTAAACATTGAAGCACTAATCTCAAACTTGTTCATGTTCTTCTTCATTCTTGGAGTAGATGAGGATATCATCAATGAAAACTATGAAAAAATCATCTAGGTAGTCTTTGAACACATTGTTCATCAAATTCATAAAGGTTGTAGGTGCATTGGTAAGGCCAAATGGAAGAACTGTAAACTCATAATACCCATAACAAGTCATAAAAATAGTTTTTTGAATCTTCATATCTTCTTCCTTGATCCTTAACTGGTGGTATCTTGATCTTAAATTAATTTTTGTGAATATGGTTGAACCTCTCATTTGATCAAAGAGCTCACTAATTCTTGGAAAAGGGTACCTATTTTAAAAATAGTCACCTTGTTGATCATTCTATAGTCAGTGCACATTTGGAGGGTACCATCCTTCTTCTTCTTCTTCACAAAGAGTATATGTGCTCCCCAAGGTGACACACTTGGTCGAATCAAACCCTTGTCAAGCAATTCTTGCAACTAAACCTTCATCTCGTACAATTTAGAAGTAGTCATTTCATAGGGGGCCTTTGATTATGGTTCGGTACTAGGTAGGAGGTCGATGAAGAAGTCAAATTCCCTCTTTAGTGGTAAACCAAGTAACTCTTCTGGAAACACATCTTGGGATTCTTGAAGTACTGGAAAATTGTCAATGGAGGGTTCTTTCTCTTCTCCCAAATCCTCTATATGTAAGTACATTAACTAAAATTCCATAGATTGTACCTATCAACTCAATAGGAGTGGCTTGATAATCGACTTTCTATTATGTAATGCTTCATGCATGCAGTGTTGGAATGGTTACCGTTTCTAATTCCCTTATGTTATTTCAACTGTTGTCTAAGAGCATTTATTAGCATAGTGCTCACCCTCATAGTTAAAACATCCACCTCTTGGTCCTCCTTTAGGTCCTAGAAATTTTCCTTTGTTACTATTATCATTTGCCGCTTCACTGAAAGTTTTGGGTTTGGTATAAGGTATACTTTGCTCACCCCCTTTTGCAGTCTTATTCTTATTTTTCTTGTCTCCAAACTGATTGCTCTTTTGATTCTTCTATTTGGGAGACTTCACAGGAGGCTAATTCTGATAGCTCTTCCCCTTCTCTTTGTTTTCCCTTTTGAATTTTGTAATACTACGAAGCTTTTTCTCTTGTTTTATTACCTTTTCAAAAGATTCATCCATGGATTGTGGGCCATGAAGATCTACCTTTGATCTAATTTAGGGTTTAGACCCCAAAATAAACTTTCTTACATAGAAGCATTCATCTTGTTGATAGAGAGGAACATATTTGAGAAGTTGTATAAACTTCTCCCAGTATTGAGTTGCTGAAAGATCTCCTTGTCTCAAATTTTGGAACTCATTCATCTTCTTGTCAAAGTATTGTTGTGAAAGCCATCACTTCTGAAATAGAGATAGGAAAATATCCCTTGTCAAATTCTTAGATGAAAGATGCTTCTCCATCTTAGTATTATCTCACCAGGTGGCTGCTTGCCCTTTTAACTAAAAGGATGCCCAAATTTCTTTGGTTTCCTCGGAGAGGTTAAGCAGTTCAAAATACCTTTCCATTTCCACTATCCATGCTCTAACATTGTCCCATACAGCCTTGCCATCAAATTCTATCTCAATTTTGGCCATTTTGCTTCATGGTGTGGATTCAATTTCATATTGGGTCCATTTAGATTGGTTTCCTTTATTCACTGAGGTTTCCTATTGCTCATCCTGATTGGGCATGGACCTAGTTGTTATAAATGAAGGTGTGGACCACACAATGGAAATCTGATTCAAACCTTATTTATGTCCTCTAAACAATGTAGAATCAATGGAGATTGTAATAGAAATAAAACCCACTAAATAGAAATAACATGCATTAAGAATTGAACACATAACATCGTATGTAACATGGAGAAAACCCTTTTGGGTAAAAACTCTACCAAGAAAAGAGGCTTCAAGTTGTATTATCTTCAAATATGAGATTACAATACATGCACTTCCACTTCCTTAGTCTTCAATCCAATGGCGTATGTTACTCTCAACTCTACTAAAAACATAGTACAAATATCCTTATAAAAGGGGGTTGACTTCTAGGGCAAGAAAACTGACATAATATCAACTGTCAGATTAATGACATAATGATGAATTGTCTAGATTTACAATGATAAAATATAAACAAAATGTGGTTTCAGGGGCACTACCCTTGAACCCCTATTGGGACGCATAGCCCTCAGACCCCCCATTGGGGGGTGATCCCCCCTGACCCTTCATAGGGGGGAAACCACCCTGCAACCCCCCATCACAAACGAATTAGCATTGGGTACTAGATATAAACATGCGGTTGAAACAAGATCGTTGTTGGTGAAACCTTTCCTCCCTTATGGTTGATTTACAAATAATAATAGGAATAATAAATTACATAAGATTTACAAGGTTGATGGCACCTTAATCCTAACACTAGTGGCTCTAACCTCAAGTCCTAAGGCATTCATTCTAGCCCTAGTGTCCGTCAACATAGCTGAAAATTGGTCTAATTTGTTTTCTTGAACACTTTTATCCTTGGGTTCATTCTGATTTGCACTATAAGATGGTTCCATTATGTTCTTTCAATGACAATTCCTAAAAGTTCATGAGTTGCATTAGAAGAAAGTAGACACAAAAGGCTCTAGAGTTTAACTCAAAGCTTTGATACCACATGTAACATCACTCCAAATAACCATATAACATATATCAACTTAATACTGTATTATACCATTTGAACTCTATGTCAAGGTAAGTTTAGCATGTTATATTATCATCTAACATTAAATGATAAATATACATAAGGTACCTTCACAATGTAAAATAAACTTAAGTAATGAACATATAATGCCAATCAATGATATACATGTTTTCTTTGACAAAAATCATTTTATCATCTTGGGATAATTATAGAAATTATATTTCTAATATAATCAAATTCAAAGTTTTACAACATCAAATTCAAACTTTCCTTCAATCATAAGTATAATTCAACTCATAGAGCAGTCATACATTGCGTATGTCCACAATGTTGAAAGTACTCAACATATACATATGGTAAATTTAATAATGACTAATTACAAAGAATACATATCTTTCTTTGGAAGTAGCAAGTTCTTAAAATGTGATGTGGCACCTCGGTGCAATCTCTCATCCATAGCTCCTTCTTTGTACCATGTAGTTGAGAGAACATCATCGAGGCGACTTCCACCCTACCATGAAGTCAAAAGCTTCTTTGTGCTACCCACACAGGTAGCCCGACCCATCACAAATAAGGTAGCTCTTTGATGTTGTCATGCATGATAGTGAAATGAATTTAACCATGCATTCTACCTATTACCCAAATGCAAACATATAGATATGCAACCATAATTCCAAAAGATGGAAAAACAATGATTCCAATCCTTCAGAACATTTTCTCTTGGAATCAACTATCCACAGTAATCATGCATGTTGGCAATAATGTTTTATAGTTATAATAGATATCATCAATGTTATTATATTTCAATAATCAATTTTCTTGATTTTAGATTTACTCTAGTAGGAAGTTCCTTTCCTTCATATTATTCTATTCCTCACATAGAAATTGGTAAAAATATGGGTAATCATATCTTTATTCATAACTGGTTATCTAATTTCCTTAACCCTTTGGTTGCCTTTAACATCTTATTGTCATTCCAGGTTTGCAGAAAAAACTATTACAAACATGTCACTTAGGTATTTTATTTCCATGTTAACAAAAGCAACTTCAGTTACATTCTATTGTTTATTGGCTCTAGATAAGTCCTTAACCCCTCTTTTTTTTATAAGCAGTGAAGCAATGTAACAATCTGCAGTCTTATACAACATGAAATAAGGGGAACTTTGTAATAATTTGTATTCTTATAAAGCAGAAAATAAATGAAATGACTTATTTTAAAAATAGAGAAGTAGTTTGAGAAGCTTTTGAAATCCTTTAATAACAACAATTACTATTTTATTTTTATAAAGTTCGATGTTTAAGCAAATTTAAATCTGCAATTTCCTTTTAGAGGGAAACACCCTTAAAGGAGGCATCTCCATTAGAGTGTATGCCTCTCTAATGGAGGTGACTCTCATAGAGGGCATGCCTCTCTCATATGGAGGTGCATCCTCTAAGGCCTTCCATAGGCATCCCCAAATTTTATCAAATGTCATCCTTCAATGACTTTTTTTTAATATGACAAACTTGCATAATGAATTTTTGATTTTAATAGAAGAAAGATTTGCTACGAAATACCCAAAATTTTCTAGTTTTTCCTCTCACTGTGTTTAGTAATGGAAATACGCAACATTCATTATAACTGGGTTTTTCCTACATTTTACTTAGTGTTGTGTAATAGCTTGATAGTTTTTATACTGGAATGATATCTTGCACAAAATTTTACCTCTGGTAATAACTAGTTGATGGTGACTTTGTACATTTATAATTTGAAATAGGTTTCTACTATTTGATACAAAAAAGAAAACCAATAGGAAGAAATTTAAGAAAAACCCTCATGTAAATGATTTTTTTTAGAATTCCATGACTATGTTCATACTTCAAAGAGTAGTTATGTTTCTCCTGGTGATTATGCCTCCACTTTCTCTCTAATACCCTCTATTTGTCTTCTCCCTTGAATTCCTTTGACAACCTCCATATTCCTCCATTTCATTTTAATAAACCATTTCAACTCATTTTCCTAGACTCCAGATGTCAAATTTCATGTCTTTTTGTTGACAGATACAGGTCCTAAACTCACAGCTTAGAGTAAAACACGCAGAGATAATCCTAATGGAATTACATTTGTCATTCACAGGAAGTCTACAGTTGTTCCTCAAATTATTTAATGGTAAACCAATTCATCCCTCTGCTTCTAAGGGTGGTAATTATATATATATTCCATCGCTTACAAAGTCTTTTTCATTTACTGCTGGAAAAATAATGTTAATGCTATTGCATTTTTTTAACTGGGAGTTCAAACATTAACATTATTTATTATATTTCTATTTTTTGGCAAGAGACACTACTCTGGTATAGAATAGAATGTTGTCATTGATGGCAATAAGGCAAAGATCTTTCATCACAATGGCAAGGACATGTTACTCTGGAAGACAATCCTAATCTAGCAATAAGACACAAGCATTTTGGTCTGGAATTCCTAAAGTGGCTAAGTATTGAAAGTGCTTAGGTATGATGGTCACAGTTATCTATTGATGTTATATTCCAATAATCAAGTCATGACTTCCTCCGGAAGCCATCTGATGAAAAGACTAAGTTTGGGTCATCAGAAGTTAGATAGAGACAGTGAACAATGCTGAGCAAATTGGTCTGCATTCCTCTGCATTAGCATATTTTGTTCTACAATTTTGAAGTAAGATAGAGATAAGTCATGACTATCAGAATCCAAGTTTGTAGTTTCAAAAGTGTAGCAGATCTTGTTCTATAGGCTCTCCAGTATTGGCATCCATTATAGCAGTGTTACAAGGTGACAGGGCAATAGTTCCAAGGTTTGCATTTTTGCACATAGATTAATCTTGTTTTGTGAGGCTGAAGACATGCTAAGAGATCATTAATAATTGTTAAATATGAATCATGAAGGTGCATTTAATTTGTAGCAAAAGTTATGATGTGACAGAGGAACCTATCATATATGTTATTAAGGAACAAACCGACATGCTGGCTAAAGCCTTATGCGAAAAAGAAATATGAGTTGGATAATAAAGGTAAGTGGTTGTATGAATAGAGAGGACACATATGAAGACATGTACAGGATGGTTTGGATCGGCATTGAAGATTTAACACAAGAACAAGCCGATAGGGTATAACACTTGGTATACACACTTCATAGTTTATTTGCCGACTTGGTCATGAGAAAGATTTAGTTGCAGATATAAATAGAGGATGAATTTCAGTAGTTTGATTGAGAAGTGATATATGTGGATGCAAAAAATGCAAAGATAGAGTGGCCATAACAAATAAAGGGAGATCTTGAGTATATGTAAGTGTTAGGGTTATTCGGCAGAAGATATCAAATAAATGCAAATAAAGATTAAACAGAGGAATGAAAATACATAGAAATAATAACAGCGAGAGACAAGTTTTAACGTGGTTCACCCAAACTCGGGCTATATCCACCAAACAAAGAGTCCAATATTATTATCCAGTAAATCAAACCAATTACAACAGCAATCCCTGCAATTCAATACCATTGCAAATGCTACAATACAATATCACCGAAACCTTAACCCTTAGCCACTTTTTATCAAGCCTTTTTGTCAGTTACAAAAATAGGGTTTTCTTATGTCGGTCACAAAAATAGGATTTTTATGTTGGTTCTAAAAAAAATTCAGGGGCTGCGCCCCCGAACCCTAGCGAGGATACATGGCTAGTGTACAGTACTTTCCTAATTAGTCGCCACCTACCAATAATCTCCCACTTGGAGACTGATCTTGGACGACACCACTATGCGGGCAGCTCCCACTGGAAAAATAAGCACCATGGACTATGTTGTTCTATTTTTGTTATGTTCAGTCTAGAAGACCAACCAAAGCTGAAGAGGAACTCAGCTTCTCCCTTGTCACTACCTTTGTAAACATATCCGCTGGATTTTCATCTATATGTATCTTTTCCAGCCATAACTGTCTATTATCCAACACCGACCGAATAAAGTGATACCTCAACTGTATGTGTTTGGTCTTTGAATGCAAGGTAGAATTCTTTGCAAGATGTATGGCACTCTGACTATCTGTATACAAAGAACTATTAGCCTATTCTTTGCCCAATTCTTCCATGAAAGATTGCAGCCATATCATCTCCTTGCTTGCCTCTGTTGCAGCTACATATTTTGCCTCTGTGGTGGATAAAGCAACCACCTTTTGCAACCTAGAAATCCAACTCACCACTGTCCCACCTACAGTAAAGACATAACCTGTAGTACTTCACCTGGTATCAATATCCCCTGCCAAATCTGAGTCTACATAACCTGCTAAATTAGTATTAGAGCCCTAAGTGTTTATTAGATGTACCTCTCAAATATCTGAGAATCCATTTTACCGCATTCCAATGCTCCAATTTGGGATGACTCATATACCTACTTACGACTCCTACAACATGTGCAATATCTGGTCTCCTGCATACCATGGCATACATTAAACTGCCTACAGCTAAAGCATATGGTACCTTGGACATTTTGTCTTCCTCCTCTTATGTCTTAGGACACATCTCCTTAGTCAATTTCAAATGACTAGGCAAAGGTGTGCTGACAACTTTTGCATTCTCCATATGGAATCTCTGCAACACCTTTTCAACACAAGTAGCCTAAGATAGATTCAATTTTTTGTTCTTCCTACCTCTGCAAATTTTCATACCAAGGATTTGTTTTGCTGCCCCCAAATCCTTCATATCAAATGACTGTGCTAACTGATGTTTTAACTCTCTGATGTGATCCATGTTAGACCTAGCTACAAGCATGTCATCAACATATAAACATAAAATAATGTAGTTGTCATTATCCAACCTCTTAAAATAAACACAATGGTCAGAATTACATCAGCTGTAGCCTTGCTCAGCCATAAAACTATCAAATTTCAAATACCATTGCCGAGGTGCTTGTTTCAGGCCATACAAACTCTTCTTCAATCTACACAATAGTTTCTCCTTACCTCTAACCTCAAATCCTTGGGGTTGTTCCATGTATATCTCCTCCTCCAAATCACCATGGAGAAAGGTAGTTTTCACATCTAGTTGTTCCAAATGCAAATCTTCAGTAGCCACAATACTTAAAACAGTACGAATAGAAGTCATCTTGACAACTGGAGAAAATATCTCATCAAAATCAATGCCCTTTTTCTGTGCAAATCCTTTTACTACTAACCTGGCATTAAATCTTTTCTTACCTCCATCTTCCTCTTTCAGCTGATAAACCCATTTGTTTGGTAAAGCCTTTTTACCTGCAGGCAACTTACATAATTCTAAAGTCTGATTTTTTAGCAAGGAGTCCATTTCTTCTTTCACTGCAAGCTCCCACTAAACCTATGTATCCACCTGCATAACTTCATCATACCTTCTGGTTCACCAACATCTGTTAACAAAATAGAATACAAAGAGGGAGAAAACCTTTTAGGAGGTCTACTTATCCTTGTTGATTGTCTAACATTCACTGAAGTTTGTGGTATTTCTGGTTACTATTGCGGAGCATGAGGAACCACTGGAACATCACTATTTGGAGTATCATCCAGCACCACATAATCTTTTTCTTTCTTCTCATGCTGCTACAAATGATCTTTGTACAATACCTTCTCATTGAATATAACATCCCTACTTCTCACAATTTTCTGATTGTCAAAATCCCAAAACCTATAACCAAATTCATCAATGCCATATCAAACGAAGATACACTTTTTTGATTTTGCATCCAGCTTGGTTCTATTTTCAGAATCTACATGTACAAATGTTTCACATCTGAAGGTTTTGAGAAAAGAATAACTCACCTTCTTACCTGTCCATGTTTCCTCTGGAATACCACAGCCCAAAGGAACTGAAGGACCTCTATTAATTAAATATACCGCAGTGTTGACAGCCTCTGCCCACATATTTAAAGGCAGCCTAGCATGCAATCTCATGGTCCTTGCACGCTCCATTATTGTCCTATTCATGCATTCAACCACTCCATTTTCCTGTGGCATCCCTGGAACCATTTTTTGCCTACGAATTCTATTAAAGGAACAATAATCTTCAAATTCTTTTCTACAATACTCACCGCCATTATCAGATCTGAGACATTTTAATCTTTTACTTGTCTCATTCTCAACCAAGCTTCTCCATTTCTTAAATGTTTCAAATACATTAGGTTTCTGCCTAAGGAAATAAATCCATACCTTCCTAGTTGCATCATCTATGAATGTAACATAATACCGAGAGCCACTAAGAGAAGATACTTGAGCTGGTCCCCATACATTTGTATGCACAAGCTCCAATTTTTTATTTTTCTTTTGCTTCCCATCCTTGAGAAAACTGACTCTCTTTTGTTTGCCATACACACAACTTTCATAGAAATCCATATTAATACATTGCAGACCTGGTAAAAATTTCTTAGAAGGAAGTACCTTCATACTTTTTTCACTCATATGCCTAAGTCTGTTATACCATAGTGTTGTCTCAGAACCTGCAACAACTTTTCCAGTCTCTTCCTGCAAACCTGCAGCAACTATTCCTGAACCTGTTTATTTTTTCTCTGTAACAGGTAAAGTAGAAGGAACAGTATGACCTGTACAAAGATATAAGGTGCCTACTTTCACACCTTTTGCTACTATTAAGGCACCTGTTGAAACCTTCCAATTTTTATCAGTAAATGTAACAATGCAACCTTGTTCAGTTAGCTGCCCTGCTGAAATTAAATTCCTACTGAGCCTTGGAACATGCCTTACCTCTTGTAGTAGCCAATGATTCCCATTCTGCAACTTAATCTTGATTCTTCCCTTTCCAACAATTTGATAGGGTTCGTTATCTCCCAAATAAACCAGCCCAAAATCCCCTTGGACATAATCAAGAAAATAACTTCTATGGGGCGTAGCATGAAATGAGGCCCCTGAATCTAAAACCCATGAATCATCAGCATTATCTAGGGAAAGAGTCAAAGCATGATCTTCAGATTTATTACTTAGCCATTTGCCTCCTTATTGCCTTCTTGTTTGTCTCCTTCTTTATTTTTCTGAGACCAACAATCTTTCTTCAGATGACCCAGTTTCCCACAGTACCAGCAATCCTTCTGTCCTTTGGATTGGGATCTCTTGTCCTTTGATTTTCCTCATGACTTCCCATGACCTCCAGAACCTTTTCCTCTCTCCTTTGATCTGTCCCTGCTTTCTGCATTCAAAACACTGCCTGATGTGGATCCACCTGAGTTTTTCCTATGAATTTCCTCACTCAGAATAACACCAACAACATCATCAAATTTCAGGGTATTTGAACCAGAAACAGAGTTACTAACCGCCATTACCAAACTATCCCAGCTTTCAGGCAATGAACATAATATCAAGAGAGATCTAACTTCTTCATCAAAATTTACATTTACAGAAGTCAATTGGCTGACAATTGTATTAAATTCATTTAAATGACTTGTCACATATCCACCTTCAACCATTTTCAAATTAAACAAACGCTTCATGAGAAATACCTTATTTGAGGCTGAGGATTTTTCATATAATTTAGCCAAAGCTTTCATCAGACCATCTGTTGTCTTCACTTCCATTATATTAAATGCCACCGATGGTGCCAGGCACAACCGAATGGTTTCCAGTGCCTTTCTATCAAGAAGATTCCAATCCTCATTAGACATTGTTGCCACTTTCTTGGCTACTCCTTCCAATGGCATCCATAAATCCTTTTGATAGAGGTAATCCTCCATCTGCGTCTTCCATAACTGATAGTTCTACCCATTGAATTTATCGACCTTCAATTTACCCTCGTCCGCCATTGCTCCCACTCAACCGTGAGACTTTCCTGTAGACGATAATCAAACACAACCCACTCTGATACCACTTGTTAGGGTTAGTCGGTAGAAGATATCAATTAAATGCAAATAAAGATTAAACAAAGGAATGAAAATACATAGAAATAATAATAGCGAGAGACAAGTTTTAATGTGGTTCACCCAAACTCGGGCTACATCCACCAAACAGAAAGTCCAATATTATTATCCAGTAAATCAAATCGATTACAATAGCAATCCCTGCAACTCAATACTGTAGCAAATGCTACAATACAATATCACTGAAACCCTAACCCTTAGCCAGTTTTTATCAAGCCTTTTTGTCAATTACAAAAATAGGGTTTTCTTATGTCAGTCACAAAAATAGGGTTTTCTTATGTTGGTCACAAAAATAGGATATTTATGTCGGTTCTTAAAAAAAAATTTTGGGAGCTGCGCCCCCGAACCCCAGCAAGGATACATGGCTAGTGTACAGTACTTTCCTGATCAGTTGCCACCTACCAATAGTAAGAGCGGAGCAGAGAAACAAGGACAAACTAAAATAAAGAGTTTTGAATCAGTCTTTATGAGCTTAAGTGGAATTGTTTCCATGCATATGTAGATGCAATCACAGTAGTTCATCCTTGGTAGTGAGCCACCCTTATTCTACTTTCTTCTAATTGGTAGTGAGCCTTTTTCTTGAGTAGTGAGCTCTGGGCAGTGAGTCCTAATGTAGCAAGCCTCTTGTAATTAGGTATTGTGCTATAATAATATTTTGAGAGCTAACACTCTCCATGCTTTTTCCCTATTTTGGTTTTCCACGTAAAAATCCTGATGTTCATGTGTTATGTCTTTATGGTTGTTGTTGGTTAGTTTAATTTGCTTTCACATAATTAAAATTGGTAAATGGATAAAAGAACAAGTTTATGAAAGGTTTTGTATAACATTGATTCACCTCCCCTTCTCAGTGTTCATTATATTCAACAATTGGTATCAGAGCAAGGTTCCTTGGAAGAAGCCTAACAACTTGAGGAAGATCTGGGAAGGTCCACCTATGGTAGCACAAACGTATCTCACATATCATGAAGCAAATCCCTCTAGCAACATTATAATTAGTAATAAAGTATATGTCAACAATGAACAATTTGAAGCACCTCTAGAAGAGCTTGACAACTCCAAGGTTGATATCAAGGGTTTAGAGGAGAGTATGAAAGAAGATGATGATTGCATTCTAAAACTAAAAGAGTAGATCAGTAAATCTCAAGAAAGAAGGAAAGAATTATGTGAGTAGCTAAGAAAAGCAAATGAATCTACAAAGAGTCTCCTTAGAGTAATTGAATAAAAGACCAAGAATGAGGAATATCTGAATCAAGTTGTGAAGGACAAGTCAGAGGAATGTGAAAAACTAGGGAAAGAAGTTCTGCTCTTAAAGTTTGACTTAGAAGAAGCAAACGACTACAGAGAAAAAATCAAAATAAGCTCTGCAAAACTTGATGATTTGTTGGCCAGTCAAAAGTATCCAGATGATAAACAAGGTTTGGGATTTGAAAAGGGAGAAAGTTCAAACTTAGGACAAGATAGATCTAAAGAAGGAAGAGGGAGAAACTATTCAGTGAGAAATCAACAAAAAGACCTAAAAGATATCTGGTCAGACAACAAAATGCTCAAAGGTATCCATCTTTCAATGGTTATTGTTTCTAATGCAATAAGTATGGTCATAGGGCTATTCAACGTAGAAGTAGAAATAAAAATGTTCCATCTTTTTTTGGTCAATGTTTCAATTGCAAGAAGATTGATCATAAAGCAAATGAGTGTAAAAGTGTGTTAAGAAATGTGCCAAACTATTCAAAGAATAGTCAATTCTTCAATGGCAAGTGTTTTGCATGCATAGATTGGGCATATGGCTAATCGGTGCAGATCAAGACCAATTCCCAAATACAAAAGATACCAAAGTCATAGAAATGGTGTTTGTTTCAATTACAACAAATCCATACATTTCGTAAAGTTCTACAGAAGCAGAAATACAACAAGAGACCATCCTATACAAAAATGGAAAACAGAGTAGAGAGGAGACAAAGGTAAAAAGAAGATTGATCTAATAGAAACCAAGAAAGAGATGAGTTAGATTTGGACCAAAAAGGATGTTACTAAGGTCAAGGATGGATCTGCACTAATCTTCGATGTAGATACTTCTTCCAGGAAGTAAATTGAAAGCTCTAGTTCAAGGGGACCAGCGTCAAAATCTAAATCCCCCAACCAAAACATTGGTGCTGGAATCTAGGATAGAAATATGTGATAGAATCCAAAATGATGGATCCCTTGAAAGAAATTCTGGAAGAAAAAGATCTAATACAAAATATTGTAGAGCAATCCTAATCAACTGTATTCTACAGTGAAGAGTTTAACAACTTTTTGTAACACGCATTAATGACAATTAGGTAAAGTTGTGCAAAGGATAAAAGAGAACTAGTTTAATTTCAAAATCACTTTGCATCTAAAGATATCAAGTGTTTAGAGAGATTAAAGTAGATTTTGAGCAGTGACAATGAAGATTTGAAGCATTTGAAGAAATTTGAAGAAAGGAAACCCTAACACAGCGAAACAAGGTATTTTCATTAAAACCTCATTTGTGAATCTGTTGAATTTTTGCAATGGCAACTCCGCAAGTCCTAGACATCTCTAATTGACCTCGACCTAAGTTTAAGAAACATCCCTACAAGGAAACTGAAGTGGATCCAATGGGTGCATTCTCAAAAATACCCTACAGAGTTCTGTATGTGGAATACATTAGGGCATACATCCATGTGGCCCTAGATGAGCTCGACAGTGACAAATTCTCAGATTTATTCCTGAAACACTTAACTAATGATCAATTTGACTTAAAGGAAGAATACAAAGCTTTGAAGGAGAAGAAATTCATCCAGTATGTAGAGTTTCCCAAATTTGTAGAGGATCAATGGGTCTGGTATATCCTTAGTCAAATCCATGACAAATTCATGTGGTTAGGGAAAGGGCAACCCTTTAACATAACAAAAGAGGCAATTCAGGCAGTCACTAGACTAAAGTCCACCAGAGGTGTGCTATTATTGAAGGCGGTCAAGAATCAAAGAGTTACAGATGCTACCAGAGCCCAATTTGACAAAAGGGCATTGACAATAAATGATATCACTGATCCTATAGTAAAGTTTGCCTCAATGGTCATAGGTTACAAAGTTTACTTGTCAAATCAAGAGAACTTTGTTTCTGAAACTGCAATATACACTGCCCATCAAATGGTAAAAGAGAATGCAGATTATGATTTGTACAAACTACTGCAAACCCAACTACTGGAGAATCTAAAGAAGATGGTGGAAAGCAAGAACTATCTATTCAAGTATGGTAAGCTAATTATCTATTTATTCTTCTATTTCTTGAATGAATTCCTAAATCATAAGGGATTGATTTGGTTAAATAAAAAACCAATAGCTGTGTAAATTAGAAATTGTCTTAACAACTTGGGAATTTATAATGAGTAAAAAGTAGCCCTATGGGGATTTTTTAAGAATTTTCAAAGTATGATGCACTCAAGTGAAATAATTCCTGAGAAAATTGTTGATAAGTACAAGGACACAATTTGTTTCATGGTCACTAAGGATCAATGTTTAATGGAGGTTGTGGAACCTAGAACTGTATGGGTAATGCCCATGGGATATGAGGTAGATGAACAAATTTTGGAAAACTATGCCCAACACCTACTCAACAAACCTAAGGATGCCAAGGAAGAAAGGTTTGGAACATATGAGGAGTTATCTGTGAAACTTCATGTTGAACTTAGACAAACTGAATCCACCAGACAAGTGAGAAAAGAGGTGGAAGAAATTGCCGCAAGGTATGGCATCACCAAAGAGCAACTCAAGGAATCAAGAGAAAATACAAAGAAAGCAAAGAAGGAAAAATAAGAAAGTGAATAGGCTAAGGTTCTAGAAGAGCCTATAAAGAAGCAAAGAGAGCCCGAAACAACACAAAGGACTACCAGAGGCTCTGTTACTTCGTCCGGTACCACATCATCAAAGAAAACCTTTGTCAAAGATACAAAGAGGAAGAAGATGAAGGGAAAAAGACTGTATGTCAGTGTGGGAGAAAAGGATGAAGAAGAAACAAAATCAGATGAGGAAATAAAGAAAATGAAATTTGAGGCTACTAAAGCCTCCAGAAGTAGCAAGGAGAAGTCCTCCAAAAGGAAGATACCCAGCAAAAGATAGAAGGTAGATGAGTCTCAAGCTACATTAAATCTTGAATATGTATTAAAATATGTCATTGTTGATGGAAATTTGAAACCTGATGATGACATTGATGCTAATCCGTAAAGTACTTGAACATATACAATATAGCTCTCATTGAGATCATTGGTGATCTACCAGATACCTTGGGAAGTATTTGCTAGAAAAGAAACTATTATGGCCAAAGATATTGAGCTCAGACAACATGTACTAACAAGGTTAAGTCCAGAGATCACTCCTAAAGAAGAAACCAAAATTTCTAAGGAACTCAAGGATGCCTTCAGGACCAAGAAAAGGATGAATTTATTAATGATAGGTGAAATCAACAATGTGGTCAAGGAAACAGAGGAAACCATTTTGGAAATATTAAAGAAATATAATATTCCCACCATCTATGACGATAAGGAAGCTAATG
The DNA here is from genome assembly GCA_027924645.1 of Cunninghamia lanceolata. Lineage (NCBI taxonomy): Eukaryota > Viridiplantae > Streptophyta > Pinopsida > Cupressales > Cupressaceae > Cunninghamia > Cunninghamia lanceolata. The sequence goes on from BSBN01000534.1 coordinate 27,868,706, forward strand.
ATGAAGACTCATCCCCACCAGAGATCAGTTAAGATCAAGGACTAGAACAAAATGATCAAGTTCCTAACACTGATATAATGGATATGTCAGAACAAGGGAAAATTGAGACTGATTTGCCCCCTGAGCAATAGGTTGAGGATGAAGAAAATAGGGAACATATAAGGAGCCCTACACTAGAACAAAATATAGATCAATAGGAAAATATGGACATGAATCCTTTGGAATGAAGTCAAGAAGAAGTATCTAAGAGAGCAATAGACACTGCAAATGTCTTAGTTGGTTCCGAAAGGGAACAAACTGTAGATGAGTTTGAACTTCTTCAAGGACTAATCAACTTGGCCTCATTGTCACCTGCACAAAAGTTCAAATTAGTATCCATTGTTTAGGCCAAGGCATAGGAAGAAATGCTGAAATCTCATGACCAAGATAGTAAACTGATCAATGATGCAACAATTGTACTGGAAAAATTGATGCCAACATTTCAAAAGGATATCTTGTTATCTCCTGCTAATCACCTCAAGGAGCTATTAAACTCTGTAAGTACACATTTTGAGTCTTTTGAAAAATATGTAGAAGCAAAGGTTAGAAAAGAGTTTAATAAAAATAGATTGGCTGAGTTGAAGACTGTGATTGCCAAAGACAAAACTCTGTTAGATAATGGAATTAAGAACATACAAAGTGCCATTGAAGAAGCTGGAAAAATATACAAATTTTGTTTATCTTGGCCAAAGATCACAAAGGAACTAGAAGATAAAATCAAAGACTTGGAACTCAAACTACTTAATATCTCTGAAACATATAATCCAATAGTGGAGGCAATAAATGCCAAAGAAACACAAGTTGCAAAACTTCATAATGATTTGAATACTCTGATGAAGGAAAGGGGAGAAATCAAAGATAGGTTGTGCCAACTGAAGGGATTGATAAGTCCAAAAATAGATTCTATGATCCATCTAGTAGATGAAGCTCTAAAATATCTAGCCATAATTGATACAACATCAGATGTGCAGAAGGCATAAAAGATAGTATTTTTGATGAATGGTGACACTCATATTCTAGAAAGTGCAAGGAATAGATGGAACAGAGAGATAGCCCTAATAAAGACTATCTATAGTGACATTTTCCCTTCAGTCATAAATTGAGATGAAGATATGTATTTGTAAATATGTGGCAGAGTACACAAGTTTTTGGAGCTTTTCAAATTTTTGGGTTTCAGATCACACCCTTTGCCATTGATGTCAAAGGTTGAGAATAAGATTAGTGAAAAATGGATAAATATCTCAGGGGGATTAGGAAAATAGAGCGTATATAGTAAGGGGGAGCAGTCAAACATTTTTCACTAAGTGTTTCCATCAATGCCAAAGGGGGATATTGTTGGAAAGAGACACTACTCTGGTATAGAATATAATATTGTCATTGATGGCAACAAGGAAAAGATCTTTCATCACAATGGCAAGGACACAATACTCCAGAAGACAATCCTAATCTGGCAATAAGACACAAGCATTTTGGTCCGGAAGTCCTAAAGTGGCTAAGTATTGAAAGTGCTTAGGTATGATGCTCATAGTTATGTATTGAGGTTATATTCCAAAAATCAAGTCATGAATTCCTCCAGAAGCCATCTAATGAAAAGACTAAGTTTGGGTCAGCAGAACTTAGACAGAGACAGTGAACAGTGTTGAGTAAGTTGGTCTGCATTCCTCTGCATTAGCATATTTTGTTCTACAGTTTTGGAATAAGATAGAGATAAGTCATGACTATCAGAATCCAAGTTTGTAGCTCTGAAGGTGCAATAGATCTTGTTCTATAGGCTCTCTAGTATTAGCATCTAGTATAGCAGTGTTATAGGGTGACAGGGCAACAGTTCCAAGGTCCGCATTTTGGCTAATAGATTTATCTTGTCTTGTGAAGTTGAAAACATGTTAAGACATCATTAATAATTGGTAAATATGAATCATGAAGGCACGTTTGATCCGCAGCAAAATTTATGATGTGACAGAGGAACCTATCATATATGTTATTAAGGAACAAGCTGACAGGATGGCTAAATCCTTGTGGAAAAGAAATATGAGTTGGATGATAAAGGTAAGTTGTTGTATGAATAGAGCCGACACATATGAAGACATGTACACACTGGTTTGGATCCGCATTGAAGATTTAACACAAGAACAAGCTGACAAGGTATAACACTTGGTATACACACTTCACAATTTATTTGCCGCCCTAATCATGAAAAAGATTTAGTTGCAGATATAAATAGAGGATGAATTTTGGTAGTGTGATTGAGAGGTGATATATGTGGATGCAAAAAATGCGAAGATAGAGTGGCTGCAGAAAATAAAGGGAGATCTTGAGCATATGTAAGAGCAAAGCAGAGAAACAAGGACAGACTGAAATGAAGAGTTCTGAATCAATATTTATGAGCTTAAGTGGAACTCTTTCCATGCATATGTAGATGCAATCACAATAGTTCATCCTTGGCATTGAACCACCCTTATTCTACTTTCTTCTAATTGGCAGTGAGCCTTTTTCTTAAGTAGTGAGCTCCGGGAAGTGAGTCCTAAGGTAGTGAGCCTCTTATAATTCGGTATTGTGCTATAATAATATTTTGAGAGCTAACACTCTCCATGGTTTTTCCCTCTTTGGGTTTTCCATGTAAAAATCTTGGTGTTCATGTGTTATGTCTTTAAGGTTGTTGTTCATTAGTTTAATTTGCTTTCAGATAATTAAAAATGGTAAATGGATAAAAGAACAAGTTTATGAAAGGTTTTGTAGAACACTGATTCACCCCCCGTCTCAGTGTTCATTATATTCAACACTATTCACATTGCTTATTTACTTACCTTTATTTAATTAATATATGCACAAGGTTGATAATGTAATTTATTTAAATTGGTTCAAAGATATATAATCAATATCTCTTTTAATTAAACTCACACACACAGATATATATATTTGTGTGTGTATTCAATTGTGCTAAATGTGTGTATATATACATATATTATATATACACACCCATATATCCACATTCATAGTATCTACACACATATATGTATATATATGTTATGTCGTAAAATGTCCCCCTAGGACTTTTACCTCCTAAGTTTAGCTCACAGGTCCCTTGTTTTTCATCATGCATGTTAGAATTAACTCTCGAGACAAAATGGCCTGAAACCCATGTCAAGTGGGGCTTGAGGGACAATGTTGAGCCTTAACCTTGACCCAAAAATAGGTCCTGGGGCAAGGGCGCTCATGGCCTTGTGCTACCCTATTTTGGCGAGGTCCCAAATTTGAATGTTGGTTTTGTGACCATTAAAACGGTCCCTTGCCGATATCTTAAGTTTGAATTATGAAATTTGTAGCGGGAATGCATATATAATCATGTTTAGGACTTCATTTGTAAACTAAATGGATAATGCAAAGTTTTGATCTTATGCTAAGGATATTCAAGGCTTTCATTGTGCTACATAGTAGACTTGTGTTGTTATTGTGTTTGTTTGTTGTAGATTTGGCTTCATCAATCCATCTCCTCATGGCATGAAGGAATTTCATCTCTGTGAGAACTACACCTACGAGGTGCTATCTATTTGTGTTTGAATCAATCATTTATCAATTTCTTTTTGCCTCTGTCATGCAAGGATATGCACTCTTTATCAAGAAACGATGTTAGAAGGTTTGAATGCCATTTAGGGGCTTGGTCGAGGCAAGCTCCTAAACACCACAACCCCCAACCCCTCTTCTTGTGATTGTAGGTGATAGGTATTGGATCACGAAAAGTGGAATTGCAGAGGAGTGTTGTAGAGGATAAGGATTTTGGATCTGACAGAAAGAAGAGGAAAAGAGCATAGTCGGGGCTTGGGCACTAGTCCCTTTGCCCTTTGGTTTTACAAACTTGAAAACCTCTAGAAAAAGGATCATCAATGGTAGGAGTCTAGAAACCCCTAAGGAAAATCCTACCTTGGGCTTGGGTGCAAGTTCCTTTGCCCCTAACATTTTAGGATTCCAAACTTTGAAATTTGTTGTGTATCTGACCTTCATTTACCATCTCTGTGTGCGAGCATTTGTCGAAATTCATCCGTTTGTTTATGATTTTGTATAATTAGGGTTTTAAGTATAATTAGGCTTAAATTGACACAATAATCATCAATTTCCAAGTTTCCCTATCATTACAAGTGATAACCAACCTGTAGGTGAATCATCTTGCAGAAGTTGTGATTCAACTCGGTTAACTGTCCTTGAATGTGTGTAGTGAAAGGAGGATCTAGGAATATCATTCATCAAACCCTTTTCCCCCTTTTTCATACATAACAATATATATTAGAAAGGAGTTATTTCTTTCCAAAATTAATTATTTAAAATTGTTTACTATGATGAAACCAAAACTAGTAGGGATCAAATCCAGAACTCACAAGACTAACCAGAGAACCCCATTCTATTTGCAACTATACAAATGATGATTTAGTGCATGTGTGCGAATCATGCAAGACAATCTTAGAAGTACTAGGGTCCTCTCCCCTATGATACTCTCCTATCAGGAAGAGGTTGTGGTGAATCTTGTCACACTTAGACATCAAATTGTAGTTAGTCCACAACATTGATAACATATATAATCATGCAATATACAAAATAGATTATGCTACTCTAACATAGATAATATATATATCAACACATTTTAATAATGCATATAAAACAATCATCTAGATGGTTTAGAAAGTATCATATATCACCAATGTAACATCATATATGTCTACAAATTCTATAGTAAGTAGCACTGTGTCATGTAACAAAATGGGCTATGACAATCTACAAAAAATAATGTTGTAAATTGTATCTATCAACTTAGGTCTTCCTTACTGCTCCCATAGCTTCTTTGTGATCATGTTGACATATGCTCTAAGATCTATCATGACATTCTGGACCTTTCTATGATTGATGTGAACATCCACCATGAGTGGTTTTGTCTTCCATTTTCTATCTATTCTTCCCATCCTCCAAAGTTGATTCTTCTGACCTTGCTCCTTATTCCAGTATTTAGAAAATTTCTTTACTTTCTCAATAAGTCTATGGTGTTGTGTCAATTGGGCTAATTTCTTGAGACCTTCTACTTCTCCTATGGTGAAAAATTTCTTGTGTTTCTTCTCCTTCTCTTATTCCTTCCTTATTGTTTGTTTAGCTTCCTTCACAACTTCCTCATGTTGTTTCCTAGAGGGAACAAATTCTTCTTCCTCCCCATTGTTTTCCTCATTTGTCTCAATGACAGAGTGCCTTCCAATATCTATTCCTTGTCTTCTCAGTACCACAACTTTCTCCTTCCTTATTCTTCTATCTTTTTTGATATGTTTTGGCTTGCTTCTCTAGTAATACTCTTCTTCTTTTGTAGATTCAGTTGAAGATATGTTCATCTCCTCCTTGTTATTCTTCTAGAAAGTTCTTTCTTCTTGGCCCTTTGGCTCCCTTCTTGTGATCCTAGCTCCTTTTTTATTATTCAGGTTTTGTAGCTCATCACTCTTAGATTGTGGTTTTGCATTCCAGAAATACTATTGTGATCTCTCACAAGAAAATAGATCATGCTCTGTACTACTACAAAATGAACACTGTGTTTTCTTTTTAGCCCAAAATTCATTAGAAAAATGACCTAGGTTACTGCAATTGAAATAAGTGGCATCCTCCCTCATTCTTTGACTTCTTCCACAACCTCTACCTTCTCTGTAAGCTTCAAATTTCTCTCTATCATCATTATTGTAGCTATTTCCATAGGATGGACTACCAGAGTTGGAATTTGTATTGTATTGACATTCCTCTAATTTCTCCTATTTGGTTGTTTGTAGCCTTGATCATGTGAGTTTCTTTCTACATATGACATGTTGTTTCTCTCTGCCGAGTTAGTGTGCCAGGATTTCTCTTCTTCATCAACAAATTCACTTTTACTCTAGAAGTTCTGTGAAGGACAGTCTGGTATTTCATGGTCATCCTATTGTCCACATAATCCACAATATAATGAATTGATTCTTTTTGTTGTTGCTTTGATGTCTTCTTTTATTGTGGTATCTTGTATTTCACCTTTCATCCTAGGGCATTCATTTATCAAATGACCTTCTTGTTGATAGTAAGGAATACTGAGAGGGGAGGGTGAATCAGTATTCTACAAAACTACTTCTTAACATGTTTATTAATCCAATTTCCAAAACTAATAATATGAAAGTAGAATAAGAATAGGAACAACAACCACAAATACATAACACATGAACACTGGGATTTTTACTTGGAAAACCCAAAAGGGAAAAACCACAATGAGTGTTAGCTCACAACATATTAATATAGTACAATACCGGATTACAAGAAGGCTCACTGCCTAGAGAAGGAAAGAAGAAGGAATAATGGCTCACTGCCAAGTTGAACTACTCAGATTGCATCTACACATGCATGGTTGCAGTTCCAATGAAGCATAGAAATACTATCTCAAAACTCTTCATCTTTGACTGCTCTGTTTCACTGCTCTATTTTTACATGGGAATAAGATCTCTCTTCTTCTGCTCTTTATTGCTTCCACAAAATCACCTTCCTCTACATGTCACACATATATATGTATCACATTCGTATGACATCTCCCAAACACTGAATTTGATCCCTTATATATATATCCATAACACTTAAAATCTTCATATTAGGTCAGCCTGATAAAGTGTAGCATGCAGTCATACCTTAAGTAGCTTGTTGCCAAATTTATTCACAAAAAACTCCCAACCAACCCAAAAAACACTTGAATTACATTCACATATGTTAGCCTCAACTAATCAACCTCTTAAGATTAAGTTCTAAACAATAGAAACTACTGCATACAATTCAAACTTATCATGTCAGCCTCTAACCCACACTACCACTAATTCAGTTCATCTATCAGACTACATCTTTTACTGCAGACTACAAAACTTGCTCAAAATCATGTCAAAGACTTCTCAGACATCACAAATCATACCTTCAGAACCAAAAATCAAAATATCCTTTAGCGGAAAAATGCAAACCATCAAAACTCAAACTCTGTCACAGTCAAACTCTGTCAAACAATGTAGCAATACTCAACAGCTTGTAACTATCTTTTCAATGGACCTTAGACTCTGCAACTTTGGATTTAGACACTTCATACAAGTTTTTACAACACTTAAAAACCACATATCAAGATATGTAACATGGGAGGAATGTGGACCAAATCAGCTGAGTGTTCTGCTCTGAATAGGACTGTATTTTACTCTGCCAGACTTAGAGTATTTGAAGATATACTTCTGGAATTGATCAAAAGATAAAACATTGGATATAATATTATCTAAGAGTTAGGAACATCATACCAAAACCACAAAACTTGGTCTTCAACTACAGACCAATGCTAATCCAAACACTATTTTTTTTGTCACTGCCTCTGTATACTACCAACACTTAGTTGAAATGACCAAGTCTTCTTTACTAGACCACAATATTTGTTCCAACCTTATTCCTTTTCTTGTTACCATCAATGACAACACTCAATTATTCAGCATAGTAGTGTCTCTTGCCAACAATCTCCCCCTTTGGTATTGATGGCAATACTTAGTGAAAAATACTTGTGTTGCTCCCCCTTACTCTGTACACTCTATTTTTCTATTCTCCTTTAGATGTATGCTTATTTTTCACTAGTTTTCCTCTTCCCCTTTGACATCAGTGGCAAAGGTGTGTGAACAAGCAAAATTGTGTCAAAAATTCTTCAAAATTGTCATATTCTGCTGCATATGTATAGGTACACATTTCTACCTCAATTTATGGCTGAAGGTAGAGTATCTTTATAGATAGTTTGTATCAGAGCTATCTCTCCATTCCATATATTCCTTGCACTCTCCAAAATATTTATGTGTTCATTTATAAAAAAAACTAACTTTTCAGCCTTCTGCACATTTGAAGGTGTATCAATTAATGCATGTGATTCCAAGGCTTCTTCTGCTAGATTAGTCATGGAATCTACTTTTGGACTTATCAGCTCCCTTAGCTAGCACAACCTATCTCTGACTTCTTCCCTTTTCTTCATTTGAGTGCTCAAATCATTGCTCTTTTTTTACATGGGAATAAGATCTTTCTTCTTCCACTCTTTATTGCTTCCACAAAATCACCTTCCTCTGCATGTCACACACATATATGTATCACATTCACATGACATCTCCAAAACATTGAATTTGATCCCTTATATATATCCACAACACTTCAAATCCTAATATTAGGTCGGCCTAATAAAGTGTAGCATGCAGTCATACCTTAAGTAGCTTGTTGGCCAAATTTATTCACAAAAACTCCCAGTGGACTTAAACAACACTTGAATTACATTCACATATGTCAGACTCAACTATTCAACCACTTAAGATTAAGTTATAAGTAATAGAACTTACCGCATATAATTCAAACTTATCATGTCGGCCTCTAACCTAGACTGCCACTAATTCAGTTCATCTGTCGAACTACATCTTTTACTGTGGACCATAGAACTTGCTCAAAATCATGTCAAAGACTCCTCAGACATCACAAATCATACCTTCAAAACTACAAAGAAAAATATCCTTTGCAGTAAAAAACAAACCACCAGAACTCAAACTCTGTCACAGTCAAACTCTTTCAAATAGTGTAGTGATACTCAGCAGCTTTTAACTATCTTTTTGGTGGACCTTAGACTCTACAACTCTATCTTTAGACATTTCATACAAGTTTTTACAACACCTCAAAACTGTATATCAAGATATGCAACATTAGAGGAATGCAGACCAAATCAACTGAGTGTTCTACTCTAAATAAAACTGTATTTTGCTCTACCAGACTTAGAGCATTTGAAGATATACTTCCAAAATTGATCAAAAGATAAAACCTTGGATATAAGATCATCTAAGAGTTAGGAACATCATACCAAAACTGCAAAACTTGGTCTTCAACTATGGACCAATGCCAATCCAAACACTATTTTTCTGTCACTGCCTCTGTATACTACCAACACTTAGCTGAAATGACTAAGTCTTCTTTACTGGACCATAATCTCTATTCCAACCTTGTTCCTTTTCTTGTTTCCATCAATGACAACACTCAATTATTCAACATAGCAGTGTCTCTTGCCAACATTTCTCTTGTACAATATAAGCACCAAATATTAGGTCTTTTCTTATGTATATTCTCCTCCTACTTGGCCATGATCTCTTGCCTTAGCTTCAACTACTCCAATTCCAATTTCAACTTTTCAATTCTAGGTTTTCTTTCATTTTATCTCATTCATGCCAAGATTGGGACTCTATCTGACAGACTAATGTCAATGCTTCCGCATATGTTTCAAATATTTTTCCATCGAGAGATGACCTTATTTTAGGGCTTATTTTGGAAGTAAAGCATTCCATCTTTTATTTCTTTGTCAGTGGTTCCTCCAACTTCCTAGTTGTCTCCTTGAATCTTCTATCAAAATCCTTTATTGATTCTTTATCCATTTACATTAAATCTCTCATCTTACTTACCCCTTCTGTCAGAACATCTGAAACTCCAAAATTCTCCAAAAATAGCTTCTTGATATCATCCCATTCCTTGTCACTATTTGGACATGTCTTCCTATACCACTTCAATGCTTCATTCTATGAAGTCAAACAAATTAATTTTATCTCTTCTTACTCCCTTCAATTTCCAAATAGACTTCGAGAAAAAATGTGCTCCGCTACTTCAGTAGTATCCTTCTCAAAGATTGGTAACTTGATAGGAATATCCATGTTTGATCTTTCCAATGTCTCAGGTGCTTTGTAGTAGTTTTACTTTGGTCTGCTCCTTCGGTTAGGCTATCTTCTATAAACTTGATTTCCTTCTCCTCCCTTGTCTCTTTGTAGTTAGATATCAAATTACTCCTCTCCTAAAACCTCTACAAAATTACGCTGGATCTCCTCTTCTCTCTCTGCTTCCTTATTTGTTTGAATATCTTCCTTTTCAACTAAAATTCTTTTAACTTTATATGAGACTCAGGGTGACTCATGATCTAGGGGTTGTGTCTCTTCATAGTGTCTCTTCAAATTAGGGGATTCTCTTTTCTTTGTGAATGACCTCATGTCGACATCCATGATGATTGAAATAGCCTTCCAAAACCCTCAAAAATCCTCTCAATGTTTACCACATCTTCTCCTCCTCCTCTTATCTCCTTGCTTCTATAAATTAGCTCCTCTATATATTCCTCATCCATCTTCAAAATCTCTGGTGTTAATTCATGTTTTCTAGTAGTCTACAACATAAACCCTAATTCACCTCTTTCTTCCTTTTCCCTTCCGCATTCTTCACCTGTAGCACCCATAGCAGTGCGCTCTACAACATCTTCCATAATACACTCTATCTCTTCTCCTTTTGACCTCTTTTCTCTAGTAGCACCCACATTGGTGCACTCAACAACAACCTTCATGATACGCTTATCTTCTTCTTCCCTTCTAACAGCACCCTCCATGGCGCACTCCATGAATTATTCTTGCTTTTCTTTTGCAACTTCTGTTCTCCTTTCTTTTCCCATTTCTTGTGCCCTTTCCATCCTTCTACGGTAATGTTCTTTTCATTCTTGAGTCTGCTTCAATCTCTCTTCTCTTCTTATCTCTATTTTGGTTCTAACTTCTTCGTTGATCTCTCTTTTCCCCTTTCACCATGGGTTTTCTTGATTTGGTGTTCCATTAGTCCTCTTATATCCCATGGAATCCATCTTTGAGGAGTCACATCATTTAAAAGGTCCTTGTGGACCCTACCCCCTTTCCACTTATCATCCCCCTAAGTGCTTGCCTCCCTCTCATAGAGGTAGGAACTTAAGGTGATTTAGATTCCTTCACAAATTAAAAATTTTCTCTACCAACCTCACCTTCTCTTCTCTTTGGAACTTTGTGCTACTCCCTTGGGTGTTTTTCTCTTCCAATCTTTAACTACCTTCTTCCAGGGTCTCATCAATGGAACTGAATGTTAATAAGAAATGTAGAGGGCATACCAGTCTAGAGATCCGGTCCTTAGTTAGATCTTTGTAGTTAGTTTATACCTCGAGCAAGTAGCTAGAGATTGATAGCAAAACATAAAGAATAACAAAACAAAGCATCACATACACATCATAATAACAAGACAACACATAAATACCTGGCGCTGATAGATCTCAATATATATATATAATGTCATACATCCACTCTCTGACAAGTCTAAGTCTCTACCTCATCTATCTTCATACATGACTTCTATGTCATTCTTTACATCAAAATCCATCTTATCTCATACTCTTTTTCTCCTATATTATATCATCATATCCTTTATCTATATATACTATATCTATTACATATAAGGATGTGTTTCCTATTGACTCTGACCTCCACATAGTGTGTGCACTAGCTTTCGATTGGCTCTACATTACGTTCTGCACCTTGCTAACACACACCATTATGGGGGGAATTTGAGACATTGATGATAGGTGGAAGGGACAACCTGCATGGCATGAATCCATGGGTAGTAGAGGAGGATGTTACAAGGGAGGTGAAGATCAATAATGTGACACAACATCCATTGCAATATGGACCCTACTTGAATAAGAAGACATATAGTTCCTTTTGATTCCCTCTCTGCATTGTTATATGCTTCAAATGATGGTGATTTTGTGTGGTTCCAAATTATTTGCAAAGTATCCCAATTGTTTAACCAATCTTAAAGTGCACAAATTTAAGCTAGATCCATTATCCAAAAGGACTCTTTTGACCTTGTGTTTTGAGATGAAGACTTCAATATGGAGTGGTAAGTTAAGGGATGGGTCAAGAGATGACATATTATTTTGTCCAAATGTGAGTTGATATGAGGAGGATAGTTGGTTGATGAGGGATTCAAATTGATTGAGATCAATGTTGTTGGGAACTCTCAACTCCTATAATGCATGTTCAAATATATCTTGATGAACAATAGATGCTTTAAGAAGTTAAAGAGGGATATTTGCACAGGAATCTTCTCAAGGTGCTCAATGAGATTATATCAGGTGGCTAGAGTAAATGAAGAGGCCCCTTGAATAGTGACATAACCTTGCCTTGTGGTAATCACATAGCTAGACGATTTGATCTTAATGGTGGATTCTCACATGTGGGCTTGGTTAATATGATATGAGGAGGATAGTTGGTTGATGAGGGATTCAAATTGATTAAGATCAATGTTTTTGGGAACTCTCAACTCCTATAATACATGTTCAAATATATCTTGATGAACAATAGATGCTTTAAGAAGTTCTAAGAGGGATATTTACATAGGAATCTTCTCAAGGTGCTAAATGAGATTATGTCAGGTGGCTAGAGTAAATGAAGAGGCCCCTTGAATAGTGACATAACCTTGCCTTGTGGTAATGACATAGCCAGAGGATTAGATCTTAATGGTGGATTCTCACATGTGGGCTTGGTTAATATGAATCATGATAATGTCATATGAGGATGAAGCCTTTTAGAATGGATATTATGGGTGTGACCTTGTTTGGATGTGGAAGGTTGTGACTAGTTGTTCTTAGGGATAGGATTTTGAAAATTCCCATTTGATTATTTGACAATAATGATGTCTCTCTTATTTCAATTTCACCTCTATCAATGAGTTCTTGCATGTAGTTTTGAAGCTCCATGCAAATGTTTGTAGCATGGATTTTGATGCAATGGTAATCACAATATTTGTGATCTTGTAGGTGTTAGTTTTCTCCGAGTTTCAAAGAATTTGTAGGTGTCAACACTTTGAAAACTAGTGCATAGAGACAAGGATAACATAATGCAAAAATACTCGATGCTTTAAATGGGAAATATTTTGCACATATAGCACAAATGCATTAATGGATTTCCTATGTTTATTTTTTGAACACACTTGGGATGTCAACTCATGCCCTAAACAATTTGAAATTGGATCGTAAATCAATAGTGTTGAAATTAGGGCAGACAACTAAGATGGGGGGTGGTGAATCAATTGTCACAAAACTTTCAACTTTTACTTCATTTTATCTTCTTTACCACTTATCAATAGATTAATGATATAACCATGAAAGCATGAATCAACATCACATGAACAGAAACATAATCAACAAACATAACACCAGGATTTTTACGTGGAAACCTAGTTAAGGGAAAAATAATGGTGGGGGTTAACCCACAAGATTTATTCTCTGTTAAAAGAATACAAAAATGGGAAGGCACTTGCCTTTGGGTGCACTGCCTAGAGCTCACTGCTCAAAGGAGGCTCACTGCCTACAAGAACATCCACAATGTTAACACTAAAAGGTTGAACTGAGAAACATCTTCATGCAAGGTTTAATTACTAATTTCCATGACCTCACAATACTTATTTATAGATGTCATTGCCTTTGGAATGAACATCAAAGTCAGCCAAACAATCATCTATCTGGAGCATTCTCCAAGATAGGCATTACAAGCAATTACAATCACAGGACTTGACTTAATATAAAATACTACATGCAAACCACTCCTCTATTGGTCAAGCATAGATAGGACTCAAATCTTCCTCGAACAACATGCCACACTCCATAGAACTTCTCTTAGATCATCTGCAACATGCACCAAGCATCTGGTCAGCCAAGACTAGAAAGAACCGCAACACTCAAAGAGAAATCTTCAACCACGAGCTCAATCCTCAATGCAGACCACCAACACAATAGGCACACAATCTAGAGATCACCACAAGCACAATGAAATCAACAAGAACAACCACACCACCTCAAATCACTAGAAAATCTTGCATCTTCATTCAGGAACTTAAGAACATTAACTGTCATGACTATCACAATAGAAAGATTGCTTGTGGACCTCCAAACCACGAACCACTTGTGTTGAGGATACACACCAACATCCCAAACATACCTCTAGATTTCTAGACCATAATAATCCAATGTAGAGAAATCCAGACCAAATTCCTGTCACTCTATCACCTCTGAACAACTACAAAACCCAGTTCTACTTAGATGGCCATAACTTCACCAATCCTTAATACGGACCTCTCAAATCTTAACTAGAGCAGCTTTAGACAATCCTCTACACAACCCTTTAGTCTATAGACTTTGATCTTCATCTCACTAGAAATGTTGAGCAATCTACTTTGTCGAACTGCACTATCTTTACTATCTTTAACAAATAGATATGTTGACATCAATGACAACACATCGTATGCACATATTTACAACAATCTCCCCCTTTGTCATCAATGGCAACATATGATGTGAAAAACTGATTCAACCATCAAGATAAGGACTTCTCCCCCTTTCTCTTATTACACTCACAACCACTTTCTTCATTTCTCCCCCTTTCACGAGCAATTACTTACTTCCAAGTTTTTTGAATGACTTCTCTCCCCCTTTGACATCAATAGGAAAGGACACATATTTACAATCATCTCTCACCCTTATTGTTTTAGAACATACTAACTACTCCCCCTGAGTAGCATCCCCTTAACAACAATCTGTATCACAAGATATGTTTGTGAGTTCCACCGGATTGATGCACACTAGTGCACTTTAGTTCTGAACAGGATGGGTAATCACCCCTAGCTTCCCTCTGAGATACTCAAAGTGTCCTTAGATAGAGGCTTAGTGAAGCTATCTACAATTTGATCCTTTGAAGGAACAAACTCCAATCTGAATCCATTCTCATTTACCTTCTCTCAAAAATTGAAACTTGATGGATATGTGCTTTGTCTTTGAATGCAACACTAGATTCTTTGAGATGTTTATTGCACTTGAATTATCACAGAAGATTGTAATAGGCTCTTCAAACACAATTCTAATATCCTTCAACATTTGCTTCATCCACAAAATTTGAGTACAATTACTTGCTGTTGCTATATACTCTGCCTCTACAATAGACAGAGATATTGCCTCTTACTTTTTGCTCAACCAAGAAACCAATCTCTTTCCCAAGAAGAATGCACCACCACTAGCACTCTTCCTATCATCCACATCTCCTACCCAATCAGCATCTATATATGCATGAAGAGTGAAATCATCATCCTTAGTATACCATAAGCCATAATTAGATGTTCCCTTCAGATATCTGAGAATTCTTTTGACTGCTACAACATGAGATTTACTAGGATCAAATTGAAATCTAGCAACAAGACCAACTGCATTCATAATTTCAGGTCTAGTATGAGTCAGATAAAGCAGTCCTCCAATCATTGATCTATACTTTTTTTGGTTTGCCTAAGGGGAATCATTATCTTTACTCAACTTACATCCAATTATCATAGTACTTACTGGTTTTGAATCCTCCATTCCAAACTTTTTCAACAACTCTTTCACATACTTAGACTAAGATATGAAGATACCCTTATCTAACTGAGTGATTTGCAGACCCAAGAAGAAATTCATTTCACCAAGCATAGACATCTCAAATTCACTTTACATCAGATCAACAAATTCTTTGCACATGTTCTCATTTCCTCCAAAGATGATATCATCAACAAATACCTCAACAATCAAGATGTGTTCATGATTAATTTTGGAATAAAAATTACTGTCAGTTGTGCCTTTGTTAAAACCTAACTTTAGTAGATACTTATCTAATCTTGCATACCAGGCTCTTGGGGCTTGTTTAAGTCCATACAATGCTTTCCTCTACCTGTAGATCATATCTCCTTGATCAGACAACTGGAATCCTTCTGGTTGCTCATTGTAGACTTCTTCCAATTTTCCATTTAGGAATGTTGACTTGACATCCATCTGGTAAACTTTTAAATCTTTGTAAGCAACAAAGGCAAGAAATAATATGACTGCTTCAATTCTTGCCACCGAAGAAAAAGTTTCTTCAAAATTAATTCCCTCTACCTGAGAATATCCTTTGCACAACAATCTTGCTTTGTTTCTCACAACTTCACCAATTTCATTCAATTTATTCTAAAAGACCCATTTAGTTCCAATTACATTTTTGTTTTTAGGTCTAGGAACAAGATCCTAAGTGTGATTCTTTTCAATTTGCATTAATTCTTCTTCCATTGCTTTTACTCAACTTTCATCATTGCAAGCTTCATTTACTGATTTTGGTTCAATCTTTGAAATCAAACAATACTCCTCTTGTTCTTCAACAATTTTTCTTCTAGTTTGAACACCTTTTTTTCTATCTCCTATGATTTGATCTTCAAAATGATTCAACCTTACATACCTGGGAGTTTTGGATTTTTCTTAAACTTCTAATTCTTGAATTTGTTCCTCAACATTTGCACTAGTTTCTTGAGTCACTGGATTCTCCGGAGCAATCTAAATCTGAGTTTGAGGGCTTTCATTTTGACCATCTAATTCATATCCACAAGACTTGGAAGGTCTCTCCTTGATTTCATCAACCTTGACATTAGCACTTTCAACAATCCTTTTCAATCTCTTGTTAAAGCACTGGTATGTCTTGCTTTGGTTAGAGTAACCTAGAAATATTTGTTCATCACACCTTGCATCAGACTTGCCTAGATCTTCATCTATTTTGATATAGCATTTACTACCAAAAACTCTGAAGTATTTCATAGTACTAGGAGCATTACCAAATCACAGTTCATAAGGAGTTTTACCAGTATTACCTTTGATCTGCACCAGTTAAGAGTGTAGATAGAAGTACTCACAGCCTCTCTCCAATAGACATGTGGAATATTTTCTTCCATCATCATGGTTCTAGCAGCCTCTTGAATAGTCTGGTTCTTCCTTTCCACAACTCCAGTCTGCTGAGGAGTCCTAGGAGTAGATAATTGTCTTCTTATTCCATGCTTTTCACAAAATGCATTAAACTCATCAGAGGTAAAATCTCCACCTCTGTTAGATCTCAGACACTTTATCTTTAGACTAATCTCATTTTCCATCCTAGCCTTGAACACCTTGAATCTGTCAAGAGCCTCTGATTTCTCTCTCAAGAAGGACATCATCAGGGAGTAATCATTAATCAGTAACATAAAGTATCTATCTCCTTGCAAACTCCTAACTCTGGCAGGACCACATAAGTCAGTGTGCACAAGTTCCAACAATCCACTTGAAAATTGTTCTTTTCTTTTGAATGTAGTTCTGCTCTGTTTACCTAACTGACATTCCTTACACATGCTATTAGTAGGTTTTACAAAATTTGGAAGATCTCTCACAACCTGAGTAGCACTTATCTTAACAATATTATCAAAGTTTACATGACACATTCTCCTATGCCATAACCAACTCTGATCAATCTGAGCAATCAAACAACTTTTACCAGTACCACTTAAATGAAAGATATTACCTCTAGTCTGTGTACCAGATGCAATCTCAGTTCTGAAGCTTTCCAAGATTCTACATTTTCCATCCTTGAATCAGAGATCATACCCTTTGTCAACCAACTATCCAACACTGAGAAGATTATGCTTCAACCCTTCTACATACAAGACATCATTAGTGTTATTCTTACCATCAAGAGAGATAGATCCTCTACCACAAATTCTACTAGCTAAATTATCTCCAAACTTCACAATTCCACCTTCATACCTTTCCATACTTACAAACTTACTCTTATCACCTGTTATATGATGAGAAAATCCACTGTCAATCACCCATTCATCCTTTTCTTCAACTTGAGCAGCTAAGGCCCTTTCCACATTCACACAACTAGTAGATTCAATAGACACTAGACCTTCTTCTTTGATAGCAATGAACACCCATTCATTTCCAGAGGTACTTCCCTTTTTAGATTCATCATTTGTAACTCCTTCATCAGCAACTTCTTGCACATAGTAGCATTTCTTCTAAAACCTAGGTCTGTTAGGGTTTGGTTTTGAAACCCTCTCTAGACATCTTGAAGCAAAATGACCAATCTTATTACAAGCAAAACAATTGAAAGGAAACTTTCCTTCATACTTACGAGATCCCCTTGGTAATCTTTTGGCAATAAGGGCTTCAAGTTCTTCAAGCTCAGATTCATCTTCTTCAAGTTCCTTCCTTGCCTTCTCATATCTGATTAGTCTTCTTGATGAGATTTCACCTGGATCAAATATTTGCTTTCCGGAAACACTAGCCTTAAATGTAGATTCTGATTTAGGAAGAGAATCACCGAACTCACTCATTTCAAATAAGCCATTCTTGGAGCCATTGCAAGTAAGCCTTGAGGCTCAACCAAATCTCTCTTAGAGAAAATACTGAAGGTCTCGTTACGTGGAGCGGCTATGGCATTTTCTGTGCACAACTGGCTTAAACTCTTCATGGGAATTCAAATCCTAGTACTGTTAACCATCCTCTCTGGAGAGTTGAAGCCTAACAGTCCCCTCTGCCATAATTGGGGGCTTGTTTTCTTCATTGCCACCATTTTTTTCATTGGAGTGCTCATGTCAGTGGCAAAGGAATGCCTTACGCAGTTAAAGGACGTCATCTATATGCACTTCCCATTCCAACGGCCACCATCATTTCATGATAATCTGAGGTTATGTATATTACATTTGAGGTAGCACACAAAATATATTATCCTCCTCTTTCTCTTCATCGTCTTCTATGCAATGATTTTGAGAGCGATCTACGGCCTTCCCCTATTGTGTAAGCAATATGGATCCACATCAAATTAATGAAGTTTCATCTTTTTCAGGCAAATGTGTTATGTTTTATTGGTTATTCGTTATGTAGAAGAAGGAAGGCAGGTTACTATTGATGGAACAATACTGTAGATTTAAGAATATTTGTGTGTAGGAGGCTATTATTCAATAATGTTGTTGCTAGGCAAGGGATTTAAGAGATTTTTCTATAATGTCCATGTTATGGACTATCATATTTTGTAGGGTTATTTACTACAACATATACTCTATTTCATACAATCTATTCCGTATTGAAATAGAAAGACAATTCCTGTTTGTATTAAAAATTGGTATAAATGTTAATTTAGCAAATCTATTGGGTTTGTTCTTTTTTCTGTGTGTTTAACGTAAAATTATTATTTATTTATATAAATTTTAAATAGAATTGTAATGTAAAAAATATTTATGTGGGTCGTGTTGAAATATCATGTCTTTCATTTATATGTCCTAATTTTGTATTTTTTAATAATTATTTATTAGAAAAAATTCTTATATATATTTATTTAAATAAGGGTTTATATATTAGTTTTAAGATTTGTGAAGAAGAAGTTTTTATATTAGTGTAAAGTTTTATCAAAATTTTATTGTCATGTAGAAATCTCATAAAGGAAAATATTTTTTTTTAGGTTTTGTTTTGTTTAGATTAATGTGATACAATGTATATACATAAGCACAATTAATTTAGATTAATTAATAATGAGATGGATATTGATATTCTAGTAATTTCTAACAATTACAAGTATATTTAGTTTGATAAATGACAAATGCATTAAGATTGATGTGGATCAAAATCTCAATGAATATTAGATTCATAATTACCTTGGAATCAAAATATTATTTTGTTGTTGAGTAAGGGATAATCCATCTAAAATCTCAATAAATATTAGATTCATAATTACCTTGGAATCAAAATATTATTTTGTTGTTGAGTAGGGGAGAATTCTCAAACTAAAGAGGGGATATGGGACAACAAACTTATCCTACATGTGACTTGCAATTCCTTATATTTGTAGACTCACACTATTTATAAATACCTTTGTAAGGCTACTAATATATCACAATGAGACATTCTTTTAAATCACATGCTAATCATATTCAATTTTTTATATTAGGAAATGAAGGGATAAAAAATAATTAAACAAAAAAAAAATTGTCCAAATTTTTTATTTATTTTATTGGTAGAAATTATAAAGTTGTAAGTAAATAATAAGTGGTGGTAAAATCTTAATACCCCGCAAAGAAATTTCACACCCCACTCCAAAAACACCCTTTAAAATTAAAAAAATAAAGGCTTCTACTCTAATTTATTAATAGGGAAAATAAAGGCTCCACCAAAAATAGTTTGAGCGTCCATAAGAAGGCTTCCTCAATTGCCTATAACAAATATTATGGGTGGAGAACATGGTGAGGAAGAAATTTCGATGTATATCTCACCTCAAATCTAATTTGACTAGGTATCACCTATTTTCATTGGGCATCAAGTTAGGGTTTTTTTGGGTGAAACATGAGCAAATGTAATAGGGCTTCACACAAGGGCGAGTGAGTCTATTTGTCCCTATCCTTGCAAATTAGGGGTTCTGAAGATGTTTAACTTTGTTGTGAGTTATTACCTATCCTCTTTATTCCCTTAGTTTTGATTCTTGTAGTTGTTTTGTTTGTCCTACCCATCCTTATCACCACCGAGTGAGTTCTGCATTTACTCTCAAGTTTTATAAGATTTTATATTTGTGGACGGTTACCTTCATTGATGAAATATTGTTGTTGTGACACATTATATGAAGGATAGAAGGTCCAAAATGCGTTCCAGAGATCCTTGTTAGTTGGGTGGGTGAGTTGCCGACATTCCCAGATAAACACTACTTCAGATCCCACACTCTTGTTTTTGTCAAGATGGAGGAGGGGTAATCTTCTGTATAATTTCTTAATAACAACATCATCTGCAGGGGAAGGCACGTGTAAAATGGCATACCACATTGGAAAGGCACCTGGAAGATGAGGGGTTTTTATTTGGGTAGAGGATGGGAAAGTGCACTCAATTTCATGCATTTGTGTTATTCCATGAAATTAACACTTCCCTTCCCTGCTATATGCTGATAGGTGAACATTCCAAGAAGTAAGATACCTTTTAAAAAATGAAGGATGCAGAAAGCACACTTTGTACAATGTTACTCAGTAGACCGAAGGCACGGATAGTCTTCCAATCCAAGGTGAGTCTTCCCTTTTGAATTCTTTCACTGGTAGGAAAAGCAACAAATTAGATTGTGTCGAGGCTGGAATACCAATCTTGCAAACATATCTCACAATATCCAATCAAGTAATTTGTAGAGTATTTTTTAAAATCTAATTTGGAGTTTTATTGCAAGAGTATAACCACATTATCTTTGCATTTTATTAAATGCCTTTATTTAATCAGTTGTCACAAAACTTTTAACTTTTACTTCATTTAATCTTCTTTACCACTTATCAACAGATTAATGATATAACCATGAAAGCATGAATCAACATCACATGAACAAAAACATAATCAACACACATAACACCATGATTTTATGTGGAAACCTAGTTAAGGGAAAAACCATGGTGGGGGTTAAACCACAAGATTTATTCTCTATTAAAAGAATAGAAAAATGGGAAAGCACTTGCCTTTGGGTGCACTGCCTAGAGCTCACTGCTCAAAGGAGGCTCACTGCCTACAAGAACATTCACAATGTTAACACTGAAAGGTTAAACTGAGAAACATCTTCATGCAAGGTTCAGTTCCATTGAGGCACACAACACCGCTGCTCTGCCCCCACTCGCTTCCTCACTACATCTACATCTTCGCTACTGCTACTAATTTCCATGACTTCACAACACTTATTTATACATGTCATTGACATTGGAATGAACATCAAAGTGGGCCAAACAATCATCTCTCTGGAACATTCTCCAAGATAGGCATTACATGCAATTATAATCACAGGTCTTGACTTAATACAAAATGCTACATGCAAACCACTCCTCTATTGGTCAAGCATAGCTAGGACTCAAATCTTCGTCGAACAACATGCCATGCTCCATAGAACTTCTCTTAGATCATCCGCAACACGCACCAAGCATCTGGTCGGCCAAGACTAGAAAGAACAGCAACACTCAAAGAGAAATCTTCAACCACGAGCTGAATCCTCAATGCGGACCACCAAGACAATAGGCACATGATCTAGAGACCACCACAAGCACAATGAAATCAACAAGAACAACCACACCACCTCAAATCACTAGTAAAGCTTACATCTTCATTTGGGAACTTAAGAACATTAACTGTCATGACTGTCACAATAGAAAGATTGCTTGTGGACCTCCAAACCATGAACCACTTGTGTTGAGGATACACACCAACATCCCAAACATACCTCTAGATTTCTAGACCATAATATTCCAATACTGAGAAATCCAGACCAAATTCGTGTCACTCTATCACCTCTGAACAACTGCAAAACCTGGTTCTACTTAGATGGCCATAACTTCACCAATCCTTCATGCGGACCTCTCAAATCTTAACTGGAGCAACTTTAGACAATCCTCTACACAACCCTTTAGTCTGTAGACTGTGATCTTCATCTCACTAGAAATGTCGAGTAATATACTTTGCTGAAATGCACTGTCTTTTTCATCGATGGCAACATATGATGTGAAAAACTGATTCAACCATCAAGATAAGGACTTCTCCCCCTTTCTCTTATTACACCCACAACCACTTTCTTCATTTCTCCCCTTTCACCAGCAATTACTTACTTCCAAGTTTTTTGAATGACTTCTCTCCCCCTTTGACATCAATGGGAAAGGACACATATTTGCAATCATCTCTCACCCTTTTTGTTTTAGAACATACTGACTACTCCCCCTGAGTAGCATCCCCTTAACAATAATCTATATCACAAGATATGATTGTGAGTTCCACCGGATTGATGCACACTAGTGCACTTTAGTTCTAAAAAGGATGGGTAATCACCCCTAGCTTCCCTCTAAGATACTCAAAAGTGTCCTTAGGTAGAGGCTTAGTGAAGATATCCACAATCTGATCCTTTGAAGGAACAAATTGCAATCTGAACCCATTCTCATTTACCTTCTCTCTCAAAAATTGAAACTTGATGGATATGTGCTTTGTTTTTTAATGCAACACCAGATTCTTTGAGATGTTTATTACACTTGAATTATTATAGAAGATTGTAATAGGCTCTTCAAACACAATTCTGATATCCTTCAACATTTGCTTCATCCACAAAATTTGAGTACAATTACTTGTTGCTGCTATATACTCTGCCTCTAGAATAGATAGAGATATTGCCTCCTACTTTTTGCTCAATCAAGAAACCAATCTCTTTCCCAAGAAGAATGCACCACCACTAGCACTCTTCCTGTCATCCACATCTCCTACCCAATCAGCATCTGTATATGCATGAAGAGTGAAATCATCATCCTTAGGATACCATAAGCCATAATCAGATGTTCCCTTCAGATATCTGAGAATTCTTTTAACTGCTACAACATGAGATTCTCTAGGATCAAATTGAAATCTAGCAACAAGGCCAACTGCATTCATAATTTCAGGTCTAGTATGAGTCAGATAAAGCAGTCCTCCAATCATTGATCTATACTTTTTTTGGTCTGCCTTAGGGGAATCATCATCTTTACTCAACTTACATCCAATTATCATAGTACTTACTAGTTTTGAATCCTCCATTCCAAACTTTTTCAACAACTCTTTCACATACTTAGACTAAGATATGAAGATGCCCTTATCTGACTGAGTGATTTGCCGGCCCAAGAAGAAATTTATTTCACTAAGCATAGACATCTCAAATTCACTTTACATCTGATCATCAATTTTTTTACACATGCTCTCATTTCCTCCAAAGATGATATCATCAACAAATACCTCAACAATCAAGATGTGTTCATGATTAAATTTGGAATAAAGATTACTGTCAGTTGTGCCTTTGTTAAAACCTAACTTTAGCAGATACTTATCTAATATTGCATACCAGGCTCTTGGGACTTGTTTAAGTCCATACAATGCTTTCCTCTACCTATAGATCATATCTCCTTGATCAGACAACTAGAATCCTTCTAGTTGCTCAGTGTAGATTTCTTCCAATTCTTCATTTAGGAATGCTGACTTGACATCCATCTGGTAAACTTTTAAATCTTTGTAAGCAACAAAGGCAAGAAATAATATGACTGCTTCAATTCTTGCCACCGAAGAAAAAGTTTCTTCAAAATTAATTCCCTCTACCTGAGAATATCCTTTGCACAACAACCTTGCTTTGTTTCTCACAACTTCACCAATTTCATTCAATTTATTTTGAAAGAGCCATTTAGTCCCAATTACATTTTTGTTTTCAGGTCTAGGAACAACATCCCAAGTGTGATTCTTTTCAATTTGCATTAGTTCTTCTTCCATTGCTTTTATCCAACTTTCATCATTGCAAACTTCATTTACTGATTTTGGTTCAATCTTTAAAATAAAACAATACTCCTCTTGTTCTTCAACAATTTTTCTTCTAGTTTGAACACCTTTATTTCTATCTCCTATGATCTGATCTTCAAAATGATTCAACCTTACATACCTGGGAGTTTTGGATTTTTCTTGAACTTCTGATTCTTGAATTTGTTTGTCAACATTTGTACTAGTTTCTTGAGTCACTCGATTCTTCAAAGCAATCTGAATCTAAGTTTGAGCATTTTGATCATCTAATTCATATCCACAAGGCTTGGAAGGTCTCTCCTTACTTTCATCAACCTTGATATTAGCACTTTCAACAATCCTTTTCAATCTCTTGTTAAAGCACCAGTATGCCTTGCTTTGGTTAGAGTAACCTAGAAATATTCCTTCATCACACCTTGCATCAAACTTGCCTAGATCTTCATCTCTTTTCATATAGCATTTACTACCAAAAAATTTGAAGTATTTCATAGTACTAGGAGCATTACCAAATCACAGTTCATAAGAAGTTTTACTAGTATTACCTTTGATCTCCACCTGGTTAAGAGTGTAGATAGTAGTACTCACAGCCTCTCTCCAATAGACATGTGGAACATTTTCTTCCATCATCATGGTTCTAGCAGCCTCTTGAATAGTCTGGTTCTTCCTTTCCACAACTCCATTCTAGTGAGGAGTCCTAGGAGCAGATAACTGTCTTCTTATTCTATGCTTTTCACAAAATGCATTAAACTCATCAGAGGTAAACTCTCCACCTCTTTTAGATCTCAGACATTTTATCTTCACACCAATCTCATTTTCCATCCTAGCCTTGAACACCTTGAATCTATCCAGAGCCTCTGATTTCTCTCTCAAGAAGGACATCATCAGGGAGTAATCATTAATCAACAACATAAAGTATCTATCTCCTTGCAAACTCCTAACTCTGGCAGGACCACATAAGTCAGTGTGCACAAGTTCCAACAATCCACTTGAAAATTGTTCTTTACTTTTGAATGCAGTTCTGCTCTATTTACCCAACTGACATTCCTTACACCTGCTATTAGTAGGTTTTACAAGCTTTGGAAGATCTCTCACAACCTGAGTAGCACTTATCTTGACAATATTATCAAAGTTTACATGACACATTCTCCTATGCCATAACCAACTCTGAGCAATCAAACAACTTTTACCAGTACCACTTAAATGAAAGATATTACCTCTAGTCTATGTACCAGATGCAATCTCAGTTCTGAAGCTTTCCAAGATTATGCATTTTTCATCCTTGAATCAGAGATCATACCCTTTGTCAAGTAAGTGTCCAACACTGACAAGATTATGCTTCAACCCTTCTACATACAAAACATCATTGGTGTTATTCTTACCATCAAGAGAGATGGATCCTCTGCGATAGATTCTACCAGCTAAATTGTCTCCAAACTTCACAATTCCACCTTCATACCTTTCCATACTTACAAACTTACTCTTATCACCTGTTATATGATGAGAACATCCACTGTCAATCACCCATTCATCCTTTTCTTCAACTTGAGTAGCTAAGGTCCTTTCCACATTCACACAGCTAGTAGATTCAGTAGAAACCAGACCTTCTTCTTTGATAGCAATGAACACCCATTCATTTCCAGAGGTACTTCCCTTTTCAAATTCATCATTTGTAACTCCTTCATCAGCAGCTTCTTGGACATAGTAGCATTTCTTCTAAAACCTAGGTCTATTAGGGTTTGGTTTTGAAACCCTCTATGGACATCTTGAAGCAGAATGACCAATGTTATTGCAAGAAAAACAATTGAAAGGAAACTTTCCTTCATACTTACCAAATCCCCTTGGTAATCTTTTGGCAATAAGGGCTTCAAGTTCTTCAAGCTCAGATTCATCTTCTTCAAGTTCCTTCCTTGCCTTCTCATATCTAGTTAGTCTTCTTTATGAGATTTCACTTGGATCAAATATTTGCTTTCTGGAACACTAGCCTTAAATGTAGATTTTGATTTAGGAAGAGAATCACCAAACTCACTCATTTCAAATAAGCCATTCTTGGAGCCATTGCAAGTAAGCCCTAAGGCTCAACCAAATCTCTTTTAGAGAAAATACTGAAGGTCTCGTTACGTGGAGCGGCTATGGCATTTTCTGTGCACAACTGGCTTAAACTCTTCATGGGAATTCCAATCCCAGTACTATTAACCATCCTCTCTAGAGAGTTGAAGCCTAACAGTCCCCTCTACCACAATTGGGGGCTTGTTTTCTTCATTGCCGCCATTTTTTTCATTGGAGTGCTCATGTCAGTGGTAGAGGAATGCCTTACGCAGTTAAGGGACATCATCTGTATGTGCTTGCTATTCCAATGACCACCATCATTTCATGATAATTTGAGGTTATGCATATTGCATTTAAGGCAGTACCCAAAATATATTATCCTCCTCTTTCTCTTCATCCTCTTCTATGCAATGATTTTGAGAGCGATCTACAGCCTTCCCCTATTGTGTAAGCAATACGGATCCACATCCAATTAATGAAGTTTCATCTTTTTCAGGCTGATAAGTTATGTTTTATTGGTTATTCATTATGTAGAAAAAGGAAGGCAGGTTACTATTGATGGAAGAATACTGTAGATTGAAGAATATTTGTCTGCAGGAGGCTATTATTCAATAATGTCGTTGCCAGACAAGGGATTTAAGAGATTTTTTTGTAATGTCCATGTTATGGACTGTTGTATTTTGTAGGGTTATTTACTACAATATATGCTATGTTTCATACAATCTATTTCGTATTGAAATAGAAAGACAATTCCTGTTTGTATTAAAAATTGGTATAAATGTTAATTTAGCAAATCTATTGGGTTTGTTCTTTTTTCTGTGTGTTTAACGTAAAATTATTATTTATTTATATAAATTTTAAATAGAATTGTAATATAAAAAATATATGTGGGTCGTGTTGAAATATCATGTCTTTCATTTTTGTCCTAATTTTGCATTTTTTAATAATTATTTATTTGAAAAAATTCTTATATATATTTATTTAAATAAGGGTTTATGTATTAGTTTTAAGATTTGTGGAGAAGAAGTTTTTTTATTAATGTAAAGTGTTATCAAAATTTTATTGTGATGTAGAAATCTCATAAAGGAAAATAATTTTTTTTAGATTTTGTTTTGTTTAGATTAATGTGATACAATGTATATACATAAGCACAATTAATTTAGATTAATTAATAATGAGATGGATATTGATATTCTAGTAATTTCTAACAATTACAAGTATATTTAGTTTGATAAATGATGAATGCATTAAGATTGATGTGGATCAAAATCTCAATGAATATTAGATTCATAATTACCTTGGAATCAAAATATTATTTTGTTGTTGAGTAAGGGAGAATCCGTCTAAAATCTCAATAAATATTAGATTCATAATTACCTTGGAATCAAAATATTATTTTGTTGTTGAGTAGGGGAGAATTCTCAAACTAAAGAGGGGATATGGGACAACAAACTTATCCTACATGTGACTTGCAATTCCTTATATTTGTAGACTCACACTATTTATAAATACCTTTGTAAGGCTGCTAATATATCACAATGAGACATTCTTTTAAATCACATGCTAATCATATTCAATTTTTTATATTAGGAAATGAAGGGATAAAAAATAATTAAACAAAAAAAAATTTGTCCAAATTTTTTATTTAATTTATTGGTAGAAATTAAAAAATTGTAAGTAAATAATAAGTGGTGGTAAAATCTTAATATCCCACAAAGAAATTTCCAACCCCACTCCAAAAACACCCTTTAAAATTAAAAAAATAAAGGCTTCTACTCTAATTTATTAATAGGGAAAATAAAGGCTCCGCCAAAAAAAGTTTGAGCATCCATAAGAAGGCTTCCTCAATTGCCTATAACAAATATTGGTGGTGGAGAACATGGTGAGGAAGAAATTCTGATGTATATCTCACCTCAAATCTAATTTGACTAGGTATCACCTATTTTCGTTGGGCATCAAGTCAGGCTTTTTTTAGGCGCAAGATGAGGAGCAAATGTAATAGGGCTTCACACAAGGGCGAGTGAGTCTATTTGTCCCTGTCCTTGCAAATCAGGGGTTCTGAAGATATTTAACTTTGTTATGAGTTATTACCTATCCTCTTTATTCCCTTAGTTTTGATTTTTGTAGTTGTGTTGTTTGTCCTACCCATCCTTATCACCACCGAGTGACTTCTGCATTTACTCTCAAGTTTTATAAGATTTTATATCTATGGACAATTGCCTTCATGGATGAAATATTGTTGTTGTGACACATTATATGAAGGATAGAGGGTCCAAAATGCGTTCCAGAGATCCTTGTTATGGTTTCAATAATATCTAGCCTTGTTAGTTGGGTGGGTGAGTAGCTAACATTCCCAGATAAACACTACTTCAGATCCCACACTTTTGTTTTTGTCAAGATGGAGGAGGGGTAATCTTTTGTATAATTCCTTAATAACAACATCATCTGCAGGGGAAGGCACCTGTAAAATGGCATACCACATTGGAAAGGCACCTGTAAGATGAGGGGTTTTTATTTGGGTAGAGGATGGGAAAGTGCCCTCAATTTCATGCATTTGTGTTATTCCAAGAAATTAACACTTCCCTTCCCTACTATATGCTGATAGGTGAACATTCCAAAAAGTAAGATACCTTTTGAAAAAATGAAGGATGCAGAAAGCACACTTTGTACAAGGTTACTCACTAGAACGAAGGCAAGGATAGTCTTGCAATCCAAGGTGAGTCTTCCCTTTTGAATTCTTTCACTGGTAGGAAAAGCAACAAATTAGATTTTGTTGAGGCTAGAATACTAATCTTGCAAACATGTCTCACAATATCCAGTCAAGTAATTTGCAGATTATTTTTTAAAATCTAATTTGGAGTTTTATTGCAAGAGTATAACCACATTATCTTTGCATTTTGGTAAATGCCTTTATTTTATCAGTTGTCACAAAACTTTTAACTTTTACTTCATTTAATCTTCTTTACCACTTATCAACAGATTAATGATATAACCATGAAAGCATGAATCAACATCACATGAATAGAAACATAATCAACGCACATAACACCAGGATTTTTACATGGAAACCCAGTTAAGGGAAAAACCACAGTGGGGGTTAACCCACAAGATTTATTCTCTGTTAAAAGAATAGAAAAATGGGAAGGCACTTGCCTTCAGGTACACTGCCCAGAGCTCACTCTCAAAGGAGGGTCACTACCTACAAGAACATTCACAATGTTAACACTGAAAGGTTGAACTAAGAAACATCTTCATGCAAGGTTCAGTTCCATTAAAGCACACAACACCTTTGCTATGCCCCCACTCACTTCCTCACTACATCTGCATCTTCACTACTACTACTAATTTCCATGACTTCACGACACTTATTTATACATGTCATTGACTTTGGAATGAACATCAGAGTTGGCCAAACAATCATCTCTCTAGAACATTCTCCAAGATAGGCATTACAAGCAATTACAATCACAAGACTTGACTTAATTCAAAATGCTACATGTCAACCACTCCTCTATTGGTCAAGCATAGCTAGGACTCAAATCTTCCTCAAACAACACGCCATGCTCCATATAACTTCTCTTAGATCATTTGCAACATGCACCAAGCATTTGGTTGGCCAAGACTGGAAAGAACAACAACACTCAAAGAGAAATATTCAACCACGAGCTCAATCCTCAATATAAACTACCAAACCAATAGGCACATGATCCATAGACCACCACAAGCATAATGAAATCAACAAGAACAACCACACCACCTCAAATCACCAGAAAATCTTGTATCTTCATTCAGGAACTTAAGAACATTAACTATCATGACTATCACAATAGAATGATTGCTTGTGGACCTCCAAACCATGGACCACTTATGTTGAGGATACACACCAACACCCCAAACATACCTCTAGATCTACATACCATAATATTCCAATGCGGCGCAATCCAAACCAAATTCCTGTCACTCTATCACATTTGAACAACTGCAAAACATGGTTCTACTCAGATGGCCATAACTTCACCAATCCTTCATGCAGACCTCTCAAATCTTAATTGGAGAAACTTTAGAGAATCCTCTACACAACCCTTTAGTCCACAGACTCTGATCTTCATCTCACTGGAAATGCAGAGCAATCTGCTTTGCTAAACTGCACTGTCTTTACTATCTCTGACAAAGAGATATGTTGACATCAATGACAACACATCTTATGCACATATTTGCAACAATTTCCCCCTTTGTCATTGATGGCAGCATATGATGTGAAAAATTGATTCAACCATCAATACAAGGACTTCTCCCTCTTTCTCTTATTACTTACAACCAGTTTCTTAATTTCTCCCCCTTTCACCAGCAATTACTTACTTCTAAGTTTTTCACATGACTTCTCTCCACCTTTGACATCAATGGGAAAGAACACAGATTTGCAATCATCTCTCACCCTTTTTGTTTTAGAACATACTGACTACTCCCGCTAAGTAGCATCCCCTTAACATCAATCCGTATCACAAGATATGATTGTGAGTTCCACTAGACTGATGCACAATAGTGCACTTTAGTTCTAAATAGGAGGGGTAATCACCCCTAGCTTCCCTCTGAGATACTCAAAAGTGTCCTTAGGTAGAGGCTTAGTGAAGATATCCACAATCTGATCCTTTGAAGGAACAAACTGCAATCTGTATCCATTCTCATTTACCTTCTCTCTCAAAAATTGAAACTTGATGGATATGTGTTTTGTCTTTGAATGCAACACCAGATTCTTTGAGATGTTTATTGCACTTGAATTATCACAGAAGATTGTAACAGGCTCTTCAAACATAATTCTGATATCCTTCAACATTTGCTTCATCCACAAAACTTGAGTACAATTACTTGCTACCGCTATATTCTCTACCTCTACAATAGACAGAGATATTGCCTCCTGCTTTTTGCTCAACCAAGAAACCAATCTCTTTCCCAAGAAGAATGCACCACCACTAGCACTCTTCCTGTCATCCACATCTCCTACCCAATCAACATCTGTATATGCATGAAGAGTGAAATCATCATCCTTAGGGTACCATAAGCCACAATCAGATGTTCCCTTTAGATATCTGAGAATTCTTTTAACTGCTACAACATGAGATTCTCTAGGATCAAATTGAAATCTAGCAACAAGGCCAACTGCATTCATAATTTCAGGTCTGGTATGAGTCAGATAAAGCAGTCCTCCAATCATTGATCTATACTTTTTCTGGTCTGCCTTAGGGGAATCATCATCTTTACTCAACTTACATCCGATTATCATAGTACTTACTAGTTTTGAATCCTCCATTCCAAACTTTTTTAACAACTCTTTCACATACTTAGACTAAGATATGAAGATGCCCTTATCTGACTGAGTAATTTGCAGGCCCAAGAAGAAATTCATTTCACCAAGCATAGACATCTCAAATTCACTTTGCATCGGATCAGCAAATTTTTTACACATGCTCTCATTTCCTCTAAAGATGATATCATCAACAAATACCTCAACAATCAAGATGTGTTCATGATTAAATTTGGAATAAAGATAACTATTAGTTGTGCCTTTGCTAAAACCTAACTTTACTAGATACTTATCTAATCTTGCATACTAGGCTCTTGGGGCTTGTTTAAGTCCATACAATGCTTTCCTCTACCTGCAGATCATCTCTCCTTGATCAGACAACTAGAATCCTTCTGGTTGTTCAATAGACTTCTTCTTCCAATTCTCCACTCAAGAATGCTGACTTGACATCCATCTGGTAAACTTTTAAATCTTTGTAAGTAGCAAAGGCAAGAAATAATATGGCTACTTCAATTCTTTCCACGGGAGGAAAAGTTTCTTCAAAATCAATTCCCTCTGCCTGAGAATATCCTTTGCACACCAATCTTACTTTGTTTCTCACGTCACCATTTTCATTCAATTTATTCTGAAAGACCCATTTAGTTCCAATTACATTTTTGTTTTCAGGTCTAGGAGCAAGATCCCAAGTATGATTCTTTTCAATTTGCATTAGTTCTTCTTCCATTGCTTTTACCCAACTTTCATCATTGCAAGTTTCATTTACTGATTTTGGTTCAATCTTTGAAATCAAACAATACTCCTCTTGTTCTTCAACAATTTTTCTTCTAGTTTGAACACCTTTATTTCTATCTCCTATGATCTGATCTTCAGAATGATTCAACCTTACATACCTGGGAGTTTTGGAATTTTCTTGAACTTCTAATTCTTGAATTTGTTCCTTAGCATTTGCACTAGTTTCTTGAGTCACTGGATTCTCCGGAGCAATCTGAATCTAATTTTGAGGGCTTTCATTTTGATCATCTAATTCATATCCACAAGACTTGGAAGGTCTCTCCTTGCTTTCATCAACCTTGACATTAGCACTTTCAACAATTCTTTTCAATCTTTTATCAAAGCACTGGTATGCCTTGCTTTGGTTAGAGTAACCCATAGATCACATCTTGCATCAAAATTGCCTAGATCTTCATCTCTTTTGATATAGCATTTACTACCAAAAACTCTGAAGTATTTCATAGTACTAGGAGCATTACCAAACCACAATTCATAAGGAGTTTTACTAGTATTACCTTTGATCTGCACCTGGTTAAGAGTGTAGATAGCAGTACTCACAGCCTCTCTCCAATAGACATGTGGAACATTTTCTTCCATCAACATGGTTCTAGCAGCCTCTTGAATAGTTTGGTTCTTCCTTTCCACAACTCCATTCTAGTGAGGAGTCCTAGGAGCAGATAACTGTCTTCTTATTCCATGCTTTTCACAAAATGCATTAAACTCATCAGAGGTAAACTCTCCACCTCTATTAGATCTCAGACATTTTATCTTCACACCAATCTCATTTTCCATCCTAGCCTTGAACACCTTGAATCTGTCCAGAGCCTTTGATTTCTCTCTCAAGAAGGTGACCCACATCATTTGGGAGTAATCATCAATCAACAGCATAAAGTATCTATCTCCTTGCAAACTCCTAACTCTGGTAGGACCACATAAGTTAGTGTGCACAAGTTCCAACAATCCACTTAAAAATAGTTCTTTACTTTTGAATGTAGTTCTACTCTATTTACCCAACTGACATTCCTTACACCTGCTATTAGTAGGTTTTACAAGCTTTGGAAGATCTCTCACAACCTGAGTAGCACTTATCTTGACAATATTATCAAAGTTTACATGACACATTCTCCTATGCCATAACCAACTCTGATCAATCTGAGCAATCCAACAACTTTTACCAGTACCACTTAAATGAAAGATATTATCTCTAGTCTGTGTACGAGATGCAATATTAGTTCTAGAGTTTTCCAAGATTCTACATTTTCCATCCTTGAAGCAGAGATCATACCCTTTGTCAATCAACTATCCAACACTGAGAAGATTATGCTTCAACCCTTCTACATACAAAACATCATTAGTGTTATTCTTACCATCAAGAGAGATGGATCCTTTGCCACATATTCTACCAGCTGAATTGTCTCCAACCTTCACAATCCCTCCTTCATACCTTTCCATACTCACAAAATTACTCCTATCACCTATTATATGATGAGAACATCCACTGTTAATCACCCATTCATCCTTTTCTTCAACTTGAGTAGCCAAGGCACTTTCCACATTCACACAACTAGCAGATTTAGTAGACACCAGACCTTCTTCTTTAATAGAAATGAACACCCATTCATTTCCAGAGGTACTTCCCTTATTAGATTCATCATTTGTAACTCCATCAGCAGCTTCTTAGACATAGTAGCATTTCTTCTAAAACTTAGGTCTATTAGGGTTTGGTTTTGAAACCCTCTTTGGACATCTTGAAGCAAAATGACCAATCTTATTGCAAGCAAAACATTTGAAAGGCAACTTTCCTTCATACTTACCAGATCCTCTTGGTAATCTTTTGGCAATAAGGGCTTCAAGTTCTTCAAGCTCAGATTCATCTTCTTCAAGTTCCTTCCTTGCCTTCTCATATCTGGTTAGTCTTCTTGATGAGATTTCACCTGGATCAAATCTTTGCTTTCTGGAAACATTGGCCTTAAATGTAGATTCTAATTTAGGAAGAGAATCACCAAGCTCACTCATTTCAAATGTTGAAAGCTTGCCAACCAACTGATCCCTTGTAACAGTTGTCACAGTCCTGATCTCCTCAATAGCAGAAACTTTTTTCTTGTATGAAGCAGGTAAGGATCTGAGTACCTTGGCAACAATCTCTAATTCTTCCAGTACTCCACCAGCACTCCTGATACTGCTCACAAGTTCATTCACCTTCTACATATAGGAAGTGATGTTTTCATCTTCACTCATCCTCAAACATTCGTATCTACCCTTTAGGCTTTGTAGCTTAGCACATTTGACATATGCATCACCTTCATACAGAGTTTCCAACTTCTTCCAGATTTCATGAGCAGTTCTCAATTCCAAGACATTTGTCATTTCTGTATCAATCAGGGCACTCAACAATGTTTCTTTAGTTTGAATGTTGTATTTAGCTTCTTTGAGTTCATCTGGAGTTGAAGGACCTTTCTCCAGAGGCTTATACTCATCCTTAGTTATCAACCAATAAGGATCACCCATGCATTGCAAATGACACTCCATTCGATTCTTCCAAAGAGAGTAATTTGTTCCATCAAATCTCAGACTATCCTTCTTATATGTCGACATCCTGGATCTCCTCAAGTAGTCAAGCTTCTTTTAGAGGAACTGGCTCTGATACCAATTGTTGAAATTAGGGTAGACAACTAAGAGGGGGGGTGAATCAATTGTCACAAAACTTTTAACTTTTACTTCATTTAATCTTCTTTACCATTTATCAACAGATTAATGATATAACCATGAAAGCATGAATCAACATCACATGAATAGAAACATAATCAACACACATAACACCAAAATTTTTACGTGGAAACTCAGTTAAGAGAAAAAACATAGTGGGGGTTAACCCACAAGATTTATTCTCTATTAAAAGAATAGAAAAATGGGAAGGCACTTGCCTTCAGGTGCACTGCCCAGAGGTCATTGCTCAAAGGAGGCTCACTGCCTACAAGAACATTCACAATGTTAACACTAAAAGGTTGAACTAAGAAACAACATCTTCTTTATGCAAGGTTTAGTTCCATTGAAGTGCACAACCCCTCTTCTCTTCCCCCACTCACTTCCTCGCTACATCCGCATCTTCGCTACTACTACTAATTTCCACGACTTCACAACACTTATTTATACATGTCATCGACTTTGGAATGAACATAAAAGTTATCCAAACAATCATCTATCTAGAACATTCTCCAAGATAGGCATTACAAGCAATTACAATCACAAGACTTGACTTAATACAAAATGCTACATGTGAACCACTCCTCTATTAGCCAAGCATAGCTGGGACTCAAATCTTCCTTGAGCAACACATCATTCTCCATAGAACTTCTCTTAGATCATCTGCAACACGCACCAAGCATCTGGTCAGCCAAGACTGGAAAGAACAACAACACTCAAAGAGAAATCTTCAACCACGAGCTTAGTCCTCAATGCGGACCACCAACACAATAGGCACATGATCTAGAGACCACCACAAGCACAATGAAATCAACAAGAACAACCACACCACCTCAAATCACCAGAAACACTTGCATCTTCATTTGAAAACTTAAGAACATTAACTGTTGTGACTGTCACAATAGAAAGATTGCTTGCGGACCTCCAAACCATGAACCACTTGAGTTGAGGATACACAGTAACATCCCAAACATGCCTTTGATCCACAAACCATAATATTCCAATGCAGAGCAATCCAGACCAAATTCCTGTCACTCTATCACCTCTGAACAACTGCAAAACCTGGTTCTACTTAGATGGCCATAACTTCACCAATCCTTCATGTGGACCTCTCACATCTTAACTGGAGCAACTTTAAACAATCCTCTGCACAACCCTTTAGTCTGTAGACTTTGGTCTTCATCTCACCAGAAATGTGGAGCAATCTACTTTGCTGAACTGCACTGTCTTTACTGTCTCTGACAAAGAGATATGTTGACATCAATGACAACACATCTTATGCACATATTTGCAACAAATAGTTCCCATGCACAACTTAAAAGACCTCAAGATCTAATGTCCAACACATAGTGGCTATTCTAAATGAGTGAGCAAGTTTTTTTACCTACCAGACTTAGTTTAGTGATTGCTCAATAATATTGGCCATGTATCCATGTATGAGGAAACAAGTGTTGACTCCATTGCTAACGTCATTACTAGCACTCATGGGAATGAAGTGGCATTATTTGATTTGTTTCCTCAAAAAGGGAATGCCACAATGTAGTTACCCTTTTACTCTAGTTATCTAATGAGAAATGGCCATACATGCATTGACCAAAGCCTTGTTGGCATAGTGGTTCATAGTGTGTTACATTTAAATTACATTAATGTCTAACATTGAGTAGAGTACTAAACTAATGGAAACCACATAATGAAAAAAAGAGGAACAACACGAAAATATTTTGCTTATTGGCCAATAGGTGATTGTCACATATCTTTCTACAAAATCAACATACTTAGGACTATAGTTCCACCACTTGAGACTACTTGGACAAATAGGGAAACACTAATGCATAAAGTATGAATGAAAAGAGTGCACGACATGCACAATTATCGACAAGGTGCGTTGTGCAAAGCTTTGATCCAACAATAGGCACATGGTGGCTAAAAATAAAGTTGCATGCAAATAATCACCCATTAGCCTATGAAAAACAACTAGGTATCACAATGCTAATAATGTTTACAATGGTATTAACATAGACGAGTGGTAAGTGATATAGTCTAAGCCGATGGATAATGTTTAGGCAAAAATAAAGCACATGACTTAAGTTAGAATAATTCCAACTATAATAAGTAGACGAAGAAATAGACTTAAAATGCAAAGCGAAAGACATTGGAATTTATGCATAAACATAAAAGATTTTGCTAAGGTTTTTACCAAGGCTCATAACACAAAAACCAATGCTTGTATTATGAACATGGTCCTAACAGTAAAATAAAATAAAATTAGGCACATTAATGGCAAGAGGCCAACAAATTGCATAGATAACAAAGCACATTACATGATGCGACCTATTCTAATACTAAAACACATTTTCCAAAGATAAGTGTCTACAAATACTTTGCTCTAAAACCTATTTTTCTTAGTGTACGCTCTATTAACAATCACTCAAAACATTACAACTTTAAGTATAAATTTATTTATAACTTAATCGAATGATTTAACACATAATTAAATCAAATACTACTTTTTTGATAAATAAATATCTTATATTACTTTGTAATATATATTAAAAAACTACTATAACTAAATACTAATTTTCACATATTAAAAAAACTATTTACAACACAATCTTCTTTTAACTTGAAAAAACACTATGCATAAAATTAAAAAACAGTGGCTCTCTATAAGGGAAACCAAACCGTAAAAATAAAAATGGGCCACTCTCTGTCTAACAAGTAAATAGCAAGTCGGCGCTCTCTCTAGAATTGCTTCCATGCACTTCTCAATAACTCCTGCTTTCGTGCTTTGTCGTACCTCCTGGCTGGACCTCACCCCCGGCCTTGACCATGTGAGTCAATTGCGTGCTTCGTTGTATAATCCACTCGCTTGACTGAAACCCGTCACCGACGCTTCGGAGAAGCGCAAAAGATAAAAGATAAAAGGGGATGTGCGGGGTGGGAAAATTGCTAAAGAAACCCGCGAAAGCTAAAAAGCTAAAAAGAGATGTGCGGGGTGGGAAAATTGCTAAAGAAACCCGCGAAAGCTAAAAAGAGATGTGCGAAGCAAAAGATAATGCCAGAGAAAATTACAACGCTTTACGAAGTGCGTCATCTGGAAAAGAGAAGCGGGCGAATTGTTTTACAAGGCTTTACGAAGTGGGGAGATTCTGCAAGAGAAAAATACAAGGCTTTACGAAGTGAGTCATCTGGAAAAGAGAAGCGGGCGAATTGTTTCCGCAAGAGATAAATAGAGATTCTGCAAGAGAAGAATCAGTTGCCTCTACAACTAAGAAGGGTTACGGGGAGAGTTGAGCTTTAAAGCGCCAAGCCATTCTTCTTCAACTAAGAAGAGAGTTGACCTTCAACTCGCGCCTGAGAAGCCATTCTTCTTCAACCAAATCTCTCTTAGAGAAAATACTGAAGGTCTCGTTACGTGGAGCGGCTATGGCATTTTCTGTGCACAACTGGCTTAAACTCTTCGCGGGAATTCAAATCCCAATACTGGTAACCATCGTCTCTGGAGAGTTGAAGCCTAACAGTCTTCTCTGCCACAATTGGGGGCTTGTTTTCTTCATTGCTGCCATTTTTTTCATTGCAGTGCTCGTATCAGTGGCACAGGAATGCGTTATACAGCTAAGGGACGTCATCCGTATGCGCTTGCCACCATCATTTCATGATAATATGAGGTTATGCATATTGCATTTGAGGCAGCACTGGAAATATATTATCCCCCTCTTTCTCTTCATCGTCTTCTATGCAATGATTTTGCGAGCGATCTACGGCCTTCCCCTATTGTGTAAGCAATACGGATCCACATCCAATTAATGAAGTTTCATCTGTTTCAGGCAGATGTGTTATGTTTTATTGGTTATTCGTTATGTAGAAGAAGGAAGGCAGGTGATTGTTGATGGAAGAATATTGTAGATTTAAGTATATTTGTGTGCAGGAAAATTTTATTCAATAATGTCGTTGCAGCAGGCTATTAAGAGATATTTCTGTAATGTCCATGTTACGGACAGTGTTTTATAGGGTCTTATTTACGACAATATATGCTCTGTTTCATACAATCTATTCTGTATTGGAGGAAAGAAAATCAAGGGTCGTCATAGAAAGACAATTCCTGTTTGTATTAAAAATTGGTATAAATGTTAATTTAGCAAATCTATTGGGTTTGTTCTTTTTCTGTGTGTTTAACTTAAAATTATGATTTATTTATATAAATTTTAAATAGAATTGTAATATAAAAAATGTATATATGGGCCGTGTTGAAATATCATGTTTTTCATTTATATGTCCCAATTTTGGATTTTTAATAATTATTTATTACAAAAATTTCTTATATATATTTATTTAAATAAGGGTTTATATATTAGTTTTAAGATTTGTGGAGAAGAAGTTTTTTTATTAATGTAAAGTGTTATCAAATTTTTATTGTGATGTAGAAATCTCATAAAGGAAAGTAATGTTTTTAGGTTTTGTTTTGTTTAGATTAATGTGATACAATGTATATACATAAGCACAATTAATTTAGATTAATTAATAATGAGATGGATATTGATATTCTAGTAATTTCTAACAATTACAAGTATATTTAATTTGATAGAATGCATTAAGATTGATGTGGATCAAAATCTCAATGAATATTAGAGTCATAATTACCTTGGAATCAAAATATTATTTTGTTGTTGAGTAAGGGAGAATCCGTCTAAAATCTCAATAAATATTAGATTCATAATTACCTTGGAATCAAAATGTTATTTTGTTGTTGAGTAGGGGAGAATCCTCAAACTAAAGAGGGGATATGGGACAACAAACTTATCCTACATGTGACTTGCAATTCCTTATATTTGTAGACTCACACTATTTATAAATACCTTCATAAGGCTACTAATATATCACAATGAGACATTCTTTTAAATCACATGCTAATCATATTCAATTTTTTATATTAGGAAATGAAGGGATAAAAAATAATTAAACAAAAAAATTTCTGTCCAAATTTTTTATTTAATTTATTGGTAGAAATTAAAAAATTGTAAGTAAATAATAAGTGGTGGTAAAATCTTAATATCCCACGAAGAAATTTCCAACCCCACTCCAAAAACACCCTTTAAAATTAAAAAAATAAAGGCTTCTACTCTAATTTATTAATAGGGAAAATAAAGGCTCCACCAAAAATAGTTTGAGCGTCCATAAGAAGGCTTCCTCAATTGCCTATAACAAATATTGGGGGTGGAGAACATGGTGAGGAAGAAATTCCAATGTATATCTCACCTCAAATCTAATTTGATTAGGTATCACCTATTTTCATTGGGCATCGAGTTAGGGTTTTTTTGGGCGCGACATGAGGAGCAAATGTAACAGGGCTTCACACAAGGGCGAGTGAGTCTATTTGTCCATGTCCTTGCAAATCAGGGGTTCTGAAGATGTTTAACATTGTTGTGAGTTATTACCTATCGTCTTTATTCCCTTAGTTTTGATTTTTGTAGTTGTGTTGTTTGTCCTATCCATCCTTATCACCACCGAGTGACTTCTGCATTTACTCTCAAGTTTTATAAGATTTTATATTTGTGGACGGTTGCCTTCATGGATGAAATATTGTTGTGACACATTATATGAAGGATAGAGGGTCCAAAATGTGTTCCAGAGATCCCTGTTATGGTTTTGATCATATCTAGCCCTATTAGTTGGGTGGGTGAGTAGCTGACATTCCCAGATAAACACTACTTCAGATCCCACACTCTTGTTTTTGTCAAGATGGAGGAAGGGTAATCTTCTGTATAATTTCTTAATAACAACATCATCTACAGGGGAAGGCACCTGTAAAATGGCATACCACATTGGAAAGGCACCTGTAAGATGAGGGGTTTTTATTTGGGTAGAGGATGGGAAAGTGCACTCAATTTCATGCATTTGTGTTATTCCAAGAAATTAACACTTCCCTTCCCTGCTATATGTTGATAGGTGAACATTCCAAAAAGTAAGATACCTTTTGAAAAAATGAAGGATGCAGAAAGCACACTTTGTACAAGGTTACTCACTAAAACGAAGGCAAATATAGTCTTGCAATCCAAGGTGAGTCTTCCCTTTTGAATTCTTTCACTGGTAGGAAAAGCAACAAATTAGATTGTGTTGAGGCCGGAATACCAATCTTGCAAACATGTCTCACAATATCCAGTCGAGTAATTTGCAGAGTATTTTTTAAAATCTAATTTGGAGTTTTATTGCAATAGTATAACCACATTATCTTTGCATTTTGGTAAATGCCTTTATTTAATTTTTTTTGGCACTATTGTAAGCAATTTGAGACTGGAGGACACAAGAAGGGGAAGGGAACATCTCTTTTTTGGTCGGATAGTTATGCTTTGCATTTGCTTGAATAGTTTACACTCACTGTATCTACAGATATTTGAGTAAAAGATTTGCTTTCAAATAGAGCAGTGAGTTACACGAAAGTAATCTATTGAAGATAACTTCATTTACTTTTCACATTGAAGATAATGTTTTGATGCTAATTCAGAAAGCTTTGAACTTTTTGCTTACGTGTTGTTTGCTTGTCACTCTCTCATTAAATTTCCCTATTTTCTAATGTTGTTTGGTTTGAACTTAGGACCAATGAATTTTGTGGGAGGTGTTCTTTTAGTAGTTAAAATTGGCACTTTTACATCTTCTCATGTTTAATTTTACTTGGTATATGTATTATAATATATTCTCTCATTAAATTTTCTATTCTCTAATGTTGTTTGGTTTGAACTTAGGACCAATGAATTTTGTGGGAGGTGTTCTCTTAGTAGTTAAAATTGGCACTTTTTACATCTTCTCATGTTTAATTTTACTTGGTATATGTATTATAAGCTATTCTCTCATTAAATTTCCTATTCTCTAATGTTGTTTGGTTTGAACTTAGGACCAATGAATTTTGTGGGAGGTGTTCTTTTAGTAGTTAAAATTGGCACTTTTTACATCTTCTCATGTTTAATTTTACTTGGTATATGTATTATAATCTATTAAAATCATGACTTGAGTGATGTGTTCTTAAGAGAGTGAATGGAATATAAACACACCTTAAATAATAGATCACAGGCAAGATTCTTCCATGGAAACAAAATTGATTTTAGACATTTTAAGGACAAGATTTCAAATTTTAGTTTCTGGGCAGCTCCAGCAGCAACATAGGCTTGCTTTATGGCATGAAAGATAGTTCCTATGTACCCATTTTGAAGCTGCCTTTTGATTTCTAAATTGGTGGTGGAAATGTGTTGTGAAGGTTGAACAAATGAAAAAAAATTAACCTATGATGCAAAAACATGGTAAAAATGGAAAACATTAAGGCACCGCGATTTCAAATTTGTATTAACTCTATTTCTTTATTAACTTTATTTTATGGTTTTTCTAGTATTTAAATAATGACTGATGACAAAAATGAGTCTATTTTTTATTTGAGTATCCCTTTATTTTTTGTTCACA
Organism: Cunninghamia lanceolata; assembly: GCA_027924645.1. Classification (NCBI taxonomy): domain Eukaryota; kingdom Viridiplantae; phylum Streptophyta; class Pinopsida; order Cupressales; family Cupressaceae; genus Cunninghamia; species Cunninghamia lanceolata. Next base: position 27,911,014 of record BSBN01000534.1, read on the forward strand.
TATATGCAAGTGTTATTGTTAGTCCTGCGTATGACATTGGCTATTGATTTCACCTATAGCAGTAAACCACAAGTTTTCTGATTGCATTTCATTTATAGATTGTAATCATTCTATTGAATAAATAGGAGGAGTTTACTTATTTAAATGGAATTTTTATTGCATCAAATATTTTTTCTGGGTGGTTGCTGATTTTTTAAGAGGAAAAACTACAAGTTGTACATCATAAGCAAACTTGTCTGCATATATTATTTGTCAGGTAATTCAACGGATGGCTAGATGAGCCTTCTCCATGCAGACACTTGTTGAATAGATGGGTTTCTTTGTTGAAACAACTACTTGGCTGTATTTTCTCGTGATCTTGTTTGTATAGTGTCTTTACAGTCCCAACTGTTAAATGCATGCATGTACATTATGGAAGCAACCGAGGAATTTTATACACTACCTATCTACAATTGTGCAAGTTTAGTGGTTGGATTTGTTTTAATATTGAGATTAGTCAATTTGAGTGTTGCAGTTATCTAGGGATTGTATTTGCTAGAGGTCTATATGCCTACACACTTATAGGGCAGATGTCCAAGAGCCATGAAGTATATGTAGGTGCAGGCAACATTACAGAACATGTGAGTTAGGAGAATTTTAAATTTATCTGTGGAATTGATTGTTGCATATACATTATGGTAATATCTTTTTTTTTTCCAATGAACAAGAAACTGGTCCAAAGACCTAGTCTAATTCTTGTTAACATTATTATGGTATTGCATGAATCAGAACTATCTACTATTTTGTAGGAGAAAATAGAGCATTAAATTCCTATTCAAAAGATTTACAAGCCACATAAAATTTAGGGTACAAAGGAGGGATGGCAAACGGATTGGGCACATGATTCACATATGGAATAGCATTAAAGTCTTGGACATTGGTTTTCTACTATGTGGGAGTCTTTATTAGAAATGGCCACCGCCAAACTGATGAGGTAAAGCATTAATTACAATTTTCTCTGTTATAGTTGGTGGACTATATGCATGAAATGAAATACAAGACAATCTTTGCAATTTGGTTACAATGTATTTGCTGATAAAGAATGTTTGTTTGGACAAGAGTTGAAGGCAATCATTCTCCAATATTGTTGCACTCAAGAAGGGAAATCAGGGAAATCTTCTTTATGTGGGTGTAGCTTTCTGTTGCAAAGGGCCACATATGTACCTATTCACCAAACTGTAACCTAAATAGTGCACAGCCAAGGGCTAGGCAAAAGGTAAAATTTCTAAAATATTAAAATATTTGATTTACCTCACTGCCATTACAATCCAGTCTGCCCCATGGGATATTACATTTGCCTTTATGGCTTGTGTTCTTGAGTGGTTCTCCAAACCCTCAAGATTTTTGGCAAACTTCGATGACTACTCTTCATTGGAAGAAACAAATTTGAGTGATTATCACAATTTTATGAAAATTCTAGACAACTTCCAATTTTTTTATTCGCAACCCCTGGCATTGATTGAGGGGTCTTGCATATTGTGGCACTCTATAAACTAATTAAACTATGGTAGCATGCAATACACTAGAATCCAATCTTGTTTTATACTGCTGCTGATGCACTTGGATGCTATTCCACACTCAAAATACGTTTCAAATAATGAATTTGAACCAGTACAATCCATCTGTAAAGATGAAATTTTCAAAAAATGTAGCAATTGTTATATTTATAAATATATTATAAATTTATAATATTAGGCTTAGCACAACTTGATATTTTAAGAATTCCTATCACATTTTGTGAACACACAGATTGGGGAAAGAGGTGTTTAGTTATATAGAGGTCAAAAGCAATGATAACAATAGCTAGGGCAATGCTAAAATAACATAAAATTCCTCTCATGGATACAACGACAAGTTCTCATGATGTAGGATCTCAAAGCATTGTACAAGAGTCTCTTGACCATTTGATAATAGGAAGAACTATTGTTGTTGTTTCTCATCATCTACCAGCCATTAGAAATGCAAACATTAGTGTTGTTTTGTAGTAAGATCAGATTGTTGAATTAGGAAACCGTTAATAATTGCTTGCTAGGAAATCAAATTCTACCCATCTCAGCCACTCCTTATCAACTAAATCTCTAAGCCTTTGGTTGGGTGGCTTAATAACTCTTATATAAGCTTAAGAACTCATACGTGTCAATATGACAAGAGAAGATGGGAGACTAGAAATGATTTCAAATGCTGATGCAAACAAGATTTATATACCACCCAGAGGTTCTCTTTTTAGTTTTCTCAAATTGAACGAACTTGAATGGCCCCTTGCTCTACTAGGGGCCATGGGATCAATTTTCTCAGGTCTATTTGGTTCAAATTTTGCCATTGTAAAGAGCAACATGATTGAAGCCTTTTACTACATCAGATAAAGAAATGAAGGAAAAAAACAAAAAACATGTCTTTATTTACATTGGAGCTGGTCTTTATGCTTTTGTTGCATGCTTGTCTCAGCACTACTTTGTTTGTCTTTATTCTTTTGTTGCACGCTTGTATCAACACTACTTTGGTATTGTGGGTGAGAATCTTACAACAAAGAGTGTAGAGGATGATGCTTGCTGTTAAGTCTAGAATCACTACTTTTTATAAGGATTGGTAGAAAACTCATAGCATTAGTAGGCATCTTTATTCATTCAACCAACTGCCAAAGCATGTAAGAGTTGTTATGACATTTTTATCCACTTCTTTATTTTGTTTGAGAGTTCTAATTAGTCTTCCCCTATATATTTGGTTTCAAAATGTTTCATCATCCAAAACATCACAAAAATCTTTGTACTCTGCAATAAGTAAGCTGGTTTGATGAAGAGGAGAATAATTCAAGCCAGATAGCTTCTTGTTTAGAAGTTGATGCAACAAATGTTAAATCTACAATTGTAGAAAGAATCTCAATTATTTTACAGAAAATGACTTCATTGCCGACTTCATTTATTGTTGCTTTCATTTTGGAGTGGTGAATGGCTTTATTTGTATTTGCCACATTTCCTCCTCTTTTCTTTGCAAATTTTGTGTAGGTAATTAAATTAAATACTTTTGATCAAGCGATTAAGAGAATCATTTAATGGGTTTGAAATGTGTTGTGCCAAGCATCTAAGGCATGAATTATGGCCACTTCTATAAATTTGATATTGGCAAGAAAAATCTCAATAATTCTGAGGTCATAGATGATAAAGTTTGAGATGAGTAAAAGTCTGTTTCACTTCTTAGTAGAATGACTAAATTACTGGTAGCTTATGCATGAAAGATATTGAAGGCTAATTTGCAAACAAGGTTATGTAAAATTTATTTGTTGTATTTTTAACAATCTTGTAAATAATGCTTAAATTTGATCTTTTGATTTGTTTGTTTGTAAATGATGCTTAAACAATCTTGTAAATGATGCTTAAATTTGATCTTTTGGTCATATAAATAAAGGATGTTTTGAGGAATTTGATAGTAAAGGTTGAATAATTTAGTTGCCTTTGCACATAAAATTTGGAATCATGGAATTAAAAGTAAGTTGAATTTCACAAATATTCAATGCCACCTACTTTGAAGCATTGGAGTACATTGATGTTTTGAGGGATTTGATAGTGAAGGTTGAAAATTTAGTTGAAAATTTGGAATCATGGAATTAAAAGTAAGTTGAATTTCACAAATATTCAATGCCACCTACTTTGAAGCATTGGAGTACATTGTTGTTTTGAGGGATTTGATAGTGAAGGTTGAAAATTTAGTTGCCTTTGCACATAAAATTTTGGATCATGAAATTAAAAGTAAGTTGAATTTCACAAATATTCAATGCCACGTAATTTGAAGCATTGGAGTACATGACTGACCTAATTTGTGAATCTATTTGATTTTGACAAATGACACATGCTTATAGATTTGTAAAACATAAAAATCAAATGAAGTCATTTGTCAATAATTTTGTCTCATTATTGGTAATGCTTGTTGCAAAAATTGCCTCTTAAAGGATTTGTAGGAAACACGATAAAAAAACACATGCAAGAGCAAGCATGTAAGTAGGGGAATTAATTAGCAACATATGAATTGTAGCTACTTTTAATGTAGAGGACAAAATCCTTAATTTTTTTGGCAAGGAAATGAAATTACCTCAAACCCAAAGTCTTAAATGGGGATAGTTAGCTACAATCCTATTTAGAATTTAACATCTAACACTATATGGATCAAAAGCCTTAATGTTTTGGAATGGTTCAAGATTGGTACAAAATGGGGCCTCTTTGGAATTTCACAACTCACATTATATGGATTAGAATCCTTAATACTTTGGTTTTGAATCCTTAATACTTTGGTATGGCTCAATACTAGTACAAAATAGGACCTTAACCTTCTCTAGAGTAATGGAAGTCTTTGTAGTTAAAGTGAATATGACAAATTTTGTTGTTGAAACTCTAAGTTAGGCACCTAACTTTGTAGGAGGTGGAGAAGCATTGAGTTCCATTTTTGTCATTGTGGACAGGGGAACAAAAATTGAACTAGCTGATGAAGATGTAGAAAAGGTTGAAGAAACCAAAGGTGGAAGTGAACTAAAGCATATAGAATTTACTTATCCATCTAGGCCTGTTGTGAAAATTTTGAAGGAATATAAATTAAGACAACATGTCACCAAGCTTTTGTTGTGGTAAGTTCACAATGATCATATTAATTGAAAGATTTTATGATCCAATTGTAGGTAAGTTTCCATAGATGCTAAAGCCATTAAAACATTAAATTTGAAATCTTTGTGTTTAAATATTGGGCTTGTGCAACTAGAACCCACATTTTTTTTGCCGTGAATGAAATTATCAAATTTTCAAAGGAATAAAATGCTCATAAATTCATTAATAGCTCACCATAGTTGGTGACAGAGGTGTTTAGTTGTTTGGAGGGTAGGAGCAGAGAATCCTAGTTTTCTTTTGTTGGATGAAACTACTAGTGCATTAGATGTAGATTGAAAAAGTATTAAGGCATTGGAAAGATTGATTATTCTTTGAAGACATAAATGAATAAGTATAGAAAAATAGAGATAAGAAGTCCATTTTCTTTAGGATTATGTAAATTTGGGTTGTTAAAAAGGCCACTAGGTGAAACAAAGTTTGGCGAAGGTGGAGGATATATGAACTCTTCCCAAATGTACTAGTTTTAGGAGTCATATTTAAGAATCTTTTTTGTAAACCCAAGCAATGTAAGGGACAAGACATGCATTTCTAATATTTTTTCATTCTAGTTTGGTAATGTGTTGATTAGTCCCAATAATGTCCTTAGTTACTTGTACTTCAATTACATAGAATGCAGAAGACAAACACAATATGAAAATGTTTTTTAACTTCCACCCATGCTATTCTTATGATATGCACTAATACATTATTGTTTATGCTTGCTGATACATTTTTTACCATTCAACTACATGCAATTTTAGGTAGGACTAAGCTACCTTGCAGCTCTTATTTATTAAAAATATTAACTCTATATGAATTGGTTATGATTTTATGTTTGATTTCAGATTTAACTTTCCATGGTGCTGAATTAGAGCTAATAAATCATAAAATGGATGTATATTTTGTTTCAAACATAATTCATTGTATATATAAGTATTTTATTTTTGTTATATTTTGATTACATATAATTGCATTCAATAGTTATCTCACACTTGCAACTGCACATAAACTTTGTTACCTTGTAAGTGTAATTGCATGTCATAGTAATCTCACACTTTTATGCATGAAACTTGTTAAGTTATAAGTAGCCTACTTATTAACATGCTTGAAAATGTTTTTTGTTTTGTTTTGTTGATCGTACTATTCTAAATTTCATCTCTATGATATATGTATGGGTTTAGAAGCAACACTTGGCGTACATCATGAGGAATCACATCTAACAAGGACTTCATCTTTGTAAGACCACTTCCACCTCTTGCCCCACCATGCCTCTTACCATTAATAGTTAAGAAAAAAGAGGAAGGGATGTAAAAGGCTCGTATTTTTAATTCTAAGGTGATATTCATTGGGGTATTATGTGAGAATAGAAATAATTTTTTTTTTGGATATTGATTCGAACAAAAAATGTATAAATAAAAAGGGGTATAAAAAATGTCATTGAAAAAATGGGTAGTTTAGATGCATTGTAAAACAAGGGGTATTTTTAAATTGGTAAGGTGTATTGAGAGGGTACATTAATAATAGAGTATTATGAGCTAGAAATGGAAAGGGTTTTTTTTTTTTTAAATGCACTTGGTAAACTTTTTAACGTGACTGGCGACACTGGTGCGACACACTCTTCAGCTCCACATGAATGCTTTTGCCCCTCGGAGCAATGAACCTATGAGGCCACAACACGGGGGACCTCATCCCCTAGCAAGAACACTTCAAACCCGCAAGCTCGTTGGCCTAGCGAAGGCGTAAAGCTTGCAAGCTCATTGGCCCAATGGGGGTTTGAACTTTGGTGGTTGTCACTACAACCGAGCGATTTAACCATCGAACCATGCCCTTATCGACAAAATGGAAAGGGGTATTATTTAGTATTTTATGAATGCATTTAATAGGCTATAGGTTTACATAGAAAAGCCCTTGGGTCAACACTCATTAATATGTATAAATAATTAAAAATAATAATCTTCAATCACACATATCCTTCTATGAATGTGTAGAGTTAGATTTATTTTAGAGCACGAATAAAATTATGTAAATGTGAATTGATTTCTTGATTCTTTGAAGCTTGCTTGATTCTCTTATATGTTAGAATGAATGCATTTAAATACAAGGATCTAGCAACATTGTTTTATATGAAAAGGGGGGATGTTGTGAATGTGGTTGATTTGGTTAGATCCTCCCTTCTCATCAAACATTCAAGGACATATCAACCAAGTTGAATCTCTACTAAGTGATAGCATTCACCTAATAGGTTAGGCTATCACTTGAAAGAATGTGGAAGCTTAGATGTTATCAAACAACATCTCAATTTAATGCTCAAATACCCTTAAAACCCTAAATAAGCAAAACAATAAGCAAATTGATAAATTACGACAAATCCTTTCAGACTAAGGTGAAGAATAGAGATTATTAACTCAATGTTTTTGAAGTTCAGGCTACGGATCAGTCGTGGACACATCCACTAGCACCCTTGTCCAAGGTATTATTTTTTGCATGGAATCTGGATCTCCTCTTGACACTGATATTCACTATATCTTCTGTTTCTACCCCAGAAAAGGTGGACACTGGCACTAGCACCCGAGTCCAATGATAAACAATCTTCAAGGTGTTAGAAGCTCTTCAAATGCTAATTACCACTGTTTAGTCTATTTTTGTGTCTGCAATTTCAAAGGACACTGCCACTAGCACCTGTGTCCTAAAATGTTGAACTCTGTCTTCTTTCTTTTAGATCCTAAATCCTTGTTGTCTGCAACATCCTTCTGCAACTCCACTTCGTGAAACTCAGTACTTATAACCTGCAATCACAAAGGAGTGTGGGAGGGGGTTGTGGTGTTTAGAGGCTTGCCTCGGTCAAGCTCCAGAGAGACATTCAAGTCTTCTGAATACTGTTGTTAGATGAGAGTGTGTATCCCTGCAGGATAAAGGTAAAATCTAAATGATAAATGATTAAAAACACAATAGATATCACCTTGAAGTGTAGATCTCAAGGAAGGAAGAATCTCCTTCATGCCATGAGGAGATGGAGTTAAATCTGTAATCACAAATATAATAACAACAAAATACTACTCTACAACACAATGAATTCCTTGAATCACTTTAACATAAAGTCACAAGTTCACAATGTCCATCTAGTTTGTAAATGAAATCCTAAACATGCTTATATATGCAACTACAAAGATTCTGGCTAAGAATTTTGTAATTCAAACTTGAAATGTCAGCATGGGACCCAAATAACGGTCATAAAACCAACATTAAAATTTAGGGTAGACCAAAAATAGGGTAGGACTAGGGCACTAGCACCCAAGTCCACCCTCCCATTTTTGTTCAGGGATCATCAAAATGTCACCCCTAGGTCCTATTTGCCATAAGACTTTAGTGTTTTCTCACTGAGATTCAAAATTATTATGCAAGATGCTCTAAATGCATTCTAAGGACCTGAGAGCTAAACCTTAAGATGGAAACCCCCTCAAGGGGACATTTTTTGACATAACAAACACATTGCACAAATTTTTTTTAAGTTGGCCCTATGCACGAAGGGTTAAGATGAGATGTTAGCCAAATTTTAATTTAAAAATTGAATTTGAGTAAGACGAGTCTATGATTATGAGGATGGCCTAGTGATTGCAAACTAGTCTCATGACAAAAAAGGGCTAGATCTTGGTGGATAATGTGTGCATGGAAATGAGTGTGAGCATGTATAATAAGCAAGTGGATAGGCTAAATGTATGATAGTGTGTGAGCATGTGATTGGAGATAAGTGGTAGGTACATATGAACATGTGCAATGAGGTAGGTGGATGACATAGAGCAAGAGACTTGACTTTGCAGAAAATCATGTCATTTATTAATATGTCTATGTATCAAAGCATTCTTTTTAAAATACACACAAAACTAAGTAGGAAATGGAATGGATATGCAAATTTCACCATTACTTTTTGCCTTCACTTTGAGTTGTATGTGAGTCCTATGGTGAATATGCATTTAAAAGTATGTAGCATTCATAAACATGCATGTAAAGTAAATATCTTAAAAGCTTAAAGGATATCACCATGAGGTCCATATAAGTTAATATTCCTTGTGAGAATATGATAATTTGTGTGTTCATGTTCTATGTATGTATTTTCCATAGGATGAGTCTCTATAAGTACCTATAACTATCTATATATCTAAACATGGGAATGCTAGAAACAAGGAATTGTTGGAAGAGGGAAACAATACATGAAAAATAAATGTGATCTTAAACATGTAATCATTTGAACATATAATCATGCAAACATGGAACCATGTAATAATTTAAAATAATTTATGACAATGATTGTAATGAATGTATCATGTAAACACATGGGCTAGAGATGGTATTGATCTGAATTTTAATATTTCCTCCAGGGTAAAAGCATAATAGTTTTTCCTACAGAGAATATGGTTGAATTTGAGAGTATTACGTATCTTACCTCTTTGAATTAGATTTGTGAGTGAATAGAATGATTCCTTGTATTAAAAATACATAAATGGGGCATCAATAGGTTCATAAGACTAGTTAATTAGCAAAAAACATATTGATTATTTAAGTCTTCTTAATTTATGAAGATAGTAGTAGTCATCAATATTCTTGGATAAAGAAATAAGATACAATCACAAGGTATGCACAAGGTTTTAGTGAACAACTTTCAATGACAATTGGCTTAATCTTTACTAGATTTATAGGGATTAATCTAAAACATTATAAAATATTTATAGGAATGATTTTGATTAGCATATTTTTAGCTAATTAGTTAAACATTACAACAAATCAAATCACATAATATCTAACTTTAGTAGTGCTAATAAGGATGACAAATTCAAAGGAATATATTCCCTTAGTTGACCCAAATGCCATCATTAAAAGATGCCTAAAGGCCTTCATGGTAACCTTAGGTGGGCAAACACATTGACAGATAGACATTAGATTGATGTTTAGGATATTGAGGTGTGAACAATAGAAAATTTATCTTCTCACAGCTCAAAGAGGGAATTAACAAATCTCTTCATAGGATAGTCTCATATAAAAACCCCATTTATGTTCAACCTTAATCGTGTGGACTAAGAATCATACAACTTTTTCTATTAGGAATATCATAAGATTTAGTGAGTGTAATTTTAGGGAAGTAACTTCCTTGGTTATGACATAAATATTAACTTGGATGAGTGTGGATTAGGATATGAGGATGTGCAACATGGAGGATTTGAAGGGATTAAAACCATAGAAAGATCTCGAATGGTAGTAGAGATCTTAGTGTTGGGTGTGATCTTAAATGAGGTTTTTAGATGACCTATTTTAATGAACTCTTGATTTCATCCTTAAGTTCAAATAGTAAGCAAGAGCACAATCATCCAACACTCAAGGGGATTGTTATGTTTCTTATACTAATAAAATAGTCTTGATCTCATAAGATAGTCCTCAATCATGAATGAGGGCCATAGATTTGTTTGGATGGGATAGCCATGACACAAGCAACACTGTTATACAACAAAAATGTTGTCATCTCTCATAAGGAATGTCATAGGTTAAAGTAGGATGGTTAAATAGTTGTAAGGACTATCCAAATAAGATATAAAAAATTATATACATCACTCACAATCCTAGGACTACCTCACCCACCTAGTATGTTGTCATATTAGTCTTAGGATGCAATAACAATGACTGTCATGATGATGAAATATTGTCCTAATGTTTGATAGGGCCACATGCAAGAAAAGAAGGTTATTGTATCCAAGAAAAGGATTGTGAACAAGTCATTTGGACTGTCAAAACAAGAATAGAAGATAGTTATGTATAAGGGGATTGTCATAGCATTGTAGGATAGTCACATAACAAAATATTGTCAAAACCATTCATAAGGTTATCATGATGACCCAGGTAAACATACTTTAGATAAATATCATGAAAGAAAAGTATAGTAAAACAGACTTCCCTATCACCTAAACCAAGAAACATATCACTAAAGACTCTAATAAAAAAAGGGGCTATCATTCCATGACAAAAGGAGGTTTCCCTACAAGAAAATAGTCATCTAACAGAATTACAATAGTCTTATTATCTTTTAGAAAGAGTCACGAGTCAAAATATTGTCAAGATCAATTCAAAGGTAGTCATGAAAATCAAGTGGACTCTCATGGGATCAAGGGACTATCAAGTCACCATGAATGTCATCAAGCTCATAAGGACTATTACCTAGACAAATGAATTCTCATCTATGAGCAATTATGTGTCATAAAAATAAAATTGCATTCATAGCATTGGTAGAACACTATCATAAACATGCAAGAGAGGGTAATAATGAAAGGTCATAGACAACCATAAAGTTTAAGGGACTGTCCTAGCAAGAGAGAGGACTCTCAAGGCAACTTAAAACTATCATATCAAGTTATGGAAAGGCTTTTAAACACCCTAGGTAAGCTAAGAATGACCAATGTGAGTAGACTTAAGGAATTCAATAGATCCATTAATAAGGTTGGGCAATGAAATAACATACCTAAAAGGTGAATAGTAAGGGGCTCAATATGATTGTAGCAATGTGGAACAACAATTAGCATATGATGATAGGGCACCTAGAAGGCTAAACATTAGCATAATTAAGGATGAGGTAGTGAGGTCAGTGGAAACAAAAGCTTGATAGGTAAGCAAGGATGTTAATATGGGGTTTCCAATGGTTCTAGAGACTACTAAGACAAAGTAGTAGGTTTGAGCTAGAGAGAGAGAGTTTGGAAGAAGAAAATAAACTAATTCCTCAAGGCTAATTTCTATTGGGTGAATATTTTGTTGTTAACTCACTGAAAACAAAATGGTTATATCAACCTCAGTGTGATGAGATTATATCTCTCCTCTCAGCAAGGGGAGGCTCCCTCTGATTGCTAGTTATTACAAACTAATAACTGATAAAACTTATTTATACTAAGAACTATATTTGGGGTGATTCCATTCCACCATATTCTCTTTTTCAGAATATATGTTTACACTTTGAGATAATGATTTCAACAAAACTGATACTATGAAAGAACTATGAATTACCACAAAACCCACAAAAACACAAAGTCTTCCATTGGTTCATTCACCAACTAAAAATAAAATGATTTAGAGTAGAGTGCAGCCCAAAGTCTTCACTATATGCCAAGATGAGATAAATAGATTAAAGATAACAACTTGCAGCACAAAGTCTTCAAGCTATTTCTCATTCACGAACACAACAGAATTCTCACAAATGATTTTATAGCTCAAAGTCTATTAAAATCAGATTTAGAATACTCCTTAATCACTTGAAATAAACTCTCACACTTCAATTACTTATCAAAGATATTATGATAGCAAAGAGAATAATTCTATCATAAAACAAATCACTCCAAGACAAAGATTAGAGTTTAACTTGCTCTCTTGTATTGATAAATACTTGAAAATTGATTTACACAAATAAGCACAAAGTCTCAACTTGCTTTTCAATTTGACAGAGTTTTTCTACAATAGATCAAAGATATCTAATTACAAAAGAGCTCTCGTATTTATAGGTGAGAGCGAAGAGCTAATCTAGGAAAAAGTCTAACTACTTTGACTTATTCAACAAAACAGTCCTTATTGATTTAGGACATTCTTTGTTCACACATGTAATTACATTTTTGAAAAGTACACGTGGACATGTCCAAAACTAAATACAAAATGCATGTGAAAATATATGAAAATTTTGCTAAGGCATGAACATCTTGACTAACTTCCACCACCATCTTTCTTGAGAAAATCCTCATACATTATAAACAAAGTTTACATCTCAAGTCTATTTGAACCAGCAGTGTTCTTGGAAATGACATGGGCTCTGGTTATTGCATCATTGACTGTAGTAGTTTCTTTCTCATGTCTTTCTAATTTGACCTTTAGATTTTCCAAAGTCAATTGATTATCTAGTAACTTATCCATAGAAGCGACTAAAAAAACTTCTTCAAAATCTTTCTAAATCATTTTACTAAATTCTTGGATAATTTCATTAGTGGAAATAAATTGATGATCATCACCTGTCAATTTGCATGGAAGTTCCTCCAACTTATGAAGAAGATCAACATCACTATCCTCACTAAGCTCCCGGGCACTCTGCAAGTCCTTGGTCAAATCTTTCAAAACATTACTATGATGAATCAATGATTCATGGTTTGAAATGATTCCAATTGATATCAAGGTTTTCAATTTCATCTTCTTCATGTTGGTGCATTTTTCAAGACTTGCATCCAAATACTCAATATCCAGTGACAAAACATCAACCAAGTCATCTAATTCAGCTCTTACCTTCTCCATTTTATTCTTTCTTTCAATCATAGTTGTCAAAAGAAGTTTCCCTTGTGCAAGCATTCTCTCAAGATATTCTTCGACTACCTTTCTTCTAGCATGAACCTTTTCATCTTTTTGGATGACAGGATCCTCCATTGTGATAGCCTTGGGTTCTACTAACTTAGAAGACAAAGTGATTTTTTGTATTACTGCAGTCAACTATTCTGCTCTAGCTTTGTACTAATCCTTCATCTCTTTCTCATGAACAAATTTTACAATAAGAGAATTTAGAGTTGATTGAACATTAACTTTTGCACTCTTATGAGTAATTTTTCCTAGCTCAATCCTTGATATTGAATAATCATTCCTATTGAAATCCTCAATGGTTGCATTAGGCAAAGGTTGAGCTATCTCTACATACGTATGACCCTTATCTTCAAGCATCCTAGAGAGGGTCTTAGGCTTCTTCTTTGTCTTCACCTTGAAAGGTGTCAGCTTCTCAAAGTCAAAGTCATCTGGAGAGATTGCTTGCTTCTTTCTCTTTAGAGTATATGATGAGAGTCACAAAGGAAGCACTGATAAACTAGCACTTGGATTAGAATCCATTACTAGTGCAGAAGGAGTTGCACTCACACTAGTTGTAGTAACAATTGGAGAAGTGTTTGTAAAGATGGCACTTGGCACATTGACATTGGCAACCTGCTCAGTACTTGAAACAAATTGAACTAAATTTTTTGATAACCAATATCATAAGAAGGAGAAGATAAACTTGGTAAAGATCTTAAAGAACCAAAAATAGTGTCAAAGGTAGCCTTAGGACTATCAAAAATTTTCCTAGCAGAAGATGGTGAAGAACTAGAAGATTGAACAACAATTGGAGACAATGGGGTATTTGAGACAAAAGGCATAGAATCTAAAATAGGTAAGGTAGGCAAAGGAGAAGAAGCTTGAGGTTCTTGTGTCATGTATTTTTGAGGAGACATGGTTGGTTCCTCTAGCTATTCATGTTCATCTTCTTTCTCTACTTCTTGTTCATCCTCCTTTTCCTCTGAAGACTTCTCTTCAGTAGCCATTTCCTCAGTAGTAGGCTCCTCAATTGCCTGTTCTTCTATTTCCATTTCTTCTCCACTTGGCTCTTCCTCAGTCACTTTAGCTTTACCACCTTTTGATACAAATTTTAGTTTAGGCTTGGGAGCCTTGGAGGAACTCAGTGCATCACTCTTATTTTTTGGTCTTATCTAAACCTTTTTACCTAATTGCTCTAGAGTTTCCTCATCAGAGCTAGTGATAAAATCTTTCAACTGAATCCCTTTACCTTTTAGCCATACATTTGTGTTCACCAAGATGGGATGAAATATTTTCCTTATTGAAGTTAATTCTTTCTTTGACCATAGAACAATAGGTAAAGAAGAATCCTCAATATTCTCATTAACATATTTGGGATTTAGAATGTTTTCATCGTCCACCATACCTTCTGGAATGTCAGCCAATTCTAAGTCTTCAATTTGACTTAATGTTAATCTGCAATAGTCCAGTTTCCTAATCTCCTCTTGAGTTCTCAAGTTAGCCCATACATCTTCCACCATAGGGATATGTGATAGAGGCTTTCTCTTTATCTTGTCCTTTACCCTTCTGAAGTCAAAGTTATTCCTCTTTTTGAAATGCTTCATTGTTACTAGCTACATCTTAGTTTCAATAGACTTGGCCTTAGCAGAAGTAGCAATGGAGTACCTGCCAATCTCAATGGGAAACTTGAAGCCAGGTTTCTTCAACTCCATTTTCTTGTTATGCACAACAATAATTTGTTAGCATAATTCCATCAGCACAATTTTATCACTGGGAAATTTGGGCAACATATATGGATAGCCTTGAAAATAACCAACCCTTAGGTAAGTGAAAGTTGGGAACTGGAGGTACAAACAACTAAATTTGTTCACTACTTCCCAAGCCTCATTAGAAACTCTTTTTTGTTCAAGTTGTGTATCAAACAAACACATGAAAACAATAAAGAAAGCATCATTTACTCTTCAGGAGTGATGAATTGATCCCTTTAGAGTCAACTAGGGGTAGTATTGATATACAAGTACAACTCTTTGGTCCCCTTCTAATGTCAATCCTAGGAAACTTCTCATTAAAGTAGCTACATAGACCAGATATGATTTCATGTAGAATTTAGAAGTTGTAGACACCTTAGTCAATTGCTCATGAATGGCATCATTGATCTGTTCACCCCAAAATATCTTTTGATTTCTTGTCAATATCACCCTAATGTAGAGGTACATCCACTCATGAAAAGTGGAGGAAGAAGAAAGGCCCCTAACTTTGCTGAGAAGAGTTATTAGATCACTGACCACTTCGACAAAATCACTTCTTGGAAAACTCCTAGGCCATCTTGAAAGATTTGGCCTTGCAGATTTTAGCCATTTGGTATTAATCACCTTCTTTGCCACCTTTGTATCTTTATCATATTCTTTTTGAGAATACTCGGGATCAATTTTTGCATTGGTGTCATAGCCAGGACACATGAAGACTTTATCTAAGAACTCTACATCTAACCTTATTATCACATTTCCATGGGCATCATGAACACTTATGTTATCTTTGTTGTAGTGTGTAGCTACTTGAAGTACAAATTCAAGATTATGTGTTACTACAGGAAATGCAGGCACCAAGTGAATATTGATCTCTACAATCCTCTTCATGAAGTGACTTAGATATTGTTGCTTCATCCTTTCCATGAACTTAGCCATATCCACATGACTGATTTTAGTATCTCAAATTTCATCCACATTGGATGTTACTGAGGTCACGAGAAACACTCCCTGATATTTATACTTCATGGCTTTAGCTTTCTTCAGTGAAGGATTAGTCATCTGAATCATAGAATCCCTTGGTTGTAAAATAGATCTCGACAATCTTGTAGAAGAAACTGCAACATAAAAGGCATGATTTGACAGTGTTACGGAAAATTTGGCAAATGGAGAACTACAATGTTGAAGATCATGGTCAATAGCACGAGCTTGGTGGGGCTAGAGAGGAATAAAAGCGAGAAACTAAGTGAAAGCGGGATAAAGTTAACAAATGTAAAAATTCTCCAAAGTTAGAGAAATTTAGGAAGGTGGTGCAAGGGTGGCAAAAATTGCCACCTCTGCATGTAGGGGGAATTGCATTTTGATGTAAGGGCAGCAAAAATGTCCACCTCTGCATATGGGAGATTAAACTTGTAAATATGCATGAGCGGGGAAAAATACCAGCAATGCATATTCATATAAATACTTCATTTTGTGTATGGGCAAAAAAATTTGCTGCCCTACACCTTGATAGATCTGAAAAAGATTCATGTATGGGTGGCGAAAATCACCACCTCTATATGTGGGGGTAAAAATCTTGTTAACACTAACAACAAAAACTGCCACTCAAACATGTAAAGAAAAAACTAAGTGTATCAGTGGCAAAACTTGCTGACTCTTCACCGAGTTAAGCATCCAAGGTTTTATGTATGGGGAAAGACTCAATGTTTTTAGCATGGGTGGCAAAAATCACTGCCCATGCATGTTATGTTTGGAAATGAAAACATGCGTCGATGATAATTATCACCACCTATGCACGTAACATAAAACTTGACTTTCGAAGGAAAAAAGAAAGGTCAGCGAGAAACGCCGACCACACAAAGAAAAATATAGAGTTTTAACATTAAAACCAAACTCAAAACAAAGACCTAATTGCATTGAAAAAATCACTAAAAGACTAACATAGGAAACAATTAGGGTTTACAGATAAAAATACTAGGGTTTAAATAAAAAAGTTTTAGCAGAGAAAACAATTGATTTATACATGATCAAAATCTAAAATACAACAATAAACCCTAATGCATGTAAATAAAAACAAAAACAAACAAGAAACAAAGAAACCCTAACTCGGTGATGACAATAGTAAAAACTGATGAAAACCCTAACTCAAATCATTGCTCAAATCCGTTGTGTGCATCAAAGATCTTCAAGGGATTGAATAAGGGCATAGAGTAGTCACGGAGGCAAGAAAAGAGCAACAATGAAAAATAAAACCAACAAAAACCATTCAAATACCAAAACCAATTAAAACTAAAAGTACATTTATTACAGTTCGTGTCAACTGAAAGATGTTTAGGCGATGAAAATCGTCGCTTCCACAATCAAAGGAGGACAAAATGCATGGGTAGAAAATTTTCCTCTCATGCATATAACAAAAAAATAACATGTAGTGGCAGGGAACAATACTGCCCCTGTATGTAACTCAAAACACTCTAACTCCAAAAATATCAAACTCAATTGTTTGATTCATTTGCAATTTAACTTAACTATGCAAAATTTGAGACACCGAAATGAGGGGGAACTTGAATAGAGTGCAACTAATTTTGAGGATAACAATTGCCCAACCTCATTGACAAATAAGGATAACATAATAAATCATTTCATTCATAATATTTCTCAAAGATAATATAATTAATATACTTCACATAATTAAAATGAATCTGTTGGTGTTTCCAACTGATTGTCTGATTATCCCTATAAGGTATCTATCCTCAATTCTCAAGACTCTTAGGTCAATGACCAATGAACATGTGACAATTACTTGTTCTCCTCTGCACTTCAGGCCCTGCTAGACCTAGGGGGTATTCCCTTATGACAATGTCTGAAGGATTCTTCCTAAGTACAATAAGATATTGATTAAATAGAAATTTTCAAGCACTAATGTATTGAGGTTTGAAAGATCCTACTTCAAATTAGTTAAGTCCTCAATATGCATCTATTTTAGAACTCTGAGAACATGGAGCAACTTCTACACACGATACAAAATAAAGGGAAAATTTTTTCCTCTTGATTTTATGATTGTATATGCTTGGACTTGAAAGACTTCCTTAGATCAGTTACCCTATTCAACTTCATACTCAGAGGGAAAACAATATCACTACTGCATTACAACAATGAACCCAAGAAATAGTATTATCTATGGATCTTCACTAATCCTTTGATACAATATAATTTCCCCTATATTTGATTCAGAGCAATTTAATCTATTCCTTGAATAGATGAGAAAAATTAGACATACAATATAACAAATGTATACTGATGAATTTAGGAACCCTTAGCAATTGCATTTAAAAGAAAAGTACTCATATCCAAGGAGACAACTATAAACAACACACACATTTAGTGTTACTCATATAATTTAATCTTAATAGAACATTGCCATGTAAAGAACAAATAATCTCACATACAAAAAATATGGCCTACAACCTAGAAGTACTCATTTCTTAATGGAATCAATCAAAATCACAAGGCTTTTACAATATGTTCAAAGAATTCCAATCTCCTTGATGATACTTTCAACTACTACTTCTTCTCTCTCTAGATACTATGAAAATTTCTCTTCATATTGGAGAGATACAAGAGTATGTCAGCTAAGCTCCTAGAAATAACTATTTTTAGAAAAGTTTGACAATCACTACACAAAATAGTCTTGGAGCTTGTGCTCATTACAACAATTGATATTAAAATTCAATTACAATCACGTGTGCCAAAAAATCCTCCAATGTAGATGCTTGATTCCATTTTCATGGGCCAAAAATGTAGTATCATTTAGAAACTACCAAAACAAGTCATCCTTGGGAAACTGATGACTGATTGAAAGCTAACTCAAGGCTCATTCAGCTTCATACTTCTCCACCAGATTCCAAATTCCCTATATTATAGCCATTGTGATGCATGGGCATCCCTAGTTCAAGAGTAATCTTGCATCAACCAAAAACATTTTCATTTCAGTTTGTTTCTTTTCATTTTCCAGTTCAGTTCAGGCAGTTCAGTCAAAAGTAGTCTCTAGTTTGAGGTCCAGTATTGGCATTTCACATCTTGTAGATCTAGACTTAGCATCTACATTCATTCATCTACATCATATTAAGAATTTAGAACATTTGGATCTGTTACCGGAAAGTTATCACTATCAGAAGATCAACTATTTCTCAGAGCAAAGCATTCTAACAGTTCCTAATAATTATCTAAAGGAGAAAGCTTGCGGATCATTCCTTGACTTGTAGATATTAATGACACACCATTCAATGTCCTTTGGTTTGTGGTTGACCTTCCCCAAGGGTCCGCATGTTATTCCATTCATTTGAGGAAGTGTTCTATGCATTTAGGGTTGACCTATCTGTGAACATGTTACAAAGTCTTCATTGGAGTTTGTGATCTTCCTTGGCCAACATGGAGGAATCTATTGGTTCAGAAATGATATATATTGATGTAATAGGTCCTTACGAAAGTATCTATTCACATAGGAAAGATCTGATAGTTTAGATTTTGTGTGAAAGAGCTTCGAAGCTTTATCTTGTGCATGTATGTAATCAGGCCTTTGAGCCCTAGTTGTAAGCCCGCATGTTGCCAACCAAATTGTATTTGAATTCTTTGATATACTAAATGACTGAATCTGCATTTGTTCCAATTCTTTGAGTTGTTGCTATTGTGTTTACTCTTGCTGCATGGTCCGGATAGTTCATTCTGTGAACCCTCCTATTGTGACTACATCAAGTGATATTAGAGCAAAAGTTTGATTCTTTGGAGTGTATTGGTGAAGGAGATTCTGTAAGATCTTGTTGTGAGTAGATCACCGATCCAAGGTAGGTTACTTGTGTAGAACCGATCGCCGATTGAGAGGCAGTTGTCATTTGTAGCCTAATCACTGAATTTAAGGCAGTTTGCACTTGATGCTAAGAAGATGCCACCATGAAGAGTTCCTCCTGTTGGTACAATGGCTAATAGAATGGATGAAATGATGGAATTGATGAGAACAATGCAAATCTGATTGGATGCTATTGAAGAAGATAGGCGAAGAGGATTGACATTGAGACCTAATGTTGAAAGCGATGATGAAGGAGAATTTCAATTTGCTGAACAAACTTGTGAAACCCTAGAAGGCGATGAAGAAGAAGAATCAATCAAGCAAAGATGTTGTGAGCTACTTCAAAGATTGGAAAGAGACCTAGAGTTGATGTGCCAAATTATGCTGGTAACTTGAACCATGAAGAATTGATTGATTGGATAAATGATATGAAATAATACTTTGAATATGAAGAGATGGAAGATCTGGAGAGAGTGAAATTTACAAAGACAAAATTGAAAAGACATGCTGCTATATGGTGGAAAGAAGTTCAGTTGGAAAGAAACAAAAGAGGAAAAGAAAAGATTGTAAAGTAGGACTGGATGGTGACAAAATTGAAGAATCAGTTTATACCTGCTGACTATGAGTTGGAGCTAATGAAGAGATTACAAAACCTAAGACAGAAGGAGAAATCTGTGAAGGAGTACATTGAAGAATTTCATAAGATGATCATAAGGATAGGACATAGTTAAGCAATCAAGGAGAAAGTGGCTAGATACATCAATGGACTGAGATTGAACATTCAAGAACTAAGCTTGGTAAGGATGACATCTTTCGAAGAAGCATATCAGTTTGCCTTGAAAGTTGAAGAGAAGTTGAATAAGAGACATGCTTAGAGACAGAGAGGCAGAGGAGGTAAATTTTAGAGAGGTAGGACATTTTCCAGAGGAGATAGATCATTTGTGGAGAAGAACAAGTTTGATAGCCCGTTGAAGAAGGATGATAGAGATAATAATGCTTACTGGAGAGATGACAAATTTTTACCAGAGAGGAAACCCTAGTTCATACCAGAATGAAGGATACAAAAGAGAAGGAAGAGGATTTGATAAGAGGACATTCAGAGGTACTTGTTTCAAGTGTGGAGGTGAAGGACATAGAGCATTTGAATGTAATCATGGTAGTACAAGTAAGAGGAACAAAAATAGTGGAAGAGTAGCCTATGTTGAAGAACTTGTTGAATTACCCAATTCAATTAGAAAACTAGAGAAAGGAGAATCATTGTTGATGAGGAGAGCACTATTTCAAGAAGAGACATATGAAGAACCACCGTAGAGGAAGAGTCTGTTCAGAACCAGATGCAAAGCCAGAGGTAAGTGTTGTAAAGTTGTAATTGATAGTGGTAGTTCAGACAAAATAGTTTCAGAGGAGATGGTGACTAAGCTGAAGTTGGAAAGATTGAAACACCCTAAGCCTTATCAGATAGCATGGATTCAGGATGATCATAAGGTACTAGTGAGTGAACAATGTTGGCAAAATTTCATATTAAATCTTATCATGATGAAGTCTTGTGATATTATGCCTATGGATGTTTGTCATATCTTGTTGGATAGACCTTGGCAGTATGATAGAAAAGTTATTCATGATGGGAGAAAGAATACATATACTATAACAACAAATGGAAAGAGAATTACTTTGATTCCTTTAGAAGATGATCCTAAGAGTGAAGTATGTGGAAATGCTAGAATCTATTTGGTAGATGGAAGAAATTTTTTGGATAGTTTGAGACACGAGAATAGTTTGAGAATTTTTTTGGATAGTTGGATAGTTTGCTTTGATTCCTAAGAAGCTTGAAGCATTACAGAAAGAAACTGAAGAATCACAACTAGAAGAGATAAGAGAGTTGTTGACAGAGTATGAAGACATCATATCAGACAATGTACCTAAAGGATTACCACCTATAAGGAGTATCAGTCATCACATGAATCTTATATCAGGAGCAAGTTTGCCTAACAAAGTATCACATAGAATGACACTAGTAGAGCATAAAGAATTAAATAGACAGATACAAGAGTTGTTTAGGAAAGGTTTGATCAGAGAAAGTTTAAGTCCTTGTGCAGTACTTGCACCTAAGAAAGATGGGGAATGGAGAATGTGCACTGATTCCAGAGCAATAAACAAGATCACACTTAAGTATAGATTTCCTTTACCTAGGATGGATGATATCATGGATTGTTTGAGTTGAGCAAGATATTTCACCAAGATAAATTTGAAGAGTGGATACCATCATATCAGAATCAGAGAAGGAGATGAATGGAAGACTGCTTTTAAGACAAATGAAGGATTGTATGAATGGTTAGTGATGCCCTCTGGATTGACAAATGCACCAAGTACTTTCATGAGATTGATGAATGAAGTCTTGAAGAAATTCTTGGGTATGTTTGTGATTGTATATTTGGATGATATTCTGATTTTCAGTAAGACAAAAGAACAACATTTGTGGTATATTAGACAAGTTTTGCAGAGGTTGATAGAGGAGAAATTGCTAATAAACATCAAGAAGTGTAGTTTCATGAAGGAAGAGTTGGTATATTTGGGATTTGTGATTTATGTGGAAGGATTGAAGATGGACCCTGAGAAAGTGAGAGTAATTGTTGAATGGCCTACACTGAAGAGCATTTGAGAGGTTAGATCATTTCATGGATTGGCTAGTTTCTACCAGATGTACGTTAGAAATTTTAGTTCAGTTTGTAACCCTATGACAGAGACAATGAGAGGTGACAGAAAGGATTCCAAGTGGACATCAGGAGCAGATAAAAGTTTTGAGTTGTTGAAGTAGAAAGTGATAGAGCAACCTGTTTTGGCATTACTGGATTCCAATAAAGTCTTTCAAGTTGATTGTGATGCAAGTGGAAATGCGATTGGAGCAGTGTTAAGTCAAGAAGGTAGACCTGTAGCATATTTCAGTGAGAAGTTGAATGATGCAAGGAGAAGATATTTAGTTTATGATCAGGAGTTCTATTCCATAATTCAAGCCTTGAAGAAGTAAAGACATTACTTGTTGCCTAAGGAGTTTGTGTTGTATACAGAGCATCAAGCTTTACAATATTTGCACAGTCAAGGTAAGTTGAATCAGAGACATATGAGATGGGTAGAGTTCATGTATAGTTATACTTTTGTGTTGAAGCATAGGAGTGGAAAATCAAACAAAATTGTTGATGCCTTGAGTAGGAGAAGAAACTTGTTGACAGAGATGAGAGTTGAAGTGGTGGGTTTTGATGAATTGAAGACCATGTAAGAGGGAGACACTAATTTTGCAAAACCTTGGAAAGCATGTAAGGAACTTGTTGTGATAGATAGGAGTAAGTGGTTGGACTATTTCATTTAGGAAGATATGTTGTTCAAAGGAAGTCAGTTGTGCATACCTAGAAGTTCAATGAGAGATAATTTGATCAAGGAGAAACATAGTGGTGGATTGGCAAGACATTTTGGCATTGACAAGATAGTAGCTTTGGTAAGTGAAAATTACTTTTGGCCTTAGATACATAAGGATGTTCAGAGATTTGTACAGAGTTATAGAGTTTGTCAAGTTGCAAAAGGGAGTAGTCAGAACACTGGATTGTATAAACCTTTGACAGTACCAGAGAGACCTTGGGAAGACATAAGCATGGATTTTGTGATGGGATTGCTAAAGACACAGAGAGGACATGGTTTAATATTTGTAGTGGTTGATAGATTTTCAAAGATGGGCCATTTCATACCTTGTAAGAAGATAATCGATGCAGTGCATGTAACTGACCTATTTTTCAAGGAGATTATGAGATTGCATGGATTACCTAAGAGTATAGTTTCAGATAGAGATACAAAGTTTGTTGGATATTTTTGAGGACACTTTGGAAGAAGATGAAGACAGATTTGAAGTTTAGTTCAACTTTTCATCCACAGACAGATGGACAGACAAAGGTAGTGAATAGGAGTTTAGAAAACTTGTTGAGATGTCTAGTTGGAGAGAAGATAGGAAATTGGGATTTGATTCTTTCATAAGCAGAGTTTGCATACAATAATTTAGTAAACATGAGTACCGGAAGAACACCTTTGAGATTGTTACTGGAGTAAATCCTAGAGGAGTTACAGAATTAAGAGACATTAGTGCAGAGGAAAAGAGAAGTGCAGAAGCAGAAGAATTTCTAGATCATGTGAAGACAGTGCATAATCAGGTGAAGAAGCATTTGGAGGATATGAACAGCAAGTATAAGTAAAAGGCATATGAAAAGAGAAGACATAAGGAATTTGAAGTTGGCGATGAAATGATGGTATATTTGAGAAAAGAAAGATTTCCAGTTGCGACATATAACAAGTTGAAGATGAAGAAGTTTGGACCTTGTAAGATACTCAAGAAATTTGATTTAGGAAATGCACACGAAGTGGAGTTACCAGAGACATTGGGTATTTCACCAATTTTCAACATTGCAGATCTTTATCAGTATCATGAAGCAGAGTTCAGTGACATCATGGAAGAAGCCCTAAAGAAGAAGTTACTACAACAAGCACCAGAGAAAATAGAAGACATTTTGGACAACAGAGTTGGACACAGCATTAGAGGAAGACAATACAAGGAATATCTTGTGAAGTGGAAAGACAGACCGGAAGAAGATTCATCTTGGATATCTTAGGCTGAGGTGGACTGTCTTGGTTCCCCCTAGCCCCAACAAAGTGAGGGACTCACTTTTTTAATAACCTTGGATGTATGATGCAGGAGGATCCCTGGTTCAAAAGTAATCTTGCATTAACTGAAAATATTTTCATTTCAGTTTGTTTGTAGTTTGTTTCTTTTCATTTTCCAGTTTAGTTCAGGCAGTTCAGTCAGAAGCAGTTTCCAGTTTAAGGTCTAGTATTGGCATTTTACATCTTACAGATCTGGACTTAACATCTACATTCATTCATGTACATCATATCAAGAATTTAGAGCATTTGGATCAGTTACCAGAAAGTTATCTCTATCAGAAGATCAACTGTTTCTCAGAGCAGAGCATTCTAACAATTCCTGATAATCAACTAAAGGAGAAGGCTTGCAGAACATTCCTTGAATTGCAAATATCAATGACATAGCATTCAATGTCCTTTGGTTCATGGTTGACCTTCCCCAAGGGTCCGCACATTATTCCATTCATTTGAGGAAGTGTTCTATGCATTTAGGTCTGACCTATCTGTGAACACATTACAACTCTTCATTGGAGTTTGTGATCTTCCTTAGCCAACGTGGAGGAATCTATAGGTTCAAAAATGATATATATTGATGTAATTGGTCCTTATGAAAGTAGCTATTCACATAGGAAAGATCTGATAGTTTAGAGTTTGTGCGAAGGAGTTTCAAAGCTTTATCTTGTGCATGTATGTAATCAGACCTTTGAGCCCTAGTTGTAAGCCTGCATGTTGTTGGCTAGATTGTATTTGAATTCTTTGATATACTGAATGACTAAATCTAGATTTGTTCCAATTCTTTGAGTTGTTTCCATTGTGTTTAATCTTGTTGCACAATCTGGATAGTTCATTCTGTGAACCCTCATACTGTGATTGCACCACATTGGAAATCCAACACTTTGACCACTTTATCACTATGAGTTGCATATTGGGCATCCAAAATAGCCTTTGACTCCCTACCAATATGATCACACAACATCTCCAATGATAAGAGCTCATTTAGAACTGAAATGAAAATTCTTGTTTGCAACTCACCATTAATGCAAACCAGAGTAACAACCTTGGACCCTATAGTACCAAATTTAGCTTTCCATTGGTTTAATGCTTTCGGTTGACCCTAATTATCCTTGAAGTGGGTCAACACCTTCATTTTCATTTGACCAATAGATGCCACCTTTTCTTTCAATTGCTTGTCTAGCTTTATCATGCAGGAAGCCACATCATGTAAGATAATCATGATTTCTAATGTTCCTTGTAGCCCAATAGGTTTGTCTGGGTCAAACTTGGTTGTCTTGACCATTTGCTTGATGATAGCATTCCTTGGTATCCATTTTATTATGACTTGTTGTAGACTAGATGAATTCTATTCATACTGTAAACCAAAGCCTAATTCAAGAGTATAATCCCTCTATAGGCATCATCTACTTTCCCACTGATCTTAGTTAACCAATGGTTAACTACTTTAGAAACAATCTTACTATATGCTTGTAGTCTATCTCCTCTTAGTGAATCAACAATATCTTTTATTTCTGCAACTTCGGCAAGCAAGGCATCCCTATTTGATGCAAAACCATCTCTTGATGGGTTCAAAATAATTAGCATAGGGGCACTAGAAGATGCTAATTTCCTCTCCTCCAAGGCTCTCAGCCTTACCAAATCATCTACATATCTCCTTTGAAGTTCATTGTAATCCTTTTGTAATTTCAAAACTGTAGCTTGGCTAAACATTACAGTGTGCACTACCAAAGCTGCTGCATCTAGTGTTGGGGTATCAACCACTCTCTTCACAATCAAATTACCTCTCAACTGATCAATGCTCTATACCAAATCTGGGTTATCTATCCCTGGTGCCAAAGTCCATATGGCTAATGTTTCAAAAGATGGGCTGAAACCCGAACCAAAAGCTTTTTCTTCTTATTCCTCAGTAAGTATAAGGAAAAGGCAGATGTGAAGAGAAGACATAAGGAATTTGAAGTTGGTGATGAAGTGATGGTATATTTGAGAAAGGAAAGATTTCCAATTGGGACATATAATAAGTTGAAGATGAAGAAGTTTGGACCTTGTAAGATACTCAAGAAATTTGATTTAGGAAATGCACACGAAGTGGAGTTACCAGAGACATTGGGTATTTCACCGATTTTCAACATTGCAGATCTTTATCAGTATCATGAAGCAGATTTTAATGATAGCATGGAAGAAGACCTGAAGAAGTAGTTACCACAACAAGCACCAAAGCAAATAGAAGACGTTTTGGATAGTAGAGTTGGACGCAGCACTAGAGGAAGACAATACAAGGAATATCTTGTGAAGTGGAAAGGCAGACCGAAAGAAGATTCATCTTGTATTTCTCGGGCTGAGGTGGACTGTCTTGGTTCTCCTCTAGCCCCAGGAAAGTGAGGGACTTACTTTTTTAATAACCCAGATGTCTGATGTAGAAGCATCCCTGGTTCAAGAGCAATCTTGCATCAACCAAAAACATTTTCATTTCAGTTTGTTTGCAGTTTGTTTCTTTTCATTTTCCAGTTCAGTTCTGGCAATCCAGTCAGAAGAAGTTTCTAGTTTGAGGTCCAGTATTGGCATTTCACATCTTGCGGATCTAGACTTAACATCTACATTCATTCATCTACATCATATCAAGAATTTAGAGCATGTGGATCAGTTACCGAAAAGTTATCGCTATCAGAAGATCAACTATTTCTCAAAGCAACGCATTCTAACAGTTCCTGATAATCAGCTAAAGGAGAAGGCTTGTGGAACATTCCTTGACTTGCAGATATCAATGACACAGCATTCAATGTTCTTTGGTTCATGGCCAACCTTCCCCAAGGGTCCGCATGTTATTCCATTCATTTCAGGAAATGTTCTATGCATTTAGGTCCAACCTATCTGTGAACATGTTACAACTCTTCATTGGAGTTTGTGATCTTCCTTGGCTAACGTGGAGGAATCTATTGGTTGGGAAATGATATATATTGATGTAATAGGTCCTTAGGAGAGTAACTATTCACATAGGAAAGATCTGATAGTTTAGATTTTGTGCAAAGGAGCTTCAAAGCTTTATCTTGTGCATGTATTTAATCAGGCCTTTGAGCCCTATTTGTAAGCTTGCATGTTGCCGGCTAGATTGTATTTGAATTCTTTTAAATACTGAATGACTGAATATGCATTTGTTCCAATTCTTTGAGTTGTTTCCATTGTATTTACTCTTGCTGCACGATCTGGATAGTTTATTCTATGAACCCTCGTACCGTGACTGCACCACATTGGAAATCCAACACTTTGACCACTTTATCATTATGAGTTGCATATTGGGCATCCAAAATAGCCTTTGACTCCCTACCAATATGATCACACAACATCTCCAATGATAAGAGCTCATTTAGAATTGAAATGAAAATTCTTATTTGCAACTCACCATTAATGCAAACTAGAGTAACAACCTTGGACCCCGTAGTACCAAATTTAGCTTTCCATTGGTTTAATGCTTTGGGTTGACCCAAACCAAAACCTTTTTCTTCTTATTCCTCATTTGAGAAAGCAACTTCATCTTGTCTCCTTATGGTCTCAAATGCCAAGGCTGTTGGAAAGACATTGCTTAGCATTGATAGGTGTTGTCATTTATGGCAACTAAGATCATCCCAATCATCCGCATAACACAAGTTGTTCTTACCAGAAGTCAGATTCAAAATTTTTCTACATTTGGGTAGTTAGGAATAGAGCAGTAACAGGGTTCGGTATTTTGGTCCGGATCTCTCTAGTGGAAAGTCATGATTAGCTGCGGATCTAGTGGAGTCATATGCATTGTTAAGATAGTCTAAATCTAGATATCATACTCTGGTTATGAAGGATTCAAAAGATATTAGTCTCTGAGTACCAGGTTCTTATTTGTCAAAACAGACAGAAGAAGAATAGGCTGATCTTGCAGAAGATCTTAATTCTGGATGGATGGCAGTTTTTTGTTGGACAAATGGTGGTAATCAATGATAGTGGCTGACATGAGTGATGACTTTCAAGAGCAAGTTTTTTTTCACACCTCAAGTTATGCATAGATCTGGCCAATAGAACAAAACATTCATAAAAGTTCTAAGTGTTGTTGTTGCCGACTAGCAAGTAATTGCAATTCAAGATAAGGATATATAGCTGATTGTTGTGGATGCTTTGAAGGTATGTGTATTACGTTGATGGAGTAAATGTGAAAGGAGTAGAAATCTAAGATCCGAATGAAGGCATAATAGTAAGAAGAGCAAAGTAAAGATGATGTGTATAAAATCAATATTTATACTTAACCGGAATTGATCTCTAGCATTGGCAGATGCATTTTATTAGTTCAAATTCTCTGTAAATCTCTTGTTATATTTTCTGTAGGTAGTGAGCCTCCATTTGAGTAGTGAGCTTTGGGCAGTGATCCTAAATGCATGTGCATTCCCATTTGTAAAATACTTTTAACAGGGTATTATTTTTTGTGGGTTAACCCCCACCATGGTTTTTCCCTTAATTGGGTTTCCACATCAAAAATCTTGGTGTCAAGTGTGCTATTCATGTTTCTGCTCATGTATTGTTGTTTAGTGCTGAAATGTTTATATCATTGATTTGATTATTAGTTGTGAAGGAAGAGTAAAAAGAAGAAAAGTTTAAATTAAGTAACAATTGATTCACCCCCCCTCTCAGTTGTCTGGACCTAATCCAACAATTGGTATCAGAGCTAAGTTCCTTTAAAAAAGTTTAACAACTTAAGGAAGATCTGGGAAGGAAGTAAAATGGATGAATATAATCTTCAAGGGCAACTCAATCTCTCGCTAGATGATCTTGAGTAGTCCAAGGCAGAAGTTCAAGAGCTGCAAGATAACCTCAAAAAGGCTGAAGATTTCATTAGATTTTAAAATAAAAATTGAGCAAATCTAATGCTAAAGGAAAGGAGCAACCTGTTCAACTGGGAAAGCATTATGAAGACAAGGCCTTGAATGAGAAGACAAAGGAATGTGAAAAGTTACCCAAAGAAGTTACTCTCCTAAAACATGAGATGCAAACTGGTGTGATGAGACTAACCAAGGAAATTGAACACAGGAAGAAAGCTGAAGAGGAGATGAATCAAAATCTAAAAGAGAGTTTTGAAGAATGCTGCAGAATGGATGCGATAGCTGGCCTCCTAGAATCTAATCTACAAGAAAGTAGAGACAATGAGAGAAAACTTGAGAGATAGATTATCACTCTCAGACATGACCTAGAAATTGTAAATGAGTATAAGGAGAAGTTCAAGATAAGCTCAGTTAAACTTGAAGAACTAATTGAAGGTCAGAAAAGGGGTGATGACAAGCATGATCTTGGTTATGAGAAAGGTGAAATCTTCGAATCCGGTCAAAGAAACTTTCAATCAGGGAATAGGAGAAATAGAACTAGAAAACCTCCAGTGAGACAACCTAATGCTCAGAGATAGCCATCATTCAATGGAAATTGTCTCAATTGCAATCTAAAAAGGTACTTCTCTGTGAAGCTTTGAATCTAAAATTGTCTCAATAGTAATTAATCATCCCCAACCCCGTGGAAGAAAAAGGTACTTCTCTGTGAAGCTTTGAATCTAAAATTTGTTGAGATGGCTACTCCTCATGTTGTTCACATTACTAAAAGACCTCAACCCAAGTTTAAGAAGAATCCTCACAAATCAATAGAAGTCGACCTGTTAGGTGCTTTTTCAAGGTTCCACATGGTGTGCTACATGTTAAAGACATTAAGGTTTATATTCATGTAAACATAGATGAATTTGGAGATTCAAGGTATGTAGACCTATTTGAGAAACAACTCAGGGATGAAAATCAAGAACTTAACCCGAATATAAGGCACTATAGGATAAACACTTCATCTAGATCATGAGGTTTCCAACATTTGATGAGAATGAATGGGTCTGATATGTTTTAAGTCTGATGCATGATGAATTTATTTGGTTGTTCAAACCATTCAAAATTAACAAGGATACTATCATAATTGTAACTAGATTAAACTCAACCAGTGGATTACCTATGCTGAAGGCTATGAAAAACTAGACAGTGACTGAAGCTACTAGTGCCAAGTTTGACAGAAGAGCAATGACCATCAATGATATAATAGAAATAGATGTCAAATTCGTCTCCATGGTGATTGGGTACAAGATTTACCACTTGAGCAGAGAAAATTCTGTCTCTGGAACAACCATATATGTTGCATACAAGATGCTAAAGGAAGATACTAGCTACAACTTGTGTGAATTACTACAAAATCAGTTGATTAAAAATTTGAACAAAATTAAGAAGGATAAGAAACACACTTTCAAGTATGGTACATTGGTTCTATGTCTATTCTTCTACTTTATGAATGAGGTACCTGGGGTAACAAGTGTACACTGGACTAAGGATGAGCCAGTTGCCATTTAGATTAGAGATCATCTTCTCAACATTGGTGATTTCAAAGCTCAAAAACTATAATATGGGGTTACTTTAAGAATTTTCAGAGCATAATGCACTCAAGGGAAAGAATCCCTAATTCAATTGTTGAAAAGTACAAAAATGAAATATGCTTCATGGTTGATACTGATCAATGTCTGATGGAAGATGTAGAACCAAGAACAGTATGGATAATGCCAGTGGGTTATGAGGTGGATGGGAGAGTTCTGGACATGTATGCTGAACATCTTCTAAGCAAGCCTAAATACACAACAGTTGAAAGATTTGGGACATATGAGGAACTGAGTTTAAAGCTGCATACTAAGCTTAGAGAACCTGAAACCAATAGGAAAGTAAGAAAAGAAGTTGAGCAGTTGGTTGAAAATCTTGGCCTAACTAAGGAGGCTGTGAGGAAATTCAGAGAAAGAACTGAAAAAGATGAGAAAGAGAAACAAGATAAGAAACAAACAAGTGCTCTGGTGGAACCCACTTCTACTTCAAGAACTACTAGGAGCTCTGCAAAACCATCTGAAAAAGGGGAGAGAAGAAAGAAAACAAAAGCTTCTAGGACCTATGAAAGCATAAGACAAGAAGAAGAAGATACTGATTCTGACATTGACATCATGGAACTAAAGGACATTGGAACAAAAGCTACAAAAGTAACCAAAGAAATTTCATCTAGAAGTAAAAAGGATAGCAAAAAGCAAAAGACAGAAGCATATGAGGAATATATATTGAAAAGCCTACACTTTCCCTGGAAGATGTGATAAACTCAATCATTGTGGATGGTAATCTAAAACCCATGATTGAATTCTATGATGAATACAATGATGTTGGAGGAAGCAACTATCAGATATCTCAACATCTACAACAAGGCACTGATTGAGATAACTTCTGAGTTTCCATAAAGCCTAGCAAGTATCTTGGAGTTGAGAAAAGAAAATGCCATGAGCAAGGACATAGAGATCAGGGAACATGAGCTAATAAATTTATGTCCTTAGATTTCTCCTGATCAAATAGATATGATATTCAAAGAAGTCAAGGATGAGTTTAGGAGCAAAAGAAGCATGAACAAACTCATGCTTGGAGAAACAAGTGAAATCATTGAAAAAACTCAAGAAATTCTTTTGAAAGCATTGAAAAAGCACAATTTTCCCATAGTCACAGAAGAAGTTCCAGATGGTGAAGAAGAGAACATCATTGAGCAACAATTTGAATTGGGTGAAGCCTCTATTCCAGAAGTAGAGCAAGCAAATCAGAAGGATACAAGAATACTGGATGCAAGAGATACTCCTAATCCACCTAATACATCTGGAAAGGAAGAGGAAATTGCTACCACACAGAGCTCTCCGGATCAGATAGTAAGTAGTGAGCAAATAGGAAAGAGTCCCTCTGGTGAGAACATAGAGAAGAGTAAAAGAGAAAAAGAGGAAGAAAAAGAAAAGAAAAAGAAGGTAGAAGAAGATGGTGCAAATATTGAGAAATTAGATGAACAAAAGGATGGTTCTAGAATGGTTGCAAGACACACTGTAGATGTAGTAAAAGGTTTTCTTGAAAAAGAAATGATTGAACTTGATGAACCTGAGATACTCCAAGGTCTAGCCAATCCTAATGCTCTCTCTCCAATTCAACTAATGAAAATAGCAACATTCACCCAAGTAAAGGCTAGAGAGAAGATGTTAAAGTTCCACATGGAGGAGAATGAGCTACTAGAGCTTGTAACCAGAGTTTTGGAGATATTAATGCCAACCTATCAGAAGAATCAAAATGATTCCACCTCTAGACATCTAAAGAATCTTGTAAGTTCAGTAAATTTACATTTTGAGTCCTTTGAGAAGTTTACGGAGGTAAAAGTTTAGAAAAATTCTTGGATGAGAAATTTTGTGAAATAAAGAACTACTGAACATTTTAATAGATATGATATATAACAAAGGATTTCATGTGGAACACAGAAATATCAACATCATAGATATATGCAATTTGTTTTAAGACTTGAGGATATTCATGAGTAAATTTGGAAAAATTATCAATGTCTATGATGTATGCAAACATAGCTTCCAAAGATGAATGACAAGAAGTATCCATGATGCTAGTTTGAAAGAGCTCAATTATACACATATTTCACAATGATTGACAAGGCAAAATAAGTGAGACAATTTCGTACCAAAGCACTTGTTTGAGGAAAATGGGTACTAAAAGACACACATAGTTCACAACAAACAGAGTGGGTAGAAGGAAAGAGTACTACAAAACAAGGCAAAGTTAATGATTTTAAAGGTTTTGATAAAAAAGATATGAATGAGGTGTAAAAGGTGTGTAAACTCTTAGCATTGAAATACACACTATGTAATTAAAAATATGCCAATTTTCACACAATACTATGAAATAAAGGAAAATTTTCAAATGAACAATGAATGTATGCTTGAAGATGAATGCAAGATATGAATGAAAAATTATACACCTAAAATGCTCAATTTTCCACTTTTTCAATGTAAATGCACAAAAAATGTTATAAAATTATGTCCAATGATGTATGAATGAAATGTGATATGATTTAATGTGTAAAATAACTCCAATCATATTAAAATTTATGCCAACATGCTACAATGCTCAATCTAAAGTCAAAATTAAGGCAAGATGAGTGAATATGCTTATTTTTATTGAAATACGCAATGTGTACATGCAAAATTTGAAATCTAAATGCAATAAAACATAATGATAAAACACTACAGTCCAAAATCAGGTTTGAAATAGTGTTAAAATGAGTAATAAAATCTGAAACAAGATTTTAATTACAAACCCTAGCTTTTGAAATGACTAGGTTATATTAAAAAATACAAAATTTCAAGCAAAACCCTAGCAAATGAGAGATGCAAATGCAAGGTAAATGATGATAGAAATATGAAATGTTGTAATTTATTCTCATATCTGATGTAAATATCAAAAAATTAAATGTTTTCAATGATATGCAAGGAAAATAATGCAAATTATGTCTAAATGCAAGCTAAAAATGTTTATTTTTTCAAAATTTTCAATTTTTATGCAAGATTTTTAAATGTATGAAGATGAAAATGAAATGAATGAATGCAAAACTGATTTACAAAACTTAGAAAGATGCAAGTTTAGAAAAAAACATGGGTTCACCAAAATGTTATGTGGGAAAAGACGGAAGATGATGAAATTTGATAGTGTGATTAAATCCTCCTTCACATATAACATTCAAGGACATTAAACTGATTTAAGTCACAACTTTGGCAAGAGGAATTAGCTACAGGTTTGGTGTCACTTGGAATGATAAGGAAATTTGTAATTTGTTGATTAATTTGTTAAACCCTAATCTGATTGTGCCTTAAACCCTAATTATATGAAATTATAAACAAACGGACAAAACATAACAAATGTTTGCACAGGAAGGCATTAAATGCATATTAGAAACATACCAAGACTCATATTCTAGAAAGTGGAAACTTCGGGGACACAGGGGTGGGCATCCTAGTCCAATAGGTAGTGTTTCCTATAGATCTAGAGCTATGAGATGATGAAGTCTACAACCTTCTCTAGAGTTTCTGACAATGGCAATCTAGGTGACATAGGAACGAGTGCCCTTGTCTAGGAAGGAATATTTTTCACTATTTTCTTTAGATCCCAAATCTTTAACCTCTGAACTAACCTCTTGCAACTCCTCTCTGCAAGATTCCAGACCTATAACATGTAATCACAAGAGAGGGGTTGGGGGTTTTGGTGTTGAGGAGCTTGCCTTGATCAAGCCCTGGAATGGCAATTAGGCCTTCCAACATCATTGTTAGATAGTGTGTATGTCCTTGGTGGATAGAGACAAAAGAAAATGATAAGATAGATTGATTGAAACATAAAGTAGATTTCACCTCAGAGGTGAAGCTCTCACGGGGAGATGAAGATATTTCACACCATGAGGAGATTGATGAAGACAAATCTACAACAAACCAATACAAACACAACATAATATTTCTCTGCAACACATTGAAAGCCTTGAATATCCTTAGCACAAGATCACAAGTTTGCATTATCAATATCTAGGTAAAATGAAGTCCTAAACATGTTTATATATGTATTCCTGCTACATAATTTAAATTGAAGAGGTTAACAAAGGGAAACCTTTTAGCAATCACTTTGCCGAGAATTAAAATTTGGTCCCAACAAAATAGGTCTAGACTAGGGAATAGGTGCCTAAGTCTAGGGGCCTATTTTGGGACTTGAGTATGTTTAAGATGCACCCCTAGGCCCCATTTGACATGGGTTTCAGGGGATTTTGCTTCGGGATGAGTTTTTAACATGCATGATTAAATCTAAGGGACCTAGGAGCTAAACTTAGGAGGTAAAAGTCTGAGAGGAACATTTTATGACATAACACATGTACCATATAAACATCCATGTACTCCAAGATACCTACAACAATTATCAAGGTGTACACCATCTCAAATGAGAATCCCATCATCGTCCATCTAGCCAAACTATGAAGGATAAGATCCTCCAAAGAGATGCCACACAAAATTATCACGTAGAAGTAAGAAACCTGCATCAACTAATATCCAAACACATGCACAAAATCCAATGGTAACAAATAGGCTTGATTAGCTGACAAGAATCAATCATCATAGCTGAAATAGCAACCACAACTAATTGCTAATGCATAGACTAACCATACCTCCAAACCAAGGTATACAAAAGATAACAAGTAGACCTTATGCCAACAACATATCCAACTCAAATCACAATGATAACAAGTCCTTGTATATACTCAATCCTACATAAAGAAGTCCTCCAAGGTAACAACACAAAGCTTGTGATAAAAAACCTCAAGACCCTCCATACTAGAACATAATGAGAACATCCAACAAAAGAGTCATATACATCCTGAAAAATCCCACTACATGTGTAAATGTCAAATCTGAAATAGATCAAGACATCCAAAGATCCACTAATAGCATGCACATAGAAGATGTGGCTAAATCCTCTATCGCATAGTGTTAAAGAACACACACATAGATATGCAAAATCTGCAAACTAAATAGCTGCAACATAACTCTCCTCAAGTCCATATCTCTCCCAAATCCTCCACATCATAAGAGAAGACATCAAAGAGACTCAAAAGCTCCATACACATCTCAACTCCAATGTCATGTGAACACAAATATCTAGGAAGAAGAATAAGACTAATCAAGAGAGAACTTGCAAATCATAACCATGTCCTTCTATCCACACTAATGTGCTATGCTGTGAAAACTATGATTTCCTTTACAACCTAGAAACAAGAAGCCTTCTCAACATCTAACAAATCAAGATGCAAGCCTCTCAAACCAAAGGTAGATCAAACTCATAACCATCCCAAAGTAGGAATAAGCCCAAAGGGACTAACCATCTCCATTACACATAATGATCTCATAACAATTTAGGATCAAACATAATGAGATAACTAATCATATCCATGCATCCACTCCTCAAACAAGTCCTCACAATTATAATCCATAGCTCAAGACTCAAGCATGAGAAGACAAGATACAAAGAAAAGAATGCATTTGAAAAATAGGTGGGCATACCTATCGAATTATTCAATGCCGAGTGGACCAAGAGTGGGGATGAGAGTGCTCCTCCAGGATGCACCAAGCCTCAAAGACTCTCTCCAATAACAATCTCCTCAATAAGTCCATGTTGGACTCATGTCCAACCAAGGTGTAGGCTCCTCAGTCTTGTTGCTGAAATCCTCACCAAAGAGTAACCATCTCAACACATGTCTCTAATCCCAAGAGAGCACAAGCCTCACCTAAGTCACTAAGTATCCATGAGTACATCCATGCTAAACTCGAGATGTAAAACTGTACCATCATGAAGTTCCCAAGCACATTACAAATGCACTCAATACCAAGAGAACCATCAAGATTATAGTCAAAGCTCCCACTACACATATGCATAACCAAGGAACATATCATGACATCATGATCTAATCATCTCCTCAAAGGATAATCTATCTCATAAGAACATATCCTACTCTAAAAAGCACCTGTATCATGTCAACAGTCTAACTGTTATCAAGAGTAAACCAAGACACAATACCAACCATCCTGTAAACAAGGATCACTTATCAAAACTGACAAACCATAACCAACACCTCAACCAAAGACTCCAAGAGTCCTCCATGGTACCAAGATGTCAACATATCCAAATCACATGAAGATAACCATATCTTTCCAAAGCTCCCACTGAAGTGATACTAATCTATACATGGCAACATCATAAACATTAAAACATCACTATCAAAAGCTCCCATTAGAACATCCAACCAAGCTATCCATGACATTGTGATAACCATCTCCTACATGAAGATCATCCATGGCCCCAAAACAATCAAAGAATCTTGCTATAACAACATATCTCTCAAAAGGTCGAGTAGACCATAATCTCCAATCCAAGAAGATGAACAAAACCTATAAACCAAACATCAATCCAACACCACCAAAATTGCACCTGTAAAACAATCATGTCATGCTAAAGTCCTAACCAAACAAGGAAAATCCATGACACCATGATCACCACCTAATGTACCTACATCGAAATCCCATCTCATAGGTCCCATATCATGACTGTATCAGGTAATACCATCTCTTTATATCTCATAATGATAAGCAAACCAATGCAACATGTGACTAAACCAAGCCACAAATTAGAATCTACATCAACATTGAAACATCTATGGGCATAGACAACCCACATCCAAGTCATATATGTAACGTGTAAGCATAGAAAACCTACAACACTACAAAACCTATAGATCTCATAATGCATCATACAAACTCAGTAATACATGTATAATATTGTAAACAATGAATAATTAGGGATAAACATGTAAGTCTACAATGACTCAAACACCAAATCATCCTAGATTTGATTTGCCATCGACTCACAAACACACCATAAGTCAAAGGAACAAAAATGAACTAAAACTGATACAAACTTAACAAATATTAAAATATCATCTTCAAACCTACTCCACTGCGTAGTTCTCAAAAATAGCTTTCCAACACCTATAAGAAGTCTAAAATTTAACTCCTTATGCACAAGTTATGCCTAGTCAAAGCTCAAACCATACATCTAGTTTCCAACTGGAAAAAAACTGGTCATAATGGCAAAATCTAGAAAAATCTCTAATATCACAACAAAGTACACAAAAAGAGATTTTTGTCAACGATAAAAAGTTGAAATTTTGACACCGTATGATGATGTTATGGCTTCTAGAAAAATCTTCCCAGTTATGTTATGTAGCCAGGCCCTAGTGGCCCTCCGATGGCTATGCTAGTGGCCTACTAGTGGTGGTGGTGTGCCGGTGGTGCGTGGGCAGAGAGTGGGTGGTGGAATTGAAAAGGTTTTAATTTCATTTTGTTTAAAAATTTTAACTTTTAATTTTAAAAGCCCTTACGGGTTGGGTGTTGGCCCTGGTTCTCCATGGGACTAGGGCCCCATGCTGGGGGGCTAAGCCCCACTGGTAGTGGATCTCATCGCTCAGGGGGCTAGCCATTGGTTGTTAGCTTGTCAGGTCATGTGACCTGTGTAGGCCGCTATTGGCACAGGGGGTACAACCCCCCCCTAAATTTTATTTATTATTATTTTTATTTTATAAAAACATTTGCAGAATGGGAATATATATATTAAAAATTTCTATAGATGCCATACCTACGCAATTATGGTATGTTGGGAATATTTTGTCGCATCATATGGATTCCTTCAAGATTCCCTAAGTGCATCAAAAAATGGTGAAATTTTTCTGTCTCTGAAATATGTAAAATTTTATATGGATCCATAGGTTTTCATGCCTTCTGGACTCAACCGTGAGGTCTTTTCTTGCCTAGGAGGCCTCTTGCAAAAGGTCATCCATAGAAACCCTCATACAAAAAGCCCAAAATGAAAACCCACATGCCAAATGTCCATGAAACCCTAGATCTGCAACAACCCAAGTCTACAAACAACCTTGTAACCTTGAAAATACCTTCATTCTTTCTTGCAAAGCCATGGATTCCACTATACACAAAAAATCCACTCATAGATAGGGTTATCAAACAAGGGTTTCCTCCCACAACTAAGCAACAAAGCTCTGATACCAAATGTTGAAAATATGCAGCCATAAAGACTAATTCCTCATAACCCAATAAGAGATTAATGTGCAACAATAACCATAAATCCACATGCAAAATAAATAGACAATCATACCATCAATGGTGACACAAGATATACCCTAGGAAAACCCTCCATGAGGGAAAAACCTAGCCTCCGAAAGCATCCATCTCTCATGTATTATTCAACAATGAAGATTACAATACATATGTAGATATCACCTCTGAAACATTAAATTCTCTACCTGCACTCCATGTGAATAAGCATGTAACCATACATCAAATATCATGCTTCAAACCCTCACACATGTAACCTACAAGAGATGCTCAAACAAGCTAAACCCAACTTACAAGCCAACTCAACCAGCCTCTACAACTGTTGGGGAAAAGGTGTTGTTCACCTTGCATAACATTAATTCATTTAATTATGTAAAATAAATATTCTTTTGTGGTGCATCTTAATTGATGTGTTTAGCCACATTAAATATTTATTTGGTATCACTTGTAAAAGTTGTATTTAACATTGGGAGACATAAGGCAAATATTTATTATTTGTGTAAAATATAATATTAGGGTCAATGGTTTTGTGCTCATGGTTTTGAGTCACATTGTTTTTATCCAATACCACAAGTTATATTTGTGTGAGCTTGAGTCTATAAAACAAAGCACATGGTTAGTGGTTAGGGTTAGCTCTTATTTCACAGGTTGTGTGAGAGGCTATCATTGTATTGAGTTTTCTCTTGAGAGTGCATATTGTAAATCATGGTATGGGATGTGTGGATTCATGCTTGGATACATGGAGGTTGCAGTAGAGGAGCTTGATCTTTCAGAGGTGTTCATGAAGATTCTGTGAGTGTATTGTAAATTCTTATTGCTGAATAATACATTGAGTATGGATGCTTTTGGAGGCTAGGTTTTTTCCCTCAAAGAGGGTTTTCCCAGGGTATATCTTATGTTATCTTGTTGATTGTCTATTGATCTTTGCATTATGGTAAATCTGTAAGATTGTATGCATTATTATCTCCTTTGGGTTATGTGGAATTGGTTTGATCTACCTATAAATTCCTAACAACAACTACCCGTGTGTTTTCTTTTATAGACATAAACTCACATAAATACAATATGTGGTATGGTAAAACCATCTTCCCCAAAACCATGAGTCTACAAAACCATTGACCCCACATTTAATTATTGGTACTAAGTTTTCCCAATAATTAAATAATTACAAATAAATAATTAATTAACCTAATGTTACATATAATGATTACAAGTGGCACCAAATAAATATTTAATGTGGATAAACACATCACCATGATGCACCACAAATAAATATTTATTTTACATAATAAAATAATATCAATGTTATGCAAGGTGTACAACACACCTACTCCAACAGATTAGGTTATGTCTTTGTCACTAGTTCTGATCATGAATATTCTCCGATAGCCAAGTATTTTTTGTGTTTTCAGTTTTGGTTCTTCTCTTAGC
Source organism: Cunninghamia lanceolata (assembly GCA_027924645.1). Classification (NCBI taxonomy): domain Eukaryota; kingdom Viridiplantae; phylum Streptophyta; class Pinopsida; order Cupressales; family Cupressaceae; genus Cunninghamia; species Cunninghamia lanceolata. The sequence continues at coordinate 27,951,331 of BSBN01000534.1, forward strand.
CAAGCTTGTAAGACCTCCTCACTATCTGTATTGTAGTGATCATATTCTATCTCCACTTTTCCTTCAGAATTGGGCTCTTCTATTATCTCCTCTGCATCCAACCTTGTAATTGTGTAGAGATTCTTTGCATCCTTATCACTATCTTCAGTCTGATTGACTTCTTGTATGTATGTTTCCTCCATTGATGACCCCAAAGGAATGTTAACAGTCTTGTTATCATTAGCAAATGATAGCTCCTCTTTCTGAGAGTCTATGATACCATTTGCATCCACAAACTATCTCAACCCTAAAAGTGCATTGAAAACTTCTCCTTGGTCCTTCATGGCTACAAAAATGAAGTCTAAGACTTGTTTCAGCCCCTTTAGATTAACTTTGAATTGATTCCATGTTCCTATTGTCTACATGTTAGATCCATCTACGTAACATCACTCCAAATAACCATTTAGCATATATCAACTTAATACTACATTAAGCATCATAAGCATATATTATACCATTTAAACTCTATGTCAAGGTAAGTTTAACATGTTATATTATCATCTAACATTAAATGATAAATATACATAAGACACCTTCACAACCTAAAATAAACTTAAGTAATGAACATATAATACCAGTAAATAATATACATGTTTTATTTGACAAAATTCATTTTATCATCTTAGGATAATTACAGAAATTCCATTTCCAATATAATCAAATTCAAAGTTTTACAACACCAAATTCAAACTTTCCTTTAATCATAAGTATAATTCAACTCATATAGAAATCATACATCACATGTCCAGAATGTTGAAAGTAATTAACATATACATATGGTAAATTTAATAATGACTAATTACAAAGAATACATATCTTTCTTTGGAAGTAGCAAGTTCTTAGAATGTTATGTGGCATCTCGGTGCAATCTATCACCCATAGCTCCTTCTTCATACCCCAAAGTTAAGAGAACATCATAGAGGCGACTTCCACCCTACCACGAAGGCAAAAGCTTCCTCGTGCTACCCACATAGGTAGCTCGACCCGTGACAAAGAAGCTAGCTCTTTGAGTTCATCATGCACGACAGTGAAATGAATTTAACCATGCATTCTACCCATTGCCCAAAAGAAAACATATAGATATGCAATCATAAATCCAAAAGATGGAAAAACAACGATTCCAATCCTTCAGGATATTTTTGCTTGGAATCAACCATCCACACTAATCATGCACGTTGGCAATAATGTTTTATATTTATAGTCTATCATCAATGTTATTATATTTTAATAACCATTTTTTAAAATTTTGGCTTCAATCTAGTAGGAATTTCCTTTCCTTCATATTATTTTGTTCCTCATATAGAAATTGGTAAAAATATGGGTAATCATATCTTTATGTATAACTAGTTATCTAATTTCCTTAATCCTTTGGTTGCCTTTGACTTCTTATTGTCATTCTAGGTTTGTAGCAAAACTATTGCAGACATGTCACTTAGGTATTTTATGTCCATGTTAACAAAAGAAATTTTAGTTACATTCTATTGTTTACTGGTTCTAGATAAGTCAACCCCTCTTTTTTTATTGAGAGTGAAGCAATGTAACAATCTGCAGTCTTATACAACAAAAAATAAGTGGAACATTATAATAATTTGTAGTCTTATAAAGTAGAAAATAAATGAAATGGCTTATTTTAAAAATAGAGACTTGTAGTTTGAGAAGGTTTTGAAATCCTTTAATAAAAACAATTACTATTTTATTTTTGTAAAGTTCGATGTTTAAGCAAATTTAAATATGCAATTTACATTTAGAGGGAGATGCTCCTAAAGGAGGCATCTCCATTACAGAGTACGCCTCTAGATAATGGAGGTGACTCCCTTAGAGGGCTTGCCTCTCTCATATGGAGGCATAACATCTAAGGCTTGCCACAAGCTGCCCCAAATTTTATCAAATGCCATTCTTCTATGGCTTTTTTTAAAATATGACAAAAGCATAATGAATTTCTGATTTTAATAGAAGAAAGATTTTCTACCCAAAATTTTTTGGTTTTTCCCCTCAACGTGTTTAGTAATGGAAATACACATCATTCATTATAATTGGGTTTTTCCTACATTTCACTCAGTGTTATGTAATAGCCTGATAGTGTTTATACTGGAATGATATCTTATACCAAATTTGACCTCTAGTAATAAACAGCTAATGGTGACTTCATACATTTATAATTTGCTATAGGTTTCTACTATTTTGATATAGAAAACGAGACCAATAGGAATAAATTTAAGAAAAACCCACATGTAAATAATTTCTTTCAGATTTCCATGGCAATGTTCATACCTATGAGTAGTAATGTTTCTTCTTGCTGATTATGCCTCCACTTTCTCTCTAATACCCATTGCTTGTCTTCTCCTTCTGCTTCCTCCATCAACCTCCAAATTCCTCCATTTCATTTTAATAAACCCTTTCCACTCATTTTCCCAAACTTCAGATGTCAAATTTCATGTCTTTTTATTGACAGATATAGCTCTTGAACTCATAGCTCAAAGTAAAACATGTAGAGATAATCCTGATGGAATTACATTTGTCTTTCATGGGAAGTCTACCATTTACTGCTAGAAAAAGTAATGTTAATGCTTTTTATTGGCTGTGAAAACATTAATATTCTTTATTATATTTCTATTCACATTGCTTATTTACTTGTATTTATTTAATTAATATATGCACAAGGTTGATAATGTAATTTATTTTAATTAGTTCAAAGATATATAATCAATATCTCTTTTAATTAAACTTAATCATCTATGTGTGTGTGTGTGTATTTAATTATGCTAAATGTGTGTGTATATATCTTACTACCCAAAATCATCTTTAAAGAACAATTAGAATTTACTCCTGGGAGAACAATCACTAATGGAATCATAGAGGCACACGAAATAGTACACTTAATTACCATGGCCAATCAGAGTTGCATGGCACTCAAACTAGATGTTAGTAAGGCATATGACCTAGTGAAATGGAGATTCTGCATGAGCATCTTGAAGGCACTTGGATTCAATGATGAGTGGATAAATTAGGTCTTTAGCTATATATCCACTATCAGATATTCAATACTAGTTAATGGAAGCCTTGTTGGCTTCTTTGAGCCCACTAGAGGACTTTGCTAGGGCAATCCTCTCTCTCCGTTCCTATTTATAACAATGGAAGAAGTAATTGGCAGAGCTATCAAAAGACAAGTAGAGGCTAGGCTATGGCTAGGAGTGCATGTAGAAGATGACTTTCTTAGGGCCACCCACCAACAATTCATAGATGATACTATTCTCTATGGGATGGCAAAGATGACAGAAGCTAGAACAATCAAAGAACTAATTTGAAAATATGTTCAAGCCTCAGTAATGCAAAGTGGCCAGCACTACATTACAAATAGGGTGGAAACTCCATTAGAACCCACCAAATGGTTGTCACTACTTATATCGGCAAGATGCCCTTAATGTCTCCCTGAGACATGCATATGCTTACCCATCGGTAAGATATTAACCATCGGCACATAGGAGAATAGTCACGCTGATCTCTACCTTACACCGATAGATATCCTCCACCTTATTGCCTATCGGTAGGATATTGCTCATCGGCCTTGTAAAACTAACTTACTCCGATAACCGATGTCACCCCGATGGTTACTTCGGTTGTGTGCCTATCGGCAAGGCTTTGCCTATCGGTTTGACTTAATATCACTCTCTCAATATCCACTATCTCCTCGATATACTTTCACTTCAGTTAAGTTGCCTATCGGAAACACTTGTGATATCGGTCTAACCGTGAAATGTCTGCCCGACACTTTATCTCACGCGGACGCTAGAACTTTCTATCGCCAAGACCTATTCCTTTGGCAAGACTTTTACCCCTATCTCTGACATCATATCTCATACCGATACCTATGCCAAAACACTTGTCGTCGACAGGATAAACCTTTATTGGGTGATATTTGGAATGTCCTGATGATGATGACATCACATGCACTATTACTTCCTCCAATGCCTACGTCACCTAGATATAAGACTTATTTATATACTTCGCAGCAGGATATGAATTGTTGAGGTATAATGAAATATCCTGATGAAGATAAACTTTGACTACCTGATCCAGATCGCGATAGGTGCATAGATGCAAATGTGATATACCCAGACTGTAATATCGCATACAATACTGTATATCTGTCAAATGTATACAAACATGGATTTCACATAGAAATCATGTCAATCGGGTCGGATCATCTCCTGAGCAATTCAAGCTTAGAATTTATCCTTAACCCTAGCACATGAGGATGCTAGGATAACTCACAGTATGCTACAAATTGATCCCACAAACATGAAATGCATAAATAGAAAAACAAAGATGCAACCTAAACTATTATACAGGTCCATTCCACCGATTCAGAGAATCAACTAGTGGAATGGTTGAATGAATCCATTTGCTTGCAACTAAAAGAATCAACACAGAGATAGCTTGTAAACTAGACAAATGAAAACAATGGGATCTCTTACTTTCAAATTAGAATTGCATACAGATCTCACAGTCCCACTGTGTTACAATGTCGCTACTTCTTCACAAAAACTAACAGTGATCAACTATCCGCTGTCTCCTATGAACCCCTATATCTCTAAAACAAAAAGAACTAGGGTATAAATAGTTGTGTTTTACGAGTACTACCAACTCGATGCCTGGTGGCTAGGAGGCTTCCAAGTGGCTGGGAGAAGATAACTAAGACAACTAGCATAACAAACTATAATTGTCGACACACAATCCTAGATTTACCTAAAACATACGCATTGGTCCAATGGACCTTATCACATCACAAAGTCAAAACATACTATAATTAGACTTATGCTTTATTTTGAAGGGGTGCTCTTGCACCATACTCCCCAGAAGAAGAAATCTCAAGTCCACTTGAGATGAGAGTATGTAGGTTGGAACCATGTTGGTTGATCTGTTCTTCAGTCATCTACACTGCTTCTGAATCAGGTTTTCCCTGCCAAGCCACTAAATATTCCAAATATTGTTTGTTCCAGGTCTTCTTGATCATTCTGGTGTCTAAAATCTTCTACAACTATGGTGGATCATGTTTAGGAATGTCATCAGTGACTGTATCCTAGAATGTGTCATGTTTTGCATCTAGATTAGGCTTGTATGGAGTTAAATCACATACATTGAATATAGGTGATAAACCAAGATCTGGAGGGAGTTGGATCTCATAAGCATTTTGTCCATGCTTTTTCAAAATCTGACATGGTCCAATCTTCCTCTGCATGAGTTTAGTATATTTACCCTTAGGAAGCCTTTCCTTCTTCAAATGAACCCAAACCAAATCTCCAATATCAAACTATATATCTTTCTTCTTTTTATCAGCATACTCCTTATACTTCAAAGTAGTTTGCTAGAGTTGGTGCTTGACTTGATCATGTACCTCTTTGATGGCTACTGTAATAGCTTCTCCATGTACACTAACAGAATCTTCTGTAGGTAAATTTCTCAATTCAAAAATACCTCTTGGGTGCATACCATACACTATCGAAAAAGGTGATTTCCTAGTACCCCTGTTGACAGTATCATTATAAGAAAATTCTACCTGAGATAGGATATTATCCCACTTGTCCCCATGCTGTCTTGTCAAACATCTGAGCAAATTCCCTAAGGAATGATTTACCACTTCAGTCTGTCCATCTGTTTGAGGATGATATGCGGATGAGAAAGATAAATTTGTTCCAAGTTTCTTCCAAAGAGTCCTCCAAAAATGACCAATGAATTTCACATCTCTATCTGACACTATGCTCAATGGCAATCCATGTATTCTAACTATTTCTTTGAAAAACAAATCTACAATATATGAAGCATCAGCAGTGGCTTTACATGGCAAGAAATGTGCCATTTTGCTGAATCTGTCCACTACAACAAAAACACTATCATATCCCTTTCTAGTTCTAGGTAAACCCAAAACAAAATCCATACTGATACTTTCCCATGGTCTGGAAGGGATGGGTAATGGCTGATATAAACCTACATTATTTGACCTCCCTTTTGCTTTCTGACATATCACACATGTCTCTACAAATTTTCTAACATTTGATTGTAACTTAGGCTAATAATAATGTCTTCTAACAAGATCAAGAGTCTTATCCAAACCAAAATGTCCTGCCATAGCTCCATAATGTTTCTCTTTTATGATGTTCAACCTCATAGAACACCTTGGAATACACAACTGTCCACCTTTGAACAACAATCCATCTTGGATCAGGAATTCAGAGAATTCAGCATGATATTTATCTCCAAAAGAAGTACATACCTGATGTATTTCTCCAAAATCTTCATCATCATCATACATGGTCTTTAATGAATCAATGCCAACACTTTCCAATTGAATCTAGTTGACTATTAGAGCTCTCCTTCTCAAAGCATCTGCTACCTTATTCTTGACTCCTTTCTTATGCTTCAGTGTGAAAGTAAAAGCTTGTAAAGTTTCTACCCATTTCATGTGTCTGTGGTTCAACTTTTCTTAGCTGTTGATAAAACTTAAAGCCTGATTATTTGTGAATACTATGAATTCCTTTGGCATCAAGTAATGCCTCCATTTCTTGAGTGACTGAACCAAAGCATACATCTCTAAGTCATATGAGGAATACTTCTTTTTAGCATCATTGAGCTTCTCACTAAAAAATGCAATTGGCTTGCCTTCTTGGCTGAGTACTGCTCCAATTGCCATGTGACTTGCATCACATTCTACCTGAAAGATTTTATTAAAATCTGGAAGTGCAAGGACTAGCTGCTAGGCCACTCTCTTCTTCAATGTTTCAAAGGAATCATCTACTTCCTGAGTCCAACCAAATTTGCATTTCTACCCTCCTTTTATGGTATCAAGCATGGGTGCACAAATATGACTAAACCCTCTTATAAACTTTTTGTAGAAGGTTGCTAACCCATAGAAACTTTTGACATCATTCATAGTCTTAGGAGTTGGCCAAGACAATATGGCACTTACCTTCTCCTTACCCATTTGCAGCTTGCCTTGTGAAATGACAAAACCTAAATATGTGATCTCCTCCTGCATGAACAAACACTTGTCCAAATTTATCATCAGTTATTCTTCATGTAACCTCTTGAGGACCAAATCTATATGCTTGAGATGCTCTTCCCTTGTGTTACTAAAAATTAGAATGTCATCTAGATAGACTATGACAAACTTTCCCATGAATTCTCTCAAAACCTCATTCATCAATCTCATAAAAGTACTAGGTGCATTAGACAAACCAAAAGGCATAACTTTCCACTCATACAACCCTTCATTGGTTTTGAATGCTATTTTCCATTCATCTCCTGGCCTAATTCTGATCTAATGATAACCACTCTTCAAATCTATTTTTGTAAAATACTTAGCACCTCCCAAACAGTCAAGTAAATCCTCTATCCTCGATATTGGAAACCTATACCTGATTGTGATATTATTAATAACCTTGGAATCTATACAAAGCCTCCAAGTGCCTTCTTTCTTTGGTGCTAGTACAGCTGGTACTGCACATGGACTTAAACTTTTGCCAATCAGACCTGTGTCTAACAATTCCTCAATTTGTCTAGCTACTTTTGCATTCTGCTTTGGAGTTAGCTTATATGCTGCCTTGTTTGGAAGTGTAGATCCTGGGATTAGATCTATGTAATGGCTGATATCCCTTACAGGTGGTAGGGATCTTGGCATTCCATCAGATATGATGCCTTTATATTTATCCAATAGCTCTTGGACAGTTGGGTCTATGAACCTCTGCTTCTTCTCTTTCTTGACTTCTTGTTGCTATTCTTTGTTCACTGTGAGACATGGAATGATTGCATATGCAACTGCACCTTCTGCTGCTACTTCTTTTATGAATTGTTTGCCTTCCATCAGCATTACCTTCACCTCTTTTCCTTTTGATTTCTCCTCTTTCTCTGTCAATGGTAGTAACTCTGTCACCTTACCATCCTTGGTGATTGTCTAGGTGTTTCTTAGACCATCATGGCGTGCCTTCAAGTCATACTGCCATGGTCTACCAAATAAAAGATTGCAAGCATCCATCTTGGTAATGTCAAACAACAACCTGTCTTTATATGCTCCAATCTAAAATTCTACCCAAGCCTGTTCTTCTACAACCATTTGCTGACCTTGGGTGAGCCATGAGACCTTATATGGGGATGGGTGTGGCAATCTCCTAAGCTTAAGCTTTGTTACCATTTCATCAGATACAAAAATTTGAGTAGAACCTGAATCAATTAAAACTTTGCATGCCTTACCTCCTGCTTTGCAAATGGTTCTGAAAAGAGACTTTGTTTGTGGGGGTTCTTTGTCACGTACCTTCATGGTAGTCATTGTTCTCCTCATCATCAAAGATTCTCCACTCTCTGGATATCCATAATTATCAGGAGCATTCACACTCTGAAAAGCATTAGAGCCTATTGCACTTTGACTATCAAGTTCTTGGATCAGATTCGTTCTCCTTTCTCCTGTGGAACTTGTTGCCTTTTCTAGACATCTGCTAGCTATATGGCCTTCTTTATTATAGTTGTAACATCTGATAGATCCTCTGCCTTGAGATCTTCCTCTAAATGGTCTTCTGCCTCTGAAGTTTCCTTGCTAATTGTAGCTTCCTTTCTAGTTTTGATTGTTATCCCCTTTACTGTTATCATGACTGGATTCTCCTTGATATCCATAACCATGCCCTCTGCCTCTGAAAGGACCTCTTCCACCTCTTTGCTATTTACCTCTTCCCCTATTGTTTTTCTCTTGTCTCCTCTTTAAATTCTCTTCCACCTTCAGTGCCAACTAAAAACATTTCTGAACTATATCTAGATTATGCATAATCAAATCTTCTTGAATGTTGAACCTCAATCCATTAAGGTATCTGGCTACTTTTTCTTCCTCACTCTCTTTTACCTTTGTCTTCACACAAATTTTCATGAATTCCTCTGTATATGAGCTGACATCTAGCTCCTTCTGCTTCAGGTTTTGCTTCCTCTTGTGTAATTGGATACTGTAATCCAATGGAACATAGGCTTCCTTCACTAAAGCCATCATCTTCTTCCATGTAGCGACTCTATGCTTTCCCTCTTGTACTCTCTCATCTTGGACAAAATTCCACCATGTCAATGCAGCTTCTTTCATCTTTGATTGGGCAATCTTCACTCTCTATTGTTCTGGTATCTCCTCTGTCTCAAAGAAATTGTTTAGGGAGTCTATCCACTCCATCACTAAATCAGGTTCCATCTTACCCGTAAACACTGGTAAATCTAGTTTCACATCCATGGTTCTCCTCTCCATGGCTTTGAGGGTGTTCAACAGTGGTCTCTGGTCTGCAGGAATGACCTCCTCATTCCACCTAGGGATCTCTTCTTCTTACCTATCTTCTTCTTTACCAGAACCTACTCTATCCCTCAACTTTTCCAATTCACCTCTCAATTCTTGATTCTGAGCCTTCACAGCCTTGCTCTCGACAATCTGCTTCTTTACCAGAACTGCCAACTCGGCGTTGGTCATTTTTGTTGGGAACTTTGATGTTCCTTCTTCATCTAACATCTTATTGTCTTAAATCTTCCCCAAAGATTCAACCTTTGCTCTGATACCACTATGATGCAGAGTGGCCAGCACTACATTACAAATAGGGTGGAAACTCCATTAGAACCCACCAAATGGTTGTCACTACTTATATCAGCAAGATGCCCTTAATGTCTCCCCGAGACATGCATACGCTTACCCATCAGTAAGATATTAACCATCAGCACATAGGAGAACAGTCACGCCGATCTCTACCTTACACCGATAGATATCCTCTGCCTTATTGCCTATCAGTAGGATATTGCTCATCGGCCTTGTAAAACTGACTTACTCCGACAACCGATGTCACCCCGATGGTTACTTCGGTTGTGTGCCTATTGGCAAGGCTTTGCATATCGGTCTGACTTAATATCACTCTCCCGATATCCACTATCTCCCTGATATACTTTCACTTCGGTTAAGTTGCCTATCAGCAACACTTGTGATATCGGTCTAACTACGAAATGTCTACCCGACACTTTATCTCACGCCGACGCCAAAACTTTCTATCACCAAGACCTATTCCTTTGGCAATAATTGTACCCCTATCTCTGACATCATATCTCATACTGATACCTATGCCAAAACACTTGTCGTTGGCAGGATAAACCTTTATTGGGTGATATTTGGAATGTCCTGATGATGATGATGTCACATGCACTGTTACTTCCTCCGATGCCTACGTCACCTGGATATAAGACTCATTTATATACTCTACAGCAAGATATGAATTATCGGGGTATAATGAAATATCCTGATGAAGATCAACTTCGACTACCCAATCTAGATCGCGATAGGTGCATAGATGCAAATGTGATATACCCAGACTGTAATATCACATACAATACTGTATATCCGTCAAATATATACAAACACAGATTTCACATAGAAAACATGTCAATCGGGTCAGATCATCTCCTGAGCACTTCAAGCTTAGAATTTATCCTCCTAAACCCTAGCACATGAAGATGCTAGGATAACTCACAACATGCTACAAATTGATCCCACAGACATGAAATGTATAAACAGAAAAACAAAGATGTAGCCTAAACTATTATATAGGTCCATTCCACTGATTTAGAGAATCAACCGGTGGAATGTTTGAATGAATCCATTTGCTTGCAACTAAAAGAATCAACACACAGGTAGCTTGTAAACTAGACAAATGAAACCAATGGGATCTCTTACTTTCAAATTAGAATTGCATACAGATTTCACAGTCCCACTGTGTTACAATGTCGCTACTTCTTCACAAAAACTAACAGTGATCAACTATCCGCTGTCTCCTATGAACTCCTATATCTCTAAAACAAAAAGAACTAGGGTATAAATAGTTGTGTTTTACGAGTACTACCAACTCGATTCCCAGGCTGGGAGACTTCTAAGCGGCTGGGAGAAGACAGCTAAGACAGCTAGCATAACAAACTATAACTGTCGACACACAATCCTAGATTTACCTAAAACATACGCATTGGTCCAATGGACCTTATTACATCACAAAGTCAAAACATACTATAATTAGACTTATGCTTTATTTTGAAGGGGTGCTCCTGCCCCACTCAGGTCAGGAAATCAATAAACATAAGTCATGCATCTTTTTCTTTAATACTAAAAAGTGTGTGCGAAGAAGAATACTCACTTTTCTAGAATTCCAACCTGAGGAATTACCTAAGATCTACTTAGGGGTACCCTATTCAAAAGAGCAATCAGAACAAATTTATAGTAATACATAATCAAGAAGTGCAGGGTTAAAGCCACCTCCTAGAAGGGGAAATGGCTCACCCTAGCAAGGAAAATTACAATCATAAAAGTCATCCTCTTTGTGATACCTATCTTTCTCCTTTCCAACATGGAGATAACAAGTAAAGTGATGGGTAAAATCGAAGGGATCCTTAAAAAATTCCTCTAGGAGGGATTCAAAGAAGTCAAAAGAGTGCCTCTGGTTCATTGGGAAATAATATGCAAAGGGAAATTAGAGGAGGGGCACTGGAATCAGGAAAATTAGACAACAAAACAAGGCCCTTAGAGCAAAGTTGATATGGAGAATGTATGAGAACCCAGAAAGCAGATGTTGCAAGATCCTATAGAAAAATACTTAGGCTCAAAAGCTAGGGAAAAAATTATTAATACCCCAAATACCCCAAGGGGATCCCATATTTGGAACTTCATACTTAATTGCAAGCATGTTATCACTGATCACATCTCTTGGAATGTTAACAATGGTGAAAGTGCCCACTTTTGGACCAACTCTTGGAATGGCTTACCCTCGATGGACAGAAACAATAGACTCCACAACTGTATGAGAATTCTTTTGGAGGCATGGGGGAGCAAAGTGAGAGACTATTTAGCTCTGTGAAGTACCAATGGCTCATTGGAATGGAAATTGTTCGAAAACTTGAACATCCCAAAGGAGGAAGCAAGCATTCTCAAACAAGAATTAGAATGACATAAGGTTGTGCTGAACAAAGGGAATGATACCATTATCTAGACTGATACAAGATCTGGGAGGAATATGGTTAATCTAGGCTATAGATTGCAAACTCTAATAGAGCAAGAAACAAGCTAGCCATTGGAATTATATTGGAGCAACTGGTGTCTGCGAAAGGCTGGCACCTTTGCATGGATAGTTTGCCAAAAGAGGATTCTTACAAATGAGAGACTCAAAAAGATGGGTATTAGTGGCCCTTCAAGATGCATACTATACAAGTGTGAGGAGGACGTTAATCATATTCTTCTCACTTTCCTCTTCACGGTGAAGATTTGGAAATGGTTCCTCGATAGCTACGGGTGGAAAGGGGCATTACTAGAAGAAATTCTCTCCCTCTTCACTAGTTGGCCAAAACTTAGAAACTTAGTCTAGGAGGGAATCTAGGTAACAATCTCATCCGTAATTGTTTGGCATATATGGAGAGAATGAAATGTAAGAATTTTCAAAGGAACATAAGCCTCTACAGAGAAATTCCAAAAGAAGATTGAGATGGCTATATGTGAGATAGCTATGATGCAGGTATAATAGACCTATCACATCTCAAAATAATTCACAAAATGGGATGAGATAGTAACGAGGAAATAGAACACATTGAAACTTCTTGTGAACTTCATAGCAAATGAGAACATTGTCTAGAAGAGAAAGTGAATGGCGATGACAAGATAAGATCCTCCACCCTCAGGCCTCTTAAAACTCAACTTGGATGGGGATGTAAAGGGAAACCCATGCATCTTCAGAGCTGGATGTGTAATCAGGATTAATAAAGGAGAGATTGTGTGGGCCATCTACAAGAGGTTGCCTAAGGGAACCAATAATGAGGCAGAATTCCAAGCTCTTCTGGTAGGATTAAGACTGTGCAAAGAAAAAGAGCTTGGGGACATAGGAGTGGAAGGAGACTCCATGATCAACATCAATGCACTGAAGACTAAAAAAGTGTTGAATTGGAAACTTTTGAACCTAGCAAAGCTCATATGGGAACTTGCAGACAATTTGCATATTATGTCCATCTGATATTGTTTCAGAGAAGCTAACTAACTAGTGTATTAGCTAGGCAATAGAGCTTGCACTCAATAGGAAGAATAAATTATGTCAAACAATCCCAATAGTTGGGAAGGACTCATCCTTTAAAGATTTTCATTATTCTTTATTTATCAAACTATGTTGTCATATTGGCAATAAGCTCATCTATATGTACACACACACATATATTATATAAACACCCATATATCCACACTCATAGTATCTACACACACACACACATATAAATTGTTAAGTGTGAAAAAGATGAATGATGAAAGCTAGCATGCACACTAGATCAAACCCTCTTTCACAATAACATTTAAGGACAAGACCGAGCCAAATCACTACCAAATAGAGGTGGACTTAGCTACAAATCTTGTACTCAAGAGTGTTATAGAAAGATTAGATTTAATTGAGTCATTTTACCAAACCCTAGGTTAATGATGCCTTAAACCCTAGTCCTATGATGATCTAATTATAATAGAAGATATACAACAAATCTCAAGAAACCAATTAGACAGGTAGGATTAGGAAGATGATAGAACCCATGTCTCAGAAGTAGAGGTGTTGGAGGACTATTTCGGGACTGCCCAAGTCCTAAAAGTAAGAATCTGTCGAAGGTTTGAACTGGAGAAATGTCACAGAGGCTACCCTGATGCTAGATCTGAAGTCCACAAGGGCAAAAAGACTAGGGCGGTACCTCCCAAGTCTTGCATAGAGGAATATTCCCAAACTATTGTCAGATCCTAAAACCTTGATCCTTTCTTAGTCTTCCCATGTCTTCATATTTCCCAGATCTCACTTCTATAAGCTACACACAAAAAGAAAAGAAGGGGTTTGGGGGTTATGGTGTTTAGGGACTTGCCTTAGTCAAATCCTAGGATAGCATTCAAGCTTCCCAACACTATTGATAGATAGAGTGTGCCCTTGTAGGGTAGAGGCTAAACACAATAGCAATTGAATGAACCAAATGATGATAAACAACAATGATATCACCTATGTGATGAAACCCTTAGGAGGATGACAATTCTTCAACTCATAAGAAGAGATAGATGATAACTTCAAACCTGCAACAACACACATAATGACAATACAAATTTGCTCTAGAAAATGATTTGAATGTTCTTTGCTCTAATACTTCAAGTTGGCTATCTCTATCTAGGTTCATAATGAATTCAAAAACACAATTATATATGCTTTCCTGCTAACATTCGTGAAATTAAACCAAAAGAGCCGACAAGGAGGAACCTTGAGAAAGGTGAAATGCCAACATGACTTTAAATTAGGCCTGACCTAAAAGGGGAGACTTGGGAAGTACCACCCAAGTCTTTCAACCTCTTTTGGGGCCAAGCTAAGGTAAATGTATGGGACCTTATTCTAATTTCAATTGGGTGTCAGACAATTTTGTGTTGGGATGATCATTTAGAATGTATAATGTAATCACAGGGCCTAGGAGTTAAATAAGGAGGTAACAAGACATGTGGTTACTTTCTACTCCATAACACACACACACACATATATTAAAAGAGCATTATTTCTTTCCAAAATTAATTTGTTAAAATTGTTTACTAGGATGAAACCAAAACTAGTAAGGATCAAATCCGAAATTTACAAGACTAACCATAGAATCCCATTCTATATGTAAATATGCAAATAATGATTTAATGCGTGTGTGTGAATCATGCAAGATGACCTTAGAAGTCCTAGGTCACACTCAAACATCAAATTGTAGTTTGTCTACAACACTGATAACATATATAATCATGTAATATACAAATCAAATTATGCTACTATAACATAGATAATACATATCAACACATTTTAATAATGTAGATAAAACAATCATCCAGATAGTTTAGAAAATATCATATATCACCAATATGACATCATATATACCTATACAAATTCTATAGTAAGAGACACTGTGTCATGCAACAAAATGGGCTATGACATCTGTCCCCTCTAGGAGTTATCATTGTCCTGATGATATCCAAGATGTACAAGGCAAAACTAAAAAAGATGAGGAAAGAGACATTGCATCTCTACAATGTCTTCCCATGTAGCACTGTCTATAGAGAACTAGTCCCACTACACCTTGCATTGGGCTACTTCTTTGTTGCACAACTTAAGCTTGCATTTCTCAAGGATTTGCAAGGGTTCTACTTGCACCACCCCTGGATCCTGAACCTGAAAACCTACCAATCCAAAATGTGAGTGGCATCAAGTTGGTAAGGTTTTAACAAAGAAGCATGAAAAACATCATGTAACCAAGAGAGAGATGGTGGTAAGGCCAATCTATAAGCTACAAGATTTATCACATCCAAAACATCAAAGGGCCCCACATATCTAGGAGCCAGCTTGGCTGATTTGCCAAAAGATATGGAACTTTTATGTGGTTTAACCCTGAGTAACACCTTGTCCCCTATCACAAACTGATGACAACTCATGTTTTTATTAACATAACTCTTCTGTCTATCAGAAGCTTCTTTTAGTCTTCCTTTGATCAATTTCATTTGCTCCTCCATTTCTTTGAGCATTTTAGGGCCAACGATTTCCCTATCTTCTATTTTGTCCCAACTGATAGGGGTGTGGCATTTCCTGTTGTAGAGGGCTTCAAAAGGAGCAATTCCTAATGAAGATTGATGAGAATTGTTGTAGGTAAATTCAAGCAATGGAAGGTATTCGTCCCATTTACTTTGTTGGTCCATATAGTACATTCAAAGCAAATCTTCAAGAATTTGATTAACTCGCTCGGTTTGCTCATCCATTTGCGGATGGTATGCTGATCTAAAATTAAGGTGGGTGCCCAAGGCAGCATGCAAAGTTTTCCAAAACCTAGATGTAATCCTAACATCTCGATCAGAAATAATGATTTTAGGTATCCCATGAAGTCTAAAAATTTCTTACACAAATCTCTTGGCCAAAGTCAATGATCCATCTGTCAAATTCCTAGGTATAAAATGGGCTAGCTTGGTTAATTTTTCAATTAGTACCAGAATTACATCATGTTTGGAATTGGACATGGGTAACCCCTATATGAAGTTGATACTGATTACTTAACACTTTTGTTCTGGTATATCATGCAAATACAAATATCCTGTTGGGTGAACATGCTTAGCCTTTACCCACTAGCATTCCAAGAATTTGGCCACATATTTAGTCACTTCTCTTTTCATTCTAGGCTAGAAGTATAATGGTTTTAAGTTAGATACAAGCTTTGTTACTCCGGGATGATCTGAATAAGGAACGTTATGAGCTTCCTCAAGAATTTTTGATCTCAACTCACCATGACTTGGTATATACATCCTATTATGAAATCTAAGTAAACCATCTTGCTCAAGCTTGTATCCTTCAAATTGATGGTTCTAGAAGTATCCTTTTCTAAAGATGATCTAACCTTCACATGATACTCATTATTTTGAAGTTGTTTTATTACTTGCTCTCTGAAAGTAGAGAGAAAAGTTGCAATTGCCATAGTGTGTCTTCTTTGGCTTAAAGCATTAGCTACTCTGTTCTCTTTTCCTTTGATATAATGAATATCAAATTCATACTCACTTAAAAATTCAAGCCATCTTATCTAATGGGCATTTAAATCAGGTTGGATGAAAATGTACTTAAGGCGTAAGTGGCCAGTCTTAAACTCAAAAGGTTTACCAATTAGATAGTGTCTCCACATCTGTAGAGCATGCACTATCACAGCCAATTCTAGATTGTGAGGTGCATAATTAACCTCATAATTCTTCAACTTCTGAGACTCATATGCTACAACTAGGCCATTTTTCATAAGAACCCCGCCTAAACCATCCCTTGATGCATCTGTCATAACTAGGAATCTCCCATTCGGATCTAGTACAATGAGAATAGGAGTGGTGGTGAGTTTATGTTTCAAAACTTGAAAGGTTTTTTCACATTTGTTTACATCCATTCAAACTTCTTCCCCTTTTTTTCTGAAGGGTAGTGATAGGATGCTATTTTTGAGAACTGTTCAACAAATCTTCTATAATATCCTGCTAATCTCATGAAGCTACAAACTTTCTGAATGTTTGAGGGGGTTGGCCATTCTATTATGGCTTTGATCTTAGCAAGGTTAACTGATATTCCTTTTGCTAAAATGATGTGACCCAAGTGTTGATGATTGTTTTAACACAGTCACAACAATAGTTAAAATTCACATAAAATGAACCAAAACTGACTTGAAAGATATGAAGGAATCAGTTAAGATTCGCTTAATCCCAAGTTTAATATGGTCAGATCTTGACTTATTGGGCAAATTTAGTTGGTTGATGTGAATCTGTAATGTTCAAGGGGCCTTACAGAATTTAGGGTTTCTTGTTGGTTTACTGGACTCAAACTATGCAAAAGATCATAAAAATTAGCATGTTGTTCATTCTTTTGCATAAACTTGTTACTGTGCTGCAAAGCTTTAAAGGGTTTTTTTGAATTATTGCAGCTTTCTCCTCTTTAAATATTTATGAAAACTATCTACTTTCAACTTAGTAATGCATGCTTTTCAAATATGAGACAAATTTCCTTCAAATTTCTATGTTTTAGGCTAAGTATTTTCAGATGGGTTGGGAAAAGTTAGAAAGATCTAACCTAAATATCATTCATTCTACCAAAGGATCTAATTGTTCTATTATGCACTTTGTAAATAATGCAGCAAATTGATCAAATCCACAGACAAAACCTTACATGTAAGTTCTGAGCATTTTCACAAACATACACCTAAGATTGCAAGCTCTAAGAGAAAATGTTTCAAACACAATGAAGAGCTAGAAAACACTCAGAAGATAGATGCAGAATTCTAGATTCAATTGTATTAGAAACAGACAGTCATATAAGATTTACAATGTCTGAATGACTCTTAGCTTCATTGATCAAATTACAGAAAACTTACAAGCTTTACAGATACAATAAGGAAGCAGGATGTTCCACACGTTCCTTATTGTAGACACAGGTGACCTCCTTCTACTACTCCTAAATGCTATGCTAAATTACTAAAATCCCTGTGTAACTTTATTATAGTGTAAAGAGGCACAATATATAGACTTGATTGTCCTCAATACAGCTCAAAACCCTAGTTAAGAAATGGTTTAAACCTCTAGTTACAGCAATAAATGTTGGAGAATAAGTCTCCCAAAATATCTCTGAGCATACATCAAATCTGGGTGAAATATGCGCCTTCTGGAAACCATAGCAGCTCAATAATAACTTTTGCTGTCTGTTGCAATGATGTCTTCAGCTGCATTTTTCTTCATCAATGAAGACTCTTGACTTCCTCGTCCTTCATCCTTATCTTCTTCTTTTGCTCCTGAGATCGGATCTCTTTTCCATGACGTCATCGCCATCAAGTATTAGCTCCCTCTTCAACTGCAAACCTGCAAAAATAGATAAGCAATAAGTATCCTTTCACTTAATAAACCTGTAGGAAGATAAATAGCTATTAAATCCATTCACAACTGTGTAAATGCAGAAATCGGACCCTAAAACAGTGGAAATTGTGTCTCCAAAATGCATATACAACGTTAAAAAGGTTGGGTCAACCATCGTTGACCAAAAATATGTAATCAGGCCCCAAAATCAGCTTCAAAATTCCATCACTTTTTTTTTCGCCTATTTCTTTGTTTAAATCCTTATATTTTTTGATATACAAGCCGGGCGTGATATATTTGTTTAACCAGATTTTAATCTTTTTTAGTTTTACGGCTTGTATGTTCTAAATATACATTCGAACTTTCATACAAGCGCTTAACCAG
Organism: Cunninghamia lanceolata; assembly: GCA_027924645.1. Taxonomy (NCBI): domain Eukaryota; kingdom Viridiplantae; phylum Streptophyta; class Pinopsida; order Cupressales; family Cupressaceae; genus Cunninghamia; species Cunninghamia lanceolata. The sequence continues at coordinate 27,970,175 of BSBN01000534.1, forward strand.
ACTTTAATTTCTCTTTGATTCCGCATTGTATGCACTCTACAATACATGCTTTGGAATATGCAAGCACTACAAACATTCAACGATTTCTCCATATTGAATTCTCCTTTGAAATCCAGCCTGTATGCATAAAGCAATGTATATCGCAATGTATCTTTGATATACAAGCTGGACGCGATACATTGTATTCATCAGATTCTAATTTCTTTTGGATTACAGCTTGTATGCATAATGAAATGTATGTTTTGAAACATACATACAAACGCGAAGATACAACAATTTAACTCCATTCCATAATGCTTTCGATTCTAGCGGTTATATGCAAAGCAATGTATTTTGCAATGTATGTAAAAATATACAACCCGGATTCATACAACGATTTAACTCTCCTTAACTTCCTTTCGCGTCTGCACAATGTATAAGTCATTGCATATCGGCTTTGTATGTCGAAACATACAAAGCACCAAATATACAAAGACTTAACTCTTTTTAATTTTCTTTTGCATCCGCGGCTTGCATAATGTCCTTGTATATCCTCAATATACAAAGCACAAAATATGCAACGACTCAACCATGTTTAATGACCTTTCGAGTCCACCCGATGCATATAATGCAATGTATGTTACGAAATATACATTACGTGAAACATACAAGCATTTCATCCTGTTTCATAACTTTTTTGGGTCCGTGCAATGCATAAAACCCTTTGTATATTTGTCATGTACGTTTCAACCTGCCAAACATACAAACGTGAGATACATTCAACGGAATTCAAACATTTATCCATTTCAACACTTAACTATTTCGGGTCCACCTTGTATGTACAAATATAACATTAACAAATGCATACAAGGCAAACAATGTATATAAACCCGATTGCTCATGCGACTAAGTATAAAAATGAACCCTTTGCATATACAAATGACCTTGTATATGAATAGTGATATACAAAGGTCGTGGCATACAAGCAAACTTGCATACAAAGGGCCTTGTATATGCAACCCGATATACAAGCAGGCTTGTATATACAAACAACAAACCCTTCCCTTGTACATTTTACCAAAATGATCCTAACTTGCAAAATATGGCAAATTTTAAGATGGTTCAAAAAGCAACCCTAGCTCATTTTTCACAAGGAATCGAACCATATTATTCCCTGGTACTGAAAATACATTTTTTCTCTATTTTTAACAAAGTTTACAATTTCCACCCTCTTTTTTCCCTTTACCACCAAGCAAAAGCAAAAGTCACAACAGGGGTCCTCATTTTGCTGAGTAAAATGGGGCGTGTTGTGAACATCACAACAACTAGCAACCAAACAAAACAATTAAATTTAAATCATTTGAGAAAACTAAATGAAATAAATCCATAACTTCCAACTATCCTTTTGCAAATCATTATTCAACTTGAGACCTAAGGTATTCAATAAGGGTGCATGAATTTTCACTTTTAGTTTAAGTGGGTGCATGTGATTAATTATCCTCATCTTGAAGATCGGTTGAACAAACCAGTGATTGATATTAGCCTATGTAGTTGAGGATATTCCTTCATAGCTGACCGAATAGAGCCTTGTTGCTAGCGAGCGTCCATAGCCCCGGCAAAGTTATTGTTATAATTCTCCTAAGTAGAGTCCCATTGCCAGCAAATGTCTGTAGCCCTGGTAGAGTTACTTAGATGGCTTAATCTGGATTTTTAGTATAATCCATTTTATTTATTTATATTTTCAATTTCATATTTTATTGATATTTGATTGAAATTTCACAAGATATAGCAATTTGTAACTTTGTGATACAAGGAATGAGCAATTGCTGAAATTAAGCTGAGAATTGTAATGGTAGCAAGGGTGACCTCAAAATTTTCACCTAATATCTACACTGATAGGTTCAACAAACCCAAGGATTTTAGGTGTGTCATCGTGAGAAACTTCCCTTGAATTCTCAATCACTTTTATTGGATACAAAATTTTAGAAGCTAAACAACTCTCTACATCCATGACAGTCACAACAAGTTATGCATAAATTGCAAATGATTAACCTGAATATTCTAAATTTTATACTATTTTCAATGGTTGTTAGCTTGCTCCCTAATACTCTAAAGAAAAAACAAAGATCCCTACTGAGGAGACAACAAACAACCAAACAAATAGACTGTACAAACAACAAAAGAAAACAAAGCAAAAGAAGACTATACAAACAACTAACCTACAAAGGGAAACAACAAAAGAAAACAACAAAAGAAAACTGCACACTACTTACACTATAATACACAAAAATGGACTGCCCCTTACCTCAAGCCTAGAAGTAGTGTTTCAAATGTTGGCCATTAACTGGTAATGGCACATCTTCCCCAGTCAAGGTCTTGAGTCTGAATGTGTTGTCTCCTATTATTTCTGAGACTTGTAACTGACCTAACCATAGTTTGTCAAATTTTCCATGACTCCCCTTCTTTTCATGTGCTTTATCCCAGCACAGCACTAAGTCTGATATCCTAAATGTTTTGACTCTTGCCCTCTTATCAAACCACCTCTTAACTATTGCTTGGTGTTTGGCAAATTTCTTGATGGCTTGACCTCTTTTCTCATCTAGTTGTAACATTTGTACTATACTGGCCTCCCTATGGTTATCAAGGCCTAAATACACATTGGCAAACTTCCAGATTGGTATTCTTAGATTTACTGGAAGTATGGGATCAGTCCCATAAACTAAATGATAAGGTGCACTGCCTAAGGCTATTTTGAACTTGGTCCTATCTACCCACAATGCATACTTTAACAAGGTATTCCACTCTCTAGGACTCTTTACAATTAGCTTCTTGATTATGTCTAATAAAATCTTATTCGTGGACTCAGCTAATCCATTACCTTGAGGGTAATAATTTGAAGAAAACTTTAAAATAATCTTGTATTCAAATGCCCATTTAGAAAATTTCAAAGAAGAGAAAGCAGGGCCGTTATCACATACCAATGAATAGGGAGTTCCAAACTTGGTTATGATGTTCTCTTCAAGAAACTTGATAACTACCTCAGTCATGGAGAATTTGTAGCATGTGGCCTCAGCCCACCTTGTACAGTAGTTCGTCACTGTCAGTATGAACTTGTGTCCTATAGAAGATGGATGATTGATGACTCTGATGAAATCCAGGCCCCATTGTGCAAATGGTCTTGATTCAATCACAGGTTGTAATGGATTGGCCTAATTTCTTCCCTTATCTGCCATAGTCTGACAGGTGTGGCAACTTTTGATGTGACTCTCTATATCTTTGAACATCGTGGGCCAGTAATAGCCTACCCTCAATATTTTGTGTGTTGTAGCTAGATGGGAACCATGGCTAGTTCCGTACTTGTCATGCAATTCTGTTAACACTTTATCCGCTTTAGCTCTATTTAGACATCTCAAATAAATTCCATCATGGTTCTTCCGAAATAGAAGACCTCCTTGCACCATATATTTTTGTGCTTTAATCTTCAAAGCTCTCCTCTGAGAAGCTTTCATCCTGTTAGGGTACTTTCCAGTTATTAGAAAAGTGTTCAAGTCGCCATACTAGTCTGATGTGTCATGGGAATACAGTACATACTGTTGTTTTATCAAATTTGGGTCTGTGTTTGCTATTGTTTGTACCAACGCCTGCCCTCTGACCAGCTTCATGGGAATGATTTCCATGTCAAACTCTTGCAGCGTGGTGATCTGTTTGGCCCTCTTTTCCCCAGGCTCGTTCTGCATCAGCAGCATTTTTACTGTTGTGTCTGGCACTATGGCTTTGACCTGGCTACACAAAACATAATGCCTAAACTTCTTTACGGCCTTCATCAATGCAAATGCTTGTCTCTCAGTGTCCAGGTATCACAGCTGTGCATCCTTCAGAGGTACGCTCATAAATGTAATGGGTCTTTCCTCATTGTCTTCACCCTTCTGCATTAGGGCAGCAGCGAATGAATGGGAGGACACGAAGGAATAAATATAAAATGGCTTGGTGTAGTCTGGGCTCACCAGTATAGGAGCATCAGAAATGGCTCACTTGATATCCTCGAATGCAGCCCTAGCCACAGGCGTCCACTCCATCTACGCATCTTTCTTCAACATGGCATTTAATGGCTGCACAATTTCTGCAAAACCCATGATGAACTTCTGAACAAAGTTAATTTTACCAAAAAATGATTTGAACTCTTTCCTACTGTTTGGTATTTGCAATTTTTTTATTGATTGTATTCTATCTGGATCAATCGATATTCCATCTTCAGAAATGACATGCCCTAATAATTTACCTTCAGTTACTCCAAATGCACATTTCTTAGGGTTAAGGAAAATCCCATACCTCTCACATCACTTAAGTATTTTCTTGAGATCTTTTGCATGAGTGGATGCATCCTTGGAATACACAGTCAGATCATCCATATACACAACAATGCACTTACCTGATAACCCACGGAATGCAATATCCATGGCTCTCTGAAAAGTGGCACCTGCATTGATCAGACCAAAAGGCATTCACCTATATGCATAATTTCCCCACTTACAAGTGAAGGTGGTTTTTAATCTGTCATCTCTATCAATTAAAACCTAATTATATCTCAAGAAACCATCTAAAAAAGGCATCATCTTTGCCCCATTCACTGCTTGCAATACTTCATCTATGGGAGGCATAGGATAATTATCCTTTTCAAATGCTTTGTTCAGATTTCTAAAATCTACGCATAAGCTGATGTCTCCATTTTTCTTCCTCACTGGTACTAAGTTAGCTACCCAGGCTGAATGTCTGACTGGGAAAATTATTCTGGCAGACAATAATCTCTTTACTTCTTCGAAGATCAAAGGCTCTAAAGTGGCGTTCATAGGCCTTTGTTTATGCCTGAATGGTTTGGGATCTGGTCTCAAAGGTATCACGTGAGTTATGATGGACGTATCGTATGTTTTCAAGTCTTCATACATCCATGCTATTACGTGTTTATAATCTTTCAGGACATCTATAATTTCTTTTCTTATTTTCTTAGAGCAAGCCTTTCCAATCAGTACATTTTGTGGGCTTTGCTCTGTCCCTAAGTTGTAAGGATCACACTTACCCCCATCTGTTTTGGGTAAGTCCTTCTGTCTTATTATCCCGTCAAAGTCAAAAATATGCTCTAATTCAATTACCCCTTTGGGTAAGAAGTTGCTCTTCAAGTTGATTATATCCTCTTCGTCCCATGTTATCTCAAGTCTTTCTTGTTCATCAATGATTTGAGCCTCAAATACCTCATTACAAGTCAGAAAATCAATAATATGCTGAACCCCTCCAAATACCTAAAAGTGTGTAACATTGTCTGGGATACTGGGAACATTAACTAATTCAACAGTAAATCGCTTCAATCTTGATAGTGTCAAGGGTTCTAGTGTGCTAGCAACAACTGCTAGTGCATCCAGCCTATCGTTTAGCTCTCTAGGGATATGCTCTAAGTTGAAAGCATCAAATGAATCTATTAAACCCCATACCCTATGCCTGTAATTAATCATTTTCTTGTAATTGTATGCATATAGTTTCCTTACTTGTCTGACTACTAATTCAGAATCTGAAAATACCTTAATTGTTTTCACCTTTTTCTTAATGGCCATGACAAGTCCAAAAATTAAGGCTTCATATTCAACAATATTCTTAGTACAAGAAAATTGTAGCCTATATGCTACAAGATATGACTTACCCTGAGGATCTATGAGTTCAACACCTGCACCTGCACCCTGTTTTGATTTGGACCCATCACATTTTAGTGTCCACATGCCATCTTTACTTTTCTGACCTTTCACCTTGGCATGCTTTGTCCCTTCTATCACTTGTGAGGCACTGGCCTATTTATTTGTGGGTATTTCTGTTTGGTCAACTTGCATATGTGTTTTTTTAGCTTGCAAATCAAAAAGACAACTACCCTTGTCCCTTGTTACCTTTCTTAATTCTAGGATCAATGTACCTATGCTATTCTGAAACTACCCTTCTGGTAGATCAGGATTCACATTTTCCTCCTGCAGTCCTACCCTTCTTGTGCATTTTTTGTATTCATATTCAATGATATCTTTGCACATTCCACACTTCTCTTCAGAATGTGGCCTATCATGAACTCTACATCTGTCCTTATATAGTTTACATTGGGCTGGCAAATTTTTTTTAATGCATTCTTCCATCTCTTGTTTAATGGCATGACCAAACTTGTTCATTGCACTGTTTTCTTCATCTGAAGGATTTCCATCAGACTCAATGAATAATGCTGTCTCATTGCTGACATGCCTTTCTCTAAAGTTTAACATCATGACCTCTTCAATTTGCACCCCATTGTTAGTGATTCTGTAAACACTAGGTTCAATAGCAGCATATAATATTTCATTAGTTCGATTATACTCTGTTATCATGTGTTTCATCCTGGGTTCTGCCTCTATTCTAATCTGGTTTGGGACACCTCTCCAAGGTAGCCACATATGTGAAAAATTAGTGGCCATATATCTGTTCAATGTCTTGGACCAATCCCTACTTAGCAACATTCCATAATTCACGAGTATATCTACTATTTGAATGTCAATGTGTTGGCTTACCCTAGGGTCTGAAGCTAATTGCATTTGAATGTTCATTAGTTCTCCTATCACACTGACCTCAGTTTTATCTAGTTGTGTAACAACTTTGGCAGATTTGGTGGGAGTCAGCCCTAGAGTTTTGCATACCCCTAAGGGCATTACATTGGCTGATGCACCGGAATCTACCATACAATTGTGTATGTTCTTCCCACACAGTCTGACAGTTAACAAGAAAGGAGGAGCATCCCTCTTCTCAGCATACATTACTACATTTGTATTGGAAGGCTGCTCAACTTTCTTACTTTTTTCTTTAGGCAGTGAATCTCTATTAGGAACAACTATATTAGCAGCAACCTCATCTGTCATAGACGTATCCAAGGATTTTATAAAAGCATTTCTGATCCTTTGAGTTTTCAATAATTCACTCAGAGGTATACTGACCTTAATTTTCTTTATTTCCTGATAAGTAACTCATTAACCTTGTTGTCTCTATTGTTTCAGTTTTACTTGTTTGGACCTTTTGTACTACTATTCCACTGTTTGTATGATGATTATATTTAAGTATGGCGGGATTGTTGCTAGCATTTTGATCTGGGGGTGTATTGAAGTTGTTAGGAGGAATGGAAGTGGTGAAAGGTCCTCCTGGCCTAGTGTTGTTCCTTAAATTGTAGGTGTAGTTTTTATTTGTCTGTTGAAAAGCCTGCACCTCTTCTGTTTCAGTCAATACCTCATTTTTAGTTTCAAAAGGAAACTAAAAAGCATTTAATACAAAGGCTGACTCAGGATAAATATTTTCACAAAAGTATGGTTCATCTTCCAACAATTCATCCTCTTTCTCTTCTGCAGTTGCAAAGGTAAAGGTTTCTAAAACTAAAGTTGTGTCATACCCTGAGGGTGTTGATAACTGAGAGGAGGGGGTGAATCAGTTATCATAATTATTTCTCCTTTTGAACTTTCTTATTAATCAAAGCAGCATTGAATCAAACAAACAAACATTGCTATGAAATGAGAAACACATGACACAATATTTTTGACGTGGAAACTCGGTTAAGGGAGAAAACCACGGGGTGATTAACCCAAAGATTATTCTCTGTTAGAAGAATAAGGAATTACAAAATGGCACTTGCCAATTAGGGCTCACTGCCCGAGCACACTGCTCACAAAGAGGCACACTACCTACAAGAGACACACTATCTACAAAGTGATAAGAATCACAGTCTTGAACTAGAGAATGACATCTTTACTATGTCTGGATCAGTTCCATTTAAGCCCAAAAACCTCTGCTCTGCTTTCCGCACTTCTCTTCGCTACACCACTCTCATCCACACAATCCACACTTCAAATGAACTCACAAACCTTTATTTATACAAGACATCAACTTAGGAACAATCATCTAAGTTGGCAATCAACCATAAGAACATCCGCAAGATGAATAACACATCCGGTCGGCCACCATAAGAACATTCGCAGGATGAACAACTCATCCGGTCGGCTAAACAGAGTAAGAACTTCATCCGGAAGATTATCTTCAATTCCGGGCTCTACCATCAATGCGGACCAACAACACGACCTCAACATGATCCAAGAACCTTCACAAGCCTGCCTGAATGACTAGGTACATCCGCACTTTCTCTACGTACTGGAATCTCTTCTCTTCCTCATCTTGAACTTCAAGAACACTGTCTGTCGCCACTGTCACAATGCAAAAGGTACTTCCGGACCTCCAAATCATACAAAACTCGAGATGACACATCACAAGGACATCCCAAACACTCCTTCCAATCTACAAATTGGGATTATACAGTTCTGGACCTCACCAGACCTTTCTGTGATCCTCTATCACCTCTGAACACTTACCGGAACCGGTTCTATACCGACAGTCACAACTCCTTCAGATCTTCATGCGGACCTCTGAAATCTTAACTGAAGCATCTCAAGACTCATATCTACAAACCCTTTAATCCGCATCCTCCGGTCCACATCCTATGCAGTACATTTGCCTTCTTCTCATCACTGTTCTTCACTATTCCTGACTGAGGCTAATTTTCTCAATATCCTTAGCATACTGCTCATCAAATCCCTCTTGTTAATGCAATGAGTATGTTGACATCAATGACAACACTGGTTCACCTCATACTTACAACAATCTCCCCCTTTGTCATTGATGGCAACATATGATGTAAAAAACCATCAAGACAAGAACTTCTCCTTTCTGTCACTGCTCCCCCTATCAGTAACATGTCTTCTCCTTATTTACTGCTCCCCCTTTGATCATTAGCTACTTGTTTTTCACATGTCTTCTCTCCCCCTTTGACATCAATGGCAAAGGGCTCATACTTGCAATTTTAACACATCAGAATCATACCAGCTACTCCCCCTTAGTAGCAGCTGCCCATCATCAATCCGGATCACAAGATATGACTGTGATATCCACCGGACTGATGCACATCAGTGCATCCTAGTTCATCACCGGAGGGGCCATGACCCCTAACTTCTCCCAGAGATATTCAAAAGAGTCCTTGGGAAGAGGTTTAGTAAACATATCTGCAATCTGATCCTTGGAGGGAACATACTCCAACCTGACTTCTTCCTTGTTCACTTGTTCTCTCAAAAAGTGAAACTTGATAGATATGTGCTTAGTCTTAGAGTGCAATACCAGATTCTTGGAAATATTAATTGCACTTGAATTATCACAGAAAATTGTGATAGGCTCCTCATATTCAACTTTAATATCTCTTAGCATCTGCTTCATCCATAGAATTTGAGTGCAACTACCTGCTGCTGCAATGTATTCTGCTTCAGTTGTAGACAGAGATATTGCATCTTATTTCTTGCTTAGCCAAGAAACCAATCTCTTCCCCAAAAAGAATGCTCCACCACTGGTGCTCTTCCGGTCATCCACATCTCCTGCCCAATCTGCATTTGTGTAAGCATGAAGAGAGAAATCTGGATCTCTAGGGTACCATAGACCATACTCAACTGTTCCTTTCAAGTACCTAAAAATTCTTTTGATTACCATAACATGAGATTCTCTAGGATCAGCCTGGAATCTTGCTACAAGACCAACAACCTACATTATATCTGGTCTGGTCTGAGTGAGATACAATAATCCACCAATCATTGATCTATACTTTGTCTGATCTGCCTTTGGGGAGTCATCATCTTTGCTCAACTTACATCCGGTTGCCATGGGAGTGTTCATTGGCTTTGAATCTTCCATACCAAATTTCCTTAACAATTCTTTCACATATTTGGTCTAAGAAATGAAGATCCCTTTCTTTGTTTGAGTAATTTGCAGACCCAAGAAGAAATTCATTTCACCAAGCATAGACATTTCAAACTCACATTTCTTCTGATTTGCAAAAGTTTTGCACATACTATCTCTTCCTCCAAAAATGATATCATCCACAAACACTTCAACAATCAAAATGTTTTCATGATCAATTTTGAAATATAAGTTACTGTCAGCAGTACCTTTGCTGAATCCAATCTGCACAAGGTGCTTATCCAATCTTTCATACCATGCTCTTGGAGCTTGTTTTAATCCATACAATGCTTTCTTCAACTTGCAGACCATATCATCATTGTCAGACAATTGAAATCCATCCAGTTGTTCAATGTAAACTTCTTCTTCCAGATCACCATTTAGGAAGGCAGACTTGACATCCATCTGATATACCTTGAAGTCTTTAAAGGCAGCAAATTCAAGAAATAATCTGACTGCTTCAATTCTTGCCACCGGAGCAAAGGTCTCTTCAAAATCAATTCCTTCTATTTGAGAGTAGCCTTTGCAGACCAATCTAGCTTTGTTTCTGATCACTTCACCAGCTTTATTTAATTTATTCCGGAAGACCCATTTGGTTCCAATCACATTCCTGTCTCTAGGTTTGGGAACAAGATCCCAAGTATGATTTCTCTCAATTTGCATTAATTCATCTTTCATTGCTTTGGTCTAGTTTTCATCATTGCAGGCTTCATTTACTGTTTTAGGTTCAATCTTTGAAATCAGACAACATTCATCCTGATTTTGAGCAACATTCCTTCTAGTTTGCACACCTTTGCTTCTGTCACCTATGATCTGATCTTCAAAGTGGTTTAGTGTTACATACCTTAGAATTTTGGGAGTATCCTGTACTGCTGCTTCTTGATCAGGTTCATTCAAACCTATCTCTTCTTCCTGATTTACCAGATCAGGCTGACTATATCTTACCGGAGAGGATTGAGTTCCTTGAACCTGAACACCATCTTGGTCATCTTCATCAAATTCATAAAATCTTGAGGGCTTCTCAATTCCTTCATCAACTTTCACATTAGTGCTTTCTATCATCTTCCTCAGTCTCTTATTGTAACACTGGTATGCTTTGCTTTGAGTGGAGTAACCCAAGAAAATTCTTTCATCACTTCTAGCATCAAACTTTCCTAGATCTTCATCTCTTTTAATATAACACTTGCTACCAAATACTCTGAAATATTTCACAGTAGGAGTGATGCCAAACTAGAGTTCATAGGGGGTCTTACCGGTATTGTTTCTGATTTAAACTCAATTTAGAGTGTAGACTGTAGTGCTGATAGCTTCTTTCCAGAACATCTGAGGAACATTTGCTTCCAACAACATTGTCCTGGTAGCTTCCTGGATGGTCTGGTTCTTTCTTTCAACTATTCCATTTTGCTGTGGAGCCCTAGGAGCAGACAATCGTCTCCTTATACCCTGCTTCTCACAAAAGTCAATGAACTCACTAGATGTAAATTCACCACCTCTATCAGACCTTAGACACTTCAGTTTCAATCCGGTTTGATTCTCTACCATAGCTTTGAAGATTTTGAACTTCTCAAATGCTTCTGATTTTTCTTTTAGGAAAGTGACCCACATCATCCGGGAATGGTCATCAATTAACAACATGAAATATCTATCACCTTGCAGACTGTTGATTCTTGTCGGACCACAGAGATCAGTATGTACTAATTCCAATAATCCGGTAGAGGACTGATCTTTGCTTTTGAAAGAGACTCTGCTCTGTTTACCTAGCTGACATTCTTTGCACAAACTATTTGTAGGTTTCATCAATTTTGGAAGATCTCTTACAGCCTGAGTTTTTCTTATCCTGATGATGTTATCAAAATTTACATGACACATTCTTCTATGCCATAACCAACTCTGATCAACTTGAACAAACAGACAACTTTTATTTGAACCAACCAGATGAAAGATATTACCTTTTGTCTGAGTACCGGATGCAATTTCAGTTCCAGAGCTTGTAAAGATTCTGCATTTTCCATTCTTAAACTAGAGATCATAGCCTTTGTCTACTAACTGACCAACACTGAGAAGATTGTGCTTCAATCCTTCAACATATAGTACATTACCTATTTTGCTCTTTCCATCAAAGAAAATAGTTCCCCTACCTCTGATTCTGCCAGCAGAATTGTCACCAAACTTTACCATTCCTCCTTCATACCTTTCCAAATTCAAGAACTTATTCTTGTCACCAGTCATATGGTGAGAACATCCACTGTCAATAACCCAATCATCCTTTTCTTCCACTTGAGCAGCCAAAGCTTTTTCCACAACCTTGTGATTGACAGATTCAGAGAGTATTGAATCTTCTTCCTTGATGGCAATAAACACCCACTCATTTCTGGAGTTGCTTCCTAGTTCTGATTCATCATCTGTTACTCCTTCATTGTCATCTTCTTCATGAACATAATAGCAGTTCTTTTGAAACCTTTGTCTGTTAGTATTAGACCTTGCAGATCTTTCCAGACATCTTGAAGCAAAATGACCAATCTTATTGCAGTTGAAGCACTCAAAGGGTAGTTTTCCTTCATACTTACCGGATCCTCTTGGTAGTCTTTTTGCAATGAGGGCTTCAAGTTGAGCTGTTTCTGCTTCTTCTTCTTCCATGTCTCTTCTTGCTTGATCATACCATGTCATCTTCCTTGAAGAGTTTTCTCCCAGATCAAATCTCTATTTGCCTTTCACATAGGCATTGGCTTTGAAAGCAGATTCAGTCTTGGGAGGATCATCTCCAAACTCGGTCATTTCAAATGCAGCTAGCTTGCTAGCCAATTGTTCTCTTGTGACAGTTGTGTGGGCTCTGAATTCATCAATTGCAGCAACCTTGATTTTGTAGGCAGCAGGAAGGGATCTGAGGATTTTGCAAACAATCTCATTTTCATCCAGAGTTCCACCAGCATTTCTAATTCCACACACTAGTTCATTTACTCTTGGCATAAAAGTAGTGATGTTTTCATCATCTCTCATCTTCAATCTTTCAAATTTCCCTTTCAGACTTTATGACCTTGCACTCTTGACAAACTCATCTCCTTCATACAGAAGTTCCAGTTTAGTCAGGATCTCATATGCAGTTGGTAGGTCAATAACATTTGAGAGATCTGAGTCATTCAATGCGCTTAGAAGAGCTTCCTTGGTTTGCAGATTGTTTTCAGCTTCTGTGATTTCATTCAGAGTTGTCGGACCACCTTGTGGAGGTACATATGGTTTTGAAACCATGGCCAAGTATGCATTTCCCATACATTCCAAGTGACATTTCATGCGACCCTTCCAGAGAGTGAAATTGGTTCCATCGAACTTTGGACTGTCCTTTTTGTATGACGACATCCTGGATCTCCTCAAGCGGTTAAGCTCCTTTTAGAGGAACTCGGCTCTGATACCAACTGTTGATAACTGAGAGGGGGGGTGAATTAGTTATCATAATTATTTCTCCTTTTGAACTTTCTTATTAATCAAAGCAGCATTGAATCAAACAAACAAACATTGCTATGAAATGAGAAACACATGACACAGTATTTTTGACGTGGAAACCCGGTTAAGGGAGAAAACCACGGGGTGATTAACCCAAAGATTATTCTCTATTAGAAGAATAAGGAATTACAAAATGGCACTTGCCAATTAGGGCTCACTGCCTGAGCACACTGCTCACAAAGAGGCACACTGCCTACAAGAGACACACTGTCTACAAAGTGATAAGAATCACAGTCTTGAACTGGAGAATGACATCTTTACTATGTCCAGATCAGTTCCATTTAAGCCCAAAAACCTCTGCTCTGCTTTCTACACTTCTCTTCGCTACACCACTCTCATCCACACAATCCACACTTCAAATGAACTCACAAACCTTTATTTATACAAGACATCGACTTAGGAACAATCATCTAAGTTGGCAATCAACCATAAGAACATCCGCAAGATGAATAACACATCCGGTCGGCCACCATAAGAACATTCACAGGATGAACAACTCATCCGGTCGGCTAAACAGAGCAAGAACTTCATCCGGAAGATTATCTTCAATTCTAGGCTCTACCATCAATGCGGACCAACAACACGACCTCAACATGATCCAAGAACCTTCACAAGCCTGCCTGAATGACCAGGTACATCCGCACTTTCTCTACGTACTGGAATCTCTTCTCTTCCTCATCCTGAACTTCAAGAACACTATTTGTCGCCACTGTCACAATGCAAAAGGTACTTCCGGACCTCCAAATCATACAAAACTCAAGATGACACATCACAAGGACATCCCAAACACTCCTTCCAATCCGCAGATTGGGATTATACAGTTCCGGACCTCACCGGACCTTTCTGTGATCCTCTGTCACCTCTAAACACTTACCGGAACCGGTTCTATACCGACAGCCACAACTCCTTCAGATCTTCATGCGGACCTCTAAAATCTTAACTGAAGCATCTCAAGACTCATATCTACAAACCCTTTAATCCGCATCCTCCGGTCCACATCCTATGCAGTACATTTGCCTTCTTCTCATCACTGTTCTTCACTGTTCCTGACTGAGGCTAATTTTCTCAATATCCTCAGCACACTGCTCATCAAATCCCTCTTGTTAATGCAATGAGTATGTTGACATCAATGACAACACTGGTTCACCTCATACTTGCAACAGAGGGTACTACCTCATTACCCTTGGGAATGAGAAATTCAGAAGTAGGAGGCTGCACATCTATATTAAAAATGCTGGCTGCTAAATGGAACTATGGACAGTCGTGCTCAGCATGGGCATTGGTATTGTGAAATTTGCACAAATTTTTTAGTGCTGTATTGGCCATTTGGATGCCAGCTATTTGTTTTACATCATGATTATCTATATTCTCAAAAGGAGAAGCTAGAGTACCATTGTTTGGTCTAGTGTTCCATGTTTTAGATGGCCTAGGTTGATTCTAATTTTTGTTATTGTTTCCCCAGGCCCTATTGTCTACCACTAGTCCTCTATTTTGCATTGGCTACCCTTGGTTATGGCCTTGATGCTGATATAGTTTTGGCTCTGAATGTAGTTCTGATTGTAGTGTTGATTTTGATTTGAATTAAAGTTCTGATTTTGGCCTTCGTTATAACTTTGAGTTTGATTGTATCCCTAGTTGCCTCTTCCATAAAGATTCTCATTTCTTAGTTGTGTCACTTCAGTGGTCAATCTTTTCAAGTGTGCAGTGATCTCTTTGATTTCTTCTCTTTCCTCTTGTGCTTTTGCCATAGTTGTATCTCTAGGAGGTTGGAAGAAAGGTTGACCACTACTTTGATTATTATGGGCAGTGTTACCAGTGTAAGGAGCTATGGCTTGGATTGGGGTGGGACTATACATAGGTGTGTATGTTGGAACCGGATTTAATAGTGGAGTGTGATGCATAGGGGCTCCATTCCAAGGTGGTGCCTGATTTTGTATCCCCAAAGTTCCTCCATTAATAAATGGACTATAAGTTGTATGCCTCATCTCTTGGTTTACTGAGGCTGCCTCTTTATAGGCTTTGGATATTGAATCTATGTCAGGTTTTCTTTTGACAAACATGGCAGTTAAAGGATCCAAGGCAGCATAGTACATGGCTAACAAGGTATCATCATTCACGGTGTAAGGGTCTACCAACCTAGAGTAGGCCTTTTGAAATCTGTCATTGAAATTATCGATCAACTCTGCTTCTCCTCTTTTTATGGTAGCCAATTTGTGATACAATATGCAAGGATCAATGGGTCCTCTAAATCTAGACAGAAATACCTCTTCTATAAGTGGCCAAGAAAAAATATAGGCATTGGGTAAGTTTACATACTAGTTAGAGGCTTGTTCATTGAAGGTGTAGGGGAACAATCTACACACAATGTCCTCGTGTTCTAATCTGGCCTTAAAGCATGCCTCCTTAAATATTCTAATCTGATCTTCTAGGTCCTGATGCAACTGATATTTGGGACATATCTTTTCCAGATTTTTAGGCATCTCATTATAATCAGGGAACGCTATGGGAGAATGGACATTGAAATAATCCATTTCGGGTGCTTGAGCTTGACCTGGACCTATAGGAATACCTGGATTCACTGGTGGGATAGTATTTCTAGGAGGACTAGGACCTCTAGGAGTACCTAAGCCAAGATTTAAAGATCTGAATGAAGAAATGTCAGGGCTCACAATGTTATGAAGAGTATAAGGTGATTTAGGGGGTGTATTAGATGATCCTCCTGGGTGTGTTATTTTAGGGTTCCAAATCAAAGGACTCTTACTTCGTCTTATATTAGGTAATTGCACAAATATATCCCCAGAACTGGATTTAGACCTAGTCACTCTACCACTGTTATGAGCCAGTTTTTTCTTGAAATAAAACCCTAATTCAAATAGGCCCTCCTTCTAGTGCCAGAGAACTATTGATGATTGTTTTAACACAGTCACAACAATAGTTAAAATTCACATAAAATAAACCAAAACTGACTTGAAAGATATGAAGGAATCGGTTAGGATTCACTTAATCCCAAGTTTAATATGGTCAGGTCTTGACCTGTTGGGCAAATTTAGTTGGTTGATGTGAAGCTGTAATGTTCAAGGGGCCTTACGAAATTTAGGGTTTCTTGTTGGTTTACTGGACTCAAACTATGCAAAATATCATAAAAATCAGCATGTTGTTCATTCTTTTGCATAAACTTGTTACTGTGCTGCAAAGCTTTAAAGGGTTTTTTTGAATTATTGCAGCTTTCTCCTCTTTAAATATTTATAAAAACTGTCTACTTTCAAATTAGTAATGCATGCTTTTCAAATATGAGACAAATTTCCTTCAAATTTCTACGTTTTAGGCTAAGTATTTTCAGATGGGTTGGGAAAAGTTAGAAAGATCTAATCTAAATATCATTCATTCTACCAAAGGATCTAATTGTTCTATTATGCACTTTGTAAATAATACAGTAAATTGATCAAATCCACAGACAAAACCTTATATGTAAGTTCTGACCATTTTCACAAACATACACCTAAGATTGCAAGCTCTAAGAGAAAATGTTTCAAACATAATTAAGAGCCAGAAACACTCAGAAGATAGATGTAGAATTCTAGATTCAATTGTATTAGAAATAGATAGTCATATAAGATTTACAATGTCTGAATGACTCTTAGCTTCATTGATCAAATTATAGAAAACTTACAAGCTTTACAAATACAGTAAGGAAGCAGGATGTTCCACATGTTCCTTACTGTAGACACAGGCGACCTCCTTCTACTACTCCTAAATGCTATGCTAAATTACTAAAATCCCTGTCTAACTTTATTACAGTGTAAAGAGGCACAATATATAGACTTGACTATCCTCAATACAACTCAAAACCCTAGTTAAACAATGGTTCAGACCTCCAGTTATAGCAATAAATGTTGGAGAATAAGTCTTCCAAAATATCTTTGAGCATACATCAAATCTGGGTGAAATATGCCCCTTCTAGAAACCATAGCAACTCAATAATAACTTTTGCTGTCTGCTGCAATGATGTCTTCAGCTGCATTTTGTCTTCATCAATGAAGACTCTTGACTTCCTCACCCTTCATCCTTATCTTCTTCTTTTGCTCTTGAGATTGGATCTCTTTTCCATGACATCATCGCCATCAAGTTTCAACTCCCTCTTCAACTGTAAACCTACAAAAATAGATAAACAATAAGTATCCTTTCACTTAATAAACCTGCAGGAAGATAAATAGCTATTAAATCCATTCACGACTGTGTAAATGCAGAAATCAGGCCCTAAAACAGTGGAAATTGTGTCTCCAAAATGCATATACAACGTTAAAAAGGTTGGGTCAACCATCATTGACCAAAAATATGCAATCAGACCCCAAAATCAGCTTCAAAATTCCATCACTTTTTTTTCTGCCTATTTCTTTGTTTAAATCCTTGTATTTTCTGATATACAAGCCGGGCGTGATATGTTTGTTTAACTAGATTTTAATCTTTTTTAGTTCCGCGGCTTGTATGTTCTAAATATACATTCAAACTTTCATACAAGCGCTTAACTAGACTTTAATTTCTTTTTGATTCCGCATTGTATGCACTCTATAATACATGCTTCGGAATATGCAAGCACTACAAACATTCAACAATTTCTCCATATTGAATTCTCCTTTGAAATTCAGCCTGTATGCATAAAGCAATGCATATCACAACGTATCTTTGATATACAAGCCAGACGCAATACATTGTATTCATCGGATTCTAATTTCTTTTGGATTTGTATGCATAATGAAATGTATGTTTTGAAACATACATACAAACGCAAAGATACAACGATTTAACTTCATTCCATAATGCTTTCGATTTCAGCGGTTGTATGCGAAGCAATGTATTTTGCAATGTATGTAAAATCATACAACCCGGATTCATACAACGATTTAACTCTCCTTAACTTCCTTTCGCGTCTACGCAATGTATAAGTCATTGCATATCAGCTTTGTATGTCAAAACATACAAAACACCAAATATACAAAGACTTAACTCTTTTTAATTTTCTTTTGCGTCCGTGGCTTGCATAATGTCCTTGTATATCCTCAATCTACAAAGCACAAAATATGCAACAACTTAACCATGTTTAATGACCTTTCGAGTCCGCCCGATGCATATAATGCAATGTATGTTACAAAATATACATTACGTGAAACAAACAAGCATTTCATCTTGTTTCATAACTTTTTCAGGTCCATGCAATGCATAAAACCCTTTGTATATTTGTCATGTATGTTTTGACCTAACAAACATACAAACGTGAGATACATTCAATGGAATTCAAACATTTATCCATTTCAACACTTAACTATTTCGGGTCCACCTTGTATGTACAAATATAACATTAACAAATGCATACAAGGCAAACAATGTATATAAACTCGATTGCTCATGTGACTAAGTATAAAAACGACCCCTTTGCATATACAAATGACCTTGTATATGAACAACGATATACAAAGGCCATGGCATACAAGAGAACTTGCATACAAAGGGCCTTGTATATGCAACCCGATATACAAGCAGGCTTGTATATACAAACAACAAACCCTTCCCTTGTACATTTTACCAAAATGATCCTAACTTGCAAAATATGGCAAATTTTAAGATGGTTCAAAAAGCAATCCTAGCTCATTTTTCACAAGGAATCCAACCATATTATGTCCTGGTACTGAAAATACATTTTTTCTCTATTTTTAACAAAGTTTACAATTTTCACCCTCTTTTTTCCCTTTACCACCAAGCAAAAGCAAAAGCCACAGTAGGGGTCCTCATTTTGCTAAGGAGTAAAATGGGGTGTGTTGTGAACATCACAACACCAAGTAATGTACTTTCTTCTAGTAAAAGGAGCATTTAGACAATTTTCAAAATAAATGATGTTTCCTTAAACATTGAAGCACTAATCTCAAACTTGTTCATGTTCTTCTTAATTCTTGGAGTAGATGAGGATATCATCAAAACTATGAAAAAATCATCTAGGTAGTCTTTGAACACATTGTTCATCAAATTCATAAAGGTTGTAGGTGCATTGGTAAGGCCAAATGGAAGACCTGTAAACTCATAATGCCCATAACAAGTCCTAAAAATAGTTTTTTAAATCTTCATATCTTCTTCCTTGATCCTTAACTGGTGTTATCTTGATCTTAAATTAATTTTTGAGAATATGGTTGAACCTCTCATTTGATCAAAGAGCTCACTAATTCTTGGAAAAGGGTACCTATTTTAAAAATAGTCACCTTGTTGATCATTCTATAGTCAATGCACATTCAGAGGGTACCATCCTTCTTCTTCTTCACAAAGAGTATATGTGCTCCCCAAGGTGATACACTTGGTCGAATCAAACCCTTGTCAAGCAATTCCTGCAACTAAACCTTCATCTCGTACAATTTAGAAGTAGTCATTTTATAGGGGGCCTTTGATTATGGTTTGGTACTAGGTAGGAGGTCGATGAAGAAGTCAAATTCCCTCTTCGGTGGTAAACCAGGTAAGTCTTCTGGAAACACATCTTGGGATTCTTGAAGTACTAGAAAATTGTCAATGGAGGGTTCTTTCTCTTCTACCAAATCCTCTATATGAATGGCATATAGAGTGCATCACTTCCTTTGAGCTCTCTTTACTTACATGGTAGAGATATGTCTAAGGCTTATGCCCCTTTGAATGCCACACACTTTGGTGGGGTTTCCAGAGTCGTCTCTACAAGTTACTATTTTCTCAAAAAAATTTACTATGGCTTTGTGCTGAGTTAACCAATTTATTCCTAAGATCACATCATTTGATCCCAGAGGAGCCACATAAAGTTTAACTTGAGTTACAAAATTTGACAGTGTTAATTAACGACATGCTAGACATTGGTCTACCTTTCTCTTATCTTGGTTACCATACATCACTATCCAAGAGTTAGCCATGAAACCATCCTTATTGGGTAATCTTTCTACTACTCTAGGATCAATGAAACATTTAGTAGAACTAGTATCTATATAAGCACATTAACTGAAAGTCCATAGATTGTACCTATCAACTCAATAGGAGTGGCTTGACAATTGACTTTCTATTATGTAATGCTTCATGCATACAGTGTTGGAACAGTTACCGTTTCTAATTCCCTTATGTTATTTCAACTGTTGTCTAAGAGCATTTATTAGCATAGTGCTCACCCTCATAGTTAAAACATCCACCTCTTGGTCCTCCTTTGGGTCCTAGAAATTTTCCTTTGTTACTATTATCATTTGCCCCTTCACTGAAAGTTTTGGGTTTGGTATAAGGTATACTTTGCTCACCCCATTTTGAAGTCTTATTCTTATTTTTCTTGTCTCCAAATTGATTGCTCTTTTGATTCTTCTATTTGGGAGAGTTCGCAGGAGGCTAATTCTGATAGCTCTTCCCTTTCTCTTTGTTTTCCCTTTTGAATTTTGTAATACTATGAAGCTTTTGCTCTTGTTTTATTACCTTTTCAAAAGATTCATCCATGGATTGTGGGACATGAAGATCTACCTTTGAACTAATTTAGGGTTTAGACCCCAAAATAAACTTTCTTACATAGAAGCATTCATCTTGTTGGTAGAGAGGAACATATTTGAGAAGTTGAATAAACTTCTCCTAGTATTGAGTTACTGAAAGATCTCCTTGTCTCAGATTTTGGAACTCATTCATCTTCTTGTCAAAGTAATGTTGTGAAAGCCATCACTTTCAAAATAGAGATAGGAAAATATCTCTTGTCAAATTCATAGATGAAAGATGCTTCTCCATCTTAGTATTATCCCACCAGGTGGCTGCTTGCCCTTTTAACTAAAAGGATGCCCAAACTTCTTTGGTTACCTCAGAGAGGTTAAGCAGTTCAAAATACCTTTCCATTTCCACTATCCATGCTTCAACATTGTCCCATATAGCCTTGCCATCAAATTCTATATCAATTTTGGCCATTTTGCTTCATGGTGTGGATTCAATTTCATATTGGGTCCATTTAGATTGGTTTCCTTTATTCACTGAGGTTTCCTGTTGCTCATCCTGATTGGGCATGGACCTAGTTGTTATAAATGAAGGTGCGAACCACACAATGGAAATCTGATTCAAACCTTATTTATGTCCTCTAAACAATGTAGAATCAATGGAGATTGCAATAGAAATAAAACCCACTAAATAGAAATAACATGCATTAAGAATTGAGCACATAACATAGTATGTAACATGGAGAAAACCATTTTGGGTAAAAACTCTACCAAGAAAAGAGGCTTCAAGTTGTATTATCTTCAAATATGAGATTACAATACATGCACTTCCACTTCTTTAGTCTTCAATCCAATGGCATATGTTACTCTCAACTCTACTAAAAATGTAGTACAAATATCCTTATAAAAGGGGGTTGACTTCTAGGGCACGAAAACTAACATAATATCAACTGTCAGATCAATGACATAATGACGAATTTCTAGATTTACAATGATAAAATATAAACAAAATGTGGTTTGAGGGGCGCTGCCCCTGAACCCCTATTGGGGCGCGCAACCCTTGGACCCCCCATTGGGGGGTGATCCCCCCTGACCCCTCATAGGGGGGAAACCACCTTGCAACCCCCCATCACAAATGAATTAGCATTGGGTATCGAATATAAACATGCGGTTGAAACAAGATTACTGTTGGTGAAACCTTTCCTCCCTTATGGGTGATTTACAAATAATAATAGGAATAATAAATTACATAAGATTTGCAAGGTTGATGGCACCTTAATCCTAACACTAGTGGCCCTAACCTCATGTCCTAAGGAATTCATTCTAGCCCTAGTGTCTATCAACATATCTAAAAATTGGTCTAATTTGTTTTCTTGAACTCTTTTATCCTTGGGTTCATTCTAATTTGCACTATAAGATGGTTCCATTATGTTCTTTCAATGACAATTCCTAAAAGTTCATGAGTTGCATTAGAAGCAAGTAGACACAAAAGGCTCTAGAGTTTAACTCAAAGCTCTGATACCACATGTAACATCACTCCAAATAACCATATAACATATATCAACTTAATACTGTATTATACCATTTGAACTCTATGTCAAGGTAAGTTTAGCATGTTATATTATCATCTAACATTAAATGATAAATATACATAAGGCACCTTCACAACGTAAAATAAAGTTAAGTAATGAACATATAATGCCAATCAATGATATACATGTTTTCTTTGACAAAAATCATTTTATCATCTTGGGATAATTATAGAAATTATATTTCCAATATAATCAAATTCAAAGTTTTACAACCTCAAATTCAAACTTTCCTTCAATCATAAGTATAATTCAACTCATAGAGCAATCATACATCGTGTATGTCCACAATGTTGAAAGTACTCAACATATACATATTGTAAATTTAATAATGACTAGTTACAAAGAATACATATCTTTCTTTGGAAGTAGCAAGTTCTTAAAATGTGATGTGGCAGTGCAATCTCTCATCCATAGCTCCTTCTTTGTACCCTGAAGTTGAGAGAACATCATCGAGGCGACTTCCACCCTACCACGAAGCCAAAAGCTTCCTCGTGCTACCCACACAGGTAGCCCGACCCATCACAAATAAGATAGCTCTTTGATGTTGTCATGCATGATAGTGAAATGAATTTAACCATGCATTCTGCCTATTACCCAAATGCAAACATATAGTTATGCAACCATAATTCCAAAAGATGGAAAAATAATGATTCCAATCCTTTAGAACATTTTCTCTTGGAATCAACCATCCACAATAATCATGCATGTTGGCAATAATGTTTTATAGTTATAATAGATATCATCAATATTATTATATTTCAATAATCAATTTTCTTGATTTTAGATTTACTCTAGTAGGAAGTTCCTTTCCTTCATATTATTCTATTCCTCACACAGAAATTGGTAAAAATATGGGTAATCATATCTTTATGCATAACTGGTTATCTAATTTCCTTAACCCTTTGGTTGCCTTTAACATCTTATTGTCATTCCAGGTTTGTAGAAAAAACTATTTTTTTTTCCAAAAAAGTGGTTAAACCACTAAAATTTATTAATAAAAAAGTAATTACAAAATGCCAGATTCAAAAACGGCATACCGGCAGGAAAGAATCGGCAAAGAAAACCTTCGGTTGTAGCCTGAGTTTAACAAGATTATACATAATCAACTCAAAAACATAGTTCGATCCAAAAAATGACTGGAATCATGCCAGGAAATATACAATTTTTAAATAGGAATTACAGAACATCTGGCAGAAACAAAAACCAAAAAAATAGATAACCGCTGGAGGCAAAAAACTTGAAAGAGGTCCCCATTAATCTGCTATCTCAATAACCTGCAAATCTTGATCTTCGACATGGTCATCAGCCTCTGCAAGTTGAGGAGGAGGTGGCGGAGGAGGAGGCACATAATTTAACAAAAATAGCAGCACATTAAACACTTCCAAAGCCGTGTCTGCCAATTGAGAGCCCAATTCCTGCCGACGACAGTGAATGGAATTCTGGAAGGAGATGATACAGTTGTTGCGAAGACCATGCGAAAAAGCATTGTATAGGCAGTGTAAACCAGGCATTCAAAATAAACATTTGCAGTCAAATAAACGTCCAACGGGAGTAGACCCTTCATGCACATCATAATCAACTAAAGCAAAATTAAAATCGTCAACGGAAAAATGCACATTTTGTATAAAATTTAACACCAAATCCCTTACCCTGTCTCCAGATTGTAAAAGATCCATTGCATTGGACAAAAAATGGGAAGCAACCTGAGAGGGATAAATAGCAACTGGAGTGTAAAGAGCTGGTAAATTACAAACCTGGAGAATAGCATTACCCACCGATGCCTCATAAACCTGGAAGACTTCCTGCAAAGCATTAGAAGTAAAACAGCCTAGAAGGGGACGTTCCCAATTCCGAATTGGCCAAGAGATTCTAGTATTCTGGCAAATGGAACCCATAGAGACCTGCAAGATTCTACTGTAAAACAGAAGACAAGATACTACCACAACTAACAAAGCAAAGTGCAAAACCTTTTACCAAGAAGGTTAGAGAACATGAAACAAAAACAACTACGGTAGCAGAGAACAAAAATGAATCCAAATTAATGCCAAAGATGCTTCACATGTCGCATAAATGATAGAAAATGGTGAAATGCCACTTCCCTTGTGCGAAGCCTGCCAACCGTATTAAGGAGTAATCAACAGGGTACAATCCATCATTCAAAACAATTCACAACACTTAAAACAACATTAGCTAAGCATCACGTAAGCCATAAAATAATGCCAATGATTAAATGTAAAATCTAAAAAATGAGCCAAAATAGCATGACTTAAACAATTGAATCCTTGGCCAAAATATAACTTATACCGGGGATCTGAAGAAGAGAGTCAGAAGTCCATTCGACAACACTTTCATCAAAAGTAAAAGCAATATTAGCTAGAAAATCAGCTAAAAGATTTCCTTCGCAATAAGTATGTCGTATCTGAAATGAATGAAACCTATTTAAAAGATTTCTGCCCGGCTTAAGAATATATTCTATTTTCCAACTCGGAGAAGAGTTATTGGAGAAGGCTGAAACAATATTCAATGAATCCCCTTCCACAATGATGTTAGTAAAACCATATTTTAATGCTAAATTCAAGCCTGCAATTAGAGCCAAAGCCTCAGCCTCATTATTTGTTAATGTACCAAATTTAATTGACAAAGCTCTAAGAATTGTTCCATGATGATTTCGAATAACACAACCAGCACTGGAGATTCCTGGATTACCTCTGCTTGCACTGTCAAAATTAAGCTTGACAAAGGATTCAGTGGGAGGGGTCCATTTGATAACAGAATGATCAATCAAAGCTTCAGACTTAAAGCAAGAATTATCAGGCACTTTTAATTGCTTCCAATTTCGCAAAATCAAATCATCCCAACTTGTAAAAATAAGAGAACCCGCCTTCTTAGATAACAAAGATGCTAAAATTACTTCTGAAATAGATGTTTCAACTTTGCCCAAGACAATATGAAGTGGGTTACTTACTTTTTTAAATATTCGACTATTTCTTTCTAACCAAAGAGACCAGATGACAATGCTTGGCGAAACAATCCACAGAGCAAAAAAAGTAGACTTCAAGAATAGGATAGGCCAACTTTGAAAGACTTGTAGTAAAGAACAAGGAAGAGGACCCGACCAATTCAGTCTAGAAATAAGCCAAAACCAAACCTGTGAAGAGAAATCACAATTCAATAAAAGATGATCTATAGATTCCTCCACTTTCTGACAAAAGGGACATAAGAAGGGATTTGCAACCCCAAGCTTAACTAATCTATCGCTAGTAAGGATTCAAGAATGCAATGCTAACCATGAAAAAGCTCCTGCTTTGGGCAGACATGAATCACTCCAACAAAGCTTATAAGGCCAAGAAAGATGTGTATGAGAATCCTTACTAGTGATACTTAGGTAACCTTGTTTAACTATATAACGACCTGATTTTGAAGGAGCCCAGACTAATTTATCCTTTTCACCTAAGATAAGCAGCCTGCGATCCTTCAAAATATTCTTAAGAAGAGTCTTTTGCTCTTCAAGAACCATGAACTCATCAAAATTTTTCCATTTTACTGAATTAAATGCTGAATTAGGATCAATTTCATAATAATCTTTAACTTTTGGTCCCCTCACCTGACATAACAAAGATTTAATCTTGTGAAGACCTTCTATTTTAATTAAAGGGGGATGATTATTCCAAGAATCATCCCAGAAAAGGGCAGAACTTCCATCGTGAATGACCCAGGATAAATAAGAAGAAATAACTTCTCGACAATGAATCAAAAAATTCCACATGTGAGAACCTGCCGTTGGATTTCAAAGAGTAAATAATCGTTCAGGATTAAAGGAATCTAGATACGTGGCATACATTATTCTACCCCATTTAGAAGTTGATTTTTCATACAAATTCCAAACAAGTTTAGCTCCGAGAGCTTTATTTTGAGCTGCAATATCATGAATGCCAGCTCCACCAAATTGTTTTGGGATGCAAATTTTATCCCAAGAAAGGAGTGGAATCTTGCGCCCCTGTAAATTAGTGCCATTCCAAAGGAACTTCCGTAACATATTCACAATAAAAGTAAGTATAGTTTTTGGAACTTTTAAAACCGATAGCAAATAAACTGGAATCGCTGATAGAACTGTTTTAATCATCAAAAGTTTACCTGCCAAAGTAAGCCATTTACCTTTCCAGGGAGATATTTTAGTTTTTATACTTGATAAAAGCTTATCCTAGAACATGGTTTTAATCGAACCTGAGAAAAGAGGGATTCCTAGATATCTTGAGGGAAAAGTGTCAATTTGAAAACCAAGATACTTAGCTATCCTACTTTGCACCAAATCAGAAGAGAAGAAAAAGAAAATTTTAGATTTACTATTATTCACTTTTTGACCAGATACCAAAAAATATTTAGAAATGACTTCCTTCAGAACTCTAGCGTCTTCCATCATAGGTTGCCCAAACAACAAGGTATCATCTGCAAACAAAGCATGCGTAATAGAAAAAGGAATTCTAGGAATATTAATCCCTCTCCAATGACCCAATGTATTCTGACTCAAAATTAGTCTACTCAAACCTTCATCCATTAAAATAAAAAGAAAAGGGGAAAGAGGATCTCCCTGTCATATGCCTTGAGAAGATTTAAAAAATTCAGATTGCATGCCATTAATCAATACTGAAAAACTGACACCAGTAATACAAGATTGGATCCATTTACACCATTTAGAAGAAAAACCAAACTTGAGGAGTACTTTGAATAAAATATCCCAGGATACTCTATCATAAGCTTTTAGCATATCTAGTTTAATCATCATTGTAGGAAGTTTGTGTTGATGAATTGAATGAATTACCTCATGAGCAATCAAAGCTCCTTCTGAAGTTTCCTTGCCTGGGACAAAACCTCCTTGTTCATCAGAAACAATTTTTGGAATTAGTGAAGCTAGTCTTAACGTTATTGCTTTGGAAATGATCTTATAGAAGGTATTACATAATGAAATGGGTCTGAAATCAGCGAAGGAGGAAGGAGAAGTGGTTTTAGGAATCAAAGCAATTAATGTTGAATTAATCTCTCTCAAAACAGTTCTATTTCACCGAGCTTCTTCTATAGCTAGTCAAATATCCTTGCCCACAAATTCCCAACATTTTTGAAAGAAAAGAGGAGTAAAACCATCTGGGCCAGGAGATTTATCTAGTTCTAAGGAGAAGACTACTGCCTTAACTTCTTCCATGGTAAACTTTTTCATCAATTCCAAATTATCTGCAGGGGAAATGAGATTAGGAATATGATCCAGGACTTCAGAAACAGTTGTACTAGGGATCTGAATTAGATCTTTAGAGAGTAGTTTCTAAAAATAGCTAATTCCTTCTTTTTGAATAAGAGAGTCATCATGTAAAATGTTACCCATAGAATCTTTGATGGAGTGAATAGAATTTCTGTGCCTTCTTAGCATGGTCGAGACATGAAAAAACTTAGTATTTCGATCCCCTTCCTTTAGCCATACTTCCCTAGATTTCTGTTTCCAAAAGATTTCTTCCCAAGATAAAATTTCCTCTAATTGTGCTTGTAGCATTTTTATATTTTCAAAAGATACATTATCCATGCCATTAGAAATAATTGTTTCATTTAACTATTGTAACTGATGTTGTAGTGCTGCTTTTTGTGAAAAAATGTTACCAAAAGAGGATTTATTCCAATCCATAATTTTTTTCCTTATGTATTTTAAACGTTCATTGACCCAATACATACGTGAACCATTTACAAAAGGAGCATTCTTCCACCAGGATTCTAATAAGGATAAGAAATTTTTGTCTCTAAACCACATAGCTTGGAATTTGAATGAGGGCCTGATATTTTTTTTCCCCAGAGTGACACCAAGTTGAATAGAAATAGGAAAATGATCTGAAGCTGTAAAAGGAAGAATAGAAGTACCAGGAATATTTGCCTCAAGACACCATTCAGGAGAAAAAAGAAACCTATCCAATCTTTCTACTATATTTAAAAAGCCTTTCCTCCTGTTTGACCAAGTGAAATTCCCATTGAGTAATGGGCTATCTAGTAATGCATTATCTGCTATGAACCCCTTGAAATCCTCAATTACCCTCTGGGGTGGGGAAATTCCACCTGTCTTTTCTGACAGACAAGATAAAGCATTAAAATTCCCCCCTAAAATAACTTTCTCTCCAGACGATTGCTCTAGGAGTGCTGTGAGAGTGTCCCAACAATGTTTTTTTTCTCTAGTTGCAGTAGGACCATAGATATTAAATAACCAAAAATTAGCAGAGGAAGATGTAATCCTAACCAAAAGAAAATTTGGAACAGAACAAATTAATTCTACTGCACACACTGTACTATCCCAGAGAACAACCAGCCCGCCTGAGGCTCCTTGAGAGGGAGAATGAATAGACTTCCATTTCAACCAGCTTGGGAAAATTTTATCAGCTTAAGAAATTGATAATTTTGACTCTTGTAGCATGACAATATCTACACCTAAAGAATCTAGCTGACGCTTTATCAAGCATCTTTTGTTAGGGGAATTAATGCCCCTAACATTCCAAGAGAGGAGTTTCATTGCTCGCGGGGAGAGTTCCTTACTCTCCCCGATCTCAGACATGTTTCCAGAGTAGCCTGAAGGCCCACTTTTATTTCTTCTTGCATTTTAAATGATTTTGGTTTATGTCCTCTCTTAGATGGAGAGAGAGAACTCTGTTTGGAAGGTGAGTCCTGACTCAAAGATTGAG
Organism: Cunninghamia lanceolata; assembly: GCA_027924645.1. Taxonomy (NCBI): domain Eukaryota; kingdom Viridiplantae; phylum Streptophyta; class Pinopsida; order Cupressales; family Cupressaceae; genus Cunninghamia; species Cunninghamia lanceolata. Next base: position 27,999,221 of record BSBN01000534.1, read on the forward strand.
AAATGGATAGTTTAGAAGAAAAATCATATATCTCACTATTGTCTCCTAAAAAAGTAGATTGCTCTACCTTCCCCTGGCTAAAGCAACTCTCAAGATCCACAAGAGAAGTTGGCTTTTCTACTATTACCTCATCCGCCAATTCATCAATGAGATCAGAAGCAACATTACGAATAGTTTTTTCAACAAAAGCTTGTGCTTCCTCTTCAGTAAAAGGGAATCCATCTGATTCTAAATCAGGCAGTTCATTTACTAAATCCCTTGAACAATTTGTCTCAGAGTTAAAGGAATTAAGCAGACTTTTCTTAATTTTATCACTAGAATAAGCAGGAGTTTCCATATCTTCAGGGTTACCAATTACAAATTCAAAAGAACAGTCATCGTCTAACCCTGTAGCAGTCTGAAGAGCTTCTTCAAAAATGGTGGAATTGACAAAATGATTTAGAGATGCTTCCCCTATATTAACAAAGTCTAAATTCTCCTTGTCATACAACCCTTCTTCAGATTCATCATAGGATTTACTTGAATGCAGTACTTCCTCTTTAGCAATAGCCATAGGGTTTTCAAAGACAATTACTTGTTTCCAATTTCCAAATTTAGAGTGGAACTCAACAAATTTGGGAAAGGGGAATGAAGTATTGAGGACTAATGAAAACCTAATTGGTAGATCTGGCTTTTGAAAAGAGGACAAATCATGCTTAATGAAAAAACCTAGTTTCTTAGCACAAAACTCAATAATGGAAAAATCCTGATATTCCAGAGGTAAATTCGGCAAAGAGATCCAAAAAGGAACAAAGTTCATATTAGCTTTAATCAGTTCAAAATTTGGTTCCCATTTTTGGAGACAAATCCCTTTGCCACAATAAAACCACAATTTTTGACTAAGAGTTTCATCACGAAAACCCCCATTATAAAAAACCACTGTAAAAACACATAATTCTTTATTCAAAAAGAAGACATCTGAAACCCCTTTCCATGTAACCCTAACCCATGCAAGAAATTCATCAAAATTAAATGTAGGGTTCCAAACTTTACCAATAAGGGCTCAGGAAGTAAGATCTTGCACATAAGGATTGACCATATCCTCCGAAATATCAATGTTTACAATGTCTATGGGAGCCCTTTCCTCCTGAACAGGACCATTGTCAACATGAGTCTGGGTAGCTTTAGCTACTTTTCCCTCCAAACCTGATGGACTCTAGGACCTGGGTGCGTTGAAGCAAAATGAAACTGATAGCCATTAAATCTGTCGGCATACCTAGGGTTTTGGAAGAGAGGAGGATCAGGACGCCCCGGAGGTCTTCTTTGTCGAACATGGCGAACATCCTCTCGAAACCTTCTACGGTCAAATTTCAGATAAAAGGGACGCCTCTATGGCCTAAGTGCCTCAAAAAACAAACTTTCTTGCGAAGGCAAAAGTCTTCATTTGAAGACCCTATAATTTTGTCGCATTATTTTTGTCGAAAAAACTATTACAAACATGTCACTTAGGTATTTTATGTCCATGTTAACAAAAGCAACTTCAGTTACATTCTATTGTTTATTGGCTCTAGATAAGTCCTTAACCCCTCTTTTTTTTATAAGTAGTGAAGCAATGTAACAATCTGCAGTCTTAGACAACATGAAATAAGTGGAACTTTGTAATAATTTGTATTCTTATAAAGAAGAAAATAAATGAAATGATTTATTTTAAAAATAGAGAAGTAGTTTGAGAAGCTTTTGAAATCCTTTAATAAAAGCGATTACTATTTTATTTTTATAAAGTTCGATGTTTAAGCATATTTAAATCTACAATTTCCTTTTAGAGGGAAACACCCTTAAAGGAGGCATCTCCATTAGAGTGTATGCCTCTCTAATGGAGGTGACTCTCATAGAGAGCATGCCTCTCTCATATGGAGGTGCATCCTCTAAGGCTTTCCATAGGATTCCCCAAATTTTATCAAATGTCATTCTTCTATGACTTTTTTTAATATGACAAACTTGCATAATGAATTTTTGATTTTAACAGAAGAAAGATTTGCTATGAAATACCCAAAATTTTCTAGTTTTTCCCCTCACTATGTTTAGTAATGGAAATACACAACATTCATTATAATTTGGTTTTTCCTACATTTTACTCAGTGTTGTGTAATAGGTTGATAGTTTTTATACTGGAATGATATCTTCCACAAAATTTTACCTTTGGTAATAACCAGCTAATGTTGACTTCGTACATTTATAATTTGAAATAGGTTTCTACTATTTGATACAAAAAAGAAAACCAATAGGAAGAAATTTAAGAAAAACCCTCATGTAAATAACTTTTTTTTAGATTTCCATGACAATGTTCATACTTGAAAGAGTAGTTATGTTTCTTCCTGCTGATTATGCCTCCACTTTCTCTCTAATACCCTCTATTTGTCCTCTCCCTTGAATTCCTTCGACAACCTCCATATTCCTCCATTTCATTTTAATAAACCATTTCCACTCATTTTCCTAGACTCCAGATGTCAAATTTCATGTCTTTTTGTTAACAGATAGAACTCCTGAACTCACAACTTAGAGTAAAACACACAGAGATAATTCTAATGGAATTATATTTGTCATTCACAGGAAGTCTATAGTTGTTCCTAAATCTATTTAATGGTAAACCAATTCATCCCTCTGCTTCTAAGGGTGGTATATATATATATATATTCCATCACTTACAAAGTCTTTTTTATTTACTGTTGGAAAAAGAATGTTAATGCTATTGCCTTTTTTTAACTGGGAGTTCAAACATTAACATTATTTATTATATTTCTATTTGTTGGCAAGAGACACTGCTCTGGTATATAATAGAATGTTGTCATTGATGGCAATAAGGCAAAGATCTTTCATCACAATGGCAAGGACATGTTACTCTGGAAGACAATCCTAATCTAGCAAGAAGACACAAGCATTTTGGTCTGGAAGTCCTAAAGTGGCTAAGTATTCAAAGTGCTCAAGTATGATGGTCACAGTTATCTATTGATGTTATATTCCAATAATCAAGTCATGACTTCCTCCGAAAGCCATCTGATGAAAAGACTAAGTCTGGGTCATCAGAAGTTAGATAGAGACAGTGAACAGTGCTGAGTAAATTGGTTTGCATTCCTCTACATTAGCATATTTTGTTCTACGGTTTTGAAGTAAGATAGAGATAAGTCATACTTATCAAAATCCAAGTTTGTAGCTCTGAAAGTGTAGCAGATCTTGTTCTACAGGCTCCCCAGTATTGGCATCCATTATAGCAGTGTTACAAGGTGACAGGGCAACAATTCCAAGGTCTGCATTTTGGCACATAGATTTATCTTGTTCTGTGAGGTTGAAGACATGTTAAGAGATCATTAATAATTTTTTAATATGAATCATGAAGGTGCATTTGATCTGCAGCAAAAGTCATGATGTGATAGAGGAACCTATCATATATGTTATTGAGGAACAAGCCGACATGCTAGCTAAATCCTTATGCGAAAAAGAAATATGAGTTGGATAATAAAGGTAAGTGGTTGTATGAATAGAGCCAACACATATGAAGACATGTACAGGATGGTTTGGATCTGCATTGAAGATTTAACACAAGAACAAGCCGATAGGGTATAACACTTGGTATACACACTTCACAGTTTATTTGCCAACCTGGTCGTGAGAAAGATTTAGTTACAAATATAAATAGAAGATGAATTTCAGTAGTGTGATTGAGAATTGATATATGCGGATGCAAAAAATGTGAAGATAGAGTGGCCACAACAAATAAAGGGAGATCTTGAGTATATGTAAGAGCAGAGCAGAGAAACAAGGACAGACTAAAATAAAGAGTTTTGAATTAGTATTTATGAGCTTAAGTGGAATTGTTTCCATGCATATGTAGATGCAATCACAGTAGTTCATCCTTAGTAGTGAGCCACCCTTATTCTACTTTCTTCTAATTGGCAGTGAGTCTTTTTCTTGAGTAGTGAGCTCTAGGCAGTGAGTCCTAAGGTAGTGAGCCTCTTGTAATTAGGTATTGTGCTATAATAATATTTTGAGAGCTAACACTCTCCATGGTTTTTCCCTGTTTGGGTTTTCCACGTAAAATCCTAGTGTTCATGTGTTATGTCTTTATGGTTGTTGTTCATTAGTTTAATTTTCTTTCACATAATTAAAATTGGTAAATGGATAAAAGAACAAGTTTATGAAAGGTTTTGTATAACACTGATTCACCTCCCCTTCTCAGTGTTCATTATATTCAACAATTGGTATCAGAGCAAGGTTCATTGGAAGAAGCCTAACAGCTTGAGGAAGATCTGGGAAGGTCCACCTATGGTAGCACAAAGGTATCTCACATATCATGAAGCAAATCCCTCTAGCAACATTATAATTGGTAATAAAGTATATGTCAACAATGAACAATTTGAAGCACCTCTAGAAGAGCTTGACAACTCCAAGGATGATATCAAGGGTTTAGAGGAGAGTATGAAAGAAGCTGATGATTGCATTCTGAAACTAAAAGAGAAGATCAGTAAATCTCAAGAAAGAAGGAAAGAATTATGTGGGCAACTAAAAAACGCAAATGAATCTAAAAAGAGTCTCCTCAGAGTAATTGAATAAAAGACCAAGAATGAGGAATGTCTGAATCAAGTTGTGAAGGACAAGTTAGAGGAATGTGAAAAACTAGGGAAAGAAGTTCTGCTCTTAAAATTTTGACTTAGAAGAAACAAACGACTACAGAGAAAAAATCAAAATAAGCTCTATAAAACTTGATGATTTGTTGACCAGTCAAAAGTATCCAGATGATAAACAAGGTTTGGGATTTCAAATGGGAGAAAGTTCAAACTTAGGACAAGACAGATCTAAAGAAGGAAGAGGGAGAAACTATTCAGTGAGAAATCAATGAAAAAGACCTAAAAGATATCTGGTCAGACAACCAAATGCTCAAAGGTATCCATCTTTCAATGGTTATTGTTTCCAATACAATAAGTATGGTCATAGGGCTATTCAGTGTAGAAGTAGAAATAAAATGTTCCATCTTTTTTTGGTCAATGTTTCAATTGCAAGAAGATTGATCATAAAGAAAATGAGTGTAAAAGTGTGTTAAGAAATGTGCCAAACTATTCAAAGAATAGTCAATTCTTCAATGGCAAGTGTTTTGCATGCAATAGATTGGGCATATGGCTAATCAGTGTAGATCAAGACCAATTCCCAAATACAAAAGATACCAAAGTCATAGAAATGGTGTTTCTTTCAATTACAACAAATCTAGACATTTCGCAAAGTTTTGCAGAAGCAGAAATACAACAAGAGACCATCCTGTAGAAAAAAGGAAAACAAAGTAGAGAGGAGACAAACGCAAAAAGAAGATTGATCTGATAGAAACCAAGAAAGAGATGAGTCAGATTTGGACCAAAAAGGATGTTACTAAGGTCAAGGATGGATCCGCACTAGTCTTCGGTGTAGATACTTCTTCCAAGAAGTAAATTGAAAGCTCTAGCTCAAGGGGACCAGTGTCAAAATCTAAATCCCCCAACCAAAATGTTAGTGCTGGAATCTAGCACATAAATATGTGATAGAATCCAAAATGACAGATCCCTTGAAAGAAATTCTGGAAGAAAAAGATCTAATACAAAATATTGTGGAGCAATCCTAATCAATTGTATTCTACAGTGAAGAGTTTAACAACTTTTTGGAACAAGCATTAATGACAATTAGGTTAAGTTGTGCGAAGGATAATAGATAACTAGTTTAATTTCAAAATCACTTTGCATCTAAAGCTATCAAGTGTTTAGAGAGATTGAAGTAGATTTTGAGTAGCGACAATGAAGATTTGAAGCATTTGAAGAAATTTGAAGAAAGGAAACCCTAACATAGTGAAACGAGGTATTTTCATTGAAACCCCATTTGTGAATCTATTGAATTTTTTCAATGGCAACTCCGCAAGTCATAGACATCTCTGATTGACCTTGACCTAAGTTTAAGAAACACCCCTACAAGGAAAATGAAGTGGATCAAATGGGTGCATTCTCAAAAATACCCTACAGAGTTCTGTTTGTGGAATACATTAGGGCATACATCCATGTGGCCCTAGATGAGATCGGCAGTGACAAAATCTCATATTTATTCCTAAAACACTTAAGTAATGATCAATTTGACTTAAAGGAAGAATACAAAGCTTTGAAGGAGAAGAAATTCATCCAGTATGTAGAGTTTCCCAAATTTGTAGAGGATGAATGGGTCCGGTATATCCTTAGTCAAATCCACGACAAATTCATGTGGTTAGGGAAAGGGCAACCCTTTAAGATAACAAAAGAGGCAATTCAGGCAGTCACTGGACTAAACTCCACCAGAGGTGTGCCATTATTGAAGGCGGTCAAGAATCAAACAGTTACAGATGCTACCGGAGCCCAATTTGACAAAAGGGCATTGACAATAAATGATATCACTGATCCTATAGTAAAGTTTGCCTCAATGGTCATAGGTTACAAAGTTTACTTCTCAAACTGGGAGAACTCTGTTTCTAGTACTGCAATATACACTGCGCATCAAATGGTAAAAGAGAATGCAGATTATGATTTGTGCAAACTACTGCCAACCCAACTACTGGAGAATCTAAAGAAGATAGAGGAAAGCAAGAACTATCTATTCAAGTATGGTAAGCTAATTATCTATTTATTCTTCTATTTCTTGAATAAATTCCTAAATCATAAGGGATTGATTTGGTTAAATAAAAAACCAATAGCTGTGTAAATTAGAAATTGTCTTAACAACTTGGGAATTTATAATGAGCAAAATGTAGCCCTATGGGGATTTTTTAAGAATTTTCAAAGTATGATGCACTCAAGTGAAATAATTCTTGAGAAAATTGTTGATAAGTACAAGGACACAATTTGTTTCATGGTCACTAAGGATCAATGTTTAATGGAGGCTATGGAACCTAGAACTGTATGGGTAATGCCCATGGGATATGAGGTAGATGAACAAATTTTGGAAAACTATGCCCAACACCTACTCAACAAACCTAAGGATGCCAAGGAAGAAAGGTTTGGAACATATGAGGAGTTATCTATGAAACTTCATGTTGAACTTAGACAAACTGAATCCACCAGAAAAGTGAGAAAAGAGGTAGAAGAAATTGCCGCAAGGTATGGCATCACCAAAGAGCAACTCAAGGAATCAAGAGAAAATGCAAAGAAAGCAAAGAAGGAAAAATAAGAAAGTGAATAGGCTAAGGTTCCAGAAGAGCCTATAAAGAAGCAAAGAGAGCTTGAAACAACACAAAGGACTACCAAAGGCTCTGCTACTTCGTCTGGTACCACATCATCAAAGAAAACCTCTGTCAAAGATACAAAGAGGAAGAAGATGAAGGGAAAAAGACTATATGTCAGTTTGGGAGAAAAGGATGAAGAAGAAACAAAATCAGATGAGGAAATAAAGAAAATGAAAGTTGAGGCTACTAAAGCATCCAGAAGTAGCAAGGAGAAGTCCTCCAAAAGGAAGATACCTAGCAAAAGATAGAAGGTAGATGAGTCTCAAGCTACATTAAATCTTGAATATGTATTAAAATCTGTCACTGTTGATGGAAATTTGAAACCTGTGGCTGAATTTTATGATGATTACATTGATGCTAATACGTAAAGTACTTGAACATATACAATATAGCTCTCATTGAGATCATTGGTGATCTCCCAGATACCTTGGGAAGTATTTACCAGAAAAGAAACTGTTATGGCTAAAGATATTGAGCTCAGACAACATGCACTAACAAGGTTAAGTCCAGAGATCACTCCTAAAGAAGAAACCAAAATTTCTAAGGAACTCAAGGATGCCTTCAGGACCAAGAAAAGGATGAATTTATTAATGATAGGTGAAATCAACAACGTGGTCAAGGAAACAGAGGAAACCATTTTAGAAATACTAAAGAAATACAATATTCCCACCATCTATGATGATGAGGAAGCTAATGATGAAGACTCATCCCCACCAGAGATCAGTTAAGATCAAGGACCAAAACAAAATGATCAAGTTCCCAACACTAATATAATGGATATGTTAGAACAAGGGAAAATTGAGACTGATCTGCCCCCTAAGCAATAAGTTGAGGATGAAGAAAATAGGGAACATATAAGGAGCCCTACACCAGAACAAAATATAGATCAATAGGAATATATGGACATGAATCCTCTAGAACGAAGTCAAGAAGAAGTATCTGAGAGAGCAAGAGACACTGCAAATGTCTTAGTTGGTTCTGAAAGGGAACAAGCTGCAGATGAGTGTGAATTTCTTCAAGGACCAATCAACTTGGCCTCATTGTCACCTGCACAAAAGTTCAAATTAGTGTCCATTGTTCAAGCCAAGGCATAGGAAGAAATGTTGAAATCTCATGACCAAGATAGTAAACTGATCAATGATGCAACAATTGTTTTGGAAAAATTGATGCCAACATTTCAAAAGGATATCCTGTTATCTCCTGCTAATCACCTCAAGGAGCTATTGAACTCTGTAAGTAAACATTTTGAGTCTTTTGAAAAATATGTAGAAGCAAAGGTTAGAAAAGGGTTTAATGAAAAAAGATTGGCTGCGTTGAAGACTATGATTGCCAAAGACAAAACTCTGTTAGATAATGGAATTAAGAACATAAAAAGTGCCATTGAAGAAGCTGGAAAAATATACAAATTTTGTTTATCTTGGCCAAAGATCACAAAGGAACTAGAAGATAAAATCAAAGACTTGGAACTCAAACTACTTAATATCTCTAAAACATATAATCCAACAGTTGAGTCAATAAATGCCAAAGAAACACAAGTTGCAAAACTTCATAATGATTTGAATACTCTAATGAAGAAAAGGGGAGAAATCAAAGACAGGTTGTGCCAACCGAAGGGATTGATAAGTCCAAAAATAGATTCTATGACCCGTCTAGTAGATGAAGCTCTAAAATCTCTAGCCATAATTGATACAACATCAGATGTGTAGAAGGCAAAAAAGATAGTATTTCTGATGAATGGTGACATTCATATTCTAGAAAGTGCAAGGAATAGATGGAACGGAGAGATAGCTCTGATAAAGACTATCTATAGTGACATTTTCCCTTCAGTCATAAATTGAGATGAAGATATGTATTTGTAAATATGTGGCAGAGTACACAAGTTTTTGGAGCTTTTGAAATTTTTGGGTTTCGGATCACACCCTTTGCCATTGATGTCAAAGGGGGAGAAGAAGATCAGTGAAAAATGGATAAATATCTCAGGGGGATTAGGAAAATAGAGTGTATATAGTAAGGGGGAGCAGTCAAACATTTTTCACTAAGTGTTGCCATCAATGCCAAAGGGGGATATTGTTGGCAAGAGACACTACTCCAGTATAGAATATAAGATTGTCATTGATGGCAACAAGGAAAAGATCTTTCATCACAATGGCAAGGACATAATACTCTGGAAGACAATCCTAATCTGGCAATAAGACACAAGCATTTTGGTCTGAAAGTCCTAAAGTGGCTAAGTATTGAAAGTGCTCAGGTATGATGCTCACAGTTATCTATTGAGGTTATATTCCAATAATCAAGTCATGACTTCCTCCAGAAGCCATCTGATGAAAAGACTAAGTCTAGGTCAGCAGAAGTTAGATAGAGACAGTGAATAGTGCTGAGTAAATTGGTCTGCATTCCTCCGCATTAGCATATTTTGTTCTACGGTTTTGGAATAAGATAGAGATAAGTCATAACTATCAAAATCCAAGTTTGTAGCTCCGAAAGTGCAGTAGATCTTGTTCTATAAGCTCTCCAGTATCAGCATCCAGTATAGCAGTGTTACAGGGTGACAGGGCAACAGTTCCAAGGTCTGCATTTTGGTATAGATTTATCTTGTCCTATGAAGTTGAAGATATGTTAAGACATCATTAATAATTGTTAAATATGAATCATGAAGGCACATTTGATCTGTAGCAAAAGTTATGATGTGACAGAGGAACCTATCATATATGTTATTAAGGAACAAGCTGACAGGTTGGCTAAATCCTTATGCGGAAAAGAAATATGAGTTGGATGATAAAGGTAAGTTGTTGTATGAATAGAGCCAACACATATGAAGACATGTACACAATGGTTTGGATCCGCATTGAAGATTTAATAGAAGACCAAGCTGACAAGGTATAACACTTGGTATACACACTTCATAGTTTATTTGCCAGCCTAATCATGAAAAAGATTTAGTTGCAGATATAAATAGAGGATGAATTTTGGTAGTGTGATTGAGAGGTGATATATGTGGATGCAAAAAATGTGAAGATAGAGTGGCTGAAGTAAATAAAGGGAGATCTTGAGCATATGTAAGAGCAGAGTAGAGAAACAAGGACAGACTAAAATGAAGAGTTTTGAATCAGTATTTATGAGCTTAAGTGGAACTATTTCCATGCATATGTAGATGCAATCACAACAGTTCATCCTTGGCATTGAGCCACCCTTATTCTACTTTCTTCTAATCGGCAGTGAGCCTTTTTCTTGAGTAGTGAGCTTCGGGAAGTGAGTCCTAAGGTAGTGAGCCTCTTGTAATTCGGTATTGTGCTATAATAATATTTTGATAGCTAACACTCTCCATGGTTTTTCCCTCTTTGAGTTTTCCACGTAAAAATCCTGGTGTTCATGTGTTATGTCTTTATGGTTGTTGTTCATTAGTTTAATTTGCTTTCACATAATTAAAATTGGTAAATGGATAAAAGAACAAGTTTATGAAAGGTTTTGTAGAACACTGATTCACCCCCCCTCTCAGTGTTCATTATATTCAACACTATTCACATTGCTTATTTACTTGCCTTTATTTAATTAATATATGCACAAGGTTGATAATGTAATTTATTTTAATTGGTTCAAAGATATATAATCAATATCTCTTTTAATTAAACTCTCTCTCTCTCTCTCTCACACACACACACACATATATATATCTGTGTGTATTTAATTATGCTAAATGTGTGTATATATATACATATATTATATATACACACCCATATATCCACATTCATAGTATCTACACACATATATGTATATATATGTTATGTCGTAAAATGTCCCCCTAGGACTTTTACCTCCTAAGTTTAGCTCCCAGGTCCCTTGTTTTTCATCATGCATGTTAGAATTAACTCTCGAGACAAAATGGCCTGAAACCCATGTCAAGTGGGGCTTGAGGGACATTGTTGAGCCTTAACCTTGACCCAAAAATAGGTCCTAGGGCAAGGGTTCTCATGGCCTTGTGCTGCCCTATTTTGGCGAGGTCCCAAATTTGAATGTTGGTTTTATGACCATTAAAAAAGTTCCCTTGCCGATATCTTAAGTTTGAATTATGAAATTTGTAGCGGGAATGCATATATAATCATGTTTAGGACTTCATTTGTAAACTAAATAGATAATGCAAAGTTTTGATCTTATGCTAAGGATATTCAAGGCTTTCATTGTGCTACAGAGTAGACTTGTGTTGTTATTGTGTTTGTTTGTTGTAGATTTGGCTTCATCAATCCATCTCCTCATGCCATGAAGGAATTTCATCTCTGTGAGAACTACACCTACGAGGTGATATCTATTTGTGTTTGAATCAATCACTTATAAATTTTTTTCTGCCTCTATCATGCAAGGATGTGCACTCTTTATCAAGCAACAATGTTAGAAGGTTTGAATGCCATTTAGGGGCTTGATCGAGGCAAGCTCCTAAACACCACAACCCCCAACCCCTCTTCTTGTGATTGTAGGTGACAGGTATTGGATCATGAAGAGTGGAATTGCAGAGGAGTGTTGTAGAAGATAAGGATCCTGGATCTGATAGAAAGAAGAGGAAAAGAGCACAGTCGGGGCTTGGGCACTAATCCATTTGCCCTCTGGTTTTACAAACCTGAAAACCTCTAGAATAGGGATCATCAGTGCCAGGAGTCTAGAAACCCCTAAAGAAAATCCTACCTTGGGCTTGGGTGCGAGTTCCTTTGCCCCTAACATTTTAGGATCCCAAACTTTGAAATTTGTTGTGTATCTGACATTCATTTACCATCTCTGTGTGCAAGCATTTGTCGAAATTCATCTGTTTGTTTATGATTTTGCATAATTAGGGTTTTAAGTATAATTAGGCTTAAATTGACACAATAATCATCAATTTCCAAATTTCCCTATCATTACAAGTGATAACCAACCTGTAGGTGAATCCTCTTGCAGAAGTTGTGATTCAACTTGGTTAACTGTCCTTGAATGTGTGTAGTGAAAGGAGGATCTAGGAATATCATTCATCAAACCCTTTTCTCCCTTTTTCATACATAACAATATATATTAGAAAGGAGTTATTTCTTTCAAAAATTAATTAGTTAAAATTGTTTACTATGATGAAACCAAAACCAGTAGGGATCAAATCCAGAACTCACAAGACTAACCAGAGAACCCCATTCTATATGCACCTATACAAATGATGATTTAGTGCATGTGTACAAATCATGCAAGACAATCTTAGAAGTACTAGGTTCCTCTCCCCTATGATACTCTCATGTCAGGAAGAGGTTGTGGTGAATCTTGTCACACTTAGACATCAAATTATAGTTAGTCCACAACATTGATAACATATATAATCATGCAATATACAAAATAGATTATGCTACTATAACATAGATAATATTTATATCAACACATTTTAATAATGCATATAAAACAATCATCCAGATGGTTTAGAAAGTATCATATATCACCAATGTAACATCATATATGTCTAAAAATTCTATAGTAAGTAGCACTATGTCATGTAACAAAATGGGCTATGACAATCTACCAAAATAATGTTGTAAATTGTATCTATCAACTTATGTCTTCCCAATTGCTCCCATAGCTTCTTTGTGATCATGTTGACATCTACTTTGAGATCTATCATGACATTCTAGACCTTTCTATGATTGATGTGAACATCCACCATGAGTGGTTTTGTCTTCCATTTTCTATCTATTCTTCCCATCCTCCAATGTTGATTCTTTTGACCTTGCTCCTTGTTCCAGTATTTAGAAAATTTCTTTAGTTTCTCAATAAGTCTATGCTGTTGTGTCAATTGGGTTAATTTCTTGAGACCTTCTACTTCTCCTATGGTGAAAAATTTCTTGTGTTTCTTCTCCTTTTCTTGTTCCTTCCTTATTGTTTGTTTAGCTTCCTTCACAACTTCCTCATGTTGTTTCCTAGAGGGAACAAATTCTTCTTCCTCCCCATTGTCTTCCTCTTTTGTCTCAATGACAGAGTGCCTTCCAATATTTGTTCCTTGTCTTGTTAGTACCGCAACTTTCTCCTTCCTTATTCTTCTATCTTTTTTGATATGTTTTGGCTTGCTTCTCTAGTAGTACTCTTCTTCTTTTGTAGATTCAGCTGAAGATATGTTCGTCTCATCCTTGTTATTCTTCTAGAAAGTTCTTTCTCCTTGGGCCTTTGGTTCCCTTCTTATGATCCTAGCTCCTTTTTTATTATTTAGGTTTTGTAGCTCATCACTCTTAGATTGTGGTTTTGCATTCCAGAAATACTATTGTGATCTCTCACAAGAAAATAGATCATGCTCTGTACTACTACAAAATGAACACTGTGTTTTCTTTTTAGCCCAACATTCATTAGAAAAATGACCTAGCTTACCGCAATTGAAATAAGTAGCATCCTCCCTCATTCTTTGACTTCTTCCACAACCTCTGCCTTCTCTATAAGCTCCAAATTTCTCTCTGTCATCATTATTGTAGCTATTCCCATAGGATGGACTGCCAGAGTTGGAATTTTTATTTTGACATTCTTCTAATTTCTCCTGTTTGGTTGTTTATATCCTTGATCATGTGATTTTCTTTCTACATATGACATGTTGTTTCTCTCTGCTGAGTTAGTGTACTAGGTTTTCTCTTCTTCATCAACAAATTCACTTTTACTCTAGAAGTTCTATGAAGGACAGTCTAGTATTTCATGGTCATCCTATTCTATACATAATCCACAATATAATGAATTGATTCTTTTTGTTGTTGCTTTGATGTCTTCTTTTATTTTGGTATCTTGTATTTCACCTTTCATCCTAGGGCATTCATTTATCAAATGACCTTCTTGTTGATAGTAGGGAATACTAAGAGGGGGGGGGTGAATCAGTATTCTACAAAACTACTTCTTAACATGTTTATTAATCCAATTTCCAAAACTAATAATATGAAAGTAGAAGAAGCAGAGGAACAACAACCACAAAGACATAACACATGAACACCGGGATTTTTACTTGGAAAACCCAAAAGGGAAAAACCACAATGAGTGTTAGCTCACAATATATTAATATAGCACAATACCAAATTACAAGAAGGCTCATTGCCTAGAGAAGGAAAGAAGAAGGAATAATGGCTCACTGCCAAGTTGAACTACTCAGATTGCATCTACACATGCATGGTTGCAGTCCCAATGAAGCATAGAAATACTGTCTCAAAACTCTTCATCTCTGACTACTCTGTTTCACTGCTCTATTTTTACATGGGAATAAGATCTCTCTTCTTTTGCTCTTTATTGCTTCCACAAAATTGCCTTCCTCTACATGTCACACATATATATGTATCACATTCGTATGGCATCTCTGAAACACTAAATTTCATCCCTTATATATATATATATCCATAACACTTAAAATCTTCATATTAGGTTAGCCTTATAAAGTGTAGCATGCAATCATACCTTAAGTAGCTTGTTGCCAAATTTATTCACAAAAAACTCCAAGCCAACCTAAACAACACTTGAATTGCATTCACATATGTTAGCCTCAACTAATCAACCTCTTAAGATTAAGTTCTAAACAATAGAACCTACCACATACAATTCAAACTTATCATGTCAGCCACTAACCCAGACTACCACTAATTTAGTTCATCTATCAGACTACATCTTTTACTGCAGACCATAGAACTTGCTCAAAATCATGTCAAAGACTTCTTAGACATCACAAATCATACCTTCAGAGCCAAAAAGAAAAATATCCTTTAGCGGCAAAATGCAAACCATCAAAACTCAAACTCTGTCACAGTCAAACTCTGTCAAACAGTGTACCAATACTCAATATCTTGTAACTATCTTTTCAATGGACCTTAGACTCTGCAACTTTGGATTTAGACACTTCATACAAGTTTTTACAACACTTAAAAACCACATATCAAGATATGCAACACGAGAGGAATGTGGACCAAATCAACTGAGTGTTCTTCTTTGAATAGGACTGTATTTTGCTCTGCCAAACTTAGAGCATTTGAAGATATACTTCTGGAATTGATCAAAAGCTAAAACATTGGATATAAGATCATCTGAGAATTAGGAACATCATACCAAAACCACAAAACTTGGTCTTCAACTATGGACCAATGCCAATCCAAACACTATTTTTCTGTCACTGCCTCTGTATACTGCGAACACTTAGCTGAAATGACTAAGTCTTCTTTACTGGACCACAATCTCTGTTCCAACCTTGTTCCTTTTCTTGTTGCCATCAATGACAACACTCAATTATTCAACATAGCAGTGTCTCTTGCCAACAATCTCCCCCTTTGGTATTGATGGCAACACTTAGTGAAAAATACTTGTGTTGCTCCCCCTTACTCTATACACTCTATTTTTCTATTCTCCTTTAGATGTATGCTTATTT
This sequence comes from Cunninghamia lanceolata, assembly GCA_027924645.1. Lineage (NCBI taxonomy): Eukaryota > Viridiplantae > Streptophyta > Pinopsida > Cupressales > Cupressaceae > Cunninghamia > Cunninghamia lanceolata. The sequence goes on from BSBN01000534.1 coordinate 28,014,838, forward strand.
TTCACTAGTTTTCCTCTTCCCCTTTGACATCAGTGGCAAAGGTGTGTGAACAAGCAAAATTGTGTCAAAAATTCTTCAAAATTGTCATATTCTGTTGCATATGTACAGGTACACATTTCTACCTCAATTTATGGCTGAAGGTAGAGTATCATTATAGATAATCTTTATTAGAGCTATCTCTCCATTCCATATATTCCTTGCACTCTCCAAAATATTTATTTGTCCATTTATCAGAAAAATTAACTTTTCAGCCTTCTGCACATCTGAAGGTGTATCAATTAATGCGTGTGATTTCAAGGCTTCTTCTACTAGATTAGTCATTGAATCTATATTTGGATGTATTAGCCCCCTTAGCTAGCACAACCTATCTCTGACTTCTTCCCTTTTGTTCATTTGAGTGCTCAAATCATTGCTCTTTTTTTACATGGGAATAAGATCTTTCTTCTTCTGCTCTTTATTGCTTCCATAAAATCACCTTCCTTTGCATGTCACACATATATATGTATCACATTCACATGACATCTCCAAAACATTGAATTTGATCCCTTATATATATCCACAACACTTAAAATCTTCATATTAGGTCGGCCTAATAAAGTGTAGCATGCAGTCATACCTTAAGTAGCTTGTCGGCCAAATTTATTCACAAAAACTCCTAGTGGACTTAAACAACACTTGAATTGCATTCACATATGTCAGACTCAACTATTCAACCACTTAAGATTAAGTTATAAATAATAGAACTTACCGTATACAATTCAAACTTATCATGTCGACCTCTAACCCAGACTGCCACTAATTCAGTTCATCTGTCAGACTACATCTTTTACTGCAGACCATAGAACTTGCTCAAAATCATGTCAAAGAATCCTCAGACATCACAAATCATACCTTCAAAACTGCAAAGAAAAATATCCTTTAGCAGTAAAATGCAGACCATCAGAACTCAAACTCTGTCACAATCAAACTCTTTCAAACAATGTAGCGATACTCAGCAGCTTGTAACTATCTTTTTGGTGGACCTTAGACTCTACAACTCTGGCTTTAGACATTTTATACAAATTTTTACAACACCTCAAAACTGTATATCAAGATATGCAACATCAGAGGAATGCAGACCAAATCAACTGAGTGTTCTGCTCTAAATAACATTGTATTTTGCTCTACTGGACTTAGAGCATTTGAAGATATACTTCCAAAATTGATCAAAAGATAAAACCTTGGATATAAGATCATCTAAGAGTTAGGAACATCATACCAAAACTGCAAAACTTGGTCTTCAACTACGGACCAATGCCAATCCAAACACTATTTTTTTGTCACTGCCTTTGTATATTACCAACACTTAGCTGAAATGACTAAGTCTTCTTTACTGGACCATAATCTCTATTCCAACCTTGTTCCTTTTCTTGTTGCCATCAATGACAACACTCAATTATTCAACATAGCAGTGTCTCTTGCCAACATTTCTCTTGTACAATATGAGGACCAAATATTAGGTCTTTTCTTCTGTGTATTCTCCTCCTACTTGGCCAAGATCTCTTGCCTCAGCTTCAGCTGCTCCAATTCCAATTTCAACTTTTTCAATTCTAGGTTTTCTTTCATTTTATCTCATTCATACCAAGATTGGGACTCTATCCGATAGACTAATGTCAATGCTTCTGCATATGTTTCAAATATTTTTCCATCTAGAGATGACCTTATTTTAGGGCTTATTTTGGAAGTAAACCATTCCATCTTTTATTTCTTTGTCAGTGGTTCCTCCAACTTCCTAGTTGTCTCCTTGAATCTTCTATCAAAATCCTTTATTGATTCTTTATCCATTTACATTAAATCTCTCATATTACTTACCCCTTCTGTCAGAACATTTGAAACTCCAAAATTCTCCAAAAATAGATTCTTGATATCATCCCATTCCTTGTCACTATTTGGACATGTCTTCCTATACCACTTCAATGCTTCATTCTGCAAGGTGCCTATGAAGTCAAACAACTTAATTTTATCTCTTCTTACTCCCTTCCAGTTCCAAATAGACTCCAAGAAAAAATGTTCTTGTATCCTTCTCAAAGATTGGTAACTTGATAGGAATATCCATGTTTGATTTTTTCAATGTCTCAGGTGCTTTGTAGTAGTTTTAATTTGGTCTGCTCCTTCGGTTAGGCTATCTTCTATAAACTTGATTTCTGTCTCTTCCCTTGTCTCTTTGTAGTTAGATATCAAAGTACTCTCCTAAAACCCCTACAAAATTACTCTAGATCTCTTCTTCTCTCTCTGCTTCCTTGTTTGCTTGAATATCTTCCTTTTCAACTAAAATTCTTTTAACTTTATATGGGACTTGGGGTGACTCGTGGTCTAGGGGTTGTGTCTCTTCATAGTGCCTCTTCAAATTAGGGGATTCTCTTTTATTTGTGAATGACCTGATGTCGACATCCATGATGATTGAAATAGCCTTCTAATACCCTAAAAAATCCTCTCAATGTTTACCACATCTTCTCCTCCTCCTCTTATCTCCTTGCTTCTATAAATTAGCTCTTCTATATATTCCTCATCCATCTTCAAAATCTCTGGTGTTAATTCATGTTTTCTAGTAGTCTACAACATAAACCCTAATTCACCTCTTTCTTCCTTTTCCCTTCCACATTCTTCACCGGTAGCACCCATAGCAGTGCGCTCTACAACATCTTCCATAATACACTCTATCTCTTCTCCTTGTGACCTCCTTTCTCTAGTAGCACCCACATTGGCGCACTCAACAACAACCTCCATGATGCACTTATCTTCTTCTTCCCTTCTAACAACACCCTCCATGGTGCACTCCATGAATTCTTCTTGCTTTTCTTCTGCAACTTCGGCTCTCCTTTCTTTTCCCATTTCTTGTGCCCTTTCCATCCTTCTATAGTAATGTTCTTGTCATTTTTGAGTCTGCTTCAATCTCTCTTCTCTTCTTATCTCCATTTCGGTTCTAATTTCTTCATTGATCTCTCTTTTCCCCTTTCACTATGGGTTTTCTTGATTTGGTGTTCCATTAGTCCTCTTATATCCCATGGAATCCATGTTTGAGGAGTCACATCATTTGAAAGGTCCTTGTGGACCCTACCCCCTTTCCACTTGTCATCCCCCTAAGTGCTTGCCTCCCTCTCATAGAGGTAGGAGCTTAAGGTGATTTAGATTCCTTCACAAATTAAAATTTTTCTCTACCAACCTTGCCTTCTCTTCTCTCTGGAACTTTGTGCTACTCCCTTGGGTGTTTTTCTCTTCCAATCTTTAACTACCTTCTTCCAGGGTCTCGTCAATGGAACTGAATGTTAGTAAGAAATGTAGTGGGGATACCAGTCTGGAGATTCGGTCCTCAATTAGATCTTTATAGTCAATTTATACCCCGATCAAGTAGCTAGATATTGATAGCAAAACATAAAGAATAACAAAACAAAGCATCACATACACATCATAATAACAAGACAACACATAAATAGCTGGTGCCGATAGATCTCCATATATATATATATATATAATGTCATACATCCATTCTCTGACAAGTCTAAGTCTCTACCTCATCTATCTTCATACATGACTTCTATGTCATTCTTTACATCAAAATCCATCTTATCTCATACTCTTGTTCTCCTATATTATATCATCATATCCTTTGTCTATATATACTATATCTATTACATATAAGGATGTGTTTCCTATTGACTCTGACCTCCACATAGTGTGTGCACTAGCTTTCGGTTGGCTCTACTTTACGTTCTGCATCTTGCTAACACACACCATTATGGAGGGAATTTGAGACATTGATGATAGATGGAAGGGACAACCTGCATGGCATGAATCCATGGGTAGTAGAGGAGGATGTTACAAGGGAGGTGAAGATCAATAATGTGACACACCATCCATTGCAATATGGACCCTACTTGAATAAGAAGACATATAGTTCCTTTTGATTCCCTCTCTGCATTGTTATAGGCTTCAAATGATGGTGATTTTGTGTGGTTCCAAATCATTTGCAGAGTATCCCAATTGTTTAACCAATCTTAAAGTGCACAAATTTAAGCTAGATCCATTATCCAAAAGGACTCTTTTGACTTTGTGTTTTGAGATGAAGACTTCAATATGGAGTGGTAAGTTAAGGGATGGGTCAAGAGATGACATATTATTTTGTCCAAAGGTGAGTTGATATGAGGAGGATAGTTGGTTGATGAGGGATTCGAATTGATTGAGATCAATGTTGTTGGGAACTCTTAACTCCTATAATTCATGTTCAAATATATCTTGATGAACAATAGATGCTTTAAGAAGTTCTAAGAGGGATATTTGCACAGGAATCTTCTCAAGGTGCTCAATGAGATTATATTAGGTGGCTAGAGTAAATGAAGAGGCCCCTTGAATAGTGACATAACCTTGCCTTGTGGTAATGACATAGCTAGAGGATTTGATCTTAATGGTGGATTCTCACATGTGGGCTTGGTTAATATGATATGAGGAGGATAGTTGGTTGATGATGGATTCAAATTGATTGAGATCAATGTTGTTGTGAACTCTCAACTCCTATAATGCATGTTCAAATATATCTTGATGAACAATAGATGCTTTAAGAAGTTCTAAGAGGGATATTTGCATAGGAATCTTCTCAAGGTGCTCAATGAGATTATGTGAGGTGGCTAGAGTAAATGAAGAGGCCCCTTGAATAGTGACATAACCTTGCCTTGTGGTAATGACATAGCCAAAGGATTTGATCTTAATGGTGGATTCTCACATGTGGGCTTGGTTAATATGAATGATGATAATGTCATATGAGGATGAAGCCTTTTAGAATGGATATTATGGGTGTGATTATTTTGAGTGTGACCTTGTTTGGATGTGGAAGGTTGTGACTAGTTGTGCTTAGGGATAGGATTTTGAAAATTCCCATTTGATTATTTGACAATAATGATGTCTCTCCTATTTCAATTTCACCTCTATCAATGAGTTCTTGTATGTAGTTTTGTAGTGTCATGCAAATGTTTGTAGCATGGATTTTGATGCAATGGTAATCACAATATTTGTGATCTTGTAGGTGTCAGTTTTCTCTAAGAGCGTCAAGAGAATTTGTAGGTGTCAACACTTTGAAAACTAGTGCATAGAGACAACGATAACATAATGCAAAAATACTTGATGCTTTAGACGGGAAATATTTTGCACATATAGCACAAATGCATTAATGGATTTCCTATGTTTATTTTTTGAACACACTTGGGATGTCAACTCATGCCCTAAACAATTTGAAATTAGATCATAAATCAATAGTGTTAAAATTAGGGTAGACAACTAAGAGGAGGGGTGGTGAATCAGTTGTCACAAAACTTTTAACTTTTACTTCATTTAATCTTCTTTACCACTTATCAACAGATTAATGATATAACCATGAAAGCATGAATCAACATCACATGAACAGAAACATAATCAACACAAATAACACCAGGATTTTTATGTGGAAACCCAATTAAGGGAAAAACCATGGTGGGGGTTAACCCACAAGATTTATTCTCTATTAAAAGGATAGAAAAATGGGAAGGCAATTGCCTTTGGGTGCACTGCCTAGAGCTCACTGCTTGAAGGAGGCTCATTGCCTACAAGAACATTCACAATGTTAACACTAAAAGGTTGAACTGAGAAACATCTTCATGCAAGGTTCAGTTCCATTGAAGCACACAACACCTCTACTCTACCCCCAATCACTTCCTCACTACATCTGCATCTTTGCTACTGCTACTAATTTCCATGAGTTCACAACACTTATTTATACATGTCATTGACTTTGGAATGAACATCAAAGCCGGCCAAACAATCATCTATCTGGAGCATTCAACAAGATAGGCATTACAAGCAATTACAATCACAGGACTTGACTTAATACAAAATGCTACATGTGAACTACTCCTCTATTGGTCAAGCATAGATAGGACTCAAATCTTCCTCAAACAACATGCCATGCTCCATAGAACTTCTCTTAGATCATCCGCAACATGCACCAAGCATCTAGTTGGCCAAGACTAGAAAGAACAACAACACTCAAAGAGAAATCTTCAACCACGAGCTCAATCCTCAATGCGGACCACCAACACAATAGGCATAGGATCTAGAGACCACCACAAGCACAATGAAATCAACAAGAACAACCACACCACCTCAAATCACCAGAAAAGCTTGCATCTTCATTCAGGAACTTAAGAACATTAACTGTCATGACTGTCACAATAGAAAGATTACTTGTGGAACTCCAAACCACAAACCACTTGTGTTGAGGATACACACCAATATCCCAAACATACCTCTAGATTTGTAGGCCATAATATTCCATAATGCCTGTCACTCTATCACCTCTGAACAATTGCAAAACCTGGTTCTACTTAGATGGCCATAACTTCACCAATCCTTCATGCGGACCTCTCAAATCTTAACTGGAGCAACCTTAGACAATCCTCTACACAACCCTTTAGTCCATAGACTCTAATCCTCATATCACTGGAAATGTCAAGCAATCTACTTTGTTGAACTGCACTGTCTTTACTGTCTTTGACAAAGAGATATGTTGACATCAATAACACATCTTATGCACATATTTGCAACAATCTCCCCCTTTAACATCGATGGCAACATATGATGTGAAAAATTGATTCAACGATCAAGACAAGGACTTCTCCCCCTTTCTCTTATTACACCTGCAACTACTTTCTTCATTTCTCCCCTTTTCACCAGCAATTACTTACTTCCAAGTTTTTCACATGACTTCTCTCACCATTTTTGTTTTAGAACATACTGACTACTCCCCCTGAGTAGCATCCCCTTAACAACAATCTGTATCACAAGATATGATTGTGAGTTCCACCAGATTGATGTACACTAGTGCACTTTAGTTCTGAACAGGATGGGTAATCACCCCTAGCTTCCCTTTGAGATACTCAAAAGTGTCATTATGTAGAGGCTTAGTGAAGATATCCGCAATCTGATCCTTTGAAGGAAAAAACTCCAATTTGAATCCATTCTCATTTACCTTCTCTCTAAAAAATTGAAACTTGATGGATATGTGCTTTGTCTTTAAATGCAACACCAAATTCTTTGAGATGTTTATTGCACTTGAATTATCACAGAAGATTGTAACAGGGTCTTCAAACATAATTCTGATATCCTTCAACATTTGCTTCATCCACAAAACTTGAGTAAAATTACTTGCTACTGCTATATACTCTACCTCTACAATAGACAGAGATATTGCCTCCTACTTTTTGCTCAACCAAGAAACCAATCTCTTTCCCAAGAAGAATACACCACCACTAGCACTCTTCCTGTCATCCACATCTCCTACCCAATCAGCATCTATATATGCATGAAGAGTGAAATCATCATCCTTAGGATACCATAAGCCATAATCAGATGTTCCCTTCAGATATCTGAACATTCTTTTGACTACTACAACATGAGATTCTCTAGGATCAAATTGAAATCTAGCAACAAGGCCAACTGCATTCATAATTTCAGGTCTGGTATGAGTCAGATAAAGCATTCCTCCAATCATTGATCTATACTTTTTCTAGTCTACCTTAGGGGAATCATCATCTTTACTCAACTTACATCCAATTATCATAGTACTTACTGGTTTTGAATCCTCCATTCCAAACTTTTTCAAGAACTCTTTCACATACTTAGACTAAGATATGAAGATGCCCTTATCTGACTGAGTGATTTGCAGGCCCAAGAAGAAATTCATTTCACCAAGCATAGACATCTCAAATTCACTTTGCATCTGATGAGAAATTTTTTTACACATGCTCTCATTTCCTCCAAAGATGATATCATCAACAAATACCTCAAAAATCAAGATGTGTTCATGATTAATTTTGGAATAAAGATTACTGTCAGTTGTGCCTTTGTTAAAACCTAACTTTAGCAGATACTTATCTAATCTTGCATACCAGGCTCTTGGGGCTTTTTAAGTCCATACAATGATTTCCTCTACCTGCAGATCATATCTCCTTGATCAGACAACTCAAATCCTTCTAGTTGCTCAATGTAGACTTCTTCCAATTCTCCATTTAGGAATGCTGACTTGACATCCATCTGGTAAACTTTTAAATCTTTGTAAGCAGCAAAGGCAAGAAATAATATGACTGCTTCAATTCTTGCCACCAAAGAAAAAGTTTCTTCAAAATCAATTCCCTCTACCTGTGAATATCCTTTGCACAACAATCTTGCTTTGTTTCTCACAACTTCACCAATTTCATTCAATTTATTCTGAAAGACCCATTTAGTTCCGATTACATTTTTGTTTTCAGGTCTAGGAACAAGATCCCAAGTGTGATTCTTTTCAATTTGCATAGTTCTTCTTCCATTTCTTTTACCCAACTTTCATCATTGCAAGCTTCATTTACTAATTTTGGTTCAATCTTTGAAATCAAACAATACTCCTCTTGTTCTTCAGCAATTTTTCTTCTAGTTTGAACACCTTTATTTCTATCTCCTATGATCTGATCTTCAAAATGATTCAACCTTACATACCTGGGAGTTTTGGATTTTTCTTAAACTTCTAATTCTTGAATTTGTTCCTCAACATTTGCACTAGTTTCTTGAGTCATTGGATTCTCCAGAGCAATCTGAATCTGAATTTGAGGGCTTTCATTTTGATCATCTAATTCATATCCACAAGACTTGGAAGGTCTCTCCTTGCTTTCATCAACCTTGACATTACCACTTTCAACAATCCTTTTCAATCTCTTGTTAAAGCACCAATATGCCTTGCTTTGGTTAGAGTAACCTAGAAATATTCCTTCATCACACCTTGCATCAAACTTGCCTAGATCTTCATCTCTTTTGATATAGCATTTACTACCAAAAACTCTGAAGTATTTCATAGTACTAGGAGCATTACCAAATCATAGTTCATAAGGAGTTTTACCAGTATTACCTTTGATCTATACCTAGTTAAGAGTGTAGATAGTAGTACTCACAACCTCTCTCCAATAGACATGTGGAACATTTTCTTCCATCATCATGGTTCTAGCAGCCTCTTGAATAGTCTAGTTCTTCCTTTCCACAACTCCACTCTGTTGAGGAGTCCTAGGAGCAGATAATTGTCTTCTTATTCCATGCTTTTCACAAAATACATTAAACTCATGAAAGTAAACTCTCCATCTCTGTTAGATCTCAGACACTTTATCTTCACACCAATCTCATTTTCCATCCTAGCCTTGAACACCTTGAATCTGTCAAGAGCCTTTGGTTTCTCTCTCAAGAAGGACATCATCAGGGAGTAATCATTAATCGGCAACATAAAGTATATGTCTCCTTGTAAACTCCTAACTCTGGCAGGACCACATAAGTCAGTGTGCACAAGTTCCAACAATCCACTTGAAAATTGTTCTTTGCTTTTGAATGTAGTTCTGCTCTATTTACCCAACTAACATTCCTTACACATGCTATTAGTAGGTTTTACAAGCTTTGGAAGATCTCTCACAACCTGAGTAGCACTTATCTTGATAATATTATCAAAGTTTACATGACACATTCTCCTATCCCATAACCAACTCTGATCAATCTGAGCAATCAAACAACTTTTACCAGTACCACTTAAATGAAAGATATTACCTCTAGTCTGTGTACCAGATCCAATCTCAGTTCTGAAGCTTTCCAAGATTCTGCATTTTCCATCCTTGAATTAGAGATCATACCCTTTGTCAACTAACTGTCCAACATTGAGAAGATTATGCTTCAACCCTTCTGTTACCGCCTTCATGAGCAGTCTGGTTTCATGTGTTTAAATATGCAGGCCCTTTCCCAAAAAGTCCAAAAAATTATAACACTTTTGGGCTCTTTAGTTAAAAAATGCTGAAGTCAGTTAAGGTGCAACTGTCTTTGTCTATACAAAGTGGTTTGTATATGCGTGCAGGTCAAAATGTGCTATTGGCAGGTCTGAAATTTCTATCAGCCTTTGAAAAAATGAGTTATATGCATTTTTGAATGCATTTCAGGCTTGAAAATGTGCATATACAAAGGGGGAATCTTTCACAGATTCTCGAGAATATTCCCTATTTGTATATCAGGTTGCATGTATATTTGGTTTATATCTTTAGACATACAACAGCTATGTACAAGAGAAAAGATACATTGTAGGCATATTCCAGGAAGGATTCACTGTTTGTATGCGGAGGAAATATACATTGCAGGTATATAAAGAAAAAATATACAAAGGGGGCACACATACATGTGCTACAGTGCAATGAATAGGTGATCTTGTATGTTTGCCACATGTACAAGGAAAAAGGGATATGCATGTGGTGGGGCCTAGGGAAATACAAATGGTCTTGTATGTGCAAATATACATTCAAGCATACAAAGGTGGTCGCAGGATCGAATGTATATTGAGTTTGTATATCCAAATATACCATGAAAAGATACAAGAGAAAATGTACATTCGGCAATATACAATGGGAAAGTGCAAATGGTCTTGTATGTTCAGCAACATACAAGGAAGAAGAGGTACATTTGGTGAGGCCCGTGATATGCAAAGTGAATAGTGAATGGCCCACGGACATACAAAGTCGATTGTATGTCCGATATGCAAGAGGAAATGTGCAAGTGGACATGTACAAAGCCTAGACGTGGAAGGGTAACATGTTGCAGTGGATGAAATTTGAAGTTCGTAGGTTGTATATCACATTTGTATATGCGATATACAAAGCAAATATACATTAGGTATGATACAAGCTAGATTCCAAGCGATGTTCCAATCTAGCAGATAAAGTACTTGGCATCCGTGACTTGTATAAAGGTGCTTGTATGTGTGCCAATGTCCAATCAAAAGAAGATACAAGGCCGAGATTTGAAAGTTTTTTGAATCTGATGGATAAATGGCTGGGGTCCGCCTTGTATATTGAACTAATGCGTGTATATGCATTTTGCATATACAAGGATTTTGAAAGCTGAACAGTGGCGATTGTATATGCATTTGTTTATGTATATACAAAGGTGAAAGAGGCAAAAATAAGAGGGAGAAAAGCTAGTGATAGAAACATGAGGTGCCTACGTGGCATGATTTTACTGGGCAACAACTTTTCAACATTTTTGGGTGCCGTTGATCGTAGCGACAGGAGGATGATCGACGACCCTGTTTTAAACCTTCGGTGTGGGTTTTTCCTGTGTGTGTGCAGCGGTTTTGAGCGGGAAAACTTCTAATGCATCCATTACTGCATTTCTAAGGGGTGCGAGTAGGTTGATCTTAATGGTGGTCTTGCAGAGGACGATGGATGGAATGATAGGCCAGCGACCCGATTGAAGAAGAAAATCCCTGGGCGGTGGTTGAGATCCCGATTCCCACCTGCTCCTTCCTCTTTGTCCCTCTATTGCATTCATTGTTTTGAGCGTCATTTCTCATGCATTGTATCTAGCAAAATTTTGACTTGCCATGTAATTAATTTGATGAGTTTCGCAGTCCTACTATAAAAGGCAAACTGTGTTACTCATTCGAGGTTGTTGAAAACTAACAAATTTTTGGTGCTGTAATAAGATACAACTTCAGTGGTGGCTCTGTCTTGGCTATCTTGTGAGTTTATGAGTCTCATGTTGTATGTTTTTCTGCATAAATCTACTGATGTCATGCTAATTTAAATGAGTAATGCTATATTGCATGTGTTTTGTTATCTGTCTCCAAATTGAATGTGTTCTTCTTTTGAATCTAAACATCTAAGGGGTGTTTGTGATTCTAGAATATAGGTTTACTGTGTTGAATGCTTGGTTTCTTACTTCTACTCAAGGAGTAGATTAAATGTTTTAGGTCAAGTGTTGGGAAGAAGACATTGCAATAAGGATATTAGTAAGTAGAGATAACAGGATACTCTATTTTTGGGAAGTGTCTATAAGGCAAATACTAAAAATCCCCTTGATATTTAGTCTTTGGTATATGTTCATGCTGGCCATTCACATGTGTATGTCTATTGACTCTGAGCCCTAGATAGGCACCGATCCAGTCCTGTATTGAGGTTGCAACCCAAAGTCTCAGTTTTCCATCCAAACATAAAATCAAACTTAAACTTCATATACAAACCTTTAGGATTTTAGAAGTAGTTTTAGGACCGAAATCCTCTATCTACAACTGAGCATAGGCCCAAAGCTAGCCCCTTTGCACTTATTCCATAGTTTTGGTCTGCATCATAGAGGATTTATCTACTTTGTTTCAACATCCAAGTAGTTTCATGTGCATATGTTGTAGATGTTGAATAGGGAATACCCCCCTTGATTCTACAGAGCCTAAAGAAGAAGAGGAGATATTTATAGAGTCTATCTCCTATACTGTTAGCTACTGGCCCAGGAATCTTATTGATCATTGATGGCTACCTTGTAGAAACAACTGGGAATAAGCGTCCAGTCGGATTGAGAGGTAACAGATTTGGTGACTCCGCTGGGGAATACTTTGTTAAAGAAGCCTAAATTTTAAAAGAAAATAATTCCTAATTATAGGTGGCGACTCCAAACAATCTCCCAACCGGTAAAGTAAAATTTGTATGCAAGGGAGAAGATCCCTGTGTAATTCTCTGTCTGAAGAATTACCCATAAAAATGATGTATAGGAAAAAAGAGGTTGTTCAGGCCAGTCGAGAGGGTTCTCCTAGCCCTAGAAATCGTGATAATAATCAAAACAATCCAGGGTCTTCAGAAAGGACAGAGCCTTACTTTTCAAATACTGAGGTTGAAATCTAGAATGTATATGAAAGACAACAAGGTGGTGGTTTGAGAATAAGGTCAGAGGTTTTTCAAAACGTCCTTTCTTGGACCCCAGTGACAGATTTGAAGAGGCTGAGTCTCCAATAGATGAAGATAATGATGACCAGAATGGAATGCGACCATCCTCCTCTATGCCTAAAGAAGAACAATTAGCTGAAGAGATCAAAAGATTAAGAGCTGAATTAGAATATCTGTAGGTAGTGAAGATCAGAGATGACATGAGACAGAAAGTGCAAGCTCTGAGAGTTGCTCAAAATGATTCAATTCCTACCCTTGAAAATGCAAATATGCAAAGAAATCAATAAAGAAATGAAGTCCAGGATCAGCATAATGATCAGAGATAGAACGCAAATAATGCTAGAGTACCACAAAACAATGTAAGAAACTAGAATGCAAACATAAATGCCAATGTTAATCAGTTTGGTAGACAGCCGATGCAGCTGGACAGATTCAGACAGCTTGTTTTTTATGGCATTCCTAGTTATCCAAATCCTATTGACAAACATGTGAGGTAGCAAGTACCTAAATTTTTAGGAAATAATACTATGTCAGGGGAAGAACATTTAAAATCTTTTCAGAACATCGTGGACAACTTTGAGGTTAAGTATGAGGATGTTTTCATGAAATTATTTATGCAATCCTTAGTTGATGAGGCCAGAGAATGGTACAAGGGTCTGCCTGACAGAAGTGTTTCATCATGGGATGACTTTAGGAGAATATTCAAAGAACAATATGGTGACAAAACTAATCCTAGTTTTTTCATTAATGAGTTTACTGGTATCACTAAAGGATCAAATGAACAGGTTGCTGATTTCAATGCTAGATTCATGAAGGTATTGAACAAACTACCACATCACCTGAGGCCTAATGAACCTATGTGCATAGTGTTGTACATAAATGCTTTTGATGCCAAAACAACTTATGGATTAAGAGACAAGGGTCCTCACAGCCTCAGAGATGCTTTCAAGATAGCAACAAATATTGAAAATAATAGAAAAGTGTCTTGTAAGACAAATAGAAGAGATGATGTCAAAATTCTACAAAATCCAAATATTAAGTCTCAAAATGTTCAGGGCAATGCATCTACTTCTGAGGATAAATTAGATAAGTTGACAACTATTGTCAAGGACCTGAGCTATAGAATGGCTAAAAATGAAAAGGGGGTAGGTCCTGACAGACAGGTTTACCAAAGGCAAGAAAGAAGACCATCATTACATGATATGCCATATAACACTAATTGGCGTGATGGTAAACCCATTCTCCCAAACAGCAATCCGAATCAGAGGACTTAAATGTTAAAGAAACACTTGACCCTTTGAAGAAAGCTGTAAATATGGTCAATGATGCCCCATGGTGCATGATATGTCAAATGCCTCACTCACAGTCACAGTGCATGATTGCTCAATCTTTGTATGATAATGTTGTTGCCTGTGATAAATGCAATGAGCCGCACTGCATGGGAGATGACAATGTCAACATACTATCTACAAATAAGGAATATCCTTTTCATGATGCTAATACAAGCATAAATAATGAGGTTCAGGTCTACCAGCAGTTTATTTGTGATGAAGATGATGAGGATAGTTATGTTTATGCTCAGGATTCACATAACTTTCTAAATAACCTGAGGAGACCTTCTAATGAAGAAATTAGAGCCTTCACAGCCGCAGCAGTTGCCCAAGTCAAAAGCAATTACAACCTAAGAGGTAAAACTCAGGTAAGTAACTCGCACCAACTAGAGAATACTTTTGTAAGCCAGCCAATACATAGTCATAAAGGGACTGAGACACAAAAGAAATAGTGGAGCAATAATAAGCAAAATTTTAAGCAAAAAATAGGTTGTGATCCTCAAGGACCAGAAAATAGAATTCCCCAGGCTGAGGATCAAAACAAAATTTTTAGATCAAGAATGATAGTCAAGGAGCCATGAAAGTTAAAGCTGGATCATCTCAGGATACGAACAAAACTTTGGATCAGGCCACAACTGTCATACAAAATTATATTCCATTTGACATAACTCAAGTCTTGTCACAAGTAAAGGTCTCTGTTCCACTGATGGAGCTGATGAAAGTTAAAGAACTCAGAAATATGGCAGTATCCCTGATTGCAGGAGTGCCTTGTCAAGCCAAATAGAATGATGAGCCTTAGGGTAAAAAACAAGCCCTATGTATTGATGAAGATGAGACTCCTGAGGTATATCTGGAGATGACCATGACAAAATGCCCTTCACAGGTTGAACCATTTTATGTCTCCCTTGTCACAAATGGAAAAGTGATTAAGAATTGTATGTTGGACTCAGGAGCATCAACAAACATCATGCCTTTAGCTATCATGCAACAAGCTGGGTTAAAGATAGATAAGGCATGTGGGAAGTGCTATGCCATGGATGCTAGGGAGGTACCAGTCATTGGAATTATGAAAGATGTAGATTTCAGACTGGCAGCATATCCTAAAAAAGCCTACAAAATGAACATAACAGTTGTTGATATCAAACCACAGTATGGCATGTTGTTGTTAAGAAGATGGGCAGCATTGATTAGTGGGAGTATGCAATTAGATCTGTCATATGCGATGATCCCAATGAATGGCAAAGATGTAAAATTGATTAGAGAAGAAAGATCATCAGAAATAGTTGAGGATCAAGAATCAGAGGAACATATATGTTTTGTGGACACTGATTGTGAAAATTTTAGGGTTGTCTCAGATGTCAAAGAAGGTAAGGAGGGAGACATGTACATTCAGGAGTCTGATCAACAGGGTCTCTGGACCATGTACTTTGATGGAGCTTGTTCAAAGGAAGGCTCTGGTGCTGGCATTGTATTTCTGTCTCCAATTGGTAAGCCTCTAAAATTCTCATTCTTGCTGAAGTTTACTTGCACAAATAATATTGCAGAGTATGAAGCTTTGTTGTTAGGATTGAATATTGCTCTGAAGCATGGAATCAAGATGCTCAAAGTATTTGGGGATTTAGAGTAAGTTGTTTCCCAAGTCAGAGATAGGTATGCATCAAAAAATAAGAGATTAAAACAGTACAAGCATGCTGTTTGGGATACAATTGCTTGACGCGTTCTCAATAAACTGGATAGAGAGGTCAAAAAATGTCATGGCAGATTTTCTAGCCAATATAGCCATAAGGCCAGATGATATCACTCTATCAGATGTCACTAATATTGAAGTCAAACTTAGACCTGCAGTACCAGATAACATATGCAGCTGGCAGGTATTTGATGATGATAAAGATTTACTGAGATTTCTACATTGCATTGATGAGTATGAGAACCAGGAAATGGATTTTCAGAACTTTGTAGAGGTTGTAGGTGGGAAAGAGACTCTTTTAGGGAAAGAGGTAATTCAACTCAAGACAAATAAAATCCCTAGAGGGTTGGTCGCTCTAGAGAGAGCTTTTGACAATAGGGACCAATTTGTTACAAAGGCATCTCCAACAAATAAGAATGATCTGGAGGAGATAAACTTGGGGACATCTTAGGCACCCAAGAAGGCATACATTGGCAAACAGTTCAAGCCACATATCAGAACTATGCTGATTGCACTACTGAGAAAATATAAGCATGTTTTTGCCTAGTCATATGAGGACCTGAAAGCTTATAGGGAGGATTTATTTCAACATGAAATCCCTTTGAAGCCTGGAGCTAAACCTTTTAGACAAAAACAAAGGCCTATCAACCCAACTTTAGCTCCTAAAATGCAAGAGGAACTCATGAAGCTTAGGGAGGCGGAGGTTGAGGACTCAATGACTGAAAGGATAAATCAGCTAGTTGCATTGGATGAAATCAGAAGAGAGGCACAAATGACAAACGTCAAAAAACAACAGAAAATGAAATATTTGTTTGATAGAAAGGCTACGGAGAGAAAGTTTTAGATAAGTGACTTGGTCCTTGTTTGGAATGCAAAGGGCCAAGATAGGGGGAAGCATAATAAATTTGAGCCATTATGGATGGGTCCATATCAAATTAGCAATATTCATGGAGAAAATTCATACTTCCTCCAGACCCTGAGTGGTGAATTGCTGGAACTGCCAGTGCACGGTCAGTTTCTGAAGCCCTATTTTTCATAAGTGATTTTCCTCTGTGCACATTTGTAAATTAGGTGTAAATAGTCTATGCTTGCCTTGTATAGTCAGTGCTATTTTACATTTTGTGTTTTGTCTGGTCTGCCTCGGAGTGATCTGGTTCTCACTATAGCCTTGCGCCTACACGTCCCCAATCAGAGCCTATGTTACCACTTGCATGAGCAGTCTGGTTTCACGTGTTTAAATATGTAGGCCCTTTCCCAAAAAGTCCAAAAAATTATAACACTTTTGGCCTCTTTAGTTAAAAAATGCTGAAGTCAGTTAAGGTGCAACTGTCTTTGTATATACAAAGTGGTTTGTATATGCATGCAGGTCGAAATGTGCTATTGGAAGGTCTGAAATTTCTATCGGCCTTTGAAAAAATGAGTTATATGCATTTTTGAATGCATTTCGGGCTTGAAAATGTGCATATACAAAGGAGGAATCTTTCATAGATTCTTGGGAATATTCCCTATTTGTATATCGGGTTGCATGTATATTTGGTTTATATGTTCAGACATCCAACGGCTATGTACAAGAGAAAAGATACATTGCAGGCATATTTCAAGAAGGATTCATTGTTTGTATGTGGAGGAAATATACATTGTAGGTATACAAAGAAAAAATATACAAAGGGGGCACACATACATGTGCTACAGTGCAATGAACAGGTGATCTTGTATGTTCGCCGCATGTACAAGGAAAAAGGGATATGCATGTGGTGGGGCTTGGGGACATACAAATGGTCTTGTATGTGCAAATATACATTCAAGCATACAAAGGTGGTCGCAGGATCGAATGTATATTGAGTTTGTATATCCAAATATACCATGAAAAGATACAAGAGAAAATGTACATTCGGCACTATACAATGGGAAAGTGCAAATGGTCTTGTATGTTCGGCAACATACAAGGAAGAAGATGTACATTTGGTGGGGCCCGTGATATGCAAAGTGAACAGTGAATGGCCCACGGACATACAAAGTTAATTGTATGTCTGATATGCAAGAGGAAATGTGCAAGTGGACAGGTATAAAGCCCAGATGTGGAAGGGTAACATGTTGCAGTCAATGAAATTTGAAGTCCGCGGGTTGTATATCACATTTGTATATGCGATATACAAAGCAAATATACATTAGGTATGATACAAGCCGGATTCCAAGAGATGTTCCAATCTAGCAGATAAAGTACTTGGCATCTATGACTTGTATAAAGGTGCTTGTATGTGTGCCAATGTCCAAACAAAAGAAGATACAAGGCCCAGATTTGAAAGTTTTTCGAATCCGATGGATAAATGGTTGGGGTCCACCTTGTATATTGAACTAATGCGTGTATATGCATTTTGCATATACAAGGTTTTTGAAAGGTGAATAGTGGTGATTGTATATGCATTTGTTTATGTATATACAAAGGCAAAAGAGGCAAAAATAAGAGGGAGAAAAGCCAGCGATAGAAACATGAGGTGCCTACTTGGCACAATTTCACTGGGTGATAACTTTTCAACATTTTTGGGTGCCGTTGATCGTAGCGATGAGAGGATGATCGACGTCCGTGTTTTAAACCTTTGGTGTGGGTTTTTCCTGTGCGTGTGCAGCGGTTTTGAGCGGGAAAACTTCTGATGCATCCGTTGCTGCATTTCTGAGGGGTGCGGGTAGGTTGATCTTAATGGTGGTCTTGCAGAGGACGATGGATGGAATGATAGGCTAGCTACCCGATTGAAGAAGAAAATCCCTGGGCAGCGGTGCAGATCCTGATTCCCACCTACTCCTTCCTCTTTGTCCCTTTGTCGCATTCATTGTTTTGAGCGCCATTTCTCATGCATTGTATCTAGTGAAATTTTGACTTGCCATGTAATTAATTTGATGAGTTTCGCAATCCTGCTATAAAAGGCAAACTGTGTTACTCATTCGAGGTTGTTGAAAACTGGACAAATTTTTGGTGCTATAATAAGATACAACTTCATTGGTGGCTCTGGCTTGGCTATCTTGTGAGTTTATGAGTCTCATGTTGTATGTTTCACTACATAAATCTATTGATGTCAAGCTAATTTAAATGAGTAATGCTATATTGCATGTGTTCTTTTATTTGTCTCCAAATTGAATGTGTTCTTCTTTTGAATCTAAACATCTAAGGGGTGTTTGTGATTCTAGAATATAGGTTTACTATGTTGAATTCTCGGTTTCTTACTTCTGCTCAAGGAGTAGATTAAATGTTTTAGGTCAAGTGTTGGGAAGAAGACATTGCAATAAGGATATTAGTAAGTAGAGATAACAAGATACTCTATTTTTGGGAAGTATCTGTAAGGCAGATACTAAAAATTCCCTTGATATTCAGTCTTTGGTATATGTTCATGCTGGCCATTCACGTGTATGTCTATTGACTCTGAGCCTTGGATAGGCACCGATCTAGTCTTGTATTGAGGTTGCAACCCAAAGTCTCAATTTTCCATCCAAACATAAAATCAAACTTAAACTTAATATACAAACCTTTAGGATTTTAGAAGTAGTTTTAGGACCGAAATCCTCTATCTACAACTAAGCATAGGCCCAAAGCTAGCCCCTTTGCACTTATTCCACAGTTTTGGTCTGCATCATAGAGGATTTATCTTCTTTGTTTCAACATCCGAGTAGTTTCATGTGCATATGTTGTAGATGTTGAATAGGGAATACCGCCCTTGGTTCTGTAGAGCCTAAAGAAGAAGAGATATTTATAGAGTCTATCTCCTATACTACTAGCCGCTAGCCCAAGAATCTTATTGATCATTGATGGCTACCTTGTAGGGACAACTGGGAATAAGCATCCAATTGGATTGAGAGGTAACACCTTCTACATACAAAACATCATTAGTGTTATTCTTACCATCAAGAGAGATGTATCCTTTGCCACAGATTCTACCAGCTAAATTGTCTCCAAACTTCACAATTCCACCTGCATACCTTTCCATAATTACAAACTTATGCTTATCACCTGTTATATGATGAGAACATCCACTGTCAATCACCCATTCATCCTTTTCTTCAACTTGAGCAGCTAAGGCCCTTTCCACATTCACATAGCTAGCAGATTCAGTAGACACTAGACCTTCTTTGATAGCAATGAACACCCATTCATTTCTAGAGGTACTTCCCTTTTCAGATTCATCATCTGTAACTCCTTCATCAGTATCTTCTTAGACATAGTAGCATTTCTTCTGAAACCTAGGTCTATTAGGGTTTGGTTTTGAAACCCTCTCTGGACATCTTGAAGCAAAATGACCAATCTTATTGCAAGCAAAACATTTGAAAGGAAACTTTCCTTCATACTTATCAGATCCCCTTGGTAATCTTTTGGCAATAAGGGCTTCAAGTTCTTCAAGCTCAGATTCATCTTCTTCAAGTTCCTTCCTTGCCTTCTCATAGTTGGTTAGTCTTCTTGATGAGATTTCACCTGGATCAAATATTTGCTTTCCAGAAACACTAGCCTTAAATGTAGATTTTGATTTAGGAAGAGAATCACCAAACTAACTCATTTCAAATAAGCCATTCTTGGAGCCATTGCAAGTAATCCCTGAGGCTCAACCAAATCACTCTTAGAGAAAATACTGAAGGTCTGGTTACGTGGAGCGGCTATGGCATTTTCTGTGCACAACTAGCTTAAACTCTTCATGGGAATTCAAATCCCAGTACTATTAACCATCCTCTCTGGAGAGTTGAAGCCTAACAGTCCCCTCTACCACAATTGGGGGCTTGTTTTCTTCATTGCCACAATTTTTTTCATTGGAGTGCTCATGTCAGTGGCAGAGGGATGCCTTACGTAGTTAAGATACGTCATCTGTATGTGCTTGCCATTCCAATGGCCACCATCATTTCATGATAATATGAGGTTATGCATATTGCATTTGAGGCAGCACCCAAAATATATTATCCTCCTCTTTCTCTTCATCATCTTCTATGCAATGATTTTGAGAGTGATCTATGGCCTTCCCCTATTGTGTAAGCAATACAGATCCACATCCAATTAATGAAGTTTCATCTTTTTCAGGCAGATGTGTTATGTTTTATTGGTTATTCGTTATGTAGAAGAAGGAAGGCATGTTACTATTGATGGAAGAATACTGTAGATTTAATAATATTTGTGTGCAGGAGGCTATTATTCAATAATGTCGTTAACATGCAAGGGATTTAAGAGATTTTTCTGTAATGTCCATGTTATGGACTATCGTATTTTGTAGGGTTATTTACTACAATATATTCTCTGTTTCATACAATCTTTTCCATATTGAAATAGAAAGACAATTCATGTTTGTATTAAAAATTGGTATAAATGTTAAATTAGAAAATCTATTGGATTTGTTCCTTTTCTG
Source organism: Cunninghamia lanceolata (assembly GCA_027924645.1). Classification (NCBI taxonomy): domain Eukaryota; kingdom Viridiplantae; phylum Streptophyta; class Pinopsida; order Cupressales; family Cupressaceae; genus Cunninghamia; species Cunninghamia lanceolata. Next base: position 28,036,001 of record BSBN01000534.1, read on the forward strand.
TGTGTTTAACGTAAAATTATGATTTATTTATATAAATTTTAAATAGAATTGTAATATAAAAAATGTATATATGGGCCGTGTTGAAATATCATGTCTTTCATTTATATGTCCTAATTTTGGATTTTTTAATAATTATTTATTAGAAAAATTTCTTATATATATTTATTTAAATAAGGGTTTATATATTAGTTTTAAGATTTGTGGAGAAGAATTTTTATTAATGTAAAGTGTTATCAATTTTTTATTGTGATGTAGAAATCTCATAAAGGAAAGTAACTTTTTTAGGTTTTGTTTTGTTTAGATTAATGTGATACAATGTATATACATAAGCACAATTAATTTAGATTAATTAATAATGAGATGGATATTGATATTCTAGTAATTTCTAACAATTACAAGTATATTTAGTTTGATAAATGATGAATGCATTAAGATTGATGTGGATCAAAATCTTAATGAATATTAGATTCATAATTACCTTGGAATCAAAATATTATTTTGTTGTTGAGTAAGGGAGAATCCGTCTAAAATATCAATAAATATTAGATTCATAATTACCTTGGAATCAAAATATTATTTTGTTGTTGAGTAGGGGAGAATCCTCAAACTAAAGAGGGGATATGGGACAACAAACTTATCCTACATGTGACTTGCAATTCCTTATATTTGTAGACTCACACTATTTATAAATACCTTTGTAAGGCTACTAATAAATCACAATGAGACATTCTTTTAAGTCACATGCTAATCATATTCAATTTTTTATATTAGGAAATGAAGGGATAAAAAATAATTAAACAAAAATAATTCTGTCCAAATTTTTTATTTAATTTATTGGTAGAAATTAAAAAATTGTAAGTAAATAATAAGTGGTGGTAAAATCTTAATATCCCACGAAGAAATTTCCAACCCCACTCCAAAAACACCCTTTAAAATTAAAAAAATAAAGGCTCCACCAAAAATAGTTTGAGCATCCATAAGAAGGCTTCCTCAATTGCCTATAACAAATATTAGGGGTGGAGAACATGGTGAGGAAGAAATTCCGATGTATATCTCACCTCAAATCTAATTTGACTAGGTATCACCTATTTTCATTGGGCATCGAGTTAGGGTTTTTTTGGGCGCGACATGAGGAGCAAATGTAATAGGGCTTCACACAAGCGTGAGTGAGTCTATTTGTCCCTGTCCTTGCAAATCAGGGGTTCTAAAGATGTTTAACTTTGTTGTGAGTTATTACCTATCCTCTTTATTCCCTTAGTTTTGATTTTTGTAGTTGTGTTGTTTTTCCTACCCATCCTTATCACCACCGAGTGACTTCTGCATTTACTCTCAAGTTTTATAAGATTTTATATATGTGGATGGTTGCCTTCATGGATGAAATATTGTTTTTGTTACACATTATATGAAGGATAGAGGGTCCAAAATGCGTTCTAGAGATCCCTATTATGGTTTCGATCATTTCTAGCCCTGTTAGTTGGGTGGGTGAGTAGCTGACATTCCCAGATAAACACTACTTCAGATCCCACACTCTTGTTTTTATCAAGATGGAGGAGGGGTAATCTTCTGTATAATTTCTTAATAACAACATCATCTACAGGAGAAGGCACCTGTAAAATGGCATACCACATTGGAAAGGCACCTATAAGATGAGGGGTTTTTATTTGGGTAGAGGATGGGAAAGTGCACTCAATTTCATGCATTTGTGTTATTCCAAGAAATTAACACTTCCCTTCCCTACTATATGTTGATAGGTGAACATTCCAAAAAGTAAGATACCTTTTGAAAAAATGAAGGATGCAGAAAGCACACTTTGTACAAGGTTACTCACTAGAATGAAGGCAAGGATAGTCTTGCAATCCAAGGTGAGTCTTCCCTTTTGAATTCTTTCACTGGTAGGAAAAGCAACAAATTAGATTGTGTTGAGGCTGGAATACCAATCTTGTAAACATGTCTCACAATATCCAGTCAAGTAATTTGTAGAGTAGTTTTTAAAATCTAATTTGGAGTTTTATTGTAAGAGTATAACCACATTATCTTTGCATTTTGGTAAATGCCTTTATTTATTTTTTTTTGGCACTGCTGTAAGCAATTTGAGACTGGTGGACACAAGAAGGGGAAGGGAACATCTCTTTTCTGGTTGGGTAGTTATGCTCTGCATGTGCTTGAATAGTTTACACTCACTATATCTGCAGATATCTGAGTAAAAGATTTGCTTTCAAATAGAGCAGTGAGTTACACGAAAGCAATCTATTGAAGATAACTTCATTTACTTTTCACATTGGAGATAACGTTTTGATGCTAATTCAGAAAGCTTTGAACTTTTTGCTTACGTGTTGTTTGCTTGTCACTCTCTCATTAAATTTCCCTATTCTCTAATGTTGTTTGGTTTGAACTTAGGACCAATGAATTTTGTGGGAGTTGTTCTTTTAGTAGTTAAAATTGGCACTTTTTACATCTTCTCATGTTTAATTTTACTTGGTATATGTATTACAATCTATTCTCTCATTAAATTTTCTATTCTCTAATGTTGTTTGGTTTGAACTTAGGACCAATGAATTTTGTGGGAGGTGTTCTTTTAGTAGTTAAAATTGGCACTTTTTACATCTTCTCATGTTTAATTTTACTTTGTATATGTATTATAAGCTATTCTCTCATTAAATTTCCTATTCTCTAATGTTGTTTGGTTTGAACTTAGGACCAATGAATTTTGTGGGAGGTGTTCTTTTAGTAGTTAAAATTGGCACTTTTTACATCTTCTCATGTTTAATTTTACTTGGTATATGTATTATAATCTATTAAAATCATGACTTAAGTGATGTGTTCTTAAGAGAGTGAATGGAATATAAACCCATCTTAAATAATAGATCACAGGCATGATTCTTCCATGGAAATGAAATTGATTTTAGACATTTTAAGGACAAGATTTCAAATTTTAGTTTTTGGGCAGCTCCAGTAGCAACATAGGCTTGCTTTATGGCATGAAAGATAGTTCCTATGTACCCATTTTGAAGCTGCCTTTTGATTTCTAAATTGGTGGTGGAAATGTGTTGTGAAGGTTGAACGAATGAAAAAAAATTAACCTATGATGCAAAAACATGGTAAAAGTGGAAAACATTAAGGCACCGTGATTTCAAATTTGTATTAACTCTATTTCTTTATTAACTTTATTGTATGGTTTTTCTAGTATTTAAATAATGACTGATGACAAAAATGAGTCTATTTTTTATTTGAGTATCCCTTTATTTTTTTGTTCATATATATGCAAGTGTTATTGTTAGTCCTGCATATGATAGTGGCTATTGATTTCACCTATAGCAGTAAACCACAAGTTTTTTGATTGCATTTCATTTATAGAGTGTAATCATTCTATTGAATAAATAGGAGTTTACTTATTTAAATGGGATTTTTATTTTTTCTGGGTGGTTGCTGATTTTTTAAGAGGAAAAACTACAAGTTGTACATCATAAGCAAACTTGTCTGCATATATTATTGACAGGTAATTCAACAGATGACTAGATGAGCCTTCTCCATGCAGACACTTGTTGAATAGATGGGTTTCTCTGTTGAAATAGCTACTTGGTTGTATTTTCTCTTGATCTTGTTTGTATAATGTCTTTGCAGTCCCAACTGTTAAATGCATGCATGTACATTATGGAAGCAATCGAGGAATTTTATATACTACCTATCTACAATTGTGCAAGTTTAGTGGTTGGATTTGTTTTAATATCGAGATTAGTCAATCTGAGTGTTGCAGTTATCTAGGGATTGTATTTTCTAGAGGTCTATATGCCTACACACTTACAGGGCAGATGTCCAAGAGCCATGAAGTATATGCAGGTGTAGGCAACATTACAGAACATGTGAGTTAGGAGAATTTTAAATTTATCTATGGAATTGATTGTTGCATAAACATTATGGTAATATCTTTTTTTTCCAATGAACAAGAAATTGGTCCGAAGACCTAGTCTAATTCTTGTTAACATTATTATGGTATTGCACGAATCAGAACTATCTACTATTTTGTAGGAGAAAACAGAGCATTAAATTCCTATTCAGAAGATTTACAAGCCACATAAAATTTAGGGTACAAAGGAGGGATGGCCAAGGGATTGAGCACATGATTCACATATGGAATAGCATTAAAGTCTTGGACATTGGTTTTCTACTATGTGGGAGTCTTTATTAGAAATGACCACCACCAAACTGATGAGGTAAAGCATTAATTACAATTTTCGTTGTTATAGTTGGTGGACTATATGCATGAAATGAAATACAAGCCAATCTTTGCAATTTGGTTACAATGTATTTGCTGATAAAGAATGTCTGTTTGGACAAGAGTTGAAGGCAATCATTCTCCAATATTGTTGCACTCAGCAAGAGAAATCAGGGAAATCTTCTTTATGCGGGTGCAGCTTTCTATTGCAAAGGGCCACATATGTACCTATTCACCAAACTGTAACTTGAACAGTGCATAGCCAAGGGCTAGGCAAAAGGTAAAATTTCTAAAATATTAAAATATTTGATTTACTTCACTGCCATTACAATCCAATCTACCCCATGGGATATTACATTTGCCTTTATGGCTTGTGTTCTTGAGTGGTTCTCCAAACCCTCAAGATTTTCTGGCAAACTTCAATGACTACTCTTCATTGGAAGAAATGAATTTGAGTGATTATCACAATTTTATGAAAATTCTAGACAACTTCTAGTTTTTTTATTCGCAACCCCTGGCATTGATTGAGGGGTCTTGCATATTGTGGCACTCTATAAACTAATTAAATTGTGGTAGCATGCAATACACTAGAATCCAATCTCATTTTATACTGTTGCTGATGCACTTGGATGCTATTCCACACTCAAAATACATTTCAAATAATGAATTTGAACCAATACAATCCATCTGTCAAGATGAAATTTTCAAAAAATGTAGCAATTGTTATATTTATAAATATATTATAAATTTATAATATTAGGCTTAGTACAACTTGATATTTTAAGAATTCCTATCACATTTTGTGAACACACAGATTGGGGAAAGAGGTGTTTAGTTATATAGAGGTCAAAAGCAATGATAACAATAGCTAGGGCAATGCTAAAATAACATAAAATTCCTTTCATGGATGCAGCAACAAGTTCTCATGATGTAGGATCTCAAAGCATTGTACAAGAGTCTCTTGACCATCTGATAATAGGAAGAACTACTGTTGTTGTTTCTCATCATCTACCAGCCATTAGAAATGCAAACATTAGTGTTGTTTTGCAATAAGATGATATTGTTGAATCAGGAAACCATTAATAATTGCTTGCTAGGAAATCAAATTCTACCCATCTCAGCCACTCCTTATCAACTAAATCTCTAAGCCTTCGGTTGGGTGGCTCAATAACTCTTACATAAGCTTAAGAACTCATATGTGTGAATATGACAAGAGAAGATGGGAGACTAGAAATGATTTCAAATGCTGATGTAAACAAGGTTTATATACCACCCAGAGGTTCTCTTTTTAGGTTTCCCAAATTGAATGAACTTGAATGGCCCCTTGCTCTACAAGGGGCCATGGGATCAATTTTCTCAGGTCTATTTGGTTCAAATTTTGCCATTGTAAAGAGCAACATGATTTAAGCCTTTTACTACATCAGATAAAGAAATGAAGGAAAAAAACAAAAACACGTCTTTATTTACATTGGAGCTGGTCTTTATGCTTTTGTTGCATGCTTGTCTCAGCACTACTTTGTTTGTCTTTATTCTTTTGTTGCATGCTTGTATCAGCACTACTTTGGTATTGTGGGTGAGAATCTTACAACAAAGAGTGTAGAGGATGATGCTTGTTGTTAAGTCTAGAATCACTCCTTTTTACAAGGATTGGTAGAAAACTCATAGTATTAGTAGGCATCTTTATTCATTCAACCAACTGCCAAAGCATGTAAGAGTTGTTATGACATTTTTATCCACTTCTTTATTTTCTTTGAGAGTTCTAATTAGTCTTCCCCTATATATTTGGTTTCAAAATGTTTCATCATCCAAAACATCACAAAAATCTTTGGTGTTGCAATAGTACTCTGCAATAAGTAAGCTAGTTTGATGAAGAGGAGAATAATTCAAGCTAGATAGCTTCTCGTTTGGAAGTTGATGCAACAAATGTTAAATCTGCAATTGTAGAAAGAATCTCAGTTATTTTATAGAAAATGACTTCATTGCCGACTTCATTTATTATTGCTTTCATTTTGGAGTGGTGAATGGCTCTATTTGTATTTGCCACATTTCCTCCTCTTTTCTTTGCAAATTTTGTGCAGGTAATTAAATTAAATACTTTTGATCAAGCGATTAAGAGAATCATTTAATGGGTTTGAAATGTGTTGTGCCAAGCATCCAAGGCATGAATTATGGCCACTTCTATAAATTTGATATTGGCAAGCAAAATCTCAATAATTCTGAGCTCATAGATGATAAAGTTTGAGATGAGTAAAAGTCTGTTTCACTCCTCAGTAGAATGACTAAATTACTGGTAGCTTATGCATGAAAGATATTGAAGGCTAATTTGCAAACAAGGTTATGTAAAATTTGTTTGTTGTATTTTTAACAATCTTCTAAATGATGCTTAAATTTGATCTTTTGATTTGTTTATTTGTAAATGATGCTAAAATTTGATCTTTTGGTCATATAAATAAAAGATGTTTTGAGGAATATGATAGTAAAGGTTGAATAATTTAGTTGCCTTTGCACATAAAATTTGGAATCATGGAATTAAAAGCAAGTTGAATTTCACAAATATTCAATGCCACCTACTTTGAAGCATTGGAGTACATTGATGTTTTGAGGGATTTGATAGTGAAGGTTGAAAGTTTAGTTGAAAATTTGGAATCATGGAATTAAAAGTAAGTTGAATTTCACAAATATTCAATGCCACCAACTTTGAAGCATTGGAGACATTGATGTTTTGAGGGATTTGATAGTGAAGGTTGAAAGTTTAGTTGCCTTTGCACATAAAATTTTGGATCATGAAATTAAAAGTAAGTTGAATTTCACAAATATTCAATGCCATGTAATTTGAAGCATTGGAGTACATGACTGACCTAATTTGTGAATCGATTTCATTTTGACAAATGACACATGCTTATAGATTTGTAAAACATAAAAATCAAATGAACTCATTTGTCAATAATTTTATCTCATTATTGGTAATGCTTGTTGCAAAAATTGCCTCTTAAAGGATTTGTAGGAAACACGATAAAAAAACACATGCAAGAGCAAGCATGTAAGTAGGGGAATTAATTAGCAACATATGAATTGTAGCTACTTTTAATGTAGAGGACAAAATCATTATTTTTTTTGGCAAGGAAATGAAATTACCTCAAACCCAAAGTCTTAAATGGGGATAGTTAGCTACAATCCTATTTAGAATTTAACAACTAACACTATATGGATCAAAAGCCTTAATATTTTGGAATGGTTCAAGACTGGTACAAAATGGGGCCTCTTTGGAATTTCACAACTCACATTATATGGATTAGAATCCTTAATACTTTAGTTTAGAATCCCTAATACTTTGGTATGGCTCAATACTAGTACAAAATAGGACCTTAACCTTCTCTAGAGTAATGAAAGTCTTTGTAGTTAAAGTGAATATGACAAATTTTGTTGTTGAAACTCTAAGTTAGGCACCTGACTTTGTAGGAGGTGGAGAAGCATTGAGTTCCATTTTTGTCATTGTGGACAGGGGAACAAAAATTGAACTAGATGATGAAGATGTAGAAAAGGTTGAAGAAACCAAAGGTGGAAGTGAACTAAAGCATATAGAATTTACTTATCCATCTAGGCTTGTTGTGAAAATTTTCAAGGAATATAAAATTAAGCCAACATGTCACCAAGCTTTTGTTGTGGCAAGTTCACAATGATCATATTAATTGAAAGATTTTATGATCCAATTGTAGGTAAGTTTCCATAGATGCTAAAGCCATTAAAACGTTAAATTTGAAATCTTTGTGTTTAAATATTGGGCTTGTGCAACTAGAACCCACATTTTTTTTTCAATGAATGAAATTATCAAATTTTCAAAGAAATAAAATGCTCATAACTTCATCAGTAGCTCACCATTGTTGGTGTGAGAGGTGTTTAGTTGTTTGGAGGGTAGGAGCAGAGAATCCTAGTTTGCTTTTGTTGGATGAAACTACTAGTGCATTAGATATAGAATGAAAAAGTATTAAGGCATTGGAAAGATTGATTATTCTTTGAAGATATAAATGAATAAGTATAGAAAAATAGAGATAAGAAGTCCATTTTATTTAGGATTATGTAAATTTGGGTCATTAAAAAGGCCACTAGGTGAAACAAAGTTTGGCGAAGGTGGAGGATATATTAACTCTTCCCAAATGTACTAGTTTTAGGAGTCATATTTAAGAATCTTTTTTGTAAATCCAAGAAATGTAAGGGAAAAGACATGTATTTCCAATATTTTTTCATTCTAGTTTGGTAATGCATTGATTAGTCCCAATAATGTGCTTAGTTATTTCCAACATTTTTTCATTCTAGTTTGGTAATGTGTTGATTAGTACCAATAATGTCCTTAGTTACTTGTACTTCAATTACATAGAATGCAAAAGAAAAACACAATATGAAAATGTTTTTTTAACTTCCACCCATGCTATTCTTATGATATGCACTAATACATTATTGTTTATGCTTGCTGATACAATTTTTACCATTCAACTACATGCAATTTTAGGTAGGACTAAGCTACCTTGCAGCTCTTGTTTATTAATAATATTAACTCTATATGAATTGGTTATGATTTTATGTTTGATTTCATATTTAACTTTCCATGGTGCTGAATTAGAGCTAATAAATCATAAAATGGATGTATATTTTGTTTCAAACATAATTCATTGTATATATAAGTATTTTATTTTTGTTATATTTTGATTACATATAATTGCATTCAATAGTTATCTCACACTTGCAACTGCACATAAACTTTGTTACATTGTAAGTGTAATTGCATGTCATAGTAATCTCACACTTTTATGCATGAAACTTGTTAAGTTATAGGTAGCCTACTTATTAACATGCTTGAAAATGTTTTTTGTTTTGTTTTGTTGATCGTACTATTGTAAATTGCATCTCTATGATATATGTATGGGTTTAGAAGCAACACTTGGCATACATCATGAGGAATCACATCTAAAAAGGACTTCATCTTTGTAATACCACTTCCACCTCTTGCCCCACCATGTCTCTTACCATTAACGGTCAAGAAAAAAGAGGAAGGGATGTAAAAGGTTCATATTTTTAATTATAAGTTGATATTAATTGGGGTATTATGTGAGAATAGAAATAATTTTTTTTTGGATATTGATTCGAACAAAAAATGTATAAATAAAAAGGGGTATAAAAAGTGTCATTGAAAAAATGGGTAGTTTAGATGCATTGTAAAATAGGGGGTATTTTTAAATTGGTAAGGTGTATTGAGAGGGTACATTAATAATAGAGTATTATGAGGTAGAAATGGAAAGGTTTTTTTTTTTAAATGCGCTTGGTAAACTTTTTAATGTGACTGGCGACACTGGTGCGACACACTCTTCAGCTCCACACGAATGCTTTTTCTCAGAGCAATGAACTGGTGAGGCCACAACACGGGGGACCTCATCCCCTAGCAAGAACACTTCATCCCCTAATATGTTGGGCTGTCACTTGGAACAATGTGGAAGCTCAGATGTTATCAAACAACATCTCAATCTAATGCTCAAATACCCTTAAAACCCTAAATAAGCAAAACAATAAGCAAATTGATAAATTATGACAAATCCTATTCGACTAAGGTGAAGGATAGAGATTATTAACTCAATGTTTTTGAAGTTCAGGATACAGATCAGTTGGGGACATGTCCACTAGTACCCTTGTCCAAGGTATTGTTTTCTGCACAGAATCTGGATCTCCTCTTGACACTGATATTCACTATATCTTCTGTTTCTACCCCGAAAAAGGTGGACACTGGCACTAGCACCCAAGTCCAATGATAAACAATCTTCAAGGTGTCAGAAGCTCTTCAAATGCTAATTACCACTGTTCAGTATGTTTCTGTGTCTACAATTTTAGAGGACACTGCAACTAGTTAGCGCTCGTGTCCTGAAATGTTGAACTCTATCTTCTTTCTTTTAGATCCTGAATCCTTGTTGTCTGCAACATCCTTTTGCAACTCCACTTCGTGAAACTTAGTACTTGTAACCTATAATCACAAAGGAGTGTGGGAGGGGGTTGTGGTGTTTAGAGGCTTGCCTCGGTCAAACCCCAGAGAGACATTCAAGTCTTCTGAACATTGTTGTTAGATGAGAGTGTGTATCCCTGCGGGATAGAGGTAAAATCTAAATGATAAATGATTGAAAACACAATAGATATCACCTTGAAGTGTAGATCTCATGGAAGGAAGAATCTCTTTCATGCCATGAGGAGATGGAGTCAAATCTACAATCACAAATATAATAACAACAAAATACTTCTCTACAACACAATGAATGCCTTGAATCACTTTAACATAAAGTCACAAGTTCACAATGTCCATCTAGTTTGCAAATGAAATCCTAAACATGCTTATATATGCAACTACAAAGATTCTCACTAAGAATTTTGTAATTCAAACTTGAAATGTCAGCATGGGACCCAAATAATGATCATAAAACCAACATTAAAATTTAGGGTAGACCCAAAATAGGGTAGGACTAGGGCACTAGCACCCAAGTCCACCCTCCCATTTTTGTTCAGGGATCATCAAAATGTCACCTCTAGGTCCTATTTGCCATTAGACTTCAGTGTTTTCTCACCGATTCAAAATTATTATGCAAGATGCTCTAAATGCATTCTAAGGACCTAAGAGCTAAACCTTAAGATGGAAAAGCCCCCAAGGGGAAATTTTCTGACGTAACAAACACATTGCACAAATTTGTGTTAAGTTGGCCCTATGCATGAAGGGTTAAGATGAGATGTTGGCCAAATTTTAATTTAAAAATTGAATTTGAGTAAGATGAGTCTATGATTATGAGGATGGCCTAGTGATTGCAAACTAGTCTCATGTCAAAAAAGGGATAGATCTTGGTCGATAATGTGTGCATGGAAATGAGTGTGAGCATGTATAATAAGCAAGTGGATAGGCTAAATGTATGATAGTGTGTGAGCATGTGATTGGAGATAAGTGGTAGGTGCATATGAACATGTGCAATGAGGTAGGTGGATGACATAGAGCAAGAGACTTGACTTTGTAGAAAATCATGTCATTTATTAATATGTCTATGTATCAAAGCATTCTTTTTAAAATACACACAAAACTAAGTAGGAAATGGAATGGATATGCAAATTTCACCATTACTTTTTGCCTTCACTTTGAGTTGTATGTGAGTCCTATGGTGAATATGCATTTAAAAGTATGTAGTATTCATAAACATGCATGTAAAGTAAATATCTTAAAATCTTAAAGGATATCGCCATGAGGTCCATATAAGTTAATATTCCTTGTGAGAATATGATAATTTGTGTGTTCATGTTCTATGTATGTATTTTCCATAGGATGAGTCTCTATAAGTACCTATAACTATCTGTATATCTAAACATGGGAATGCTAGAAACAAGGAATTGTTGGAAGAGGGAAACAATACATGAAAAATAAATGTGATCTTAAACATGTAATCATTTGAACATATAAGCACCTAATCATATAACATATAATCATGCAAACATGGAACCATGTAATAATTTAAAATCATTTATGACAATGATTGTAATGAATGTATCATGTAAGCACATGGGATGGAGATGGTATTGATCTAAATTTTAATATTTCCTCTAGGGTAAAAGCACAATAGTTTTTCCTAAAGAGAATATGGTTGAATTTGAGAGTATTATGTATCTTACCTCTTTGAATTAGATTTGTAAGTGAATAGAATGATTCGTTGTATTAAAAATACATAAATGGGGCATCAATAGGTTCATAAGACTAGTTAATTAGCAAAAAATATATTGATTATTTAAGTCTTCTTAATTTATCAAGATAGTAGTAGTCATCAATATTCTTGGATAAAGAAATAAGATACAATCACAAGGTATGCACAAGGTTTTAGTGAACAACTTTCAATGACAATTGGCTTAATCTTTACTAGATTTATAGGGATTAATCTAAAACATTATAAAATATTTATAGGAAAGATTTTGATTTGCATATTTTTAGCTAATTAGTTAAAAATTACAACAAATCAATTCACATAATAACTAACTTTAGTAGTGCTAATAAGGATGACAAATTCAAAGGAATATATTCCCTTAGTTGACCCAAATGCCATCATTGAAAGATGCCTAAAGGCCTTCATGGTAACCTTAGGTGGGCAAACACATTGACAGATAGACATTAGATTGATGTTTAGGATATTGAGGTGTGAACAATAGAAAATTTATCTTCTCACAGGTCGAAGAGGGAATTAACAATACTCTACATAGGATAGTCTCATATAAAAACCCCATTTATGTTTAACCTTAATCGTGTGGATTAAGAATCATATGACTTTTTCTATTAGGAATATCATAAGATTCAGTGAGTGTAATTTTAGGGAAGTAACTTCCTTGGTTATGACATAAATATTAACTTGGATGAGTGTGGATTAGGATATGAGGATGTACAACATGGAGGTTTTGAAGGGATTAAAACCATAGAAAGATCTCAAATGGTAGTATAGATCTTAGTGTTGGGTCTGATCTTAAATGAGGTTTTTAGATGACCTATTTTAATGAACTCTTGATTTCATCCTTAAGTTCAAATAGTAAGCAAGAGCACAATCATCCAACACTCAAGGGGATTGTTATGTTTCTTATACTAATAAAATAGTCTTGATCTCATAAGATAGTCCTCAATCATGATTGAGGGCCATAGATTTGTTTGGATGGGATAGCCATGACACAAGCAACACTGTTATACAACAAAAATGTTGTCATCTCTCATAAGGAATGTCATAGGTTAAAGTAGGATGGTTAAATAGTTGTAAGGACTATCCAAATAAGATATAAAAAATTATATACATCACTCACAATCCTAGGACTACCTCACCCACCTAGTATGTTGTCATATTAGTCTTAGGATGCAATAACAATGACTGTCATGACGATGAAAGATTGTCCTAATGTTTGATAGGGCCACATGCAAGAAAAGAAGGCTATTGTATCCAAGAAAAGGATTGTGAACAAGTCATTTGGACTATCAGAACAAGAAGAGAAGATAGTTATGTATAAGGGGATTGTCATAGCATTGTAGGATAGTCACATAACAAAATATTGTCAAAACCATTCATAAGGTTATTATGATGACCTATGTAAACTTACGTTAGATAAATACCATGAAAGAAAAGTATAGTCAAAGGGACTTCCCTATCACCTAAACCAAGAAACATATCACTAAAGACTCTAATAAAAAAAAAGGGGCAATCATTCCATGACAAAAAGAGGTTTCCCTACAAGAAAATAGTCATCTAACAGAATTACAATAGTCTTATTATCTTTTAGAAAGAGTCACGAGTCAAAATATTGTCAAGATCAATTCAAAGGTAGTCATGAAAATCAAGTGGACTATCATGGGATCAAGGGACTATCAAGTCACCATGACTATCATCAAGCTCATAAGGACTATTACCTAGACAAATGGATTCTCATCTATGAGCAATTATGTGTCATAAAAATAAAATGACATTTGTAGCATTGGTAGAACACTATCATAAACATGTAAGAGAGGGAAATAATGAAAGGTCATAGATAACCATAAAGTTTAAGGGACTATCCTAGCAAGAGAGAGGACTCTCAAGGAAACTTAAAACTATCATATCAAGTTATGGAAAGGCTTTTAAACACCCTAGGCAAGCTAAGAATGACCAATGTGAGTGGACTTGATGAATTCAATAGATCCATTAATAAGGTTGGGCAATGAAATAACATACCTAAAAGGTGAATAGTAAGGGGCTCAATATGATTGTAGCAATGTGGAACAACAATTAGCATATGATGATAGGGCACCTAGAAGGGTAAGTATTAGCATAATTAAGCATGAGGTAGTGAGGTCAGTGGAAAAAAAGCTTGATAGGTAAGCAAGGATGTTAATATGGGGTTTCCAATGGTTCTAGAGACTACTAAGACATTGTAGTAGGTTTGAGCTAGAGAGAGAGAGAGAGAGAGAGAGAGAGAGAGAGAGAGAGAGAGAGAGAGAGAGAGAGAGAGAGAGAGAGAGAGAGAGAGAGAGAGAGAGAGAGAGAGAGAGAGAGAGAGAGAGAGGAGAGAGAGAGAGAGAGAGAGAGAGAGAGAGAGAGAGAGAGAGAGAGAGAGAGAGAGAGAGAGAGAGAGAGAGAGAGAGAGAGAGAGAGAGAGAGAGAGAGAGAGAGAGAGAGAGAGAGAGAGAGAGAGAGAGAGTTTGGGAGAATAAAATAAACTAATTCCTCAAAGCTAATTTCTATCGGGTGAATATTTTGTTGTTAACTCACTAAAGACAAAATGGTTATAGCAACCTCAATGTGATGAGATTATATCTCTCCTCTTAGCAAGGGGAGGCTCCCTCTGATTGCTAGCTATTACAAACTAATAACTAATAAAACTTATTTATACTAAGAACTATATTTGGGGTGATTCCATTCCACCATATTCTTTTTTTCAGAATATATGTTTACACTTTGAGATAATGATTTCAACAAAACTAATACTATGTAAAGAACTATGAATTACCACAAAACCCACAGAAACACAAAGTCTTCCATTGGTTCATTCACCAACTAAAAATAAAATGATTTAGAGTAGAGTGCAGCCCAAAGTCTTCACTATATGCCAAGATGAGATAAATAGATTAAAGATAACAACTTGCAGCACAAAGTCTTCAAGCTATTTCTCATTCATGAACACAACATAATTCTCACAAATGATTTTATAGCTCAAAGTCTATTAAAATCAGATTTAGAATACTCCTTAATCACTTGAAATAAACTATCACACTTCAATTACTTATCAAAGATAATATGATAGCAAAGAGAAAAATTCTATCATAAAACAAATCACTCCAAGACAAAGATTGGAGTTTAACTTGCTCTCTTGTATTGACAAATACTTGAAAATTGATTTACACAAATAAGCACAAAGTCTCAACTTGCTTTTCAATTTGACAGAGTTTTTCTACAATAGATCAAAGATATCTAATTACAAAAGAGCTCTCATATTTATAGGTGAGAGCCAAGAGCTAATCTAGGAAAAAGTCTAACTACTTTGACTTATTCAACAAAAGAGTCCTTATTGATTTAGGACATCGTTTGTTCACACATGTAATTACCTTTTTGAAAAGTACACGTGGACATGTCCAAAACTAAATACAAAATGCATGTGAAAATATATGAAAATTTTGCTAAGGCATGAACATATTGACTAACTTCCACCACCATATTTCTTGAGAAAATCCTCATACATTATAAACAAAGTTTACATCTCAAGTCTATTTGAACCAGCAGTGTTCTTGGAAATGACATGGGCTCTGGTTATTGCATCGTTGACTGTAGTAGTTTCTTTCTCATGTCTTTTCAATTTGACCTTTAGATTTTCCAAAGTCAATTGATTATCCAGTAACTTATCCATAGAAGCGACTAAAAAAACTTCTTCAAAATCTCTCTGAATCATTTTACTAAATTCCTAGATAATTTCATTAGTGGAAAGAAATTGATGATCATCACCTATCAATTTGCATGGAAGTTCCTCCAACTTATGAAGAAGATCAACATCACTATCCTCACTGAGCTCCTGGGCACTCTACAAGTCCTTGGTCAAATCTTTCAAAACATTACTATGATGAATCAATGATTCCTTGGCTTCCACATATGATTCATGGTTTGAAATGATTCCAATTGATATCAAGGTTTTCAATTTTATCTTCTTCATGTTGGTCCATTTTTCAAGACTTGCATCCAAATACTCAATATCCAGAGACAAAACATCAACCAAGTCATCTAATTCAGATCTTACCTTCTCCATTTTATTCTTTCTTTCAACCATAGTTGTTAGAAGAAGTTTCCCTTGTGCAAGCATTCTCTCAAGATATTCTTCGACTACCTTTCTTCTACCATGAACCTTTTCATCTTTTTGGATGATAGGATCCTCCATCATGATAGCCTCAGGCTCTACTAACTCAGAAGACAAAGTGATTTTCTGTATTACTGCAGTCAACTGTTCTGCTCTAGCTTTGTACTAATCCTTCATCTCTTTCTCATGATCAAATTTTACAATCAGAGAATTTAGAGCTGATTGAACATCAACTTTTGCACTCTTATGAGTAATTTTTCCTAGCTCAATCCTTGAGATTGAATAATTATTCCTATTGAAATCCTTAATGGTTGCATTAGGCAAAGGTTGAGCTATCTCTACATACTTATGACCCTTATCTTCAAGCATCCTAGAGAGGGTCTTAGGCTTCTTCTTTGTCTTCGCCTTGAAAGGTGTCAGCTTCTCAAAGTCAAAGTCATCTAGAGAGATTACTTGCTTCTTTCTCTTTGGAGTATATGATGAGAGTCACAAAGGAAGCGCTGATAAACTAACACTTGGATTAGAATCCATTACTAGTGCAGAAGGAGTTGCACTCACACTAGTTGTAGTAACAATTAGAGAAGTGTTTGTAAAGATGGCACTTGGCACATTGACATTGGCAGCCTGCTAAGTACTTGAAACAAATTGAACTAAATTTTTTGATAACCAATATCATAAGAAGGAGAAGATAAACTTTGTAAAGATCTTAAAGAACCAAAAATAGTGTCAAAGGTAGCCTTAGGACTATCAAAAATTTCCTAGTAGAAGATGGTGAAGAACTAGAAGATTGAACAACAATTGGAGACAATGGGGTATTTAAGACAAAAGGCATAGAATCTGAAATAGGTAAGGTAGGCAAAGGAGAAGAAGCTTGAGGTTCTTGTGTCATGTATTTTTTAGGAGACATGGTTGGTTCCTCTAGCTATTCCTGTTCATCTTCTTTCTCTGCTTCTTCTTCATCCTCCTTTTCCTCTGAAGACTTCTCTTTAGTAGCCATTTCCTCAGCAGTAGGCTCCTCAATTGCTTGTTCTTCTATTTCCATTTCTTCTCCACTTGGCTCTTCCTCAGTCACTTTACCTTTACCACCTTTTGATACAAATTTTAGTTTAGGCTTGGGAGCCTTGGAGGAACTCGGTGCATCACTCTTATATTTTTTTCTTATCTCCACCTTTTTACCTATTTGCTCTACAGTTTCCTCATTAGAGCTAGTGATAAAATCTTTCAATTGAATCCCTTTACCTTTTTGCGTTCACCAAGATGGGCTGAAATATTTTCCTTATTGAAGTTAATTCTTTCTTTGACCATAGAACAATAGGCAAAGAAGAATCCTCAATATTCTCATTAACATATTTGGGATTTAGAATGTTTTCATCATCCACCATACCTTTTGGAATGTCATCCAATTCTAAGTCTTCAATTTTACTTAATGTTAATCTACAATAGTCCAGTTTCCTAATCTCCTCTTGAGTTCTCAAGTCAGCCCATACATCTTCCACCATAGGGATATGTGATAGAGGCTTTCTCTTTATCTTTTCCTTTACCCTTCTGAAGTCAAAGTTATTCCTCTTTTTGAAATGCTTCATTGTTACTAGCTACATCTCAGTTTCAATAGACTTGGCCTTAGCAGAAGTAGCAATGGAGTACCTACCAATCTCAATGGGAAACTTGAAGCCAGGTTTCTTCAACTCCATTTTCTTGTTATGCACAACAATCATTTGTTAGCATAATTCCATCAGCACGATTTTATCAATGGGAAATTTGGGCAACATATATGGATAGCCTTGAAAATAACCAACCCTTAAGTAAGTGCAAGTTGGGAACTGGAGGTACAAACAACTAAATTTGTTCACTACTGCCCAAGCCTCATTAGAAACTCTTTTTTGCTCAAGTTGTGTATCAAACAAACACATGAAAACAATAAAGAAAGCATCATTTACTCTTCGGGAGTGATGAATTGATCCCTTTAGAGTCAACTAGGGGTAGTATTGATATACAGGTACAACTCTTCGGTCCCCGTCTAATGTCAATCCTGGGAAACTTCTCATTAAAGCAGCTACATAGACTAGATATGATTTCATGTAGAATTTAGAAGTTGTAGACACCTTAGTCAATTGCTCATGAATGGCATCGTTGATCTGTTCACCCCAAAATATCTTTTGATTTCTCATCAATATCACCCTGATGTAGAGGTACATCCACTCATGAAAAGTGGAGGAAGAAGAAAAGTCCCTAACTTTGCTGAGAAGAGTTATTAGATCACTGACCACTTTGACAAAATCACTTCTTGGAAAACTCCTAGGCCATCTTGAAAGATTTGGCCTTGCAGATTTTAGCCATTTGGTATTAATCACCTTCTTTTCCGCCTCTGTATCTTTATCATATTCTTTTTTAGAATACTCAAGATCAATTTTTGCATTGGTGTCATAGCCAGGACACATGAAGACTTTATCTAAGAACTCTACATCCAACCTTATTATCACATTTCCATGGGCATCATGAACACTTCTATTATCTTTGTTGTAGTGTGTAGCTACTTGAAGTACAAATTCAAGATTATGTGCTACTATAGGAAATGAAGGCACCAAGTGAATATTGATCTCTACAATCCTCTTCATGAAGTGACTTAGATATTGTTGCTTTGTCCTTTCCACGAACTTAGCCATATCCACATGACCAATTTTAGTATCTCAAATTTCATCCACATTGGATGTTGCTGAGGTCACGGGAAACACTCCCTGATATTTATACTTCATGGCTTTAGCTTTCTTCGGTGAAGGATTAGTCATCTGAATCACAGAATCCCTTGGTTCTAAAATAGATCTCGACAATCTTGTAGAAGAAACTGTAACATAAAAGGCATGATTTTATAGTGTTAGGGAAAATTTGGCAAATGGAGAACTACAATGTTGAAGATCATGGTCAATAGCACGAGCTTGGTAGGGTTAGAGAGCAATAAAAGTGAGAAACTAAGTGAAAGTGGGCTAAAGTTAACAAATGTAAAATTTTTCCAAAGTTAGAGAAATTTAGGAAGGTGGTGCAAGGGTGGCAAAAATTGCCACCTCTGCATGTAGGGGGAATTACATTTTGATGTAAAGGCAGCAAAAATGTCCACCTCTGTATATGGGAGATTAAACTTGCAAATATGCATGAGTGGGTAAAAATACCAGCAATGCATATTCATATAAATACTTCATTTTGTGTCTGGGAAGAAAAATTTTCCACCCTACACCTTGATAGATCTGAACAAGATTCATGTATGGGTGGCGAAAATCACCACCTCTATATGTGGGGGTAAAAATCTTGTTAACATTAACGACAAAAATTGCCGCTCAAACATGTAAAGAAAAAACTAAGTGTATCAGTGGCAAAACTTGTTGACTCTTCACCGAGTTAAGCATCCAAGGTTTTATGTATGGGGAAAGACTCAATGTTTTTAGCATGGGCAACAAAAATCACTGCCCATGCATGTTATGTTTGGAAATGAAAACATGCGTCGACGATAATTATCACTGCCTATGCATGTAACAGAAAACTTGACTTTCAAAGGAAAAAAGAAAGGTCAGTGAGAAATGCTGACCACACAGAAAAATATAGAGTTTTAACATTAAAACCAAACTCAAAACAAAGACCTAAATGCATTGAAAAAATCACTGAAAGACTAACATAGGAAACAATTAGGGTTTACACATAAAAATGCTAGGGTTTAAATAAAAAAAGTTTTAGCAGAGAAAACAATTGATTTATACATGATCAAAATCTAAAATACAACAATAAACCCTAATGCATGTAAATAAAAACAAAAATGAACAAGAAACAAAGAAACCCTAACTCGATGATGACAAAAGAAAAAACTGATGAAAACCTTAACTCAAACCATCGCTTAAATCCACTGTGTGCATCAAAGATCTTCAAGGGATTGAATAAGGGCACAAAGTAGTCACAGAGGCAAGAAAAGAGCAACAACGAAAAATAAAACCAACAAAAACCATTCAAACACAAAAAATAATTAAAACTAAAAGTGCATTTATTACAGTTCGTGTGAACTGAAAGATGTTTAGGCCGTGAAAATTGCTACTTCTACAATCAAAGGAGGACAACATGCATGGGTAGAAAATTTTCCTCTCATGCATATAACAAAAAAATAACATGTAGTGGCAGGGAACAATACCACCCCTGTATGTAACTCAAAACACTCTAACTCCAAAAATATCAAACTTAATTGTTTGATTCATTTACAATTTACCTTAACTATGCAAAGTTTGAGACACCGAAATGAGGGGGAACTCGAATAGATTTTATAGAGCTAGGGAACCACACATGAGGAGAAATGGACTCACCTCATTTTGTGTTCTTAGATATGTAGGTTACGAAACAAATAGGTTTCATAGGGGTCATCCTACAAAATTGAGTGCAACTAATTTTGAGGATAACAATTTCCCAACCTCATTGACAAATAAGGCTAACATAATAAATCATTTCATTCATAATATTTCTCAAAGATAATATAATTAATATACTTCACATAATTAAAATGAATCTTTTGGTGTTTCCAACTGATTGTCTGATTATCCCTATAAGGTATCTATCCTCAATTCTCAAGACTCAGGTCGGTGACCAATGAACATGTGAAAATTACTTGTTCTCCTCTGCACTTCAGGCTCTGCTAGACCTAGGGGGTATTCCCTTATGACAATGTCTGAAGGATTCTTCCTATGTACAGTAAGATATTTATTAAGTAGAAATGTTCAAGCACTAATGTATTGAGGTTTGAAAGATCCTACTTCAAATTAGTTAAGTCCTCAATATGCATCTATTTCAGAACTCTGAGAACATGGAGCAACTTCTACACACTATACAAAATAAAGGGAAAGTCTTTTCCTCTTGATTTTATGATTTTATATGCTTGGACTTGAAAGAGTTCCTTAGATTTGTTACCCTATTCAACTTCATACTCAGAGGGCAAACAATATCACTACTGCCTTACAACAATGAACCCAATAAATAATATTATCTATGGATCTTCTTCACTAATCCTTTGATACAATATACTTTTCCCTATATTTGATTCAGAGCAATTTAATCTATTCCTTGAATGGATGAGAAAAACCAGACATATAATATAACAAATGTATACTAATGAATTTAGAAACCCTTAGCAACTGCATTCAAAAGAAAAGTACTCATATCCAAGGAGACAACTATAAACAACACACACATTTAGTGTTAGTCATATAATTTAATATTAATAGAACATTGCCATATAAAGAACAAATAATCTCACATACAAAAAATATGGCCTACAATCCAAAAGTACTCCTTTCTTATTGGAATCAATCAAAATCACAAGGCTTTTACAATATGTTCAAAGAATTCCAATCTCCTTGATGATACTTTCAACTACTACTTCTTCTCTCTCTAGATACTATGAAAATTTCTCTTTATATTGGAGAGATACAAGAGTATGTCAGCTAAGCTCCTAGAAATAACTATTTTTAGAAAAGTTTGACAATCACTACACAAAATAGTCTTGGAGTTTGTGCTCATTACAACAATTGATGTTACTTCCCTGCAGGGTCTGTACAATGGAAGTGATGAGATGTTAGTTGGAGTTAAGATTCTTGGAAGGTGTGCCCTAAAGTCTCTCTCCTTGGAACATGAACATGTATATGTTTTGGTGTTTAAACCTTGTTTTGTTAGAAGCCTGATTTCTGTCAGGAAAACAGTGGAGCAGTGAGAGTTATGGTCTTGTTAGTTGAAGTATTCCCCTACAGTGATAGGTTGTTTGACACTAGCTAAAGTGCTCTGCATCACGTGTGCCAGAAAAATCCTCCAATGTAGATGCTTGATTCCATTTTCATGGGTCACAAATGTAGTATCATTTAGAAACTACCAAAACAAGTCATCCTTGGGAAACTGATGACCGATTGAAAGCTAACTCAAGGCTCATTCAACTTCATACTTCTCCACCCAGATTCCAAATTCCCTATCTTCTAGCCATTGTGATGCATGAGCATCCCTGGTTCAAGAGCAATCTTGCATCAACCAAAAACATTTTCATTTTAGTTTGTTTGCAATTTGTTTATTTTCATTTTCTAGTTCAGTTTAGGCAGTTCAGTCAAAAGTAGTCTCTAGTTTGAGGTTTGGTATTGGCATTTCACATCTTGCAAATCTGGACTTAGCATCTACATTCATTCATCTACATCATATCAATAATCCAGGGCATTTGGATCTGTTACCAGAAAGTTATCGCTATCAGAAGATCAATTGTTTCTCAAAGCAAAGCATTCTAACAGTTCCTAATAATTAGCTAAAGGAGAAGGCTTGCGGATCATTCCTTGACTTGTAGATATTAATGACACACCATTCAATGTCCTTTGGTTTGTGGCTGACCTTACCCAAGGGTCCGCATGTTATTCCATTCATTTGAGGAAGTGTTCTATGCATTTAGGGTTGACCTATCTGTGAACACGTTACAAAGTCTTCATTGGAGTTTGTGATCTTCCTTGGCCAACATGGAGGAATCTATTGGTCTGGAAATGATATATATTGATGTAATAGGTCCTTACGAAAGTAACTATTCACATAGGAAAGATCTGATAGTTTAGATTTTGTGTGAAGGAGCTTCAAAGATTTATCTTGTGCATGTATGTAATAAGGCCTTTGAGCCCTAGTTGTAACCCTGCATGTTGCCGACCAAATTGTATTTGAATTCTTTGATATACTGAATAACTGAATTTGCATTTGTTCCAATTCTTTGAGTTATTTTTGTTGTGTTTACTCTTGCTGCATGGTCCAGATAGTTCATTCTGTGAACCCTCCTACTGTGACTACATCAAGTGGTATTAGAGCAAAAGTTTCATTCTTTGGAGTGTATTGGTGAAGGAGATTCCATAAGATCTTGTTGTGAGTAGATCGCCAATCCAAGGTAGGTTACTTGTGCATAACTAATCGTCAATTGAGAGGCAATTGTCATTTGTGGCCCGATCACCAAATTTGAGGCAGTTTACACTTGATGCTAGGAAGATACCGCCACGAAGAGTTCCTCCTTTTGGTACAATGGCTAATAGAATGGATGAAATGATGGAATTGATGAGAACAATGCAAATCTAATTGGATACTATTGAAGAAGATAGGCGAAGAGGATTGACACTGAGACCTAATGTTGAAAGCAATGATGAAGGAGAATTTCAATCTATTGAACAAACTAGTGAAACCCTAGGAGGCGATGAAGAAGAAGAATCAGATCAAGTAAAGATGTTGTGAGCTACTTCAAATATTGGAAAGAGACCTAGAGTTGATGTGCCAAATTATGCTGGTAACTTGAACCATGAAGAATTGATGGATTGGATAAATGATATGAAAGAATACTTTGAATATGAAGAGATGGAAGATCTGGAGAGATTGAAATTTGCAAAGACAAAATTGAAAGGACATGCTGCTATATGGTGGAAAGAAGTTCAGTTGGAAAGAAACAAAAGAGGAAAAGAAAAGATTGTAAAGTAGGACCGGATGGTGACAAAGTTGAAGAATCAGTTTATACCTGCTGACTATGAGTTGGAGCTATTGAAGAGATTACAAAGCGTAAGACAAAAGGAGAAATCTGTGGAGTATATTGAAGAATTTCATAAGATGATCATAAGGATAGGACATAGTGAAGCAAGCAAGGAGAAAGTGGCTAGATACATCAATGGACTGAGATTGAACATTCAAGAAGAACTAAGCTTGGTAAGGATGCCATCTTTGGAAGAAGCATATCAGTTTGCCTTGAAAGTTGAAGAGAAGTTGAATAAGAGACATGATTAGAGACAGAGAGGCAGAGGAGGTAAATTTCAGAGAGGTAGGACATTTTCCAGAGGAGATAGATCATTTGTGGAGAAGAACAAGTTTGACAGCCTGTTGAAGAAGGATGATAGAGATAATAATGCTTACTAGAGAGATGACATAAATTTTTACCAGAGAGGAAACCCTAGTTCATACCGGAATGAAGGATACAAAAGAGAAGGAAGAGGATTTGATAAGAGGACATTCAAAGGTACTTGTTTCAAGTGTGGAGGTGAAGGACATAGAGCATTTGAATGTAATCATGGTAGTACAAGTAAGAGGACAGAAAATAGTGGAAGAGCAGCCTATGTTGAAGAACCTGTTGAATCACCCAATTCAATTGGAAAACTAGAGAAAAGAGAATCATTGTTGATGAGGAGAGCACTATTTCAAGTAGAGACATATGAAGAACCACCATAGAGGAAGAGTCTGTTCAGAACCAGATGCAAAGCCTGAGGTAAGTGTTGTAAAGTTGTAATTGATAGTGGTAGTTCAGACAACATAGTTTCAGAGGAGATGGTGACTAAGTTGAAGTTGGAAAGATTGAAACACCCTAAGCCTTATCAGATAGCATGGATTTAGGATGATCATAAGGTACTAGTGAGTGAACAATGTGTTGATAATTGAGAGGGGGGGTGAATCAGTTATTTTAATTATTTAACTTTCTTTTCTTCTTTATAATTAGTGCAGTATCAACACTTGTAAGCATAAATGAACATGAAAGTAGAAATGAAGTTAACACACATAACACAAGGATTTTTATGTGGAAAGCCCTGTTAAGGGAAAAACCACGGGGTGACTAACCCAAGATTGTATTCTCTGTTAAAAGAATAGATGTACAAAAATGGCACTTGCCAATTAGGGCTCACTGCCCGAGCACACTACTCACAGGAGGCTCACTGCTTATAAGAGACTCACTGTCTACAACTTATAATGAAAGTAACCAAGTGATTGAATTGATAAGAAGCATCCACATATGCTGAGGTTCAGTTTTGGTTAGGCTCAATAAACTGATCTGCTGCACTTCATTCTTCCTCTGTCTTAGACTACTGTTCTGTCACATACCGGACTTTTCTTTTTGCTACTACACTACTTTCTGCTATTCTTTGCACAACACAACACTCAACACAAACCTTCATACTAAGATCAATCTAGTATATATATCTGCACCAAGGATTTCATCCGCTTTCTAGTGGGCATCTGGAATACTCAATAATTTCCCAAACTCTTGGTATGTCTGCTGAATCCTTGCTTATCAAGTGATGCATATCAAAGAGATGCTCATAGAAGTCATCAATCATGTCAGCTAATCATGAATGATACCTTAATAACCTTGATCATCATCAATATCTCATTCAGATTAAGGTCTGATGCTCTGCCGGTTAGTTCTTCCACAATCTACTCTATTAACCAGGAACCTAATACTTAGGTGCTCACATCTCTTCACTCTTTCATTATCGGAGGCTCAATTCATGGATTCTAAAAGTCAAAGTACTCCTCTTGACTTCCCCAAATCCACACTTTTCTGAGATACTTCCTCTAAGAGATCCAGACCTGTCTGTCGGACCTTGCTACATACTCTGTTCTTGCTTACCGAGCCAAAATGCTCTTCAATCTAACTTCCGGTATAGACACATCATGTCCTATGGATGTGTGGGATGGACTTTGTTGCCATCAATGACAACAATCACGAAGCCACACAGTGTCTCTTGCCAACAATCTCCCCCTTTGGCATTAATGGCAACACTTAGTGAAAAATGACTAAGTGTCACACTGCACTCCCCCTTGGCCGATGCTCTGTTCTAATGTACACTCTACCAAAGCTCCCCCTTAGCTAGATTCCACATTTTTCACTGCTCCTCACTCCCCCTTTGACATCAATGGCAAAGGGTAGGGTCCACACACCAAAAATTTCCAAAAAAAAAAACTATACTTGGCCGCATAAACATATATACATGTTTTACTTACATATACTAAATTATATCTACAAAAGTGGTTTTCAACTGTACCACTTTTGTCATCCAACTCTGCTTCATCTTGTCCAAAATTGAGATGTGACCACTCAACAGGAATGTAAAAGCTTCTACCTTCTTAAGATCTGTCAGATCATTGGTCCAGGCTATGGCCTGTGCATCAGTTAGGGCCTCATGCATGGCCTCTAACTTAGGGATAATGATCCCTCTAAGTTCACTTAACCTATTTATTCTATTTTTCTTCTCCTTCTCAAGCTTCTTTATTTCATCTATGATTGCAATAGTCTGACACTCTTGATTTACTATGGAGGAGGAGAGAGGATCAAAACTTTGAGATAAACTTAACAATTTATCCTCTTGCTCCTTTACTTTCTTCTCAATATCCTTGGTCACTTTAGGCCAGGATAAACAAAATTTATAAATATCTCTGCCATCTTTAAGAGCATTTTATAAGCTCTTTATTCCAATATCCATTGTGTATATGGAAAAATGGATTAAATGTAAACTAAATAAAACCAAAGAACCCAATAACATAAAGGAAACAAATCTAAGTAAAAGCCATAAATCACAAATCAAAGACAAATGAAAGCTCTTACCAAAACCTGTATTGTTCCCTTTTGGAGATATGTGGATTGCTCAATGTAGTTGCAAAGCCATGGCTGCAACACGCAAGTATGCTCAAGAGATCAATGTCAAAAGATCGTTATAGTGCTCAATCGACGTGTTGTGTATGCTCAAATCTCTGTTAAGTATGCCTGAGAATACGATCGAAGAGAGAGGCTCAATGTAGGAGATGAGGGGGGTTTATATAGGTTTCATCAAAGATCGATCAACGGTCCAGATAATTCAGAAGAATCAATGGAGGAGATAAATTGAGGAATGTGCAACGAATAAGAAGAAGACATGTGTCTTGCTTGCTTTTGCATGAGAGGAGCTATCAAGAATAGAAGAATGAGTTAACTGAAGAGATAAATCAATTAAAAGAATAAAGCAATCAGTTAAGTGATTTAAAACAAGAAGAAGGGATTTGCATGAGAAAAGAAGATATTTTGCTTTATTAAATATAGAAATATTTAATTGATGAGCAAGAAAGCTTGAGTTATATTAGAGATAACTCAAATTAGAAGAAAAAGCAACTTAAATAAATAATTGATTTATTTAAATTTAGAGAAGATATTTTTGGAAGAAGTAATTAAATAATTAGAATTATTTAATTTAGAAGATTTAAAAGCAAATTAAATAAATAAATTTATTTAATTGTTGTGCATGATTTTGGAAGAGCAAGTTTGATTTAATTAAATAATGTAAATTATTTAATTTTGGAAGAATAAAGAGGAATTTAATTTAATTAATTAAATAATTGGGTTTTATTTAATTAAGGAAGATTTGAAATTTGGAAAGAAGATAATGATTTAATTAAATAGTTAAAAATTATTTAATTGTGGAAGAATATAGAGGAATTTGATTTAATTAATTAAATAATTGGGTTTATTTAATTAATGTCGAAAGTATGTGATTTAGAAGAATTTGATGATTTTAATTAAATAATTAGATTATTTAATTAACGTTTGCAATGCAAGTGATTAGATAGATAACGGAATGCAAGTGATTTGACGACACGGTCATTTTAGAGTGTCTACATTTTGCCCCTCTTTGATGCAATGCAGCATGTAGCGTTGCGTCAAAGAAAATGATTGTCGAAGATGTGATACAATCTTTTGATGCCCCAGTGTAGGTAGTTGCCCCAGTATATGCCTCCTCGAGCGGGAAGACAGGGAAGCGACAGAGGAAAGGTGTTGGCGCTCGACCAAAAGAGGACGCAACTAGGAAGCAGAAGAAGGGCTGGGAAAGAAAAACTAAGGGGGAGGACACTATAAATAGGCCCCATGGGGACCACAATCCTCATTTGTACCCTTGGATAATCTAAAATTAGAGAGAAGAGAAATCCAACCTAGGAGAAGTGAGTTGAGCAGCCAGCGAGGAGAGATGCCGATTCCAGCACACAGTCATTGGGCGGAGTTGGTGCGGACCTACAGACGGCCAGCAGGAGCTCTGGCAGCGATAAGTGATTGAAAACCCCCTTTTCATTTGTCGTTTAGGGTCGTTTAGGGCTAGGTTTAGGCAGGGTCAGTCATGTCAAGCAAAAGCGCTTTAGGAAGCCGCAGCGCGTTTGGTATAGGAGTGCACCGCTTTTGGCGTGCTGTAGCGCAGCTGGTAGTCGCCTGCAGCGCACTTGGTAAAATCGCGTCACCGTTGGTATTAGGTGTCCGCGCCACAGCGCACTTGGGCAAATCCCGCAGCGCACTTGGTTAGGCAGTGCAGCGCATTTGTCAAAGCAGGGGAGTGCAATTGGGGGAGGGGAAAAAACGCGTCGCGTCTGGTATGACAGAGTGGCGCGATGCATAGGACAGAATGGCACAGTTGGAAAACAAGGCACGTGTGGTTCAAAAATCATAGCGCGGATGGATGAATAGTAGGGCGCGGTTGGTGGAGAGGGACAACGCTTTTGTATAAAACAAAGCGCTTTTGGTGTGAATAGAAAAACAAGTAGGGTGCAAGTAGAAAAATTAGGTTGCCAAAGAGGGAAGGGCAAGGTGGGGGTTTTAGGGACTGATGGTAGATAGGTTTTAAGGGATTTGGAAAAGAAACTGACAAGTGATTTGTTATGGATGCAGAGGATACTGCCACCGCTGATGTCAGGAGAGCGACATCACGCGATAGCGCACGAGGTGGTGCAGCTTACATGGGAGGAGGACGCATTCCTGGAGCACGCGGGACTATGGCATGTGGCCCACCTAACACACATTAGGGTGAATCTCGCCCTAGTGATAGCAGTCGTGGAGAGGTATCACAGTGAGACCTCATCATTCCACTTTCTGAAAGGGAAGGCGACAGTGACATTGGAGGATGTATACTGCATCTTGAGGATTCGGATAGACGGAGAGATAGTTGACTTCGACTCAGCGCGGGGCGAGGCAGGCTTGGAGGAGGTCTTCTGCACAGACGACCTATGGATAGAGGATGGGGAGATCCGATGGGCAGACGTCCCGAGACTCTGCGATAGGATCAGATGGATCGTTGCTTCATTGATTGGTGGCTTCTTGTGCCCGGACAGGAGATCTAGAGGACTATCAGTTGGCTGGGGGACAGTTTTATCAGGGATGTTCACCCATGGCAGACAGTATGTGTGGGGACCCTGCGTGCTAGGCCAGCTATACCACGATATGCACCATTGTGTGTACAAGAGAGGCAGGAGCCTCTCAGCAGGTGTGACCTTGTTACAGGTGTGGGCGTGGGAGCACATTCCAGTTATCCGGCCCATGGCACAGCGCCACCGAGACAGAGGGGAGCCATATGCATTTCTATATGATGGGGTGATGACATATAGGAGGATGGGGTCTGTCAGCTACTAGCGGCGACAGATTGACAAGATGGACATATTCATCTGGAGGCCGTGGCTACTATGCGAGGAGTGGCCGGACGAGCACGAGCAGCTCATGTACTGTAGACAGGCTCGCTATCTGTTCGATAGACAGACAGATATGATAGAGAGATATCTTCCAGAGCGGGTGCTCAGACAGTTTGGATTACCACAGGGGTTACCAGTGGGGGAGGCCACACATGCCAGGACATAGAGAGAGACTGGAGACTGGGACGCAGTGATCCCAGTGGCGACAGCTTTGGCGGAGGTGTGGGGACTTATTCCCGTGAGATGGGATTGGGACATAGGGCTGGCAGACCCAGGGACACTGCCAGAGTACGATCAGTGCTAGCAGACACACAGACCAGTGAGGCTGACCACACCAGGGGTAGCAGGAGCAGTGGGAGAGGTATTAGTCCTTGGAGGAGAGGCCAGGATGAGGCGGCAGGCCAGGGCAGCCAGACAGCAGGCAGGTGGACAGTAGGCAGGTGGCCAGCAGGAGGATGCTGAGATGGCAGAGGCATTGGGCCCAGTCATAGAGACTGATCTGCAGAGGGTCAAGCGACTGCTGCAGGAGGAGATAGCCCGGAGGACTCAGCTAGAGCTCCGGATGGTTAGACTGAGGAGAGACAAGGATACAGCGCGGGCAGAGGCGAGACAGGCAGAGGCCACAGCCCAGGCACAGACATAGGCAGCCACAACTGCACAGACAACCCTGGCACAGGTACAGGCACAGCTACAGGCACAGGTGCAGGCATACAGATAGTTACAGGCCCAGGTACATGCACAGGCACAGGGACAGATGCAACCGCCGGCCATACTAGCAGTAGACGCCGAGGCAGTAGTACAGGCCAGGAGAGAGAGATGCAGAGGTACAGCTATGGCTGACAGCAGAGGCTACACTCTTTAGAGTGAGGCAGGAGAGA
Source organism: Cunninghamia lanceolata (assembly GCA_027924645.1). Classification (NCBI taxonomy): domain Eukaryota; kingdom Viridiplantae; phylum Streptophyta; class Pinopsida; order Cupressales; family Cupressaceae; genus Cunninghamia; species Cunninghamia lanceolata. The sequence continues at coordinate 28,066,211 of BSBN01000534.1, forward strand.
GAGGAGGCACACCGTGCACTGGGTGCAGACCAAAGGACCCTATACAGTGAGCTCGTCCGAGTGCAGGGTGAGCTGGTATCAGCTGGCCGGGAGGCAGAGTATTACAGGGGGCTGTATGTGGGTGCAGTGCCAGCAACGCAGCGAGAGCTGAGTTACAGAGACAGGAGCAGATCTAGGGCATCCAGATCTCGGAGGACAGGGCAGTCAGTGTCCTCAGTTAGAGGACCACTCTTACCACCAGGGGGAGGAGGAGGACCATCAGGGGACCTTCACCGAGCACAGGGGGAGGACAGGGGCCACAGCAGGAGGGCAGCTCTACCCACTAGGGCACATTCATGTATATTGTTTCATTTTGTATCATTTTGGACAGATGCTTGCGTGCATTCTGATGTATATTTTGAGGGCTCTTGATAGCCTTGATGTACTATATTGGTGTATATTTGGATGTATACACATTTTTGTATTATTGATGTAGACACCGAGACTTTGTATTATGACGGCCGTTACATGATATATATATATGATGATCTGTTCGACTCACTGCTGTTCATGCTTTTGTGTATGCATTCCTTGATGTCATGGATGTGATGATATGTATGTATGATTATGGACTCATGTGATGACATATGTAGCTTATATGATGCTTATAGATGTATGATGATAGTGATATATGATGATATAGATGTGATGACTAGTGATATCTAACATGTGGGTTTTGCAGATATGCATCAGAGAAGAGAATAGGAGGGGATGGAGACAGAGACTGTCGATCAATTACTGCAATGAAAGCGATATAAAGGATGTGGAAAATGGATGAATGAGCTTGTTGCAATGGCTTTGCATTTGTATATAAAGAGCAATCCTTAGTTTGATATAGCACGTGGATAGTTCGCCACCGAGGTATAAAAGACCAAGGTGCAGTAATATCCGAGTGCGTGGACGTTGACTCTGCAAACAAACGGTTTGAACCTAGATCGCTTAGACATAATATAACCTTGTTGGAACATGTGAATAAGCCATAGTCTTGAACATAAAATAAACTTCAATACATGTAAATGCAAGAAGAATTATTAATATGTAAGATGCTAGGGCGTAACACACACAAGATAAATAGTATGCTAAGAAAGATACTAGAGATCACTCCTCAAACACGGCACACAGCAAGCAATGACTATGCCCCCAATCCGTACTGCATCGCAACATACCAAGATTATAGATAAATCAAGGTAGTCTTGAATAGGTATTGGAAAAGGAACAAAAGATAAACCATAACACAAAGTGACTGACTTGCAAAGTAAACATACAGCCAACATATTCTCTTGCCAAAGAGGTTGCTCAGGATAGATTGGATAGGAAAGATAACAGCCTTATCGTAGGAAATCTGTGTCCGTTAAAGGGGGCTATCTACCTAAAAAGACAATGTCTCACTGCAAGAAATGCCACATGTCGTAGGAGACGCGTGTGTTGGTCTCGACAATGGAACACTTCGCAGAAGACAAGCTTGTGGATCTAGGGCTTGGTTAAGCGGTACTTAGCTGATGTTGGCAATCGGTATGCAAGACAGTAGATGACTCTGGAAGGAAGCCACTTTGCTTCAGGTTTGTTAAGGACTCTTGCTTCGAAAGGGTGCGCTAGCTATTTGCTTGAGTTAGTCAAGTCGAGGCGAATGGATTTTGACAAACGGAAGACTAGAAGGATGAAGTGCTAATGGATTGAAATGGGTGGAGAATGATGGATCGTGTGTGCTTGAGTACTGGATACATCCTTTGTATTCCAGACTGCCTACATACCCTATATCCATGGGATCAAGGTACACTTACGATGGAAGATGAACATGATAAATATGTAGTTCTGGATAGAGTGATGAATGGGGCCAGGTGAAAGGGGGAGATCTTATGTACCTGAGTACTGGATACTTCCTTCGTATTCCAGACTGCCTACATACCCATATCCATGGGATCAAGGTACCTTAAAATTGAGAAGAGATGATATGTAGTTCTGCTTAGGGTGTGATGATGTAGAACAAGAGCGGAGAAGAGGTGATCTTATGTACCTGAGTACTGGAAACGTCCTTCGTATTCCAGACTGCCTACATACCCATATCCATGGGATCAAGGTACCTTAAGATTGAAAAGATGATATGTAGTTCTGGTGGAGGTGATGATGTAGAACAAGTGTTGAGAAGATAACAGCCTTATCGTAGGAACTCTGTGTCCGTTAAAGGGTGTTACCTGTGGAAATGAGAAAAGATCGAGGTATGCGTTGCGAACCACGAACAAGGAACCAATCCTAGACCGAAGCTAAGGAAAGAGTTGCCCCCATTATGGTAGAGGAAACTGTAGGGGTGACCGCCGAAGAAGACACAGAACGACTTGACCTAGGACAAGACAGTGTTAACTGTAGACATAGATCAAGACATGGGAAGATGACGATGGACCCTAACAAATTTCCAAGCTATACTAGATAGGGAGATGGAAATGCAAACAAGGTCAATGGTTTTATTATGGATGGATGGATGAAGCAGGTTGCGAACTGGACAAGGAGCAGACTGGACTCGATAGACAATGGACGCTGAATCTACGCATAGCGCCTGTTTGCCAGGTTTTCACTATGGTACTTATCCAAGGTGCCTGTTTGCCAGGTTTTCACCAGAGGACGGATTTTTTTGGATTTTTTTTTTTTTTTGGAATACTCTAAGGATTAGGCATAGAACTTCTTGAGATGGACACTGTTAAGTGGCTCATCTAGAGGAATGCCGTCAGGTGTAGCTAAAGTATAAGCTCCTGATCCATATGCTGCTGTCACAATGAAGGGACCTAACCAGTTAGGCTCAAACTTGCCCTTCTTCTCTCGATCTGCTTGATTTCTCTGATTCTCCTTAAGTACAAGATCACCAACTTGAAACCGTCTTTCTTTGATCTTTTTGTTGTAATTATACCGGAGGTGGTTTTGATAGACATGGAGATGATTAAGTGCGGCAAGACGCCTCTCATCTAGTAGTTCAAGCTCAGCTAATCTAGAAGTACGATACTCATCTCCGCCGATCAGGTCCTGCATGGATACTCTGAGGGATGGGATCTCGACCTCTATAGGTAGGATGGCTTCAGAGCCAAAGACCAAGGCATATGGTGTGGCACCAGTTGGTGTTCTGATACTAGTGCGGTAGGCCCATAGGGCGGGATTGAGTTGCAAGTGCCAATCACGACTAGCTTCATTGACCATTTTCTTTAGGATCTTGAGAATGGTTTTATAGGAAGCCTCAGCTTGGCCGTTGCTCTACGGATAATAGGGAGTTGAAAAGCGATGTTAGATATTGTATTGTATGCATAAGGCACGAACATCTTGGTTCTTGAATGGTCTCCCATTATCAGTGACAATGGCTTGGGGAATACCATATTGGCATATGAGGTAGTTTAGAATAAACTTGGCTATTTGTTTATCGGTGATATAGGTCATAGGAATGGCTTCCACCCACTTCGTAAAATATTCAGTGGCGGTAATGATAAACTTGTGGCCATTGGAGGAGGAAGGGTGGATTTGTCCTACGAGGTCGAGACCCCATTGAGAAAAAGGCCATGGAGTGGTCACAGGTTGTAATTCATGAGCTGGTGTGTGAATCAAATTTCCGTGCTGCTGACATTGTAGACACTTCTTAGCAAACTGTGTAGCATCTTGCTCTATTGTAGGCCAGTAATAACCTGTTCTGAGTATCTTCTTAGCAAGATTAGGACCGGTAGAATGTGCGCCACATACACCTTCGTGTATGTCTCGTAAGGTAGCTTCGGCTTCTTTCGCGTTAAGACATTGTAAGAGGATACCATCGAGACTCCGGCGATATAGTGTATCACCCAGAATGATGTAATTAGAGGATCGACAGATAAAGGTTTTGCATTGGGTGGATGATAGGTTAGGGGGAAAGGCATTGTTCTTGAGGTATTCATAGACATCTTCGTACCATGGGGAATTGGGACCAACAAGTTCGCAGATGATTTCAGTAACAGGAACATCGACGGCTGGTATCAACAATTGCTCGATCAAGAATTCACATTTCTGTGTATTTGCAGGCATGTCAATCAGTGACCCTACAGAAGCCATAGAATCCACAGCTTTGTTATGCTCTCTTGGAATTTGCTCAAATGTGATGCTAGAAAAATGTGGTTTATAGGCATCCACAAGTTGTTTGTAGGGGACCAACTTTTCATCCTTTGTTTGGTATTCATCTGTGACTTGGCGAATGACTAGCTGTGAGTCTCCATATACTTGTAATTCTGTGATGTCCCATTGAACTGCTGTATTAAGACCTATGAGGAGTGCTTCATACTCGGCTATGTTGTTGGTGCAAGGGAATGCTAGCCGATATGACTTTGGAATGTAGTCATTCTGAGGTGTAACAAATAAGATGCCGGCTCCTGATCCATGCTGTGTGTAAGAACCGTCAAAGTACAACTTCCACATTATGGAGGTAGCCAGAGTGAATAGATTCTCATCAGGAAAGTCTGCTACCATAGGATGTGTATCTTTCATAGGTGCTTCTACTAGTTGATCCGCGAGGGCTTAATTGTGGAAGAATATAGAGGAATTTGATTTAATTAATTAAATAATTGGGTTTATTTAATTAGTGTCGAAAGTATGTGATTTAGAAGAATTTGATGATTTTAATTAAATAATTAGATTATTTAATTAACGTTTGCAATGCAAGTGATTAGACAGATAACGGAATGCAAGTGATTTGACGACACGGTCATTTTAGAGTGTCTACATCCATAACTCTCCTATCATTTTTTATTAGACCCTGCACTTCAGAGAATCTTTTTCCCAAAAACTCCTTCCGGACCTTTTCTTCTGCTGACTTTTCTAAAGAATCAAAATGTGTATGAACAAAATTTACAAGAGACTTTAGATTACTGGATGTGGAGGCCAAAGGATCCTTTTGGAAGGATGGCATGATCTTCTCTAATGCACCAGATGCAATTTCTATTAGCTCACAGTCCTCAATGTGAGATTTCAAAAGTTTTTCTTTTTCCTTTGCATGGGCAAATGATGCTATCTTCATAGTCTGAACCAGAGAGAGAGAATCAAAATTGAAAGGTCCTTGAAACAGTTCCGGTTCATCAATTTCCATCATCTCTTTGGTTAAGAAATCTTTGACTGCTTCTGCTATGTCTCTTGTCGGAGACTGTGTTTTCTCCCCTTTTGTAGCCTTACCACTATCATCTGTGGCCTTCTCTGTTTAAGTTTTCTCCCCTTCTGCAGCCTTCCTACTATCATCTTCTTTTCCCTTCTCTGTTGCTTCTTGACTGATCTTCTATTCTACTCTGTCTTCTCCTTTAGATCTGGAGTCTGCTGGAGAAACCAAAGGAGAGATGTGTGCTTCTTCATGAACTTCCTCTTCTAGAGTAGAGGAATCTAAGTCCTTAGGTTTCTCTTTACTTGTCTCCTTTGCCTCTTCTGTCATAGTTTCGGTAGATTCTTCTTTGTCATCCATGATAGAGGGTTCATCACCTACATCCTCTATAATGGGAATGTTGAATCTTTTGTATACATTCTGGAGGATCTCTTCTGTCTCTTTTGCTACTTTGTCAGTTTCTCCAAGCATAAGCTGATTCATTCTAGCTTTGCTCCGGAACTCATCCTTGCAATCTTTGAAGATCATATTCATTTGCTTTAGAGTGATTGAAGGATATAGTTGAATAGCTATCTGTTCTCAGATCTCAAGATCCTTTGCCTTAGGATTATTCTTCCTTATTTCTAATTTTTTCTCTAGGCTTTTGGGAATAAGAGATATGATTTGAATAAAAGCTTTATTGTAGATATTCAGATACCTGACTATAGCTTCTTGCAAGATCTTCTGGTCAGCTTCATTATACTCATTATAGAACTCAGTCATTGGTTTTAGGTTCCCATCCACAGTAACTAATTTGATGATATCATCAATACGAAGAGTGGGCTTTTCAACAAATTCCTCTGCCTTCTCTTCTTTGCCTTGACCGGTAGAGGGTTCACCGAATGTTTTCTTCTTCTTCTTCTTCATTTTCTTGACCTTTTCATCAGATTCAGTCTCTTCATCATCCTTTTGACTAGCATAATATCTTGTGGCCTTTGTCTTAGTTCTCTTCTCTCCTTTACCGAATGATTTTGCTTCTGGTTTTGATGCCTTTGAGCTCTTAGCAGTGGTAGGTGCAGAGGTCTTAGAGGATCTGGTCTGGGAGGGGACTTCCACCAGAGCACCTCCTTCTCTGCTTTTTCTTTTTCTTTCTCTACCCTTTTTATCTTCTCTCTATTTGCATCAAGTGCCTCCTTTGAAATTCCATGCCTCTTGGCAAAATCTTCTACTTCCCTCCTTACCTTTCTCTTGATCTCAAGTTGTCTCAGTTCAACATGAACTTTTACACTTAGTTCTTGGTAAGTTCTAAACCTTTTTGCCTTAGGATCTTTGGGCTAGCTCGGTAGATGTTGGATATGCAGTTCTAGGATTTTCTCATCAACCTCATACCCCATTGGCATGATCCATACTATTCTTGGTTCTACTGCCTCCATCAGACATTGATCAATGTCTACCATAAAGCACATTGTATCCTTGTATTTTTCAACTAGGGATTGGGGAATTCTTTCTCTAGCCTGCATCATGCTTTGGAAGTTTTTGAAGTAACCCCATAGTGCTGTGTTTTGTGCCTTGGTATCACCAAGCCCATGTAAGTAATCTCTGATTTGAATTGCAACAGGTCTGTCATTCTGCCATACCCAACCACTGGATCTAGGCAGCTCATTCATAAAGTAGAAGAACAAACACAGTATCAACCCACCATACTTGAAAGAGTTCTTCTTGTCCTTCTTGATCTTTTGTAGGTTTTCCATCAGTTGTCTCAGAAGGAGTTCACAAAGATCATAATCTGCATTCTTTCTCAACATTTCATAAGCAGTGTAGATTACTGTTCCAGATATAGAATTTTCTCTGCTAGAGTGATATATCTTGTAGCCAATAATCATGGAGGCAAACTTGATATCTGGATCTGTGATATCCTCAACTGTCATTGCTCTTTTATTAAATTTAGATCCTGTAGCCTCACTCACAATTTGGTTTTTGACTAATTTTAGAGTAGGTAACCCACAAGATGAGTGCAATCCGGTTATTGCCCTAATTGCTTCCTTGGTTATCTTGAATGGCCTCATCAACCACATAAAGTTGTCATGCATTCTGTTCAAAACATACCGGACCCAATCATCTTTAGCAAAATAGGGGAAATGAATGCACTGTCCAAAATGTTTATCCCGGATGGCCTTATATTGAGGTTTTAGTTCAAATGATTCATCTATCAGTTCCTTGTGGTAGATATCCATCATCTTGGATTCACCAAATTCTTCAATGTTTGCATGAATGTAAACCCTAACGTCTTCTACATGTAGAATTCCATGTGGAATGCTAGAAAATGCACCTAGTGGATCAACTTCTAGGGATTTATAGGGATGCTTTCTAAATTTAGGGCGTGGCCTATCAGTGATCTTCACCACATTCAGAGTAGCCATCTTTCAAAGATTCACAGAGAGATTTTCAAGAATGGAAACTACCTTTTATGCTTCTAGGGTTCACAATATGAACCGGATTAGATTACTGGATGAATCAACTTCTGCAATTGATCTTTGATGGGCTCGAGGTAATTTGTTGCAGAGCTCCTTTTCTCTTCTTCTTGAATGTAAAATGAGCAAATGTTCAATATGAAAACCCTTACATTTCTCTGCAAACCCTAATTTTGTATTGCAATAAATGCGTAACTTAAGTCATTCTGGTTTGCCTTGTTCTCCTTATTCTGAGAAAAATCTTTTCCAAATTACTGAGAAGCATTTAGAGTTGTTCTTGGTGATGATTGACAATCTATCTTCCTTTCTCCAAACATTTCATCTATCCACATATCAAGATTCCTTAGTTTGAATCATATCGAATGTAACTATGAAAAGCCTACTTCTTACCGGATGACTATTGAACCAGATTAGTCTTGGAAGATTAACCTGTTCAAAAATTCTTGCGGATCTTCCATCTCTTTACCAAAGCTTATTTAGATGTTCCTCTGTGAACCCTTTAATCCACAACTTTCCTTGTGCCAATTTCAGGGACCAATTAACTGGCTAGGGGAAAATGTTTTTCCTTGTGTCTCCCCCTGAGCCAAAGCTCACCATTTAATTTATGGAAGGAATATCAGCACCAGATTCTGGTGCAGATCCATCCCCAACATTTTATGTACTCCTCTTCATCCAAATCTTGTTCATCTCCCTTTTAACTTCATCCGCATTCACTTTTCCTTTTCCTTTGTCTTGATTCTGATTATGATGCACTGGACCCCTTTTATCCTGATTCTTGCTTCTACAGAATTTGGTAACATGACCGGATCTATTGCAATTGTGGCAAACAACATTTCTTTGCATTTTTGACTGATATCCTCTTGATCTACATTGATTATCCATATGTCCCATTCTATTGCATGCAAAGCATCTACCATTGAATGAGTTGTTCATTTGCATATTTCTACATTCATGAGATTTGTGACCATACTTTTTGCAATTGAAACACTGTCCAGAGAAGGATGAAGTAGTCTGATTCATTCTCTTTCTATACTGATTTGCTTTATGACCAAAGTTATTATAGTTGTGGCAGTATCCATTGAAGGATGGATATCTTTGAGCATTAGGTTGCCTTACCGAAGGTCTTCTAGACTGGTTTCTTTGATTTCCTGATCCAAAATTCTTCTGACCAGATCCAGAGCTTTCACCTTTCTCATATCCCAAGCCATGCTTGTCATCTACCCTCTTTTGACTTTCAAGAAGAACTTCAAGTTGAGCAGAGCTTATCTTGAATTTTTCTTTGTATTCATTTGTTGTTTGAAGATCCTTTTTAAGAGTGTCTATTTAATCCTCAAGTTTTTCTTCATTATCTCTAGCATCTTCAAGATCAGATTCTAGATGCCTGATTATTCTATCCATTTTGTGGCAGTCTTCTGACTTCTCCTTGAGAGATTGATTTAGATTATCTTCAATTTTTCTTTTCTCTTCAATTTCTTGGGTGAATTTTATAACTCCTGATTCCATTTTATGTCTCACCATAATGACTTCTTTTGATAGTTTATCACATAACTTATTTTTCTCATTCAATTCTTCATTAGTATCATTGACTTGACTTTGATTTGCTAATTGTTGAAGTAGTTCCTTTCTCTTTTTCACAGAGATACTTAATTTTTCTCTGAGTTTAATTATGAAATCATTAGCTTGTTTGAGTCTTTCCTTCAAGGCATTGACTTCAGAATGAGATTACTCAAGGTTGTCTAGGGCAGACTGAAGTTGCTCCCTCATCCCATACATATCCATTGAGATTCCCAAATCTTCCTCAAGCTGTTAGGCTCTGTTTGGAGGAACTTGGCTCTGATACCAATTGTTGATAACTAAGAGGGGGGGTGAATTAGTTATCTTAATTATTTAACTTTCTTTTCTTCTTTATAATTAGTGCAGTATCAACACTTGTAATCATAAATGAACATGAAAGTAGAAATGAAGTCAACACACATAACACAAAGATTTTAATGTGGAAAGCCCTGTTAAGGAAAAAACCACGGGGTGACTAACCCAAGATTGTATTCTTTGTTAAAAGAATAGATGTACAAAAATGGCACTTGCCAATTAGGGCTCACTACCTACAAAAGACTCACTGTCTACAAGTTATAATGAAAGTAACCAAGTGATTGAATTGATGAGAAGCATCCACATATGCTGAGGTTCAGTTCCAGTTAGGCTCAATAAACTGATCTACTGCACTTCATTCTTCCTTTGTCTTAGACTGCTATTCTGTCACATACCAGACTTTTCTTTCTGCTACTACATTGCTCTCTGCTATTCTTTGCACAACACAACACTCAACACACACCTTCATACTAAGATCAATCTGGTATATATATCCACACCAAGGATTTCATCCACTTTCTAGTGGGCATCAGGAATACTCAATAATTTTCCAAACTCTTGGCCTGTTGGCTGAATCCTTGCTTATCAAGTGATGCGTATCAAAGAGATGCTCATAGAAGTCATCAATCATGTCTTCCAATCGTGAATGATACCTTAATAACCTTGATCATCATAAATATCTCATCCGGATTTAGGTCTGATGCTCTGTTGGTCAGTTCTTCCACAGTCTACTCTGTTAAATAGGAACCCAATACTTAGGTGCTCACATCTCTTCACTCTTTCATCACCAGAGGCTCAATTCCTAGATTCTAACAGTCAAGGTACTCCTCTTGACTTCCACAAATCTGCACTTTCCTGAGATACTTCCTCTAAGAGATCTGGACCTGTCTGTCGGACCTTGCTACATACTCTATTCTTACTTATCGGACCAAAATGCTCTTCAATCTGACTTCCGGTATAGATACATCATGTCCTACGGATGTGTGGGATGGACTTTGTTGCCATCAATGACAACAATAATGAAGCCGCACAGTGTCTCTTGCCAACACAATGTTTGGCAAAATTTCATATTGAATCTTATCATGATGAAGTCTTGTGATATTATGCCTATGGATGTTTGTCATATCTTGTTGGGTAGACCTTGGCAGTATGATAGAAAAGCTATTCATGATGGGAGAAAGAATGTATATACTATAATAGCAAATGGAAAGAGAATTACTTTGATTCCTTTAGAAGATGATCGTAAGAGTGAAGTATATGGAAATGCTAGAATCTGTTTGGTAGATGGAAGAAAATTTTTGGATAGTTTGAGAAATGAGAATATGTGTTATGCTTTGATTCCTGAGAAGCCTGAAGCATTGCAGAAAGAAAATGAAGAATCACAACCAGAAGAGATAAGAGAGTTGTTGACAGAGTATGAAGAGATCATATCAGACAATGTACCTAAAGGATTACCACCTATAAGGAGTATCAGTCATCACATGAATCTTATATTGGGAGCAAGTTTGCCTAACAAAGTAGCAAATAGAATGACACTAGTAGAAAATGAAGAATTGAATAGACAGATACAAGAGTTGTTGAGGAAATGTTTGATCAGAGAAAGTTTAAGTCCTTGTGTAGTACCTTTAGTACTTGTACCTAAGAAAGATGGGGAATGGAGAATGTGCACTAATTCCAGAGCAATAAATAAGATCACAGTTAAGTATAGATTTCCTTTACCTAGGATGGATGATATCATGGATTGTTTGAGTGGAGCAAGATATTTCACCAAGATAGATTTGAAGAGTGGATACCATCATATCAGAATCAAAGAAGGAGATGAATGGATGACTGCTTTTAAGACAAATGAAGGATTGTATGAATGGTTAGTGATGCCCTCTAGACTGACGAATGCACCAAGTACTTTCATGAGATTGATGAATGAAGTCTTGAAGAAATTCTTGGGTAAGTTTGTGATTGTATATTTGGATGATATTCTGATCTTAGTAAGGTAAAAGAAGAACATTTGTGGCATATTAGACAAGTTTTGCAGAGGTTGAGAGAGGAGAAATTGCTAATAAACATCAAGAAGTGTAGTTTCATGAAGGAAGAGTTGGTATATTTGGGATTTGTGATTTCTGTGGAAGAATTGAAGATGGACCCTAGGAAAGTGAGAGCAATTGTTGAATGGCCTACACTGAAGAGCATTGGAGAGGTTAGATCATTTCATGGATTGGCTAGTTTCTACCAGATGTTCATTAGAAATTTTAGTTTAGTTTGTAACCCTATGACAGAGACAATGAGAGGTGACAGAAAGGATTCCAAGTGGACATCAGGAGTAGATAAAATTTTTGAGTTGTTGAAGTAGAAAGTGATAGAGCAACCTATTTTGGCATTACTAGATTTCAATAAAGTCTTTCAAGTTGATTGTGATGCAAGTGGAAATGCGATTGGAGCAGTGTTAATTCAAGAAGTTAGACCTGTAGCATATTTTAGTGAGAATTTGAATGATGCAAGGAGAAGATATTTAGTTTATGATCAGGAGTTCTATTCCATAATTCAAGCCTTGAAGAAGTGGAGACATTACTTGTTGCCTAAGGAGTTTGTGTTGTATACTGATCATCAAGCTTTGCAATATTTGCACAGTCAAGGTAAGTTGAATTAGAGACATATGAGATGGGTAGAGTTCATGCAGAGTTATACTTTTGTGTTGAAGCATAGGAGTGGAAAATCAAAGTTGTTGATGCCTTCAGTAGGAGAAGAAACTTGTTGACAGAGATGAGAGTTGAAGTGGTGGGTTTTGATGAATTGAAGAACATGTATGAGGGAGACACTGATTTTGCAGAACCTTGGAAAGCATGTAAGGAACCTATTGTGACAGATAGGAGTAAGTGGCTAGACTATTTCATTTAGGAAGATATGTTGTTCAAAGGAAGTTAGTTATACATACCTAGAATTTTAATGAGAGATAATTTGATCAAGGAGAAACATAGTGGTGGATTGGCAAGACATTTTTGCATTGACAAGATAGTAGCTTTGGTAAGTGAAAATTACTTTTGGCCTTAGATACATAAGGATGTTTAGAAATTTGTGTAGAGTTATAGAGTTTGTCAAGTTGCAAAAGGGAGTAGTTAGAACACTAGATTGTATAAACCTTTGACAGTACCTGAGAGACCTTGGGAAGACATAAGCATGGATTTTGTGATGGGATTGCTGAAGACACAGAGAGGACATGGTTCAATATTTGTAGTGGGTGATAGATTTTCAAAGATGGCTCATTTCATACCTTGTAAGAAGACAATCGATGCAATGCATGTAACTGACCTATTTTTCAAGGAGATTGTGAGATTGCATGGATTACCTAAGAGTATAGTTTTAGATAGAGATACAAAGTTTGTTGGATATTTTTGGATGACACTTTGGAAGAAGATGAAAACAGATTTGAAGTTTAGTTCAACTTTTCATCCACAGACAGATGGACAGACAGAGGTAGTGAATAGGAGTTTAGAAAACTTGTTGATATGTTTGGTTGGAGAGAACATAGGAAATTGGGATTTGATTCTTTCGCAAGCAGAGTTTGCATACAATAATTCAATAAACATGAGTACCGGAAGAAGACCTTTGAGATTGTTACTGGAGTAAATCCTAGAGGAGTTGTAGAATTAAGAGACATTAGTGTAGAGGAAAAGAGAAGTGCAAAAGCAGAAGAATTTCTAGATCATATGAAGACAGTGCATAATTAGGTGAAGAAGCATTTGGAAGATATGAATAGTAAGTATAAGTAAAAGGTAGATGAGAAGAGAAGACATAAGGAATTTGAAGTTGGCGATGAAGTGATGGTATATTTGAGAAAAGAAAGATACCCAGTTGGGACATATAACAAGTTGAAGATGAAGAAGTTTGGACCTTGTAAGATACTCAAGAAATTTGATTTAGGAAATGCACACGAAGTGTAGTTACCAGAGACATTGGGTATTTCACCAATTTTCAACATTGCAGATCTTTATCAGTATCATGAAGTAGAGTTTAGTGACAGCATGGAAGAAGACCTAAAGAAGTAGTTACCACAACAAGCACCATAGAAAATAGAAGACATTTTGGACAACAGAGTTGGACATAGCACTAGAGGAAGATGATACAAGGAATATCTTGTGAAGTGGAAAGGCAGATCGGAAGAAGATTCATCTTGGATATCTCAGGCTAAGGTAGACCGTCTTGGTTCTCCCCTAGCCCCAGTAAAGTGAGGGACTCACTTTTTTAATAACCCTAGATGTATGATGTAGGAGCATCCCTGGTTCAAGAGCAATCTTGCATTAACCAAAAATATTTTCATTTCAGTTTGTTTGTAGTTTGTTTCTTTTCATTTTCTAGTTCAATTCAGGCAGTTCAGTCAGAAGCAGTTTCTAGTTTGAGGTCCAATATTGGCATTTTACATCTTGTGGATATGGACTTATCATCTACATTCATTCATCTACATCATATCAAGAATTTAGAGCATTTGGATTAGTTACCAGAAAGCTATCTCTATCAGAAGATCAACTGTTTCTCAGAGTAGAGAATTCTAACAATTCCTGATAATCAGCTAAAGGAGAAGGCTTACAGAACATTCCTTGAATTGTGGATATCAATGACATAGCATTCAATGTCCTTTGGTTCATGCCTAACCTTCCCCAAGGGCCTGCACATTATTCCATTCATTTGAGGAAGTGCTCTATGCATTTAGGTCTGACCTATCTGTGAACACATTACAACTCTTCATTGGAGTTTGTGATCTTCCTTGGCTGACGTGGAGGAATCTATTGGTTCAAAAATGATATATATTGATGTAATAGGTCCTTAGGAAAGTATCTATTCACATAGGAAAGATCTGATAGTTTAGATTTTGTGCGAAGGAGTTTCAAAGCTTTATCTTGTGCATGTATGTAATCAGGTCTTTGAGCCCTAGTTGTAAGCCCGCATGTTGCCGACTAGATTGTATTTGAATTCTTTTATATACTGAATGACTAAATCTAGATTTGTTCCAATTCTTTGAGTTGTTTCCATTGTGTTTACTCTTGTTGCACAGTCTAGATAGTTCATTCTGTGAACCCTCATACCGTGACTGCACCACATTGGAAATCCAACACTTTGACCACTTTATCATTATGAGTTGCATATTGGGCTTCCAAAATAGCCTTTGACTCCCTACCAATATGATCACACAACATCTCCAATGATAAGAGCTCATTTAGAACTGAAATGAAAATTCTTGTTTGCAACTCAACATTAATGCAAACCAGAGTAACAACCTTGAACCCCATAGTACCAAATTTAGCTTTCCATTGGTTTAATGCTTTGGGTTGACCTTGTTCATCCTTGAAGTGGGTCAACACTTTCATTTTCATTTGACCAATAGATGCCACCTTTTCTTTCAACTGCTTGTCTAGCTTTATCATGCAGGAAGCCACATCATGTAGGATTATCATGATTTCTAATGTTCCTTGTAGCCCAATAGGTTTGTCTGGGTCAAACTTGGCTATCTTGACCATTTGCTTGATGGTAGCATTCCTTGGTATCCATTTATTTATGATTTGTTGTAGATTAGATGAATTCTATTCATACTTTAAACCAAAGCCTGATTCAAGTGTATAATCCCTCTATAGGCATCATCTACTTTTCCACTAATCTTAGTTAACCAATGGTTAACTACTTTAGAAACAATCTTACTATATGCTTGTAGTCTATCTCCTCTTAGTGAATCAACAATATCTTTTATTTCTGCAACTTCTACAAGCAAGGCATCCCTATTTGATGGAAAAGCATCTCCTGATGGGTTCAAAATAATTAGCATAGGGGCACTAGAAGATGCTAATTCCCTCTCCTCCAAGGCTCTCAGCCTTACCAGATCATCTACATATCTCCTTTGAAGTTCATTGTAATCCTTTTGTAATTTCAAAACTGTAGCTTGGCTAAACATTATAGTGTCCACTACCAAAGCTGTTGCATCTAGTGTTGGGGTATCAACCACTCTCTTCACAATCAAATTACCTCTCAACTGATCAATGCTCTATACGACATCTAGTTTATCTATCCCTGGTGCCAAAGTTCATATGGCTAATGTTTCAAAAGATGGGCTGAAACCCAAACCAAAAACTTTTTCTTCTTATTGCTTAGTAAGTATAAGGAAAAGGTAGATGTGAAGAGAAGACATAAGGAATTTGAAGTTGGTGATGAAGTGATGGTATATTTGAGAAAAGAAAGATTTTTAATTGGGACATATAACAAGTTGAAGATGAAGAAGTTTGGACCTTGTAAGATACTCAAGAAATTTGATTTAGGAAATGCACACGAAGAGGAGTTACCAGAGACATTGGGTATTTCACCGATTTTCAACATTGTAGATCTTTATCAGTATCATGAAGCAGAGTTTAATGACAGCATGGAAGAAGACCTGAAGAAGTAGTTACCACAACAAGCACCAGAGAAAATAGAAGACATTCTGGACAGTAGAGTTGGACGCACCACTAGAGGAAGACAATACAAGGAATATCTTGTGAAGTGGAAAGGCAGACCAGAAGAAGATTCATCTTGTATTTCTTAGGCTGAGGTGCACTGTCTTGGTTCTCCCCTAGCCCTAGCAAAGTGAGGGACTTACTTTTTTAATAACCTAGATGTCTGATGCAGAAGCATCCATGGTTCAAGAGCAATCTTGCATCAACCAAAAACATTTTCATTTCAGTTTGTTTGCAGTTTGTTTCTTTTCATTTTCCAGTTCAGTTCAGGCAGTCTAGTCAGAAGAAGTTTGTAGTTTGAGGTCCGGTATTGGTATTTCACATCTTATAGATCTGGACTTAGCATCTACATTCAATCATCTACATCATATCAAGAATTCAGAGCATTTGGATCAGTTACCGAAAAGTTATCGCTATCAGAAGATCAACTGTTTCTCAGAGCAAAGCATTCTAACAGTTCCTGATAATCAGCTAAAGGAGAAGGCTTGTGGAACATTCCTTGACTTGCAGATATCAATGACACATCATTCAATGTTCTTTGGTTTGTGGCTGACCTTCCCCAAGGGTCTGCATGTTATTCCATTCATTTGAGGAAGTGTTCTATGCATTTAGGTCTGACCTATCTGTGAACATGTTACAACTCTTCATTGGAGTTTGTGATCTTCCTTGGTCGACGTGGAGGAATCTATTGGTTGGGAAATGATATATATTGATGTAATAGGTCCTTAGGAAAGTAGCTATTCACATAGGAAAGATCTGATAGTTTAGATTTTGTGCGAAGGAGCTTCAAAGATTTATCTTGCGCATGTATTTAATTAGGCCTTTGAGCCCTATTTGTAAGCCCGCATGTTGCCAGCTAGATTGTATTTGAATTCTTTGATATACTGAATGACTGGATCTACATTTGTTCCAATTCTTTGAGTTGTTTCCATTGTGTTTACTCTTGTTGCACGGTCTGGATAGTTCATTCTGTGAACCCTCATACCATGACTATACCACATTGGAAATCCAACACTTTGACCACTTTATCATTATGAGTTGCATATTGGGTGTCCAAAAGAGCCTTTGACTCCCTACCAATATGATCACACAATGTCTCCAATGATAAGAGCTCATTTAGAACTAAAATGAAGATTCTTGTTTGCAACTCACCATTAATGCAAACCAGAGTAACAACCTTGGACCCCGTAGTACCAAATTTAGCTTTCCATTGGTTTAATGCTTTGGGTTGACCCAAACCAAAACCTTTTTCTTCTTATTCCTCATTTGAGAAAGTAACTTCATCTTGTCTCCTTATGGTCTCAAATGCCAAGGCTGTTGGCAAGACATTGCTTAGCATTGATAGGTGTTGTCATTTATGGCAACTAAGATCATCCCAATTAGCCGCATAACACAAGTTGTTCTTACCAAAAGTCAGATTCAAAATTTTTCTATGTCTGGGTAGTTAGGAATAGAGCAGTAACAGGGTTCGGTATTTTGGTCTGGATCTCTCTGGTGGAAAGTCATGATTAGTTGCGGATCTAGGGAAGTCATATGCATTGTCAAGATAGTCTAAAGCTAGATTTCATCCTTTGGTGATGAAGGATTCAAAAGATATTAGTCTTTGAGTACTGGGTTCCTGTTTGTCAGAGCAGACAAAAGAAGAATAGGCTAATCTTGCAGAAGATCTTAATTCCGGATGGATGGAAGTTTTTTGTTGGACAAATGGTGGTAATCAATGATAGTGGCCGACATGAGTGATGACTTTCAAGAGAAATTTTTTGTTCACACCTCAAGTTATGCATAGATCTGGCCAATAGAACAAAACATTCATAAAATTTCTAGGTGTTGTTGTTGCTGACTGGCAAGTAATTGCAATTCAAGATAAGGATATATAACTGATTGTTGTGGATGTTTTGAAGGTATGTGTATTATGTTGATGGAGTAAATGTGAAAGGAGTAGAAATCTAATATTTGAATAAAGGCAAAATAGTAAGAAGAGCAGAGTAAAGATGATGTGTATAAAATCAATATTTATACTTAACTGGAACTGATCCCTAGCATTAGCGATGCATTTTATCAGTTCAAATTCTCTGTAAATCTCTTGTAATATTTTCTGTAGGTAGTGAGCCTCCATTTGAGTAGTGAGCTTTGGGCAGTGATCCTAAATGCATGTGCATTCCCATTTGTAAAATACTTTTAATAGGGTATTAATTTTTGTGGGTTAACCCCCACCATGGTTTTTCCCTTAATTGGGTTTCCACATCAAAAATCTTGGTGTCAAGTGTGTTATTCATGTTTCTGCTCATGTATTGTTGTTTAGTGCTGAAATGTTTATATCATTGATTTGATTATTAGTTGTGAAGGAAGAGTAAAAAGAAGAAAAGTTTAAATTAAGTAACAATTGATTCACCCCCCTATCAGTTGTCTGGACCTAATCCAACAATTGGTATTAGAGCTAAGTTCCTTTAAAAAAGTTTAACAGCTTAAGGAAGATCTGGGAAGGAAGTAAAATGGATGAATATAATCTTCAAGGGCAACTCAATCTCTCACTAGATGATCTTGAGCAGTCCAAGGCAGAAGTTCAAGAGCTGTAAGATAACCTCAAAAAGGCTAAAGATTTCATTGATATTTTAAAATAAAATTGAGCAAATCTAATGCTAAAGGAAATGAGCAACCTCTTCAACTGGGAAAGCGTTATGAAGACAAGGCCCTCAATGAGAAGACAAAGGAATGTGAAAAGTTACCCAAAGAAGTTACTCTCCTAAAACATGAGATGCAAACTGGTGTGATGAGACTAACCAAGGAAATTGAAGACAGGAAGAAAGCTAAAGAAGAGATGAATCAAAATCTAAAAGAGAGTTCTGAAGAATACTGCAGAATGGATGCGATAGCTGGCCTCCTAGAATCTAATCTACAAGAAAGTAGAGACAATGAAAGAAAACTTGAGAGACAGATTATCACTCTCAGACATGACCTAGAAATTGCAAATGAGTATAAGGAGAAGTTCAAGATAAGCTCAGCTAAACTTGAAGCACTAATTGAAGGTCAGAAAAGGAGTGATGACAAGCATGATCTTGGTTGTGAGAAAGATGAAATCTCTGAATCTGGTCAAAGAAACTTTCAATCAGGGAATAGGAGAAATAGAACTAGAAAACTTCTGGTGAGACAACCTAATGCTCAGAGATATCCATCATTCAATGGAAATTGTCTCAATTGCAATAAATTTGGTCATAGATCTACTAAGTACAGAAATAGAGTAAATCAAAATGATCCATCCTTCTCCAGTCAATGCTTCAAGTGTAAAAGGTATGGTCATAGATCAAATGAATTCAGAAATATGATAATGAATAATGCTAACAATAGAGGAATTAGCAATTCTTTCAATGGTTACTATTTTGTTTGCAATGGGTATGGACACATGGCTAATCAGTGTAGATCAAGAGGAAATCAAGTTGTGTGCTTTAACTACAATAAATCTAGTCATATTGTAAGATTCTGTAGAAATAGGAACAATGGAAGAAGAGGTCTGGTAAACATAAGACCAGATGAGCAAAAACAAGATAGTGGCAAAACAAAAATTGATGTGAATGAGATACAGAGTGAAATGACCAAGACTTGGGTAAAGAAAGATACAATAAACAATAATGATGGGTCTGCACCAGAATCAGGTGCTGACAATTTCTTCGGGAATTAAGTCAGGAGCTTTGGCTCAGGGGGAGCTTCATTGAACATCAAATTCCCTTGGTCAGTAAGTGGGTGCCTAAATTTGGCACAATAAAAGAGGAGATTTTTGCTTAGAACCTTTGGAAGGATTTCCAGAAGAAAAGATGTTATAAGAACTTGCAGAGTGATTTATGAAGAACTGTCAAAAATAGAGTAATCGGATAAAGTTAGGGCAACACATTTATTACAACACCAAATCAAGGTTTGCAAAATATAAAAGGTCACTTGTTCACACATTTGAATCACTTTGCATTTGAAGGAAATAAGAAGAAGAGTATTCAAGCTGAAAATCTAGAGACTAAAGCATAGAAAGTGAATTCAATCAGTAATTAATCATCCCCAACCCCGTGGAAGAAAAAGGTACTTCTCTGTGAAGCTTTGAATCTAAAATTTGTTGAGATGGCTACTCCTCATGTTGTTGACATTACTGAAAGACCTCGACCCAAGTTTAAGAAGAATCCTCACAAATCAAAAGAAGTTGACCCATTAGGTGCTTTTTTAAGGTTCCACATGGTGTGCTACATGTTGAAGACATTAAGGTTTATATTCATGCAATCATAGATGAATTTGGAGATTCAAGGTATGTAGACCTGTTTGAGAAACAACTCAGGGATGAAAATCAAGAACTTAAACCTGAATATAAGGCACTATAGGATAAACACTTCATCTAGATCATGGGGCTTCCAACATTTGATGAGAATGAATGGGTCTGATATGTTTTAAGTCCGATGCATGATGAATTTGTTTGGTTGTTCAAACCATTCAAAATTAACAAGGATTCTATTAGAATTGTAACCAGATTAACCTCAACCAATGGATTACCTATACTGAAGGCCGTGAAAAACTAGACAGTGACTGAAGCTACCAATGCCAAGTTTGACAGAAGAGCAATGACCATCAATGATATAATAGAACTAGATGTCAAATTCACCTCCATGGTGATTGGGTACAAGATTTACCACTCGAGAAGAGAAAATTCTGTCTCTAGAACAACCATATATGTTGCATACAAGTGTTGTAAGTATGAGGTTAGCCAGTGTTTTTATTGATGTCAACATACTCATATTGCATTGACAAGAAGGATTGGATGAGCTGTGTGCTAAGGATATTGAGAAAATTAGTCTCAATCAGGAACAATGAAGAATAGTGATGAAAAGAAGGCAAAAGTACTCAATAGGTTGAGAATCAGAGGATGCGGATTAAAGGGTTTGTAGATATGAGTCTTGAGATGATCTAGTTAAGTTTTCAGAGGTCCGCATGAAGATTTGAAGAAGTTGTGATTGATCAAGTAAAACCGGTCCCGGGAGGTGCTCCGGAGTGACAGAATGCTACAAAGAGGTCCGGTGAGATCTGTAAGTGCATTATCCTATCTTGCAGATTGGATGGAGTGTTTGGGATGTCCTTGTGATGTTTCATCTCAATTTGTTCATGATTTGGAGGTCCAGAAGCACATTTTTCAGTATGACAGTGGCGGTAGACTGTGTTCTTGAAGTTCTGGATGAGGAAGAGAAGAGTTTCCGGTAAGCAGAGGAAGTGCAGATGTTCCTAGTCATTCAGGCAAGCTTGTAAAGGTTCTTGGATCATGTTGAGGTTGTGTTGTTGATCCGCATTGGTGGTAGAGCCCAGAATTGAAGATATTCTTTTGGATGAAGTTCTTGTTCAAACTAGCTGACCAGTTGAGTTGTTCATCTTGCAAATGTTCTTGTGGTGGCTGACCAGATGTGTTACTCATCTTGCGAATGTTCTTATGGTTGAGTGCTGACTTAGATGATCATTCCTAAGTTGATGTCTTGTATAAATAAAGGTTTGAGAATTCATTTCAAAAGAGCAAGTTGAGCGGATGAGTGTGGTATAGCGAAAGAGCGAAAGGCAGAGTAGGTGTGTCTCGAGCTTAAATGGAACTGATCTAGACATGGTGAAGATGTCATTCTCCAGTTCAAGGTTGTGATACATATGATCTTGTAGACAGTGTGTCTCTTTGTAGGTAGTGTGCCTCTTTGTGAGCAATGTGCTCGGGCAGTGAGCCCTAACTAGCATGTGCCATTTATTTTTTCTTATTCTTCTAATAGAGAATAATCCTTGGGTTAATCACCCCATGGTTTTTCCCTTAACTGGGTTTTCCACGTCAAAAATCTTGGTGTCAAATATGTTGATGATTACTTGCTCCAGTGTTTATGCTTTGTGCTTTCATGAATGATTGATTGATATATTATTAATTAACAAGAAGAATCAAGTGTTTTAAAGTAGAAGCAAAGTTTATGTACAACTGATTCACCCCCCCTCTCAGTTATGTGCCCTAGATCTAACAATTGGTATAAGAGCCAAGTACCTCTGAAAGGAGCTTAACCACTTGAGGAGATCCAGGATGTCGTCATACAAGAAGGATAGTCCAAAGTTCGATGGAACCAACTTCACTCTCTGGAAAGGTCGCATGAAATGTCACTTGGAGTGTATGGGAAAAGCATACTTGACCATGGTCTCAAAATCATATGTACCTCCACAGGGTGGTCCGACAACTCTGAATGAAATCACAGATGTTGAAAATAATTTGCGGACCAAAGAAGCTCTTCTAAGCACATTGAATGACTCAAATCTCTCAAATGTTATTGACCTACCAACTGCATATGAGATCTGGATTAAACTGGAACTTTTGTATGAAGGAGATGAGTTTGTCAAGAGTGCAAAGTTGCAAAGTCTGAAAGGGAAATTTGAAAGATTAAAGATGAGAGATGATGAAAATATCACTACCTTTATTCCAAGAGTGAATGAGCTAGTGTGTGGAATCAGGAATGCTGGTGGAGTTCTGGATGAAAATGAAATTGTTTGCAAAATTCTCAGATCCCTTCCTGTTGCCTACAAAATCAAGGTTGCTGCCATTGATGAATTCAGAGCCCATACAATTGTCACAAGAGAGCAATTGGCTTGCAAACTGGCTGCATTTGAAATGCCTGAGTTTGGAGATGATCACCTCAAGACTGAATCTACATTCAAAGCCAGTGCCTATGTGAAAGGTAAACAAAGATTTGATCCGAGAGAGAACTCTTCAAGGAAGCTGTCATGGTATGATCAAGTAAGAAAAGACATGGAAGAGGAAGAGGCAGAAACAACTCAACTTAAAGCCCTCATTGCAAAAAGACTGCCAAGAGGATCCGGTAAGTATGAAGGAAAACTACCCTTTAAGTGCTTCAACTGCAATAAGATTGGTCATTTTGCTTCAAGATGTCTGGAAAGATCTGCAAGGTCAAATGCTAACAGACAAAGGTTTCAAAAGAACTGCTATTATGTTCATGAAGAAGATGATAATGAAAGAGTAACAGATGATGAATCAGAAATAGGAAGCAAATCCAGAAATGAATGGGTGTTTATTGCCATCAAGGAAGAAGATTCAATATCCTCTGAATCTGTCAATCATAAGGTTGTAAAAAGAGCTTTGGCTGCCCAAGTTGAAGAAAAGGATGATTGGGTTATTGACAGTGGATGCTCTCACCATATGACTGGTGACAAAAACAAGTTCTTAGATTTGGAAAGGTATGAAGGAGGAATGGTAAAGTTTGGTGACAATTCTGCTGGCAGAATCAGAGGTAGGGGAACTATTTCTTTTGATGGAAAGAACAAAACCGGTAATGTACTATATGTTGAAGGATTGAAGCACAATCTTCTCAGTTTTGGTCAGTTGGTGGACAAAGGCTATGATCTCCGGTTCAAGAATGGAAGATGCAGGATCTTTGAAAGCTTCGAAACTGAGATTGCATCCGGTACTCAAACAAAAGGTAATATCTTCCATCTAGTTGGTTCTAATAAAAGTTGTCTGTTTGTTCAAATTGATCAGAGTTGGTTATGGCATAGAAGAATGTGTCATGTGAATTTTGATGACATCATCAAGATAAGCAATACTCAGGCTGTAAGAGATCTTCCTAAATTGGTGAAACCTACAAATAGTCTATGCAAAGAATGTCAGCTAGGTAAACAGAGCAGAGTTTCTTTCAAAAGCAAGGATCAGTCCTCTACCAGAGTGTTGGAATTAGTTCATATTGATCTCTGTGGTTCAACAAGAATCAAGAGTATGCAAGGTGATAGATATTTCATGTTGCTAATTGATGACCATTCCCGGATGATGTGAGTTACCTTCCTAAAAGAGAAATCAGAAGCCCTTGAAAAGTTCAAAATCTTCAAAGCTATGGTAGAGAATCAAACCAGATTGAAACTAAAATGTCTAAGGTTTGATAGAGGTGGTGAATTCACATCCGGTGAATTCATAGATTTTTGTGAGAAGCATGGTATAAAGAGACAGCTGTCTGATCCTAGGACTCCACAATAGAATGGAGTAGTTGAGAGAAAGAACCAGACCATCCAAGAAGTAGCCAGGACAATGATGATGGAAACAAATGTTCCTCAGATGTTTTGGAGAGAAGCTATCAGCACTGGAGTTTATACTCTTAACCAAGTTCAAATCAGAAGCAATACCGGTAAGACTCCTTATGAACTTTGGTTTGGTATAACTCCCACTGTGAGATATTTTAGAGTATTTGGTAGCAAGTGTTACATCAGAAGAGATGAAGATTTAGGAAAGTTTGATGCTAGAAGTGATGAAGGAATTTTCTTGGGTTACTGCACTCAAAGCAAAGCATACCGGTGTTACAATAAGAGATTGAGAAAGGTTATAGAAAGTACAAATGTGAAGGTTGATGAAGGAATTGAGAAGCCCTCAAGATTCTATGAATGTGATGAAGATGATCAGAATGATCCTATGGTGCAAGGAGCTCCATCCTCCTCTGAAATTCAGATCCAGACTGATCCGGTAAATTAGGAAGAAGAAGTTTGTCTAAATGAGCCTGATCAAGAATTAGTAGTGCAAGATACTCCCAAAGTTCTAAGGTATGTAACTCTAAATCACTCTGAAGATCAGATCATAGGTGACAAAAGTAAAGGGGTACAAACAAGGAGAAGAATTGCTCAAGATTCAAATGAATACTGTCTGATTTCAAAGATTAAACCTAAGACAGTTAATGAAGCTTGCAATGATGAAAACTAGACCAAAGCAATGGAGGAAGAGTTGATGCAAATTGAGAAAAATCATACTTGGGATCTTTTTCCCAGACCTAGAGATAAGAATGTGATTGGAACCAAATGGGTCTTCCAGAAGAAACTGAATGAAGTTGGTGAAGTAATCAGAAACAAAGCTAGATTGGTCTACAAAGGCTACTCTCAAATAGAAGGAATTGATTTTGAAGAGACTTTTGCTCCGGTGGCAAGAATTAAAGCAGTCAGATTATTTCTTGCATTTGCTACTTTCAAAGACTTCAAGGTATATCAGATGGATGTCAAGTCTGCCTTCCTAAATGGTGACTTGGAAGAAGAAGTATACATTGAACAACCGGATGGATTTCAATTGTCTGATCATGATAATATGGTCTGCAAGTTGAAGAAAGCACTATATGGTTTGAAGCAAGCCCCAAGAGCATGGTATAAAAGGTTGGATAAACATCTTGTGCAGATTGGTTTCAACAAAGGTACTACTAATAGTAATCTATATTTCCAAATAGATAAGGAAAACATTTTGATTGTTGAAGTATTTGTTGATGATATCATCTTTGGAGGAAAAGACAATATGTGTAAAACTTTTGCAAATCAAATGAAAAGTGAGTTTGGAATGTCAATGCTTGGTGAAATGAATTTCTTCTTGGGTCTGCAAATTACTTAGACAAAGAAAGGCATCTTTATCTATCAGACCAAATATGCAAAAGAATTGTTGAGGAAATTCAGAATGGAAGATTCAAAGCTAATGAACACTCCTATGGCAACCGGATGTAAGTTGAGCAAAGATGATGACTCTCCTAAGACAGATCAGACCAAGTACAGATCAATGATTGGAGGACTATTATATCTCACTCAGACTAGACTAGATATAATATAGGCTGTTGGTCTTGTGGCAAGATTTCAGGCTGATCCCAGAGAATCTCATGTCATGGCAATCAAAAGAATTTTTAGGTACTTGAAAGGAACAGTTGAGTATGGTCTATGGTACCCTAGAGATCAGGATTTCTCTCTTCATGCATACACAGATGCAGATTGGGCAGGAGATGTGGATGATAGGAAAAGTACAAGTGGAGGAGCTTTCTTTTTGGGAAAAAGATTGGTTTCTTGGCTAAGCAAGAAACAAGAGGCAATATCTCTATCTACAACTGAAGTAGAATACATTGCAGCAGCAGGTAGTTGTACTCAGATTTTATGGATGAAGCAGATGCTAAGAGACATTAAAGTTGAATATGAGGAGCCTATCACAATTTTCTGTGATAATTCAAGTGCAATTAATATTTCTAAGAATTTGGTATTGCATTCTAAGACTAAGCACATATCTATCAAGTTTCACTTTCTGAGAGAACAAGTGAACAAGGAAGAAGTCAGATTGGAGTATGTACCCTCCAGGGATCAAATTGTAGATATTTTTACCAAACCTCTTCCCAAGAACTCTTTTGAGTATCTCCAGGAGAAGTTAGGGGTCATGGACCCTCCGGTGATGAACTAGGATGCACTAATGTGCATCAGTCCAGTGGATATCACAGTCATATCTTGTGATCCAGATTGATGAAGGGGAGCTACTACTAAGGGGGAACAACTGGTATGATTCTAATGTGTTAGAATTGCAAGTATGAGCCCTTTGCCATTGATGTCAAAGGGGGAGAGAAGACGTGAAAAACAAGTGGTTGATGATCAAAGAGGGAGCAGTAAAAGAAGAGAAGACATGTGAAGAGTTGTTGCTGATAGGGGGAGCTGTGACAGAAAGGAGAAGATCTTGTCTTGATGGTTTTTCACATCATATGTTGCCATCAATGACAAAGGGGGAGATTGTTGCAAGTATGAGGTTAGCCAGTGTTGTCATTGATGTCAACATACTCATATTGCATTGACAAGAAGGATTGGATGAGCTGTGTGCTGAGGATATTGAGAAAATTAGTCTCAATCAGGAATAGTGAAGAACAGTGATGAAAAGAAGGCAAAAGTACTCAATAGGTTGAGAATCAGAGGATGCAGATTAAAGGGTTTGTAGATATGAGTCTTGAGATGACCCAATTAAGTTTTCAGAGGTCCACATGAAGATTTGAAGAAGTTGTGATTGATCAAGTAAAACTGGTCCCGGGAGGTGCTCCAGAGTGACAGAATGCTACAAAGAGGTCCGGTGAGATCTGTAAGTGCATTATCCTATCTTGCGGATTGGATGGAGTGTTTGGGATGTCCTTGTGATGTGTCATCTCAATTTGTTCATGATTTGGAGGTCTGAAAGTACATGTTTCAGTATGATAGTGGCGGTAGACTGTGTTCTTGAAGTTCTGGATGAGGAAGAGAAGAGTTTCCGGTCAGCAGAGGAAGTGCAGATGTTCCTGATCATTCAGGCAAGCTTGTAAAGGTTCTTGGATTGTGTTGAGGTTGTGTTGTTGATCCGCATTGGTGGTAGAGCCCAGAATTGAAGATATTCTTCCAGATGAAGTTCTTGCTCAGACTAGCCGACCGGTTGAGTTGTTCATCTTGCAAATGTTCTTGTGGTGGCCGACGAGATGTGTTACTCATCTTGCGAATGTTCTTATGGTGGAGTGCTGAATTAGATGATCATTCCTAAGTCAATGTCTTGTATAAATAAAGGTTTGAGAATTCATTTCAAAAGAGCAAGTTGAGCGAATGAGTGTGGTATAGCGAAAGAGTGAAAGGCAGAGCAGGTGTGTCTCGAGCTTAAATGGAATTGATCCAGACATGGTGAAGATGTCATTCTCCAGTTCAAGGTTGTGATACTTATGATCTTGTAGACAGTGTGTCTCTTTGTAGGCAGTGTGCCTCTTTGTGAGCAGTGTGCTCAGGCAGTGAGCCCTGACTGGCATGTGCCATTTATTTTTTCTTATTCTTCTAATAGATAATAATCCTTGGGTTAATCACCCTGTGGTTTTCCCCTTAACCGGGTTTTCCACGTCAAAAATCTTGGTGTCAAATATGTTGATGATTACTTGCTCCAGTGTTTATGCTTTGTGCTTTCATGAATGATTGATTGATATACTATTAATTAACAAGAAGAATCAAGTGTTTTGAAGTAGAAGCAAAGTTTTTGTACAACTGATTCACCCCCCCTCTCAGTTGTGTGCCCTAGATCTAACAACAAGATGCTAAAGGAAGATACTAACTATGACTTGTGTGAATTACTACAAAATTAGTTGATTAAAAATTTAAACAAAATTAAGAAGGATAAGAAACACACTTTCAAGCATGGTACATTGGTTCTATGTCTATTCTTCTGCTTTATGAATGAGGTACCTGGGGTAACAAGTGTACACTGGACTAAGGATAAGCTAGTTACCATTCAGATCAGAGATCATCTTCATAGCATTGGTGATTTCAAAGCTCAAAAAACTGCAATATGGGGTTACTTTAAGAATTTTTAGAGCATAATGCACTCAAGGGAAATAATCCCTAATTCAATTGTTGAAAAATACAAAAATAAATATACTTCATGGTTGATACTAATCAATGTCTGATGGAAGCTGTAGAACCAAGAACAGTATGGATAATGCCAATGGGTTATGAGGTGGATGGGAGAGTTCTAGACATGTATGCTCAACATCTTCTAAGCAAGCCTAAAGACACAATGGTTGAAAGATTTGGAACATATGAGGAACTGAGTTTAAAGCTACATACTGAGCTTAGAGAACCTGAAACCAATAGGAAAGTAAGAAAATAAGTTGACCAGTTGGCTAAAAATCTCGGCCTAACTAAGGAGGTTGTGAGGAAATTTAGAGAAAGAACTGAAAAAGATGAGAAAGAGAAACAAGATAAGAAACAAACAAGTGCTCCGGTGGAACCCACTTCTACTTCAAGAACTACTAGGAGCTCTGCAAAATTGGAAGCAAAACCATCCGAAAAAGGGGAGAGAAGAAATTAAAAAAAAGCTTCTAGGACCTATGAAAGCATAAGACAAGAAGAAGAAGATACAGATTCTGAAATTGACATCATGGAACTAAAGGACATCGGAACAAAAGCTACAAAAGTAACCAAAGAAATTTCATCTAGAACTAAAAGGGATAGCAAAAAGCTAAAGACAGAAGCATATGAGGAATATATTGAAAAGCCCACACTTTCCCTGGAAGATGTGATAAAGTCAGTCATTGTGGATGGTAATCTAAAACCCATGATTGAATTCTATGATGAATACAGTGATGTGGATAAAAGGGTGTTGGAGGAAGCAACTATCAGATATCTCAACATCTACAACAAGGCACTGATTGAGATAACTTCTGAGTTTCCATAAAGCCTAGCAAGTATCTTGGAGTTGAGAAAAGAAAATGCCAAGAGCAAGGACATAGAGATTAGGGAACATGAGCTAATAAATTTATGTCCTTAGATTTCTCCTGATCAAATAGATATGATATTCAAAGAAGTCAAGGATGAGTGTAGGAGCAAAAGAAGAATGAACAAACTCATGCTTGGAGAAGCAAGTGAAATCGTTGAAGAAACTGAAGAAATTCTTTTGAAAGCATTGAAAAAGCACAATTTTCCCATAGTCACAGAAGAAGTTCCGGATGGTGAAGAAGAGAACATCATTGAGCAACAATCTGAATTGGGTGAAGCCTCTATTCCCAAAGTAGAGCAAGCAAATCAGAAGGATACAAGAATACTGGATGCAAGAGATACTCCTAATCCACCTAATACATCTAGAAAGGAAGAGGAAATTGCTACCACACAGAGCTCTCCAGATCAGATAGTAAGTAGTGAGAAAACAGGAAAGAGTCCCTCTGGTGAGAACATAGAGAAGAGTAAAACAAAAAAAGAGGAAGAAAAAGAAAAGAAAAAGAAGGCAGAAGATGGTGCAAATATTGAGAAATCAGATGAACAAAAGGATGGTTCTAGAATAGTTGCAAGACACACTGTAGATGTAGTAAAAGGTCTTCTTGAAAAAGAAATGATTGAACTTGATGAACCTGAGATACTCCAAGGTCTAGCCAATCCTAATGCTCTCTCTCCAATTCAACTAATGAAAATACCAACATTCACCCAAGTAAAGGCTAGAGAAGATGTTAAAGTTCCACATGGAGGAGAATGAGCTACTGGAGCTTGTAACCAGAGTTTTGGAGAAATTAATGCCAACCTATCAGAAGAATCAAAATGATTCCCCCTCTGGACATCTAAAGAATCTTGTAAGTTCAGTAAATTTACATTTTGAGTCCTCTGAGAATTTTGCGAAGGTAAAAGTTTAGAAAGAATTCTTGGATAAGAAATTTTGTGAAATAAAGAACTACTAAACATTTTAATAGATATGATATATAACAAAGGATTTTATATGTGGAACACATAGAAATATCAACATCATAGATATATGCAATTTGTTTTAAGACTTGAGGATATTCATGAGTAAATTTGGAAAAATTATCAATGTCTATGATGTATGCAAACAAAGCTTCCAAAGATGAATGACAAGAAGTATCCATGATACTAGTTTGAAAGAGCTCAAATATACACATATTTCACAACGATTGACAAGGCAAAATAAGTGAGACAATTTTACACCAAAGCACTTGTTTGAGGAAAATGGGTACTAAAAGACACACAGAGTTCACAACAAACAGAGTAGGTAGAAGGAAAGATTACTACAAAAGAAGGCAAAGTTAATGATTTTAAAGGTTTTGATAAAAAAGATATGAATGAGGTGTAAAAGGTGTGTAAACTCTTAGCGTTGAAATACACACTATGTAATTAAAAATATGCCAATTTTCACACAATACTATGAAATAAAGGAAAATTTTCAAATGAACAATGAATGTATGCTTGAAGATGAATGCAAGATCTGAATGAAAAATTATACACCTAAAATGCTCAAATTTTCCACTTTTTCAATGTAAATGCACAAAAAATGTTATAAAATTATGTCCAATGATGTATGAATGAAATGTGATCTGATTTAATGTGTAAAATAACTCTGATCAGATTAAAATTTATGCCAACATGCTACAATGCTCAATCTAAAGTCAAAATTAAGGTGAGATGAATGAATATGCTTATTTTTATTGAAATACACAATGTGTAAATGCAAAATTTGAAATCTAAATGCAATAACACATAATGATAAAACACTACAGTCCAAAATCAGATTTGAAAGAGTGTTAAAATGAGTAATAAAATCTGAAACAAGATTTTAATTACAAACCCTAGCTTTTGAAATGACTAGGTTATATTAAAAAATACAAAATTTCAAGCAAAACCCTAGCAAATGAGAGATGCAAATGCAAGGCAAATGATGATAAAAATATGAAATGTTGTAATTTATTCTCATATCCAATGTAAATATTAGAAAATTAAATCTTTTCAATGATATGCAAGGAAAATAATGCAAATTATGTCTAAATGCAAGCTAAAAATGTTTATTTTTTCAAAATTTTCAATTTTTATGCAAGATTTTTAAATGTATGAAGATGAAAATGAAATGAATGAATGCAAAACTGATTTACAAAACTTAGAAAGATGCAAGTTTAGAAAAAAACATGGGTTCACCAAAATGTTATGTGGGAAAAGAGGGAAGATGATGAAGGTTGATAGTGTGATTAAATCCTCCTTTCACATATAACATTCAAGGACATTAAACTAAGTTAAGTCACAACTTTGGCAAGAGGAATCAGCTACAGGTTTGGTGTCACTTGGAATGATAAGGAAATTTGTAATTTGTTGATTAATTTGTTAAACCCTAATTATATGAAATTGTAAACAAATAGACAAAACACAACAAATGTTTGCACATGAAGGCACTAAATGCATATTAGAAACATACCAGGACTTGGATTCTAGAAACTAGAAACTTCAAGGACATAGGGGTGGGCATCCTAGTCCAATAGGTAGCTTTTCCTATAGATCTAGAGCTATCAGATGATGAAGTCTACAACCTTCTCTAGAGTTTCTGTCAATGGCAATCTAGATGACACAGGGGTGAGTGCCCTTGTCTAGGAAGGAATATTTTTCAATATTTTCTTTAGATCCCAAATCTTTAACCTTTGCACTAACCTCTTGCAACTCCTCTCTGCAAGATGCCACACCTGTAACCTGCAATCACAAGAGAGGGGTTGGGGGTTGTGGTGTTTAGGAGCTTGCCTTGATCAAGCCCTGGAATGGCATTTAGGCCTTCCAACATCATTTTTAGATAGTGTGTATGTCCTTGATAGATAGAGGCAAAAGCAAATGATAAGATAGATTAATTGAAACACAAAGTAGATTTCACCTCGGAGGTGAAGCTCTCACAGGGAGATGAAGATATTTCACACCATGAGGAGATTGATGAAGACAAATCTACAACAAACCAGTACAAACACAACACAATATTGCTCTACAACACAATAAAAGCCTTGAATATCCTTAGCACAAGATCACAAGTTTTCTTTATCCATATCTAGCTAAAATGAAGTCCTAAACATGTTTATATATGCATTCCTGCTACATAATTTAAATTGAAGAGGTCGACAAAGGGAAACCTTTTAGCAATCACTTTGCCGAGAATTAAAATTTGGGTCCCAACAAAATAGGTCTAGACTAGGGAATAGGTGCCTAAGTCCAGAGGCCTATTTTGGGACTTGAGTAAGTTTAAGATGCACCCCTAGGACCCATTTGACATGGGTTTCAGGGGATTTTGCTTCAGGATGAGTTTTTAACATGCATGATTAAATCTAAGGGACCTAGGAGCTAAACTTAGGAGGTAAAATTCTAAGAGGAACATTTTATGACATAACACATGTACCATATAAACATCCATGTACTCCAAGACACCTATAACAATTATCAAGGTGTACACCATCTCAAATGAGAATCTCGTCATCCTCCATCTAGCCAAACTATGAAGGATAAGATCCTCCAAAGAGATGCCACACAAAACTATCATGTAGAAGCAAGAAACCTGCATCAACTAATATCCAAACACATGCACCAAATCCAGTGGTAACAAATAGACTTGATTAGCTAACAAGAATCAATCATCATAGCTGAAATAGCAACCACAACTAGTTGCTAATGCATCAAATAACCATACCTCCAAACCAAGGTATACAAAAGATAACAAGTAGACCTTATGCCAACAACATATCCAACTCAAATCACAATGATAACAAGTCCCTGTATATACTCAATCCTGCATAAAGAAGCCCTCCAAGGTAACAACACAAAGCTTGTGATAAAAAACCTCAAGAACCTCCATACTACAACATAATGAAAACATCCAACAAAAGAATCATATAGATCCTAAAAAATCCCACTACATGAGTAAATGCCAAATCTGAAATAGATAAAGGCATCCAAAGATCCACTAATAACATGCACATAGAAGATGTGGCTAAATCCTCTATCACATAGTGTTAAAGAACACACACATAGATATGCAAAATCTGCAAACTAAATAGTTGCAGCATAACTCTCCTCAAGTCCATATCTCTCCCAAATCCTCCACATCATAAGAGAAGACATTAGAGAGACTCAAAAGCTCCATACACATCTCAACTCCAATGTCATGTGAACACAGATATCTAGGAAGAAGAATAAGACTAGTTAAGAGAGAACTCGCAAATTATAACCATGTCCTTCTATCCACACTAATGTGCTATGCTGTGAAAAGTATGATTTCCTTGACAACCTAGAAACAAGAATCCTTCTCAACATCTAACAAATCAAGATGCAAGCCTCTCAAACCAAAGGTAGATCAAACTCA
Organism: Cunninghamia lanceolata; assembly: GCA_027924645.1. Classification (NCBI taxonomy): domain Eukaryota; kingdom Viridiplantae; phylum Streptophyta; class Pinopsida; order Cupressales; family Cupressaceae; genus Cunninghamia; species Cunninghamia lanceolata. Next base: position 28,099,547 of record BSBN01000534.1, read on the forward strand.
TAACCATCCCAAAGTAGGAATAAGCCCAAAGCCACTAACCATCTCCATTACACACAATGATCTCATAACAATTCAGGATCAAACATAATGAGATAACTAATCATATCCATGCATCCACTCCTCAAACAAGTCCTCACAATTATAATCCATAGCTCAAGACTCAAGCATGAGAAGACAAGATACAAAGAAAAGAATGCATTTGAAAAATAGGTGGGCATACCTATCGAATTATTCAATGCCGAGAGGACCAAGAGTGGGGATGAGAGTGCTCCTCCAGGTTGAACCTGTTGATAACTGAGAGGGGGGTGAATCAGTTATCCAAATTATTTCTTCTTTCTAAACTTTCTTATTAATCAATGCAGCATTAATTCAAACAAGCAAATATAACCATGAAATGGAGATACACATGACACAATATTTTTGACGTGGAAACCCTGTTAAGGGAGAAAACCATGGGGTGATTAACCCAAAGATTATTCTCTGTTAGAAGAATAAGGAAATACAAAATGGCACTTGCCAATTAGGGCTCACTACCTGAGCACACTGCTCACAAGAGGCACACTACCTACAAGAGACTCACTGTCTACAAAAAGAGTGTTATACAATACTTGAACTGATTGGAAGCATCTGTAAATGCTGGAGTTCAGTTTCGGTTAGGCTCAGTACACTGATCTGCTGCACTTCGTCTTTCCTCTACCCTTAAGCTACTTTCTTTCACATACCGGACCTTTCTTTCTACCTCTGCTTTTCTCTTCTACTTTTATTCACACATCATTAACAACAACAACACACCTCACAACTAAATCCATCATGTATATATCCGCACAAGTGATTTCATCACCTTTCAAGTCGGCACCTAGAATAGTCAATTCTTTTCAAAAACTCTGATCTATCGGCTGAATCCTTGCACACCAAGTAATGCAGATCAAGCATATACTTGTAGAAGTCATCAATCATGTTGGCCAAACATAACTTATACCTTAAGAACCTTTTCCATCATCAGTAACACATCCAGAAAATAGTCTGATGTTCTGTCAGTCAGTTCTTCCTCTGTTCACATTGTCACTCAGGAACTCGGTACACAAGTGTTCATATCTTTTACCTCATCTATCACCAGAGGCTAAAACTTTGGAATCTATCACTCAAGGTAGTCCTCTTGACTTCCCCAAATCTGTACTTCACCAAGATACTTCTTCTGAGAGATCCGAACCTGTCTGTCGGACCTTGCCACATGCTCTGTTCTTGTTTACCGGACCACCACATTCTTCATTCTGACTTTCGATAGAGACACACCATGTCCTGCAGATGTGTGGCATGAACTTTGTTGCCATCAATGACAACAATCATGAATCCATATAGTGTCTCTTGCCAACAATCTCCCCCTTTGGTATTGATGGCAACACTTAGTGAAAAATGACTAAGTGTTTACACTATGCTCCCCCTTGGCTGATGCTCTATTTTTATATACATTTTCTGGAGCTCCCCCTTAGTTGGATTCCTCATTTTTCACTACTCCTCACTCCCCCTTTGACATCAATGGCAAATGGTAGGGTCCGTACACCAAAATTTTCAAAAATTTTACTATACTTAGCTGCATAAGTATATACATATGGAATACTTACATATACTGCAGTATGTCTGCAAAAGTTGTTTTCAGTCGGATGAGTTCTGCAGCCCAACTTTGCTTCATTCTATCCAAAATTGAGATGTGACCACTCAACAAAAATGCAAAAGCTTCTGCCCTCTTAAGATCTGTTGGATCATTGGTTTGGGCGGTGGTCTGAGCATCACTTATGGCCTCATGCATGGCCTCTAACTTAGGGATAATAATCCTTCTAAGTTCACCCATCCAGCTAATTATGTTCTTCCTTTCCTTCTCAAAATTCCTTATTGCATTTGTGATTGCAATACTCTGACACTGTTGGTTTACTATGGAGGAAGAGAGAGGATCAAAACTTTGAGACAAACTTAGTAATTTCTCCTCTTGCTCTTTTATTTTCTTCTCAATTTCTACTGTTGCTTTGGACCAGGAAATACAAAATTTGTATACTTCACCACCATCCTTAAGAGCATTTTCTAAGCTCTTTATCCCAATATTCATATTTTTCCTATCATTAGTGATCAACACTTGTACCTCTGAGAATCTCTTATCCAAAAACTCCTTCCAGACCTTTTCTTCAGCTGACTTCTCTAGAGAATCAAAATGTGTATTAACACTGCTGACTAGCGTTTTGAGATTACCAGATGAGGAGGCTGTGGGATCCTTCTGAAATGATGGCATAATTTTTTCAAGCACTCCGGAAGCAGCTTCTATCAACTCACAGTCTTCCATATGAGACTTAAGGAGTTTTTCTTTGGCCTTTGTGCTAGCAAATGAAGCTATCTTCATTGTCTGTATGGGAGAAAGAGAGTCAAAATTGAATGGACCTTGTAGAAGCTCCGGTTCATCAATCTCCATAGTTTCTTTGTTCAGGAATTCTTGGATAGTTTGTGTAGTGTCTCTTGCCGGAGACAGATGTTTCGTCTCTTCTGCAATCACTGAACTATCTTTTTGAGTTTTCTCTCATTGCACAACCTTTGCACTGTCATCTTCTTTTTCCTTCACCTTTGCTTCTTTCTCCTTTACTCTTTATTCTCCTTTGGATCCGGAGTCAGCAGGGGAAATTGGAGGAGAGATGTTTGATTGTTCATGTGCCACTTCTTCCGGAGCAGAGGACTCCAAATCCTTAGTTGTTTCTGCACCGGTACCCATAGCTTCTTCTGTCATTTTCTCAGAAGGTCTCCTGCAACACTTGTGGTCGAGGGGTCAGTACCCAAGTCCTCTATAGTAGGAAGATTAAATCTTTTGAAGGCCTTCCGGAGGATCTCTTCTGTGTCCTTGGCTACCTTGTTAGTCTCACCAAGCATAAGTTGATTCATCCTTGCTTTTCTTCTGAACTCATCCTTACAATCTTTGAATACCATAGTCATTGTCTTGGGGTTGATTGAAGGATATAGCTGAATTGCTATTTGTTCCCAAATTTCTAGGTCTTTAGCTTGGGTAGTGTTCTTTCTTGTTTCTAGTTCCTTCTCCAAGCTTTTAGGGATCAAAGATATAATTTCAATAAATGCTTTGTTGTAGATACTGAGGTACCTGATTGTGGCCTCTTGCAATATCTTCTAACCTGCCTCACCATAATCATCATAGAACTCAACCATTGGCTGAAGATTTCCGTCCACTGTGACTGATTTGATTATGTCATCAATGTGAAGAGTGGGGTTTTTAACATATTCCTCTGCCATTTCTTCCTTGTCTTGTCCTGTGGAAGGTTTACTGGATCCTTTCTTCTTCTGCTTCTTTATTTCCTTTATCCCCTCATCTGATTCAGTTTCCTCTTCATCTCTTTGACTTGCATAAGCCCTTGTGGCTTTTGTCTTTGATCTTTTCTCTCCTTTTCCAGATGCTTGGACTTCTGGTTTTGAGCTTTTAGCAGGGATAGGTGCTGATTTCTTTGATGATCTGGTCCAGGTGGAAGTTTCTACCAGAGCACTTTCCTTGCTTCCCTTTTCTGCCTCTTTCTTCTCTTCCTCAGCCTTTTGTCTCTTTTCCCTATTGGCATCAAGTGCCTCCTTTGAGATACCAAAGCTTTTTGCAACATTTTCTACTTCTTTTCTCACCTTCCTCTTGATCTCTAGTTCTCTGAGTTCCACATGAATCTTTACACTCAGTTCTTCAAAGGTTCCAAACCTTTCTGCCTTTGGATCCTTTGGTTGACTTAGCATGTGTTGAACATGCAGCTCCACAATTTGTTCATCGACTTCATACCCCATGGGCATGATCCACATAGTTCTTGGTTCTACTGCCTCCATTAGGCACTAATCTGTCTCTACTATAAAGCATACTGTGTCTTTGTATTTCTCAACAAGAGACTGAGGAATTCTTTCTCTTGCTTGCATCATGCTCTGAAAGTTCTTGAAGTATCCCCACAGAGCTATATTTTGTGCTTTGTTGTCACCAAGTCCATGCAATTAATCTTTGATTTGGATAGCTACTAGCCTATCACTCTCCCACACCCAGCCACTAGATCCGGGAAGCTCATTCATAAAGTAGAAAAATAAGCACAATATTAATCCACCATACTTGAATGAATTCTTTTTATCTTTCTTTATTTTCTGTAGATTCTCCAAGATTTGGTTCAAGAGAAGCTGACAAAGATCATAGTCTACATCCTTTCTTAACATTTCATAAGCTGTGTAGATGGCAGTTCCAGGTACAGAGTTTTCCCTGCTAGAATGATATATTTTATATCCAATGATCATGGAGGCAAACTTGACATCCGAATCAGAGATGTCATCTACTGTCATTACTCTTTTGTCAAACTTGGATCTAGTAGCCTCACTCACAGTTTGATTCTTCACAGATTTAAGAACAGGAATCCCACCGGATGAGTGTAATCCAGTAACTGCCCTGATGGCATCTTTTGTGATTTTGAGCGGTCCATTTAACCACATGAAGTTGTCATGTATTCTACTCAAAATGTACCTAACCCATTCATCCTCCGTAAAATAGGGGAAATGTATGTATCGTGCAAAGTGCTTGTTCCAGAGGCCCTTGTATTGAGGTTTGAGCTCAAATGAATCATCTAACAGTTGTTTGTGATAGATATCTCTTAGTTTGAATTCCCTAAACTCTTCAACATTTGCGTGTATATAAACCCTAATATCTTCGGTATGCAAAACACCATGTGAAACACTGGAAAATGCACCTAGGGGATCTACCTCCAAGGATTTGTATGGATGTTTCTTAAATGTGGGGTGAGGTCTATCAGAAATCTTTACTATATTTGGAGTAGCCATCATCAAAAGATTTGCAGTGAGATATTGAAAATAGAAAATACCTTTTGCGCCTTTCAGTTTCACAGAGTTGGTCGGATTGATTTCTAGATGTAAAGACTTCTGCAAATGATCTTTGATGAACTTGAGGAATTGTGTTGCAGAGCTGCACTTTTCATTTCTTCTTGAATGCAGAATGAATACGTGGTTAATAAGAAAACCCTTATATTGCTCTGCAAACCCTAATATCAAGTTGCAATAAATGTTTGACCTACATTATTCTGGTTTTGCCTTATTCAAATGACTTGAAGAACTGGATCAATCCTGATCTTTAAAGAACTTGCCGATCTGCCAAATCTTAACCATAGTTTGTTTGAATGTTTTCCTTATGAACCCTTCAATCCGCAACTCTTCTTGTGCCAGTTCTAGCACCAATTGACTGGCTAGGGGAACAAGGTTTTCTTTGTGTCTCCCCCTGAGCCAGAGCTCACTTTTTAAGTTCTAGAGGGAAATTAGCACCAGAATCTGGTGCGGATCCAACCTCTACATTCTCTATACTTTTCTTTACCAAAATCTTGTTCATCTAACTTTTAACTTCATCCGCACTGACTTTTTGTTTCCCCTTATCTTGATTCTGATTATGATATACCGGACCTCTTTTGTCCTGATTCTTTCTTCTACAGAATCTTGCAATTTGACCGGATCTATTGCAAATTTGGCAAACAATATTTCTCTACATATTTGATTGATATCCTCTTGATCTGCATTGATTAGCCATATGACCTATTCTATTGCATGCAAAGCATCTACCATTGAATGATTTGTTCATTTGCATATTTCTGCATTCATGATATTTGTGACCATAGCTTTTGCAGTTAAAACATTGTCCGGAGAAGGATGAATTAGTCTGATTCATTTTCTTTCTGCACTGATTAGCTTTGTGACCAAAGTGATTACAACTATGGTAGTATCCATTGAAGGATGGATATCTTTGAGCATTGGGTTGTCTTACCGGAGGTCTTCTAGGCCTGTTCCTTGGATTTTCTGATCCAAAATTTTTCTGACCAGATCCGGAGCTTTCTCCTTTCTCATATCCGAAACCACACTTGTCATCTGCCCTCTTTTGACTTCCAAGAAGAACTTCAAGTTGAGCAGAACTTATCTTGAATTTCTCTTTATATTCATTTGTTGTTTGAAGATCCCTTTTGAGAGAGACAATTTGATCCTCAAGTTTTTCTTCATTTTCTTTAGCATCTTCAAGATCAAATTCAAGATGTCTGATAATTCTATCCATTTGGTGGCAATCTTCTGATTTCTCCTTGAGAGATTGTCTTAGATTATCTTTAGTTTTTCTTTTCTCTTCAATCTCTTGGGTAAACTTTATAACTCCTGATTCCATTTCATGTCTTACCATAATGACTTCTTTTGATAACTTTTCACATAACTTGGTTTTCTTAGTCAGCTCTTCATTTGCATCATTAGCTTCACCTTGTCTTGCTAATTACTGAAGCAACTCCTTTCTCTTTTTCATAGAGAGACTTAATTTGTCTTTTAGTTCTCTCATGAAATCATCAGCTTGTTTGAGTCTTTCCTTTAATTCATTGACTTCAGAGTTTGACTGTTCAAGATCCTCAAGGGCAGTCTTGAGTTGCTCCTTTAAACCATATGCATCCATTTGGATTCCCAGATCTTCCTCGAGCTGTTAGACTCTGTTAGGAGGAACTTAGCTCTGATACCAATTGTTGATAACTGAGAGGGGGGGTGAATCAGTTATCCAAATTATTTCTTCTTTCTGAACTTTCTTATTAATCAATGTAGCATTAATTCAAACAAGCAAATATAACCATGAAATGGAGATACACATGACAATATTTTTGACGTAGAAACCCTGTTAAGGGAGAAAACCACGAGGTGATTAACCCAAAGATTATTCTCTATTAGAAGAATAAGGAAATACAAAATGGCACTTGCCAATTAGGGTTCACTACCCGAGCACACTGCTCACAAGAGGCACACTACCTACAAGAGACTCACTGTCTACAAAAAGAGTGTTATACAATACTTGAACTGATTGGAAGCATCTGCAAATGCTGGAGTTTAGTTCCGGTTAGGCTCAGTACACTGATCTGCTGCACTTCATCTTTCCTCTACCCTTAAGCTGCTTTCTTTCACATACCAGACCTTTCTTACTGCCTCTGCTTTTCTCTTCTTCTTTTATTCACACATCATTAACAACAACAACACACCTCACAACTAAATCCATCATGTATATATATCCGCACAAGTGATTTCATCACCTTTCAAGTCGGCACTTGAAATAGTCAATTCTTTTCAAAAACTCTGATCTGTCAGCTGAATCCTTGCACACCAGGTAATGCGGATCAAGCATATACTTGTAGAAGTCATCAATCATGTCGGCCAAACATAACTTATGCCTTTAGAACCTTTTCCATCATTAGTAACACATCTGGAAAATAGTCTGATGTTCTGTCAATCAGTTCTTCCTCTGTCCACACTATCACTCAGGAACCTGGTACACAAGTGTTCATATCTTTTACCTCATCTATCACCGGAGGCTAAAACCTTGGAATCTATCACTCAAGGCAGTCCTCTTGACTTCTCCAAATCTAAACTTCACCAAGATACTTCCTCTGAGAGATCCGGACCTATCTGTCGGACTTTGCCACATGCTCTGTTCTTGTTTACCGGACCACCACATTCTTCATTCTGACTTCCGGTAGAGACACACCATGTCCTGCGGATGTGTGGGATGAACTTTGTTGCCATCAATGACAATAATCATGAATCCATATAGTCTCTCTTGCCAACAGAACCAAGCCTCAAAGACTCTCTCCAAGAACAATCTCCTCAATAAGTCCATGTTGGACTCATGTCCAACCAAGGTGTAGGCTCCTCAGTCTTGTTGCTGAAATCCTCACCAAAGAGTAACCATCTCATCACATGTCTCTAATCCCAAGAGAACACAAGCCTCACCTAAGTCTCCAAGTATCCATGAGTACCTCCATGATCAATCCATGCTAAACTCCAAATGTAAAACTGTACCATCATGAAGTTCCCAAGCACATTACGAATGCACTCAATACCAAGAGAACCATCAAGATCATAGTCACAGCTCCCACTGCACATATGCATAACCAAGGAACATATCATGACATCATGATCTAGTCATCTCCTCAAAGGATAATCTATCTCATAAGAACATATCCTGCTCTAAAAAGCACCTGTATCATGTCAACAGTCTAACCCGTGATCAAGAGTAAACCAAGACACAATACCAACCATCCTGTAAGCAAGGATCACTTATCAAAACTAACAAACCATAACCAACACCTCAACCAAAGACTCCAAGAGTCCTCCATGGTACCAAGATGTCAACATATCCAAATCACATGAAGATAACCATATCTTTCCAAAGCTCCCACTGAAGTGATACTAATCTATACATGGAAACATCATAAACATCAAACCATCACTATGAAAAGATCCCATTAAAACATGTAACCGAGCTATCCATGCCATTGTGATAACCATCTCCTACACGAAGATCATCCATGGCCCCAAAAAAATCAAAGAATCTCTCTATAACAACATAGCTCCCAAAAGGTCGGGTAGACCATAATCTCCAATCCAAGAAGATAAACAAAACCTATAAACCAAACATCAATCCAACACCACCAAAATTGCACTTGTAAAACAATCATGTCATGCCAAAGTCCCAACCAAATAAGGAACATCCATGACACCATGATCACCACCCAATGTACCTGCATCGAAATCCCATCTCATAGGTCCCATATCATGACTGTATCAGGGAATACCATCTCTTTATATCTCATAATGATAAGCAAACCAATGCAACATGTGACTAAACCAAGCCACAAATCAGAATCTGCATCAACATTGAAACATCTATGGGCATAGACAACCCACATCCAAGTCATATATGTAACGTGTAAGCATAGAAAACCTACAATACTACAAAACCTATAGATCTCATAATGCATCATACAAACTTAGCAATACATGTATAATATTGTCAACAATGAATAATTAGGGATAAACATGTAAGTCTACAATGACTCAAACACCAAATCATCCCAGATTTGATTTTCCATCGACTCAAAGGAACAAAAATGAACTAAAACTGATACAAACTTAACAAATATTAAAATATCATCTTCAAACCTACTCCACTGCGTAGTTCTCAAAAATAGCTTTCTAACACCTATAAGAAGTCTAAAATTTGACTCTGTATGCACAAGTTATGCCTAGTCAAAGCTCAAACCATACATCTAGTTTCCATCTAGAAAAAAATTGGTCAAAATAGAAAAATCTAGAAAAATCTCTGATATCACAACAAAGTATATAGAAAGAGATTTTTGTCAATGATAAAAAGTTGAAATTTTGACACTGTATGATGAAGTTATGGCTTCTAGAAAAATCTGCCCAGTTATGTTATGTAACTAGGCCCTGGTGGCCCTCCGGTGGCTGTGCTAGTGGCCTGCCAGTGGTGGTGGTGTGCCGATGGTGCTCGGGCAATGCCATGGTGGTGCATGGGCAAAGAGTGGGTGGTGGAATTGAAAAGGTTTTAATTTCATTTTGTTTGAAATTTTTAACTTTTAATTTTAAAAGCCCTTACGGGCTGGGCGTTGGCCCTGGTTCTCCATGGGACCAGGGCCCCATGCTGGGGGGCTAAACCCCACTAGTAGTGGATCCCACCGCTCGGGGGGCCAGCCATCAGTTGTCATCTTGTCAGGTCATGTGACCTGTGTAGGCTACTATTGGCACAGGGGTTACCACCCCCCCCCCCCCTTAAATTTTATTTATTATTATTTTTATTTTATAAAAACATTTGTAGAATGGGAATATATATATTAAAAACATTTGTAGATGCCATACCTACGCAATTGTGGTATGTTGGGAATATTTTGTTGCATCGTATGGATTCCTTCAAGATTCCCTTAGGGCATCAAAAAAATGGTGAAAATTTTCTGTCTCTGAAATATGTCAAATTTTATATGGATCCATAGGTTTTCATGCCTTCTGGACTCAACCATGAGGTATTTTCTTACCCAGGAGGCCTCTTGCAAAAGCTCACCCACAGAAACCCTCATACAAAAAGACTAAAATGAAAACCCACATGCCAAATGTCCATGAAACCCTAGATCTGCAACAACCCAAGTCTACAAACAACCTTGTAACCCTGAAAATACCTTCATTCTTTCTTTCAAAGCCATGGATTCCACTATACACAAAAAATCCACTCATAGATAGGGTTAGCAAACAAGGGTTTCGTCCCACAACCAAGCAACAAAGCTCTGATACCAAATGTTGAAAATATGCAGCCATAAAGACTAATTCCTCATAACCCAATAAGAGATTAATGTGCAACAACAACCATAAATCCACATGCAAAATAAATAGACAATCATACCATCAATGGTGACACAAGATATACCCTAGGAAAACCATCCATGAGGGAAAAACCTAGCCTCCAAAAGCATCCATCTCTCATGTATTATTCAACAATGAAGATTACAATACATATGTAGATATCACCTCTGAAACATTAAATTCTCTACCTGCACTCCATGTGAATAAGCATGTAACCATACATCAAATGCCATGCTTTAAACCCTCACACATGCAACCTACAAGAGATGCTCAAACAAGCTAAACCCAACTTACAAGCCAACTCAACCAGCCTCTACAACTGTTGGGGAAAAGGTGTTGTTCACCTTGCATAACATTAATTCATTTAATTATGTAAAATAAATATTCTTTTGTGGTCCATCTTAATTGATGTGTTTAGCCACATTAAATATTTATTTGGTATCACTTGTAAAAGTTGTATTTAACATTGGGAGACATAAGGCAAATATTTATTATTTGTCTAAAATATAAATATTAAGGTCAATGGTTTTGTGCTCATGGTTTTGAGTCACATGGTTTTTATCCAATACCACAAGTTATATTTGTGTGAGCTTGAGTCTATAAAACAAAGCACATAGTTAGTGGTTAGGGTTGGCTCTTATTTCACAGGTTGTGTGAGAGGCTATCATTGTATTGAGTTTTCTCTTGAGAGTGCATATTGTAAATCATGGTATGGGATGTGTGGATTCATGCTTGGATACATGGAGGTTGCAATAGAGGAGCTTGATCTTTCAGAGGTGTTCATGAAGACTCTGTGAGTGTATTATAAATTCTTATTGCTGAATAATACATTGAGTATGGATGCTTTTGGAGGCTGGGTTTTTTCCCTCAAAGAGGGTTTTCCCAGGGTATATCTTGTGTTATCTTGTTGATTGTCTATTGATATTTGCATTATGGTAAATCTGTAAGATTGTATGCATTATTATCTCCTTTGGGTTATATGGAATTGGTTTGATCTACCAGTAAATTCCTAACAACAACTACCCATGTGTTTGATTTTATAGACATAAGCTCACACAAATACAATATGTGGTATGGTAAAACCATCTTCCCCAAAACCATGAGTCTACAAAACCATTGACCCCACATTTAATTATTGGTACTAAGTTTTCCCAATAATTAAATAATTACAAATAAATAATTAATTAACCTAATGTTACATATAATGATTACAAGTGGCACCAAATAAATATTTAATGTGGATAAACACATCACCATGATGCACCACAAATAAATTTTTATTTTACATAATAAAATATTATCAATGTTATGCAAGGTGTACAACACACCTACTCCAACAGATTAGGTTATGTCTTTGTCACCAGTTCTGATCATGAATATTCTCCGATAACCAAGTATTTTTTGTGTTTTTAGTTTTGGTTCTTCTCTTAGCCAAGCTTGTAAGACCTCCTCACTATCTGTATTGTAGTGATCATATTCTATCTCCACTTTTCCTTCAGAATTAGGCTCTTCAATTGTCTCCTCTACATCCAACCTTTTAATTGTGTAGAGATTCTTTGCATCCTTATCACTGTCTTCAGTCTGATTGACTTCTTCTATGTATGTTTCCTCTATTGATGACCCCAAAGGAATGTTAACAGTCTTGTTATCATTAGAAAATGATAGCTCCTCTTTCTGAGAGTCTATGATACCATTTGCATCCACAAACTATCTCAACCCTAAAAGTGCATTGAAAGCTTCTCCTTGGTCCTTCATGGCTACAAAAATGAAGTCTAAGACTTGTTTTAGCCCCATTAGATTAACTTTGACTTGATTCCATTTTCCTATTGTCGACATGTTAGATCCATCTATGTAACATCACTCCAAATAACCATATAACATATATCAACTTAATACTACATTAAGCATCATAAGCATATATTATACCATTTAAACTCTATGTCAAGGTAAATTTAACATGTTATATTATCATCTAACATTAAATGATAAATATACATAAGGCACCTTCACAACCTAAAATAAACTGAAGTAATGAACATATAATACCGATAAATGATATACATGTTTTATTTGACAAAATTCATTTTATCATCTTAGGATAATTATAGAAATTCCATTTCCAATATAATCAAATTCAAAGTTTTAGAACACCAAATTCAAACTTTCCTTTAATCATAAGTATAATTCAACTCATACAGATATCATACATCACATGTCCACAATGTTGAAAGTAATTAACATATACATATGGTAAATTTAATAATGACTAATCACAAAGAATACATATCTTTCTTTGGAAGTAGCAAGTTATTAGAATGTTATGTGGCATCTTAGTGCAATCTGTCACCCATAGCTCCTTCTTCATACCCCAAAGTTAAGAGAACATCATAGAGGCGACTTCCACCCTACCATGAAGCCAAAAGCTTCCTCGTGATACCCACATAGGTAGCTTGACCCGTCACAAAGAAGATAGCTCTTTGATTCATCATGCACAATAGTGAAATGAATTGAACCATGCATTCTACCCATTGCCCAAAATAAAACATATAGATATGCAATCATAAATTCAAAAAGATGGAAAAACAATGATTCCAATCCTTCAGAACATTTATGCTTGGAATCAACCATCCACTCTAATCATGCACGTTGGCAATAATGTTTTATATTTATAGTCCATCATCAATGGTATTATATTTCAATAACCATTTTTTAAAATTTTGGCTTCAATCTAGTAGGAATTTCCTTTCCTTCATATTATTTTGTTCCTCATATAGAAATTGGTAAAAATATGGGTAATCATATCTTTATGTATAACTAGTTATCTAATTTCCTTAATCCTTTGGTTGCCTTTGACTTCTTATTGTCATTCCAGGTTTGTAGCAAAACTATTGCAGACATGTCACTTAGGTATTTTATGTCCATGTTAACAAAAGAAATTTTAGTTACATTCTATTGTTTACTAGTTCTAGATAAGTCAACCCCTCTTTTTTTTATTGATAGTGAAGCAATGTAACAATCTGTAGTCTTATACAACAAAAAATAAGTGGAACATTATAATAATTTGTAGTCTTATAAAGTAGAAAATAAATGAAATGGCTTAGTTTAAAAATAGAGAAGTAGTTTGAGAAGGTTTTGAAATCCTTTAATAAAAACAATTACTATTTTATTTTTGTAAAGTTTGATGTTTAAGCAAATTTAAATATGCAATTTCCATTTAGAGGGAGATGCCCCTAAAGGACGCATCTCCATTAGAGAGTATGCCTCTAGATAATGGAGGTGACTCCCTTAGAGGGCTTGCCTCTCTCATATGGAGGCATAACATCTAAGGCTTGCCACAAGCTGCCCCAAATTTTATCAAATGCCATTCTTCTATGGCTTTTTTAAAAATATGACAAAAGCATAATGAATTTCTGATTTTAATAGAAGAAAGATTTTCTACCCAAAAATTTTTGGTTTTTCCCCTCAATGTGTTTAGTAGTGGAAATACACATCATTCATTATAATTGGGTTTTTCCTACATTTTACTTAGTGTTGTGTAATAGCCTGATAGTGTTTATACTGGAATGATATCTTATACCAAATTTGACCTCTGGTAATAAACAGCTAATGGTGACTTCATACATTTATAATTTGCTATAGGTTTCTACTATTTTGATATAGAAAACAAAACCAATAGGAATAAATTTAAGAAAAACCCTCATGTAAATAATTTCCTTTATATTTCCATGGCAATGTTCATACCTATGAGTAGTAATGTTTCTTCTTGCTGATTATGCCTCCACTTTTTCTCTAATACCCATTACTTGTCTTCTCCTTCTGCTTCCTCCAACAACCTCCAAATTCCTCCATTTCATTTTAATAAACCCTTTCCACTCATTTTCCCAAACTTTAGGTGTCAAATTTCATGTCTTTTTATTCACAGATATAGCTCCTGAACTCATAGCTCAAAGTAAAACATGTAGAGATAATTCTGATGGAATTACATTTGTCTTTCAGGGGAAGTTTGCAACTGCTCCTCAAATTATTTAATGGTAAAAAAATTCATCCCTCTACTTCTAAATGTGTATATATATATATATAATTCCATCGCTTATTTACTGCTAGAAAAAGTAATGTTAATGCTTTTTACTGTCAGTGAAAACATTAACATTCTTTATTATATTTCTATTCACATTGCTTATTTACTTGGATTTATTTAATTAATATATGCACAAGGTTGATAATGTAATTTATTTTAATTAGTTCAAAGATATATAATCAATATCTCTTTTAATTAAACTTAATCATCTATGTGTGTGTATTTAATTATGCTAAATGTGTGTGTATATATCTTACTACCCAAAATCATCTTTAAAGAACAATCAGGATTTACTCCTGGGAGAACAATCACTGATAGAATCATAGCGGCACATGAAATAGTACACTCAATTACCATGGCCAATCAGAGTTGCATGGCACTCAAACTAGATGTTAGTAAGGCGTATGACCTGGTAAAATGGAGATTCTGCATGAGCGTCTTGAAGGCACTTGGATTCAATGATGAGTGGATAAATTGGGTCTTTAGCTATATATCCACTATCAGATATTTGATACTAGTTAATGGAAGCCTTGTTGGCTTCTTTGAGCCCACTAGAGGACTTTGCTAGGGCAATCCTCTCTTTGTTCCTTTTTATAACAATGGAAGAAGTAATTGGCAGAGCTATCAAAAGATAAGTAGAGGCTGGGCTATGGCAAGGAGTGCATGTAGAAGATGACTTTCCTAGGGCTACCCACCAATAATTTGTAGATGATACTATTCTCTACAGGATGGCAAAGATGACAGAAGCTAGAGCAATCAAAGAACTACTTTCAAAATATGTTCGAGCCTTAGGTTAGGAAATCAATAAACATAAGTCATGCATCTTTTTCTTTAATACTAAAAAGTGTGTGCGAAGAAGAATACTCACTTTTCTAGAATTCCAACCTAAGGAATTACCTGGGATCTACTTAGGGGTACCCTATTCAAAGGAGCAATCAGAACAAATTTATGGGAAGACACAATCGAGAAGTGCAGGGTTAAAGTCACCTCCTAGAAGGGGAAATGGCTCACCCTAGCAAGGAAAATTACAATCATAAAAGTCATCCTCTTTGTGATACCTATCTTTCTCCTTTCTAACCTAGAGATAACAAACAAAGCGATGGGTAAAATCGAAGGGATCCTTAAAAAATTCCTCTAGGAGTGATTCAAAGAAGTCAAAAGAGTGCCTCTGGTTCATTGGGAAATAATATGCAAGGGAAATTAGAGGGGGGCATTGGAATTAGGAAAATCAGACAACAAAACAAGGCCCTTAGAGTAAAGTTGATATGGAGAATGTATGAGAACCCAGAAAGCAGATGTTGCAAGATCCTATAGAAAAATACTTAGACTCAGAATGTTAACAATGGTGAAAGTGCCCACTTCTGGACCAACTCTTGGAATGGCTTACCCTCGATGGACAGAAACAATAGACTCCACAACTGTATGAGAAGTCTTTTGGAGGCATGGGGGAGCAAAGTGAGAGACTATTTAGCTTCGTACAGTACCAATGGCTCATTGGAATGGAAATCATTCGAAAACTTGAACATCCCAAAGGAGGAAGCAAGCATTCTCAAACAAGAATTAGAATTACGTAAGGTTGTGCAGAACATAGGGAATGATACCATTATCTGGACTGATGCAAGATATGGGAAGTATATAATTAAACAAGAAACAAGCTGGCCATTGGAATTATATTGGAGCAACTGGTGTCTGCCAAACGCTGGCACCTTAACATGGATAGTTTTCCAAAAGAGGATTCTTACAAATGAGAGACTCAAAAAGATAGGCATTAGTGGCCCTTCAAGATGCATACTATACAAGTGTGAGGAGGAGGACATTAATCATATTCTTCTCACTTTCCTCTTCACGGTGAAGATTTGGAAATGGTTCCTCAACAGCTATAGGTGGAAAGGGGCATTACTAGAAGAAATTCTCTCCCTCTTCACTAGTTGGCCAAAAATTAGAAACTTAGTCTAGGAGGGAATATAGGTAACAAGCTCGTCTGTAATTGTTTGGCATATATGGAGAGAACGAAATGCAAGAATTTTCAAAGGAACAGAAGCCTCTATAGAGAAATTCTAGAAGAAGATTGAGATGGCTATATGTGAGATAGTTATGATGCAGGTACAATAGACCTATCACATCTCAAAACCATTCACAAAATGGGATGAGATAGTAATGAGGAAATGGAACACATTAAAACTTCTTGTGAACTTCGTAGCAAATGAGAACATTGTCTAGAAGAGAAACTGAATGGCGATGGCAAGATGAGATCCTCCACCCTCAGGCCTCTTAAAACTCAACTTTGATGGGGCTGTAAAGGGAAACCCAGGCATCTTTAGAGCTGGATGTGTAATTGGGATTAATAAAGGAGAGATTATGTGGGCCATTTATAAGAGGTTGCCTGAGGGAACCAATAATGAGGCAAAATTCCAAGCTCTTCTGGCAGGATTAAGACTATACAAAGAAAAAGAGCTTGGGGGCATAGGAGTGGAAGGAGACTCCATGATCAACATCAATGCACTGAAGACTAAAAAAGTGTTGAATTGGAAACTTCTGAAGCTAGCAAAGCTCATATGGGAACTTGCGGACAATTTGCATATTATGTCCATCTGATATTGTTTCAAAGAAGCTAACTAACTAGTGTATTAGCTAGGCAATAGAGCTTGCACTCAATAGGAAGAATAAATTATGTCAAACAATCCCAATAGTTAGGAAGGACTCATCCTTTAAAGCTTTTCATTATTCTTTATTTATCAAACTATGTTGTCAAATTGGCAACAAGCTCATCTATATGTACACACACACATATATATATTGTTAAGTGTGAAAAAGATGAATGATGAAAGCTAGCATGCACACTAGATCAAACCCTCTTTCACAATAACATTCAAGGACAAGACCAAGCCAAATCACTACCAAATAGAGGTGGACTTAGCTACAAATCTTATACTCAAGAGTGTTATAGAAAGATTAGATTTAATTAAGTCGTCTTACCAAACCCTAGGTTAATGATGCCTTAAACCCTAGTCCTATGATGATCTAATTATAATAGAAGATATACAACAAATATCAAGAAACCAATTATACAGGGAGGATCAAGAAGATGATAGAACCCATGTCTCAGAAGTAGAGGTGTTGGAGGACTATTTCAGGACTGCCCAAGTCCTAAAAGTAAGAATCTATCGAAGGTCTAAATTGGAGAAATCTCATAGAGGCTACCCTGATGCTAGATCTAAAGTCCAAAAGGGCAAAAAGACTAGGGCAGTATGTCATGCCCGCATTTCCCATGTGGTCACGACACACAAACACATGTGTCATGTCCACATTTGCCATGTGGTTATGACACGAACTACGAAAAAAATTTCCACCTATCCATAGGAACCCCCTCGCACACATTTGCGTGCTTGGTGGCAATACACCTAAGGCGTAAATATGTCAACAAATCGTTAAGGTGAAGGCCATCTAGGGGGTATGCAACATGTAGGGTATCGCATCTAGGGTTAGACTGGTTAAATCTGAACCCTAAGTTTCCTAGGTGAAGTTGATTTCAACTTCGAACCCTAACTTACCTCAGATCAAAAAGTGATTAAGTAAAACAATGGCAGATGGCGCGTGATTTAGGTGGAGTGGTGGAATGGAATAAATATATCAACTCATGAATTAAACCCTAGGAACCTAGCAAAAATCTAGCAGCATAACGCATTTTTGATAAACACAAAATAAAATTTAAAAACAATCACCCTTAGGGAATTAAGTAAAAATTAATAATAAAGATTAAATCAAACTTAAAGAATGAATTCAGAAATGATTCATACAAAATTAATAAAATGAAAGTTAAATGACAAGGCGTCAAAAGTCCAGGGAGAAAATTGAGTTCGTCATTAAATACAATTTGGCAATTATATTTAATAACTAACTCAAAATTTAATAGAGGGAGGAGGAGAGTTTAAATAACTCTCCCTGTAAAATAATAAATAAAAGATGAAATAGAATTAATAAAATTCCCATCAAAATAATCCATTATCCCCATTAAATAATTCAATAGACAAGGAAAAGAGAAAAATACCCTTACTCCAAATTTAAATTCAGAACACAAGACCAAAAATCAAAATTGCTAAAAAGCAACCCATTCCATTTTCATAATTCATTGAATAGTCCCCACAAGATAAATTAAACAATAAAATAAATGGTGGTCTAAAATAAAGATTAAAATGCAACCTCACAAATAAAATAATCTCTCAAAAAAAGAAAACTCACATAGCTTCCTAAAATTAAATACCCATATCTCATTTTACAATTATCATCTAGATACAAAAATACCCTAATCACCATTTTTACTCTAAGTTTTCAAATGGGAGAACCCTATTTTCCCTCTATTGCTTTCTCATATGTGTTTCCCTAATCTCTCTAACACCCTCATTTTCCCTTGCCTTGTTTTCTACTAAGCTGCAGGATAGGGTTTAATCCAGCAATGGAGGCCATGGGCAGCCATTAAAACTCCTTAACGAGAGTTTGCCTCTCTTCCTTTTTGTGAATGTCTTAACTATTGTTTATTTCGTGAATGTCCCTAAATATGCATTTTCTTATAGATTTATATATAAAAGTATTCATGTTTTATATCCTACATAGCAGGTTTGAGGAAGAAGAGAGGTTGCCGGCAGCCATGGTAGGGCAACCAGTGAAGGGCGGTGCCACGTTGGGTTCCATGGAGAGGGTGGCGGAAACAGGGCTGGTAAAGGGGTATGGGTCACGAAGGGCAGCGGAGATCCAGTAGCGGTGAAAAGTGGAGGCGATGTGGGGGTTCCGCGGACGAGGGTGCTGCGGAGGAGTTATGCACTGCGGGAGTCGTGGGGTCTTGGTGAAGGTTGTGAGTGTTTGGGGTGTGGGGGAGGCGGTGCCTCCACCCACACCCGGTTCCATGGAGAGGGTGGCGAAAACAGGGCTGGTAAAGGGGTATGGGTCACGAAGGGCAGCGGAGATCCAGCAGCGGTGAAAAGTGGAGGCGATGTGGGGGTTCCGCGGACGAGGGTGCTGCGGAGGAGTTATGCACTGCGGGAGTCGCGGGGTCTTGGTGAAGGTTGTGAGTGTTTGGGGTGTGGGGGAGGCGGTGCCTCCACCCACACCCGCGGGTGTGGGTGGAGGCACCGCCTCCCCCACACCCCCTCATCCCAAGGTGAAACAAAGGACTGTGGGTAGAACCCACAGTTCGTCTCTCTTATTCTTTTAATAATTTTTTTTTAAAGTATCTAAACTACAACTAAATACAGTTCACCCTACTATATTTCATTCACAGCATTTGTTCAAAAAAATGTTTTCTGATCTAACAGTATCTAATATATATATATATGTATATATATATATGTATATACACTGTTTCAAGAGTTATTACAGTTTAAATAAAATACCCAGAATAAGAGATTACATCATTACGTATATACATATATATATACATATATATATATATATATGTATATATATGTATATATTCATTTTGTACAAAGGTCAATGAGTTTCCAGAAATCTATTTCTAATTTCCTAAATACATATACAGCAAAAAAAAAAGAAGAATGAACTGAGTGTATATATTTTTGACATTTAATGCACTAAATCAAACAAATGCCTTAGCATTAACTTTTCTTTTGAAAACTATATGAACAGAATATATATATAAATATGTTCCCTTTTTTTTTGAAAGCATTAGTCATATAGAAAATGCATTTATTTTCTTTCCTTTTCATCTAAAATAAGATCCCAACAGCATCCATAAAACACATGCATATTTTCTTTTGAGAACTACAATGCCAGAGAAACATTCATTTCTAATTTCACTTGCATTCCACAAAACTGAACTCACAACATAGGAAAATAAGCAGTATTAAATAACATATAGAATTTTAATCCTTGAAATCCCTCCTTTCTTGCCTACATTATATTTTAACTGCCATTGATGCATATACACATATTTTTTTTGTAAAACAGATAATGGCAGAAAACTATTTATATCTTCACAAGCATTTCACAACTTCATAGCTCCACAAAAATAGAAGTAACAGCATTAAATTAAATACAGAATGTTTACATTTCACTATACATCACAGCCATTTCCATGGCAAATAACTCAACAGTCCTTTCATGAATGGAGTGCAATAAGGCCATAATGGCCATGGCTCCAACAACCAACACAAGAAGACTAAAAGAACACCAACATGAGCTCCAAACAACTCCATCTCTTCACTTAATAACCTGCAACTAAACACAACAACAAGACAACAAAAACTAGCCACTACGGAAGCTCTCCTCCCTACCGTAGACCTGCAAGTGGGTCACCCCTGAGCTGGGGAGGTAGGGATTCACATAGGTTGAACACTCCACAACAAAAATCAATCACAATAACACAAAAATAGCCCATAGGTTTAACACAAAATTCAACTCATAAAAAATGAGTTGTTGAGGGTAGGGAATGGGCCCCTCAACTTAAAAGGGCTCCCAAATGATAAAATATCTAGCTCATGGCCTCAAGCCAACAAAACTCTCCAAAAACAACACTCTCCACAATATCACAAATTAATCTCATGGCACTCTTGCCCTCCAACAAACTACTCATTAAATAAAAGCCCTCAAGGCATAAACACATAATGTGGGAAAGACCTCAAGGAGGTTCCTTTCCCCTACCCAAATGAGTTGAGCATTACCTCCATTAGAGGTGCTCTTACCATAACTCCCATCCCAACAAAGCAATGCAACAACAAAACAACCCAAAATCCATATCACAATACATTAAATAAGAAGGGGTGAGGAACAAGTTTAAGAGGCCTATCTTCCAAAGCCCTTATAATGGAAGTAAATTGGTGAAGAGCTCCAAGCCTTCCCAAGCCTTCCAATCCTTCAAGAATTTTCTCCAACCTTCTAAAAAAAACTCCTCCAAAATAGAAAGAAACTTCAAATTGTAAAAAAAAAGAAGCCCACACTCCTCAACAAGAGGAGATAATATAGGTCATGAATCTGGCCTTGAGGAATGAGAAGGTGACACTTGTCACCTTCTCCTTCCTCCTCCCATGCCACTTGCAAGGGAGATGAAGTGTGAGGATGACAAGTGTCATCCTCTCATTCCCTCTCAATCCTCACCTTATCCACTTGTGCTCTCACACATGTGTGAGAGGACAAGTGGTGAGGTGGCAATCCCACTCACACCTTCAAGAGGATAAGGGATGCCATATGGCACCCTCTTATTCTCTCAAGGAGCCATCTTCCTCCAAGATGCTCTCACACATGTGTGAGAGTCTTGGAGGAAGCTCCCACACATTTGGGAGTCTTGGAGACCTCCCAAGTCATCCTTGGGAAAAGGGTTCCCAAACTTTGGGAAGGTAGATGAGTCTTCACAAGGCATGACTCATCTCCCACCCTCCCTTATTTCAAATTTTCGTCACTTTTACTAAACCATGGTTTAGAGTGACCAAACTAGAGTCAAATCAAGGGTTAGGTAGTCCAAGTTGACCCTAGACTCATGGGTAAACACCCAGGGCAACTTTTGGGACTCTAGGGTTCACAAAGGGGATTAAAAATCCACATTTAACTGGCCCAAAATAAAATAAATACCAAGTGGTGTGAATCAAGTAAAATTTATACAACACTCATTATTAATCAAATTAAACAAAAAGGGTACTAAAGCCAAAATAATAAAATTAATTCAAGCACTTAAATCAACATTCAAATTCAAATGTGATCCTTATCCCTCTTGGGAATGGATCGGTATCACAAGGAATAACTCAGATGTGAATTCTACCTCCAATTTCCCATGGCTAGGGAATGTGAAACCTGCACATCTCGATCAAGTGTCAGTCATGTCATAAAAATTCATAGCCGAAGCAACTGGGATTAAAATCACGCAATCGAGTACAACAATAATCATCAAATTAAATTGCATTTTTCAATCCCATGTCAAATAGTCCACATCACATAAATAACTAAAATCTCATCACAAAACATCATCACATATATATCTCATATGTCGAATCACAAAATAGCATCAATATAATCAAAATGAATCACATATGTCTAATCACAGTCCTATCATAATCAGGGGATAAATTCTGCATAATGAAACCATAGTCACTGAAAGTCTGATAATGTCATCAACTGAAATGCATAATGATCAAAATAAGGAAGGTAAAATAATCGGCCTCACACGGTACCTCCCAAGTCTTGCATAGAGGAATATTCCCAAACTATTGTCAGATCCTAAAACCTTGATCCTTTCTCAGTCTTCCCATGTCTTCATATTTCCCAGATCTCACTTCTATAACCTACACACAAAAAGAAAAGAAGGGGTTTGGGGGTTATGGTGCTTAGGGACTTGCCTTATTCAAATCCTAGGATAGCATTCAAGCTTCCCAACACCATTGATAGATAGAGTGTGCCCTTGTAGGGCAGAGGCTAAACACAATAGCAATTGAATGAACCAAATGATGATCAACAACAATGATATCACCTATGTGATGAAACCCTTAGGAGGATGACAATTCTTCAACTCATAAGAAGAGATAGATGATAACTTCAAACCTGCAACAACACACACAATGACAATACAAATTTTCTCTAGAAAATGATTTGAATGCTCTTTTCTCTAATACTTCAAGTTGGCTTTCTCTATCTAGGTTCATAATGAATTCAAAAACACAATTATATATGCTTTCCCGCTAACATTCGTGAAATTAAACAAAAAGAGCCGACAAGGAGGAACCTTGAGAAAGGTGAAATGCCGACATAACTTTAAATTAGGCCTGACCTAAAAGGGGAGACTTGGGTAGTACCACCCAAGTCTTTCAACCTCTTTTGGGGCCAGGCTAAGGTAAATGTATGGGACCTTATTCTAATTTCAATTGGGTTTCAGACAATTTTGTGTTGGGATGATCATTTAGAATGTATAATGTAATCACGGGGACCTAGGAGTTAAATAAGGAGGTAACAAGACATGTGGTTGCTTTTTACTCCATAACACACACACACACACACACACACACACACATATATATATATATTAAAAGAGCATTATTTCTTTCCAAAATTAATTAGTTAAAATTGTTTACTAGGATGAAACCAAAACTAGTAAGGATCAAATCCAGAATTTACAATACTAACCATAGAACCCCATTCTATATGCAAATATGCAAATGATGATTTAGTGTGTGTGTGCGAATCATGCAAGATGACCTTAGAAGTGCTAGGTCACACTCAAACATCAAATTGTAGTTATTCCACAATATTGATAACATATATAATCATGTAATATACAAATCAAATTATGCTACTATAACATAGATAATATATATCAACACATTTTAATAATGTAGATAAAACAATCATCCAGATAGTTTAGAAAGTATCATATATCACCAATATGACATCATATATACCTATATAAATTCTAGATTAAGAGACACTATGTCATGTAACAAAATGGGCTATGACATCTGTCCCCTCTAGGAGTTATCATCGTCATGATGATATCCAAGATGTACAAGGCAAAACTAGAAAAGATGAGGAAAGAGACATTGCATCTCTACAATGTCTTCCCATGTAACATTGTCTATAGAGAACTAGTCCCACTACACCTTGCATTGGGCTACTTCTTTGTTCCACAACTTAAGCTTGCATTTCTCAAGGATTTGCAAGGGTTCTACTTGCACCACACCCGGATCCTAAACCTAAAAACCTCTCAATCCAAAATGTGAGTGGCATCAAGTTGGTAAGGTTTTAACAAAGAAGCATGAAAAACATCATGTAACCAAGAGAGAGAAGGTGGTAAGGCCAATCTATAAGCTACAAGATTTATCACATCCAAAACATCAAAGGGTCCCACATATCTAGGAGCCAGCTTGGCTGATTTGCCAAAAGATATGGAACTTTTATGCAGTTTAACCTTGAGAAACACCTTGTCCCCTACCACAAACTGATGAAAACTCATGTTTTTATTAGCATAACTCTTCTATCTATCAGAAGCTTCTTTTAGTCTTCCTTTGATCAATTTCATTTGCTCCTCCATTTCTTTGAGCATTTTAGGGCCAACAATTTCCCTATCTTCTATTTTGTCCCAACTAATAGGGGTGCGGCATTTCCTGTCGTAGAGGGCTTCAAAAGGAGCAATTCCTAATGAATATTGATGAGAATTGTTGTAGGTAAATTCAACCAATGGAAGGTATTCCTCCCATTTACTTTGTTGGTCCATATAGTACATTCATAGCAAATCTTCAAGAATTTGATTAACTCGCTCGGTTTGCTCATCCATTTGCGGATGGTATGCTGATCTAAAATTAAGGTGGGTTCCCAAGGCAGCATGCAAAGTTTTCCAAAATCTAGATGTAATCCTAACATCTCGATCAAAAATAATGATTTTAGGTATCCCATGAAGTCTAAAAATTTCTTACACAAATCTCTCGGCCAAAGTCAATGATCCATCTGTCAAATTCCTAGGTATAAAATGGGCTAGCTTGGTTAATTTTTCAATCAGTACCAGAATTACATCATGTTTGGAATTGGACGTGGGTAACCCCTATATGAAGTCCATACTGATTACTTGCCACTTTTGTTCTGGTATATCATGCAAATACAAATATCCTGTTGGGTGAACATGCTTAGCCTTTACCCACTGGCATTCCAGGAATTTGGCCACATATTCAGTCACTTCTCTTTTCATTCTAGGCCAGAAGTATAATGTTTTTAAGTCAGATACAAGCTTTGTTACTCTCCGATGATCTGAATAAGGAACATTATGAGCTTCCTCAAGAATTTTTGATCTCAACTCACCATGACTTGGTATATACATCCTGTTATGAAATCTAAGTAAACCATCTTGCTCGAGCTTGTATCCTTCAAATTTATGGTTCTAGAAGTATCCTTTCCTAAAGATGATCTAAACTTCACATAATACTCATTATTTTGAAGTTGTTTTATTACTTTCTCTCTGAAAGTAGAGAGAAAAGTTGCAATTTCCATAATGTGTCTTCTTTGGCTTAAAGCATCAACTACTCTGTTCTCTTTTCCTTTGATATAATCAATATCAAATTCATAATCACTTAAAAATTCAAGCCATCTTATCTAATGGGCATTTAAATCAAGTTGGATGAAAATGTACTTAAGGCCTAAGTGGCCTGTCTTCAACTCAAAAGGTTTACCAGTTGGATAGTGTCTCCACATCTATAGAGAATGCACTATCACAGCCAATTCTAGATTGTGAGGTGCATAATTAACCTCATAAGTCTTCAACTTCTAAGACTCATATGCTACAACTGGGCCATTTTTCATAAGAACCCCACCTAAACCATCTCCTGATGCATCTGTCATAACTAGGAATCTCCCATTCAGATCTAGTGCAATGAGAATAGGAGTGGTGGTGAGTTTATGTTTCAAAACTTGAAAGGCTTGTTCACATTTGTTTACATCCATTCAAACTTCTTCCCCTTTTTTCTGAAGGGTAGTGATAGGATGCTATTTTTGAGAACCCTTCAATAAATCTTCTATAATATCCTACTAATCTCATGAAGCTACGAACTTTCTGAATGTTTGAGGGGGTTGGCCATTCTATTATGGCTTTGATCTTAGCCAGGTCAATTAATATTCCTTTTGCTAAAATGATGTGACCCAAGTAATGTACTTTCTTCTAGTAAAAGGAGCATTTAGACAATTTTCCAAATAAATGATGTTTCCTTAAACATTGAAGCACTAATCTCAAACTTGTTCATGTTCTTCTTCATTCTTGGAGTAGATGAGGATATCATCAATGAAAACTATGAAAAAATCATATAGGTAGTCTTTGAACACATTGTTCATCAAATTCATAAAGGTTGTAGGTGCATTGGTAAGGCCAAATAGAAGAACTGTAAACTCATAATGCCCATAACAAGTCCTAAAAATAGTTTTTTGAATCTTCATATCTTCTTCCTTGATCCTTAACTGGTGGTATCTTGATCTTAAATTAATTTTTGAGAATATGGTTGAACCTCTCATTTGATCAAAGAGCTCACTAATTCTTGGAAAAGGGTACCTATTTTAAAAATAGTCACCTTGTTGATCATTTTATAGTCAATGCACATTCGGAGGGTACCATCCTTCTTCTTCTTCAAAAAGAGTATATGTGCTCCCCAAGGTGACACACTTGGTTGAATCAAACCCTTGTCAAGCAATTCTTGCAACTAAACCTTCATCTCGTATAATTTAGAAGTAGTCATTTTATAGGGGGCCTTTGATTATGGTTCGGTACCAGGTAGGAGGTCGATTATGAAGTCAAATTCCCTCTTCGGTGGTAAACCAGGTAACTCTTCTGGAAACACATCTGGGGATTCTTGAAGTAATGGAAAATTGTCAATGGAGGGTTCTTTCTCTTCTCCCAAATCCTCTATATGAATGGCATATAGAGTGCATCACTTCCTTTGAGCTCTCTTTACTTACATGGTAGAGCTATGTCTAAGGCTTATGCCCCTTTGAATGCCACACACTTTGGTGGGGTTTCCAGAGTCGTCTCTACAAGTTACTATTTTCTCAAAACAATTTACTATGGCTTTGTGCTGAGTTAACAAATTTATTCCTAGGATCACAATGTTAATTAACAACATGCTAGACATTGGTCTACCTTTCTCTTATCTTGGTTAACATACATCACTATCCAAGAGTTAGCCATGAAACCATCCTTATTGGGTAATCTTTCTACTACTCTAGGATCAATGAAACATTCAGTAGCACTAGTATCTATATAAGCACATTAACTGAAAGTCCATAGATTGTACCTATCAACTCAATAGGAGTGGCTTGATAATCAACTTTCTATTATGTAATGCTTCATGCATGCAGTGTTGGAACGGTTACCGTTTCTAATTCCCTTATGTTATTTCAACTATTGTCTAAGAGCATTTATTAGCATAGTGCTCACCTTCATATATAAAACATCCACCTCTTGGTCCTCCTTTGGGTCCTAGAAATTTTCCTTTGTTACTATTATCATTTGCCCCTTCACTAAAATTTTTGGGTTTGGTATAAGGTGTACTTTGCTCACCCCCTTTTGCAGTCTTATTCTTATTTTTCTTGTCTCCAAACTGATTGCTCTTTTGATTCTTCTATTTGGGAGAGTTCGCAGGAGGCTAATTCTGATAGCTCTTCCCTTTCTCTTTGTTTTCCCTTTTGAATTTTGTAATACTATGAAGCTTTTGCTCTTGTTTTATTACCTTTTCAAAAGATTCATCCATGGATTGTGGGCCATGAAGATCTACCTTTGAACTAATTTAGGGTTTAGACCCCAAAATAAACTTTCTTACATAGAAGCATTCATCTTGTTGGTAGAGAGGAACATATTTGAGAAGTTGAATAAACTTCTCCCAGTATTGAGTTACTGAAAGATCTCCTTGTCTCAGATTTTGGAACTCATTCATCTTCTTGTCAAAGTAATGTTGTAGAAGCCATCACTTCCGAAATAGAGATAGGAAAATATCCCTTGTCAAATTCGTAGATGAAAGATGCTTCTCCATCTTAGTATTATCCCACCAGGTGGTTGCTTCCCCTTTTAACTAAAAGGATGCCCATACTTCTTTGGTTTCCTTAGAGAGGTTAAGCAGTTCAAAATACATTTCCATTTCCACTATCCATGCTTCAACATTGTCCCATACAGCCTTGCTATCAAATTCTATCTCAATTTTGGCCATTTTGCTTCATGGTGTGGATTCAATTTCATATTGGGTCCATTTAGATTGGTTTCCTTTATTCACTAAGGTTTCCTATTGCTTATCCTAATTGGGCATGGACCTAGTTGTTATAAATGAAGGTGCGAACCACACAATGGAAATCTGATTCAAACCTTATTTATGTCCTCTAAACAATATAGAATCAATGGAGATTGCAATAGAAATATAACCCACTAAATAGAAATAACATGCATTAAGAATTGAACACATAACATAGTATGTAACATGGAGAAAACCCTTTTGGGTAAAAACTCCACCAAGAAAAGAGGCTTCAAGTTGTATTATCTTCAAATATGAGATTACAATACATGCACTTCCACTTCTTTAGTCTTCAATCTAGTGGCGTATGTTACTCTCAACTCTACTAAAAATGTAGTACAAATATCCTTATAAAAGGGGGTTGACTTCTAGGGCAAGAAAACTAACATAATATCAACTGTCAGATCAATGACATAATGATGAATTGTCTAGATTTACAATGATAAAATATAAACAAAATGTGGTTTCAGGGGCGCTTCCCCTGAACCCCTATTAGGGCGCACAGCTCTCAGACCCCCCATTGGGAGGTGATCCCCCCTGACCCATCATAGGGGGGGAACCACCCTACAACCCCCCGTCACAAACGAATTAGCGTTGGGTACCAGATATAAACATGCGGTTGAAACAAGATCGTTGTTGGTGAAACCTTTCCTCCCTTATGGGTGATTTACAAATAATAATAGGAATAATAAATTACATAAGATTTACAAGGTTGATGGCACCTTAATCCTAACACTAGTGGCCCTAACCTCATGTCCTAAGGCATTCATTCTAGCCCTAATGTCTATCAACATAGCCAAAAATTGGTATAATTTGTTTTCTTGAACTCTTTTATCCTTGGGTTCATTCTGATTTGCACTATAAGATGGTTCCATTATGTTCTTTCAATGACAATTCCTAAAAGTTCATGAGTTGCATTAGAAGAAAGTAGACGCAAAAGGCTCTAGAGTTTAACTCAAAGCTTTGATACCACATGTAACATCACTCCAAATAACCATATAACATATATCAACTTAATACTGTATTATACATATATCACTCCAAATATACATAAGTCACCTTCACAACATAAAATAAACTTAAGTAATGAACATATAATGCCAATCAATGATATACATGTTTTATTTGACAAAAATCATTTTATCATCTTGGGATAATTATAGAAATTATATTTCCAATATAATCAAATTCAAAGTTTTACAACATCAAATTCAAACTTTCCTTCAATCATAAGTATAATTCAACTCATAGAGTAATCATACATCGCGTATGTCCACAATGTTGAAAGTACTCAACATATACATATGGTAAATTTAACAATGACTAATTACAAAGAATACATATCTTTCTTTGGAAGTAGCAAGTTCTTAAAATGTGATGTGGCACCTCGGTGCAATCTCTCATCTATAGCTCCTTCTTTGTACCTTGAAGTTGAGAGAACATCATCAAGGCAACTTCCACCCTACCACGAAGCCAAAAGCTTCCTTGTGCTACCCACACAAGTAGCCCGACCCATCACAAATAAGCTAGCTCTTTTATGTTGTCATGCATGATAGTGAAATGAATTTAAACATGTATTCTGCCTATTACCCAAATGCAAACATATAGATATGCAACCATAATTCCAAAAGATGGAAAAATAATGATTCCAATCCTTCAGAACATTTTCTCTTGGAATCAACTATCCATAGTAATCATGCATGTTGGCAATAATGTTTTATAGTTATAATAGATATCATCAATGTTATTATATTTCAATAATCAATTTTCTTGACTTTAGATTTACTCTAGTAGGAAGTTCCTTTCCTTCATATTATTCTATTCCTCACATAGAAATTGGTAAAAATATGGGTAATCATATCTTTATGCATAACCATTTATCTAATTTCCTTAACCCTTTGGTTGCCTTTAACATCTTATTGTCATTCCAGGTTTGCAGAAAAACTATTACAAACATGTCACTCAGGTATTTTATGTCCATGTTAACAAAAGTAACTTCAGTTACATTCTATTGTTTATTGGCTCTAGATAAGTCCTTAACCCCTCTTTTTTTATAAGCAATGAAGTAATGTAACAATCTACAGTCTTATACAACATGAAATAAGTCAAACTTTGTAATAATTTGTATTCTTATAAAGCAGAAAATAAATGAAATGACTTATTTTAAAAATAGAGAAGTAGTTTGAGAAACTTTTGAAATCCTTTAATAACAGCAATTACTATTTTATTTTTATAAAGTTCAATGTTTAAGAATATTTAAATATATAATTTCCTTTTAGAGGGAAAGACCCTTAAAGGAGGCATCTCCATTAGAGTGCATGCCTCTCTAATGGAGGTGACTCTCATAGAGGGCATGCCTCTCTCATATGGAGGTGCATCATCTAAGGCTTTCCATAGGCTTCCCCAAATTTTATCAAATGCCATTCTTCTATGACTTTTTTTTAATATGACAAACTTGCATAATGAATTTTTGATTTTAACAGAAGAAAGATTTGCTACAAAATACCCAAAAATTTCTAGTTTTTCCCCTCACTGTGTTTAGTAATGGAAATACACAACATTCATTATAATTGGGTTTTTCCTACATTTTAGTGTAATAGCTTGATAGTTTTTATACTGGAATGATATCTTGCACAAAATTTTACCTCTAGTAATAACCTACTAACGGTGACTTCGTACATTTATAATTTGAAATAGGTTTCTACTATTTGATACAAAAAAGAAAACCAATAGGAAGAAATTTAAGAAAAACCCTCATGTAAATAATTTTTTTTCAGAATTCCATGACAATGTTCATACTTGAAAGAGTAGTTATGTTTCTTCCTGCTGATTATGCCTCCACTTTCTCTTTAATACCCTCTATTTGTCTTCTCCCTCAAATTCCTTCGACAACCTCCATATTCCTCCATTTCATTTTAATAAACCATTTCCACTCATTTTCCCAGACTCCAGATGTCAAATTTCATGTCTTTTTGTTAACAAATACAACTCCTGAACTCACAGCTTAGTGTAAAACATGTAGAGATAATCCTGATGGAATTACATTTGTCATTCAAAGGAAGTCTATAGTTGTTCCTCAAATTATTTAATGGTAAACCAATTCATCCCTCTGCTTCTAAGCATGGTAATAATATATATATATTCCATCGCTTACAAAGTCTTTTTCATTTACTGCTGGAAAAAGAATGTTAATGCTATTGCCTTTTTCTAACTAGGAGTTGAAACATTAACATTATTTATTATATTTCTATTTGTTGGCAAGAGACACTACTCTGGTATAGAATAGAATGTTGTCATTGATGGCAATAAGGCAAAGATCTTTCATCACAATGGCAAGGACATGTTACTCTGGAAGACAATCCTATTCTAGCAATAAGACACAAGCATTTTGGTCTGGAAGTCCTAAAGTGGCTAAGTATTGAAAGTTCTCAGGTATGATGGTCACAATTATCTATTGATGTTATATTCCAATAATCAAGTCATGACTTCCTCCGGAAGCCATCTAATGAAAAGACTAAGTCTGGGTCATCAGAAATTAGATAGAGACAGTGAACAGTGCTGAGTAAATTGGTCTGCATTCCTCTGCATTAGCATATTTTGTTCTATAGTTTTGAAGTAAGATAGAGATAAGTCATGACTATCAGAATCCAAGTTTGTAGCTCTGAAAGTGTAGCAGATCTTGTTCTACAGCCTCTCTAGTATTGGCATCCATTATAGTAGTGTTACAAGGTGACAGGGCAACAGTTCCAAGGTCTGCATTTTGGCACATAGATTTATCTTGTTCTGTGAGGTTGAATACATGTTAAGAGATCATTAATAATTGTTAAATATAAATCATGAAGGTGCATTTGATCTGCAGCAAAAGTTATGATGTGACAGAGGAACCTATCATATATCTTATTAAGGAACAAGCCGATAGGTTGGCTAAATCCTTATGCGAAAAAGAAATATGAGTTGGATAATAAAGGTAAGTGGTTGTATGAATAGAGCTCACACATATGAAGACATGTACAGGATGGTTTGGATCTGCATTGAAGATTTAACACAAGAACAAGCCGATAGGGTATAACACTTGGTATACACACTTCATAGTTTATTTGCCGACTTGGTCATGAGAAAGATTTAGTTGCAGATATAGATAGAGGATGAATTTCAGCAGTGTGATTAAGAAGTGATATATGTGGATGCAAAAAATGTGAAGATATAGTGGCCACAACAAATAAAGGGAGATCTTGAGTATATGTAAGAGCAGAGTAGAGAAACAAGGACAGACTAAAATAAAGAGTTCTGAATCAGTATTTATGAGCTTAAGTGGAATTGTTTCCATGCATATGTAGATGCAATCACAGTAGTTCATCCTTGGTAGTAAGCCACCCTTATTCTACTTTCTTCTAATTGGTAGTGAGCCTTTTTCTTGAGTAGTGAGCTCTGGGCAGTGAGTCCTAAGGTAGTGAGCCTCTTGTAATTAGGTATTGTGCTATAATAATATTTTGAGAGCTAACACTCTCCATGGTTTTTCCCTATTTGGGTTTTCCACGTAAAAATCCCAGTGTTCATGTGTTATGTCTTTATGGTTGTTGTTCATTAGTTTAATTTGCTTTCACATAATTAAAATTGGTAAATGGATAAAAGAACAAGTTTATAAAAGGTTTTGTATAACACTGATTCACCTCCCCTTGTTAGTGTTCATTATATTCAACAATTGGTATCAGAGCAAGGTTCCTTGGAAGAAGTCTAACAGCTTGAGGAAGATCTAGGAAGGTGCACCTATGGTAGCACAAAGGTATCTCACATATCATGAAGCAAATCCCTCTAGCAACATTATAATTGGTAATAAAGTATATGTCAACAATGAACAATTTGAACCACCTCTAGAAGAGCTTGACAACTCCAAGGCTGATATCAAGGCTTTAGAGGAGGGTATGAAAGAAGCTGATGATTGCATTCTGAAACTAAAAGAGCAGATCAGTAAATCTCAAGAAAGAAGGAAAGAATTATGTGATCAGCTAAAAAAAGCAAATGAATCTACAAAGAGTCTCCTCAGAGTAATTGAATAAAAGACCAAGAATGAGGAATATCTGAATCAAGTTGTGAAGGACAAGTCAGAGGAATGTGAAAAACTAGGGAAATAATTTCTGCTCTTAACATTTGACATAGAAGAAGCAAACGACTACAGAGAAAAAATCAAAATAAGCTCTGCAAAACTTGATGATTTGTTGACTAGTCAAAAGTATCCAGATGATAAACAAGGTTTGGGATTTGAAAAGGGAGAAAGTTCAAACTTAGGACAAGACATATCTAAGGAAGGAAGAGGGAGAAACTATTTAGTGAGAAATCAACAAAAAAAACCTAAAAGATATCCGGTCAGACAACCAAATGCTCAAAGGTATCCATCTTTCAATGGT
Source organism: Cunninghamia lanceolata (assembly GCA_027924645.1). Taxonomy (NCBI): domain Eukaryota; kingdom Viridiplantae; phylum Streptophyta; class Pinopsida; order Cupressales; family Cupressaceae; genus Cunninghamia; species Cunninghamia lanceolata. The sequence goes on from BSBN01000534.1 coordinate 28,133,005, forward strand.
TATTGTTTCCAATGCAATAAGTATGGTCATAGGGCTATTCAGTGTAGAAGTAGAAATAAAAATGTTCCATCTTTTTTTGGTCAATGTTTCAATTGCAAGAAGATTGATCATAAAGCAAATGAGTGTAAAAGTGTGTTAAGAAATGTGCCAAACTATTCAAAGAATAGTCAATTCTTCAATGGCAAGTGTTTTGCATGCAATAGATTGGGCATATGGCTAATCAGTACAAATCAAGACCAATTCCCAAATACAAAAGATACCAAAGTCATAGAAATGGTGTTTGTTTCAATTACAACAAATCCAGACATTTCGTAAAGTTCTACAGAAGCATAAATACAACAAGAGACCATCCTGTAGAAAAAAGGAAAACAGAGTAGAGAGGAGACAAAGGCAAAAAGAAGATTGATCTGATAGAAACCAAGAAAGAGATGAGTCAGATTTGGACCAAAAAGGATGTTACTAAGGTCAAGGATGGATCTGCACCACTCTTCGGTGGAGATACTTCTTCCAGGAAGTAAATTGAAAGCTCTAGCTCAAGGGGACCAGTGTCAAAATCTAAATCCCCCAACCAAAACGTTGGTGCTGGACTCTAGCATAGAAATATGTGATAGAATCCAAAATAACAGATCCCTTGAAAGAAATTCTGGAAGAAAAAGATCTAATACAAAATATTGCAGAGCAATCCTAATCGACTGTATTCTACAGTGAAGAGTTTAACAGCTTTTTTGAACAAGCATTAATGATAATTAGGTTAAGTTGTACGAAGGATAATAGAGAACTAGTTTAATTTCAAAATCACTTTGCATTTGAAGCTATCAAGTGTTTAGAGAGATTGAAGTAGATTTTGAGCAGTGACAATGAAGATTTGAAGCATTTGAAGAAATTTGAAGAAAGGAAACCCTAACACAGCGAAACAAGGTATTTTCATTGAAACCCCATTTGTGAATCTATTGAATTTTTGTAATGGCAACTCCGCAAGTCGTAGACATCTCTGATCGACCTCGGCCTAAGTTTAAGAAACACCCCTACAAGGAAATTGAAGTGGATCCAACGGGTGCATTCTTAAAAATACCCTACAGAGTTCCGTATGTGGAATACATTAGGGCATACATCCATGTGGCCCTAGATGAGCTCGGTAGTGACAAATTCTTAGATTTATTCCAGAAACACTTAAGTAATGATCAATTTGACTTAAAGGAAGAATACAAAGCTTTGAAGGAGAAGAAATTCATCCTGTATGTAGAGTTTCCCAAATTTGCAGAGGATGAATGGGTCTGGTATATCCTTAGTCAAATCCACGACAAATTCATGTGGTTAGGGAAAGGGCAACCCTTTAAGATAAAAAAAGAGGCAATTCAGGCAGTCACTGGACTAAACTCCACCAGAGGTGTGCCATTATTGAAGGCGGTCAAGAATCAAACAGTTATAGATGCTACCGGAGTCCAATTTGACAAAAGGACATTGACAATAAATGATATCACTGATCCTATAGTAAAGTTTGCCTCAATGGTCACAGGTTACAAAGTTTACTTCTCAAACCAGGAGAACTCTGTTTCTGGTACTGCAATATACACTGCCCATCAAATGGTAAAAGAGAATGCAGATTATGATTTGTGCAAACTACTATGAACCCAACTACTGGATAATCTAAAGAAGATAGAGGAAAGCAAGAACCATCTATTCAAGTATGGTAAGCTAATTATCTATTTATTCTTCTATTTCTTGAATGAATTCCTAAATCATAAGGGATTGATTTGGTTAAATAAAAAACTAATAGCTGTGTAAATTAGAAATTGTCTTAACAACTTGGGAATTTATAATGAGCAAAAAGTAGCCCTATGCGGATTTTTTAAGAATTTTCAAAGTATGATGCACTCAAGTGAAATAATTCTTGAGATAATTGTTGATAAGTACAAGGACACAATTTGTTTCATGGTCACTAAGGATCAATGTTTAATGGAGGCTGTGGAACCTAGAACTATATGGGTAATGACCATGGGATATGAGGTAGATGAACAAATTTTGGAAAACTATGCCCAACACCTACTCAACAAACCTAAGGATGCCAAGGAAGAAAGGTTTAGAACATATGAGGAGTTATCTATGAAACTTCATGTTGAACTTAGACAAACTAAATCCACCAGAAAAGTGAGAAAAGAGGTGGAAGAAACTGCCGCGAGGTATGGCATCACCAAAGAGCAACTCAAGGAATCAAGAGAAAATGTAGAGAAAGCAAAGAAGGAAAAATAAGAAAGTGAATAGGCTAAGGTTCCAGAAGAGCCTATAAAGAAGCGAAGAGAGCCTGAAACAACACAAAGGACTACCAGAGGCTCTGCTACTTCGTCTGGTACCACATCATCAAAGAAAACCTCTATCAAAGATACAAAAAGGAAGAAGATGAAGGGAAAAAGACTGTATGTCAGTGTCGGAGAAAAAGATGAAGAAGAAACAAAATCAGATGAGGAAATAAAGAAAATGAAAGTTAAGGCTGCTAAAGCCTCCAGAAGTAGCAAGGAGAAGTCCTCCAAAAGGAAGATACCCAGCAAAAGATAGAAGGTAGATGAGTCTCAAGCTACATTAAATCTTGAATATGTATTAAAATCTGTCACTGTTGATGGAAATTTGAAACCTATGGCTGAATTTTATGATGATTACATTGATGCTAATCCATAAAGTACTTGAACATATACAATATAGCTCTCATTGAGATTATTGGTGATCTCCCAGATACCTTGGGAAGTATTTTCCAGAAAAGAAACTGTTATGGCCAAAGATATTGAGCTCAGACAACATGCACTAACAAGGTTAAGTCCAGAGATCACTCCTAAAGAAGAAACCAAAATTTCTAAGGAACTCAAGGATGCCTTCAGGACCAAGAAAAGGATGAATTTATTAATGATAGGTGAAATCAACAACGTGGTCAAGGAAACAGATGAAACCATTTTGGAAATATTAAAGAAATACAATATTCCCACCATCTATGACGATAAGGAAGCTAATGATGAAGACTCATCCCCACCAGAGATTAGTTAAGATCAAGGACCAGAACAAAATGATCAAGTTCCCAACATTGATATAATGGATATGTCAGAACAAGGGAATATTGAGACTGATCTACCCCCTGAGCAATAGGTTGAGGATGAAGAAAATAGGGAAAATATAAGGAGCCCTACACCAGAACAAAATACAGATCAATAGGAAAATATGGACATGAATCCTCCGAAACGAAGTCAAGAAGAAGTATCTGAGAGAGAAAGAGACAATGCAGATGTCTTAGTTGGTTCCAAAAGGGAACAAGCTACAGATGAGTCTGAACTTCTTCAAGGACCAATCAACTTGGCCTCATTGTCACCTGCACAAAAGTTCAAATTAGTATCCATTGTTCAGGCCAAGGCATAGGAAGAAATGCTAAAATCTCATGACCAAGATAGTAAACTGATCAATGATGCAACAATTGTTTTGGAAAAATTGATGCCAAGATTTCAAAAGGATATCATGTTATCTCCTGCTAATCACCTCAAGGAGCTATTGAACTCTGTAAGTACACATTTTGAGTCTTTTGAAAAATATGTAGAAGCAAAGGTTAGAAAAGAGTTTAATGAAAATAAATTGGTTGAGTTGAAGACTATGATTGCCAAAGACAAAACTCTGTTAGATAATGGAATTAAGAACATACAAAGTGCCATTGAAGAAGCTGGAAAAATATACAAATTTTGTTTATCTTGGCCAAAGATCACAAAGGAACTAAAAGATAAAATCAAAGACTTGGAACTCAAACTACTTAATATCTTTGAAACATATAATCCAGCAGTGGAGTCAATAAATGCCAAAGAAACACAAGTTGTAAAACTTCATAATGATTTGAATACTCTGATGAAGAAAAGGGGAGAAATCAAAGATAGGTTGTGCCAATTGAAGGGATTGATAAGTCCAAAAATAGATTCTATGACCCATCTAGTAGATGAAGCTCTGAAATCTCTAGCCATAATTGATACAACATCAGATGTACAGAAGGCAGAAAAGATAGTATTTCTAATGAATGGTGACATTCATGTTCTAGAAAGTGCAAGCAATAGATGGAACGGAGAGATAGCTCTGATAAAAACTATCTATAGTGACATTTTCCCTTTAGTCATAAATTGAGATGAAGATATGTATTTGTGAATATGTGCCAGAGTACACAAGTTTTTGGAGCTTTTGAAATTTTTGGGTTCTGGATCACACCCTTTGCCATTGATGTCAAAGGAGGAGAAGAAGATTGGTGAAAAATGGATAAATATCTCAGGGGGATTAGGAAAATAGAGTGTATATAGTAAGGGGGAGCAGTCAAACATTTTTCACTAAGTGTTACCATCAATGCCAAAGGGGGATATTGTTGGCAAGAGACACTACTCCAGTATAGAATATAATATTGTCATTAATGACAATAAGAAAATGATCTTTCATCATAATGGCAAGGACACAATACTCTGGAAGACAATCCTAATCTGGCAATAAGACACAAGCATTTTGGTCTGGAAGTCCTAAAGTGGCAAAGTATTGAAAGTGCTCAGGTATGATGCTCACAGTTATCTATTGAGGTTATATTCCAATAATCAAGTCATGACTTCTTCCAGAAGCCATCTAATGAAAAGACTAAGTCTGGGTTAGCAGAAGTTAGACAGAGACAGAGAATAGTGCTGAGTAAATTGGTCTGCATTCCTCCACATTAGCATATTTTGTTCTACAGTTTTGGAATAAGATAGAGATAAGTCATGACTATCAAAATCCAAGTTTGTAGATCTAAAAGTGTGGTAGATCTTGTTCCATAGGCTCTCCAGTATCGGCATCCAGTATAGCGGTGTTACAGGGTGACAGGGCAACCGTTCCAAGTTCTGCATTTTGGTACATAGATTTATCTTGTCCTGTGAAGTTGAAGACATGTTAAGACATCATTAATAATTGTTAAATATGAATCATGAAGGCACATTTGATCCACAGCAAAAGTTATGATGTGACAGAGCAACCTATCATATATGTTATTAAGGAACAAGCTGACAGGCTAGCTAAATCCTTATGCCGAAAAGAAATATGAGTTGGATGATAAAGGTAAGTTGTTGTATGAATAGATCCGACACATATGAAGACATGTACACAATGGTTTGGATCCGCATTGAATATTTAACACAAGAACAAGCTGACAGGGTATAACACTTGGTATACACACTTCACAGTTTATTTGCCGGCCTAATCATGAAAAAGATTTAGTTGCAGATATAAATAGAGGATGAATTTTGGTAGTGTGATTAAGAGGTGATATATGTGGATGCAAAAAATGTGAAGATAGAGTGGCCGCAACAAATAAAGGGAGATCTTGAGCATATGTAAGAGCAGAGCAGAGAAACAAGGACAGACTAAAATGAAGAGTTTTGAATCAGTTTTAATGAGCTTAAGTGGAACTGTTTCCATGCATATGTAGATGCAATCACAACAGTTCATCCTTGGCATTGAGCCACCCTTAGTCTACTTTCTTCTAATTGGCAGTGAGCCTTTTTCTTGAGTAGTGAGCTCCAAGAAGTGAGTCCTATGGTAGTGAGCCTCTTGTAATTCAGTATTGTGCTATAATAATATTTTGAGAGCTAACACTCTCCATGATTTTTCCCTCTTTGGGTTTTCCATGTAAAAATCCTAGTGTTCATGTGTTATGTCTTTATGGTTGTTGTTCATTAGTTTAATTTGCTTTCACATAATTAAAATTGGTAAATGGATAAAAGAACAAGTTTATGAAAGGTTTTGTAGAACACTGATTCACCCCCCCTCTCAGTGTTCATTATATTCAACACTATTCACATTGCTTATTTACTGGCCTTTATTTAATTAATATATGCACAAGGTTGATAATGTAATTTATTTTAATTGGTTCAAAGATATATAATCAATATCTCTTTTAATTAAACTCACACACACACAGATATATATATATGTATGTATGTATGTATGTATGTATGTATATATATGTATGTATATATATATGTATGTTTATATATATATGTATATATAAATACATACATATATATATATATATGTATATATATATATATATATCTGTGTGTATTTAATTGTGCTAAATGTGTGTATATATATACATATATTATATATACACACCCATATATCCACATTCATAGTATCTACACACATATATGTATATATATATTATGTCGTAAAATGTCCCCCTAGGACTTTTACCTCCTAAATTTAGCTCCCAAGTCCCTTGTTTTTCATCATGCATGTTAGAATTAACTCTTGAGACAAAATGGCCTGAAACCCATGTCAAGTGGGGCTTGAGGGACATTGTTGAGCCTTAACCTTGACCCAAAAATAGGTCCTGGGGCAAGGGCATCATGGCCTTGTGCTGCCCTATTTTGGCAAGGTCCCAAATTGGTTCAAAGATATATAATCAATATCTCTTTTAATTAAACACACACACACACACACACACACATATATATTTGTGTGTATATTTAATTGTGCTAAATGTGTGTGTGTATATATATATCTATGTGTGTATTTAATTGTGCTAAATGTGTATATATATACATATATTATATACACACACCCATATATCCACATTCATAGTATCTACACACATATATGTATATATATGTTATGTCGTAAAATGTCCCCCTAGGACTTTTACCTCCTAAGTTTAGCTCCCAGGTCCCTTGTTTTTCATCATGCATGTTAGAATTAACTCTCGAGACAAAATGGCCTGAAACCCATGTCAAGTGGGGCTTGAGGGACATTGTTGAGCCTTAACCCTAACCCAAAAATAGGTCCTGGGGAAAGGGTGCTCATGGCCTTGTGTTGCCCTATTTTGGCGAGGTCCCAAATTTGAATGTTGGTTTTGTGACCATTAAAAGGTTCCCTTGACAATATGTTAAGTTTGAATTATGAAATTTATAGTGGGAATGCATATATAATCATGTTTAGGACTTCATTTGTAAACTAAATGGATAATGCAAAGTTTTGATCTGATGCTAAGGATATTCAAGGCTTTCATTTTGCTACATAGTAGACTTGTATTGTTATTGTGTTTATTTGTTGTAGATTTGGCTTCATCAATCCATCTCCTCATGGCATGAAGAAATTTCATCTCTGTGAGAACTACACCTACGAGGTGATATCTATTTGTGTTTGAATCAATCATTTATCAATTTGTTTTTGCCTCTATCATGCAAGGATATGCACTCTTTATCAAGCAACAATGTTAGAAGGTTTGAATGCCATTTAGGGGTTTGATCGAGGCAAGCTCCTAAACACCACAACCCCCAACTCCTCTTCTTGTGATTGCAGGTGATAGGTATTGGATCACGAAGAGTGGAATTACAGAGGAGTGTTGTAGAGGATAAGGATTCTGGATCTGACAGAAAGAAGAGGGAAAGAGCACAGTCAAGGCTTGGGCACTAGTCCCTTTGCCCTCTAGTTTTGCAAACCTAAAAACCTCTAGAATAGGGACCATCAGTGGCAGGAGTCGAGAAACCCCTAGAGAAAATCTTACCTTGGGCTTGGGTGCAATTTCCTTTGCCCCTAACATTTTAGGATCCCAAACTTTGAAATTTGTTGTGTATCTAACCTTCATTTACCATCTCTGTGTGCAAGCATTTGTCGAAATTCATCTGTTTGTTTACAATTTTGCATAATTAGGGTTTTAAGTATAATTAGGCTTAAATTGACACAATAATCATCAATTTCCAAATTTCCCTATCATTACAAGTGATAACCAACCTGTAGGTGAATCCTCTTGCAGAAGTTGTGATTCAACTCAGTTAAATGTCCTTGAATGTGTGTAGTGAAAGGAGGATCTAGGAATAGCCGATGATGGCATGGTTTGGTGGTTAAGTCGCTCAGGATGTAGTGGTGGCCACCAGAGTTCAAACCCCCACTGGGCCAACGAGCTTGCAAGGCTTTACGCCTTCACTGGGCCAATGAGCTCGCGGGTTTGAAGTGTTCTTCCTAGGGGATGAGGTCCCCCAGTTGTGGCCTCACCGGTTCATTACTCCGGGCAAAAGCATTCACGTGGAGCCGGAGGGCGTGTCGCACCAGTGTCGCTGGTCATGTTAAAAATTTTACCAGCGCATTATCTTTAAAAAAAAAAAGGAGGATCTAGGAATATCATTCATCAAACCCTTTTCCCCCTTTTTCATACATAACAATATATATTAGAAAGGAGTTATTTCTTTCCAAAATTAATTAGTTAAAATTGTTTACTATGATGAAACCAAAACTAGTAGGGATCAAATCCAGAACTCACAAGACTAACCAGAGAACCCCATTCTATATGCAACTATACAAATGATGATTTAGTGCATGTGTGCGAATCATGCAAGACAATCTTAGAAGAACTAGATTCCTCTCCCCTATGATAGTCTCCTATCAGGAAGAGGTTGTGGTGAATCTTGTCACACTTAGACATCAAATTGTAGTTAGTCCACAACATTGATAACATATATAATCATGCAATATACAAAATAGATTATGCTACTATAAAATAGATAATATGTATATCAACACATTTTAATAATGCATATAAATCAATCGTCCAGATGGTTTAGAAAGTATCATATATCACCAATGTAACATCATATATGTCTACAAATTCTATAGTAAGTAGCACTGTGTCATGTAACAAAATGGGCTATGACAATCTACCAAAATAATGTTGTAAATTATATCTATCAACTTAGGTCTTCCCAGCTGCTCCCATAGCTTCTTTGTGATCATGCTGACATCTGCTTTGAGATCTATCATGACATTCTGGACCTTTCTGTGATTGATGTGAACATCCACCATGAGTGGTTTTGTCTTCCATTTTCTATCTATTCTTCCCATCCTCCAAAGTTGATTCTTTTGACCTTGCTCCTTGTTTCAGTATTTAGAAAATTTCTTTAGTTTCTCAATAAGTCTATGTTGTTGTGTCAATTGGGCTAATTTCTTGAGACCTTCTACTTCTCCTATGGTGAAAAATTTCTTGTGTTTCTTCTCCTTCTCTTGTTCCTTCCTTATTTTTGTTTATCTTCCTTCACAACTTCCTCATGTTGTTTCCTAGAGGGAACAAATTATTCTTCCTCCCCATTGTCTTCCTCTTTTGTCTTAATGACAGAGTGCCTTCCAATATTTGTTCCTTGTCTTGTCAGTACTAGAACTTTCTCCTTCCTTATTCTTCTATCTTTTTTGATATGTTTTGGCTTGCTTCTCTAGTAGTACTCTTCTTCTTTTGTAGATTCAGTTGAAGATATGTTCGTCTCCTCCTTGTTATTCTTCTAGAAAGTTCTTTCTCCTTGGCCCTTTGGTTCCCTTCTTATGATCCTAGCTCCTTTTTTATTATTTAGGTTTTGTAGCTCATCACTCTTAGATTGTGGTTTTGCATTCCAGAAATACTATTGTGATCTCTCACAAGAAAATAGATCATGCTCTGTACTACTACAAAATGAACACTATGTTTTCTTTTCAGCCCAACATTCATTAGAAAAATGACCTAGCTTACCGTAATTGAAATAAGTGGCATCCTCCCTCATTCTTTGACTTCTTCCACAACCTCTGCCTTCTCTGTAAGCTCCAAATTTCTCGCTGTCATCATTATTGTAGCTATTCCCATAGGATGGATTGCCAGAGTTGGAATTTGTATTGTATTGACATTCCTCTAATTTCTCCTGTTTGGTTGTTTGTAGCCTTGATCATGTGAGTTTCTTTCTACATATGACATGTTGTTTCTCTCCACCGAGTTAGTGTGCTTGGTTTTCTCGTCTTCATCAACAAATTCACTTTTACTCTAGAAGTTCTGTGAAGGACAGTTTGGTATTTCATGGTCATCCTATTCTCCACATAATCCACGATATAATGAATTGATTCTTTTTGTTGTTGCTTTGATGTCTTCTTTTATTGTGGTATCTTGTATTTCACCTTTCATCCTAGGGCATTCATTTATCAAATGACCCTCTTGTTGATAGTAAGGAATACTAAGAGGGGGGGTGAATCAGTATTCTACAAAACTACTTCTTAACATGTTTATTAATCCAATTTCTAAAACTAATATCATAAAAGTAGAATAAGCATAGGAACAACAACCACAAAGACATAACACATGAACACTAGGATTTTTACTTGGAAAACCCAAAAGGGAAAAACCACAATGAGTGTTAGCTCACAATATATTAATATAGCACAATACTGGATTACAAGAAGGCTCGCTGCCTAGAGAAGGAAAGAAGAAGGAATAATTGCTCACTGCCAAGTTGAACTACTCAGATTGCATCTACACATGCATGGTTATAGTTCCAATGAAGCATAGAAATACTATCTCAAAACTCTTCATCTCTGACTGCTCTATTTCATTGCTCTATTTTAACATGGGAATAAGATCTCTCTTCTTCTGCTCTTTATTGCTTCCACAAAATTGCCTTCCTCTACATGTCACACATATATATGTATCACATTCGCATGACATCTCCCAAACACTAAATTTGATCCCTTATATATATCTGTAACCCTTAAAATCTTCATATTAGGTCATCCTAATAAAGTGTAGCATGCAGTCATACCTTAAGTAGCTTGTTGCCAAATTTATTCACAAAACACTCCCAGCTGACCGAAACAACACTTGAATTGCATTCACATATGTTAGCCTCAACTAATCAACCTCTTAAGATTAAGTTCTAAATAATAGAACCTACCGCATACAATTCAAACTTATCATGTAGGCCTCTAACCCAGACTACCACTGATTTAGTTCATCTATCAAACTACATCTTTTACTGCGTACCACAGAACTTGCTCAAAATCATGTCAAAGACTTCTCAAACATCACAAATCATACCTTCAAAACCAAAAAGCAAAATATCCTTTAGCGGAAAAATGCAAACCATCAAAACTCAAACTCTGTCACAGTCAAACTCTATCAAACAGTGTAGCAATACTCAACAGCTTGTAACTATCTTTTCAATGGACCTTAGACTCTGTAACTTTGGATTTAGACAATTCATACAAGTTTTTACAACACCTCAAAGCCGCATATCAATATATGCAACACGGGAGGAATGTGGACCAAATCAACTGAGTGTTCTGCTCTGAATAGGACTGTATTTTGCTCTTCCAGACTTAGAGCATTTGAAGATATACTTCTGGAATTGATCAAAAGCTAAAACATTGGATATAAGATCATCTGAGAGTTAGGAACATCATACCAAAACCACAAAACTTGGTCTTCAACTGCGGACCAATGCCAATCCAAATACTATTTTTTTGTCACTGCCTCTGTATACTGCCAACACTTAGCCGAAATGACTAAGTCTTCTTTACTAGACCACAATCTCTGTTCCAACCTTGTTCCTTTTCTTGTTGCCATCAATGACAACACTCAATTATTCAACATAGCAATGTCTCTTGCCAACAATCTCCCCCTTTGGTATTGATGGCAACACTTAGTGAAAAATACTTGTGTTGCTCCCCCTTTCTCTGTACACTCTATTTTTCTATTCTCCTTTAGATGTATGCTTATTTTTCACTAGTTTTCCTCTTCCCCTTTGACATCAGTGGCAAAGGTGTGTGAACAAGCAAAATTGTGACAAAAATTCTTCAAAATTGTCATATTCTGTTGCATATGTATAGGTACACATTTCTACCTCAATTTATGGCTGAAGGTAGAGTATCATTATAGATAGTCTTTATCAGAGCTATCTCTCCATTCCATATATTCCTTGCACTCTCTAAAATATTTATGTGTCCATTTATCAGAAAAACTAACTTTTCAGCTTTCTGCACATCTGAAGGTGTATCAATTAATGTGTGTGATTTCAAGGCTTCTTCTGCTAGATTAGTCATGGAATCTATTTTTGGACTTATCAACCCCCTTAGCTAGCACAACCTATCTCTGAATTCTTCCCTTTTCTTCATTTGAGTGCTCAAATCATTGCTCTTTTTTTACATGGGAATAAGATCTTTCTTCTTCCTCTCTTTATTGCTTCCACAAAATCACCTTCCTCTGCATGTCACACACACACACACACACACACACACACACACACACACACACACACACACACACACACACACACACACACACACACACACACACACACATATATATATATATATATGTATGTATGTATCACATTCACATGACATCTCCAAAACATTGAATTTGATCCCTTATATATATCCACAACACTTAAAATCTTCATATTAGGTCGGCCTAATAAAGTGTAGCATGAAATCATACCTTAAGTAGCTTGTCGGCCAAATTTATTCACAAAATCTCCCAGTGGACTTAAACAACACTTGAATTGCATTCACATATGTTGGACTCAACTATTCAATCACTTAAGATTAAGTTATAAATAATAGAACTTACCGCATACAATTCAAACTTATCATGTCGGCCTCTAACCTAGATTGCCACTGATTCAGTTCATCTGTCAAACTACATCTTTTACTGCGGACCATAGAACTTGCTCAAAATCATGTCAAAGATTCCTTAGACATCACAAATCATACCTTCAAAACTGTAAAGAAAAATATCCTTTAGCAGTAAAATGCAGACCATCAGAACTAAAACTCTGTCACAGTCAAAATCTTTCAAATAGTGTAGCAATACTCAGCAACTTGTAACTATCTTTTTGGTGGACCTTAGACTCTATAACTCTGGCTTTAGACATTTCATACAATTTTGTACAACACCTCAAAACCATATATCAAGATATGTAACATCAGAGGAATGCAGACCAAATCAACTGAGTGTTCTACTCTAAATAACACTATATTTTGCTCTACCAGACTTAGAGCATTTGAAGATATACTTCCAAAATTGATCAAAAGATAAAACCTTGGATATAAGATCATCTAAGAGTTAGGAGCATCATACCAGAACTGGAAGACTTGGTCTTCAACTACGGACCAATGCCAATCCAAACACTATTTTTCTGTCGCTGCCTCTGTATACTACCAACACTTAGCTGAAATGACTAAGTCTTCTTTACTGGACCATAATCTCTATTCCAACCTTGTTCCTTTTCTTGTTGCCATCAATGACAACACTCAATTATTCAACATAGCAATGTCTCTTGCCAACATTTCTCTTATACAATATGAGAACCAAATATTAGGTCTTTTCTTCTATCTATTCTCCTCTTACTTGGCCAAGATCTCTTGCCTCAGCTTCAGCTCCTCCAATTCCAATTTCAACTTTTTCAATTCTAGGTTTTCTTTCATTTTATCTCGTTCGTGCCAAGATTGGGACTCTATCCGACAGACTAATGTCAATGCTTCTGCATATGTTTCAAATATTTTTCCATCTAGAGATGACCTTATTTTAGGGCTTATTTTGGAAGTAAACCATTCCATCTTTTGTTTCTTTGTCAGTGGTTCCTCCAACTTCCTTGTTGTCTCCTTGAATCTTCTATCAAAATCCTTTATTGATTCTTTATCCATTTACATTAAATCTCTCATATTACTTACCCCTTCTGTCAGAACATCTAAAACTCCAAAATTCTCCAAAAATAGCTTCTTGATATCATCCCTTTCCTTGTCACTATTTGGACATGTCTTCCTATACCACTTCAATGCTTCATTCTACAAGGTGCCTATGAAGTCAAACAACTTAATTTTATCTCTTGTTACTCCCTTCCAGTTCCAAATAGACTCTGAGAAAAAATGTGCTCGTATCCTTCTCAAAGATTGGTAACTTGATAGGAATATCCATGTTTGATCTTTTCAATGTCTCAGGTGCTTTGTAGTAGTTTTACTTTGGTCTGCTCCTTCAGTTAGGCTATCTTCTATAAACTTGATTTCCTTTTCTTCCCTTGTCTCTTTGTAGTTAGATATCAAATTACTCCTCTCCTAAAACCTCTACAAAATTACTCTGGATCTCTTCTTCTCTCTCTGCTTCCTTGTTTGCTTGAATATCTTCCTTTTCAACTAAAATTCTTTTAACTTTATATTGGACTCGGCGTGACTCATGGTCTAGGGGTTGTATCTCTTCATAGTGTCTCTTCAAATTAGGGGATTCTCTTTTCTTTGTGAACGACCTCATGTCGACATCCATGATGATTGAAATAGCCTTCCAAAACCCTCAAAAATCCTCTCAATGTTTACCACGTCTTCTCCTCCTCCTCTTATCTCCTTGATTCTATAAATTAGCTCCTTTATATATTCCTCATCCATCTTCAAAATCTCTGTTGTTAATTCATGTTTTCTAGTAGTCTACAACATAAACCCTAATTCACCTCTTTCTTCCTTTTCCCTTCCACATTCTTCACCGGTAGCACCCATAGAAGTGCACTCTACAACATCTTCCATAATACACTCTATCTCTTCTCCTTGTGACCTCCTTTCTCTAGTAGCACCCACATTGGCACACTCAACAACAACCTCCATGATGCACTTATCTTCTTCTTCCCTTCTAACAGCACCCTCCATGGTGCACTCCATGAATTCTTCTTGCTTTTCTTCTGCAACTTCTGCTCTCCTTTCTTTTCCCATTTCTTGTGCCCTTTCCATCCTTCTATGGTAATGTTCTTGTCATTCTTGAGTTTGCTTCAATCTCTCTTCTCTTCTTATCTCCATTTTGGTTCTGATTTCTTCGTCGATCTCTCTTTTCCCCTTTCACCATGGGTTTTCTTGATTTGGTGTTCCATTAGTCCTCTTATATCCCATGGAATCCATGTTTGAGGAGTCACATTATTTGAAAGGTCCTTGTGGACCCTAACCCCTTTCCACTTGTTGTCCCCCTAAGTGCTTGCCTCCCTCTCATAGAGGTAGGAACTTAAGGTGATTTAGATTCCTTCACAAATTAAAAATTTTCTCTACCAACCTCGCCTTCTCTTCTCTCTGGAACTTTGTGCTACTCCCTTGGGTGTTTTTCTCTTCTAATCCTTAACTACCTTCTTCTAGGGTCTTGTTAATGGAACCAAATGTTAGTAAGAAATGTAGAGGGGATACCAGTCCGAAGATCCGGTCCTTAGTTAGATCTTTGTAGTCAGTTTATACCCTGATCAAGTAGCTAGAGATTGATAGCAAAACATAAAGAATAACAAAACAAAGCATCACATACACATCATAATAACAAGACAACACATAAATACCTGGTGCTGATAGATCTCCATATATATATAATGTCATACATCCATTCTCTGACAAGTCTAAGTCTCTACCTCGTCTATCTTCATACATGACTTCTATGTCATTCTTTACATCAAAATCCATCTTATCTCATACTCTTGTTCTCCTATATTATATCATCATATCCTTTATCTATATATACTATATCTATTACATATAAGGATGTGTTTCCTGTGGACTCCGACCTCCACATAGTGTGTGCACTAGCTTTTGGTTGGCTCTACTTTACATTCTGCACCTTGCTAACACACACCATTATGGGGGGAATTTGAGACATTGATGATAGGTGGAAGGGACAACCTGCATGGCATGAATCCATGGGTAGTAGAGGAGGATGTTACAAGGGAGGTGAAGATCAATAATGTGACACACCATCCATTGCAATATGGACCCTACTTGAATAAGAAGACATATAGTTCCTTTCGATTCCCTCTCTGCATTGTTATAGGCTTCAAATGATGGTGATTTTGTGTGGTTCCAAATCATTTGCAGAGTATCCCAATTGTTTAACCAATCTTAAAGTGCACAAATTTAAGCTAGATCCATTATCCAAAAGGACTCTTTTGACCTTGTGTTTTGAGATGAAGACTTCAATATGGAGTGGTAAGTTAAGGGATGGGTTGAGAGATGACATATTATTTGGTCCAAATGTGAGTTGATATGAGGAGGATAGTTGGTTGATGAGGGATTCAAATTGATTGAGATCAATGTTGTTGGGAACTCTTAACTCCTATAATGCATGTTCAAATATATCTTGATGAACAATAGATGCTTTAAGAAGTTCAAAGAGGGATATTTGCACAGGAATCTTCTCAAGGTGCTCAATGAGATTATATCAGGTGGCTAGAGTAAATGAAGAGGCCCCTTGAATAGTGACATAACCTTGCCTTGTGGTAATGACATAGCCAGAGGATTTGATCTTAATGGTGGATTCTCACATGTGGGCTTGGTTAATATGGTATGAGGAGGATAGTTGGTTGATGATGGATTCAAATTGATTGAGATCAATGTTGTTGGGAACTCTCAACTCCTATAATACATGTTCAAATATATCTTGATGAACAATAGATGCTTTAAGAAGTTCTAAGAGGGATATTTGCATAGGAATCTTCTCAAGGTGCTTAATGAGATTATGTGGGGTGGCTAGAGTAAATGAAGAGGCCCTTTGAATAGTGACATAATCTTGCCTTGTGGTAATGACATAGCCAGAAGATTTGATCTTAATGGTGGATTCTCACATGTGGGCTTGGTTAATATGAATGATGATAATGTCATATGAGGATGAAGCCTTTTAGAATGGATATTACAGGGGTGATTATTTTAAGTGTGACCTTGTTTGGATGTGGAAGGTTGTGACTAGTTGTGCTTAGGGATAGGATTTTGAAAATTCCCATTTGATTATTTGACAATAATGATGTCTCTCCTATTTTAATTTCACCTCTATCAATGAGTTCTTGTATGTAGTTTTGAAGCTTCATGCAAATGTTTGTAGCATGGTTTTTGATGCAATGGTAATCACAATATTTGTGATCATGTAGGTATCAATTTTCTCTAAGAGCGTCAAGAGAATTTGTAGGTGTCAACACTTTGAAAACTAGTGCATAGAGACAAGGATAACATAATGCAAAAATACTCGATGTTTTAAATGGGAAATATTTTGCACATATAGCACAAATGCATTCATGGATTTCCTATGTTTATTTTTTGAACACACTTGGGATGTCAACTCATGCCCTAAACAATTTGAAATTAGATCATAAATCAATAGTGTTGAAATTATGACAGACAACTAAGAGGGGGAGTGGTGAATTAGTTGTCACAAAACTTTTAACTTTTACTTCATTTAACTTCTTTACCACTTATCAATAGATTAATGATATAACCATGAAAGCATGAATCAACATCACATGAACATAAACATAATCAACACACATAACACCAGGATTTTTACTTGGAAACCCAGTTAAGGGAAAAACCATGGTGGGGGTTAACCCACAAGATTTATTCTCTGTTAAAAGAATAGAAAAATGGGAAGGCACTTGCCTCTGGGTGCACTACCTAGAGCTCACTACTCAAAGGAGGCTCACTACCTACAAGAACATTCACAATGTTAACACTGAAAGGTTGAACTGAGAAACATCTTCATGCAAGGTTCAGTTCCATTAAAGCACACAACACCTCTGCTCTGCCCCCACTCACTTCCTCACTACATCTACATCTTCACTACTGCTTCTAATTTCCATGACTTCACAACACTTATCTATACATGTCATTGACTTTGGAATGAACATCAAAGCCAGCCAAACAATCATCTATCTAGAGCATTCTCCAAGATAGGCATTACAAGCAATTACAATCACAGGACTTGACTTAATACAAAATGCTAAATGCGAACCACTCCTTTATTGGTCAAGCATAGATAGGACTCAAATCTTCCTCAAACAACATGCCACACTCCATAGAGCTTCTCTTAGATAATCTGCAACACGCACCAAGCATTTGGTCAGCCAAGACTAGAAAGAATAGCAACACTCAAAGAGAAATCTTCAACCACGAGCTTAATCCTCAATTCGGGCCACCAACACAATAGGCACACAATCTAGAGACCACCACAAGCACAATGAAATCAACAAGAACAACCACACCACCTCAAATCACTAGAAAAACTTGCATCTTCATTCGAAAACTTAAGAACATTAACTATCATGACTATCACAATAGAAAGATTGCTTGTGGACCTTGAAACCACGAACCACTTGTGTTGAGGATACACACCAACATCCCAAACATACCTCTAGATTTACATACCATAATATTCCAATGCAGAGAAATCCAGACCAAATTCCTATCACTCTATCACCTCTGAACAACTGCAAAACCTAGTTCTACTTAGATGGCCATAACTTCACCAATCCTTCATGCGGACCTCTCAAATCTTAACTGGAGAAACTTTAGACAATCCTCTACACAACCCTTTAGTCCATAGACTCTAATCTTCATCTCACTGGAAATGTCGAGCAATCTACTTTGCTAAACTGCACTATCTTTACTGTCTTTGACAAAGAGATATGTTGACATCAATGACAACACATCTTATGCACATATTTGCAACAATCTCCCCCTTTGTCATTGATGACAACATATGATGTGAAAAACTGATTCAACCATCAAGACAAGGACTTCTCCCCCTTTCTCTTATTACACCCGCAACCACTTTCTTAATTTCTCCCACTTTCACCAGTAATTACTTACTTCCAAGTTTTTCACATGACTTCTCTCCCCCTTTGACATCAATGGGAAAGGAGACATATTTGCAATCATCTCTCACCCATTTTGGTTTAGAACATACTGACTACTACCCCTGAGTAGTATCCCCTTAACAAGAATCTATATCACAAGATATGATTGGGAGTTCCATCGGATTGATGCACACTAGTGCACTTTAGTTTTGAACAGGATGGGTAATCACCCCTAGCTTCCCTCTGAGATACTCAAAAGTGTCCTTAGGTAGAGGCTTAGTGAAGATATCTGTAATCTGATCCTTTGAAGGAACAAACTCCAATCTGACTCCATTCTCATTTACCCTCTCTCTCAAAAATTTAAACTTGATGGATATGTGTTTTGTCTTTGAATGCAACACCAGATTCTTTGAGATGTTTATTGCACTTGAATTATCACAGAAGATTGTAACAGGCTCTTCATCACACAATTCTGATATCCTTCAACATTCACTTCATCCACAAAACTTGAGTACAATTACTTTCTGCTGCTATATACTCTGCCTCTATAATAGATAGAGATATTGCCTCCTGCTTTTTGCTTAACCAAGAAACCAATCTCTTTCCCAAGAAGAATGCACCACCACTAGCACTCATCATGTCATCCACATCTCCTACCCAATCAGCATCTGTATATGCATGAAGAGTGAAATCATCATCCTTAGGATACCATAAGCCATAATCAGATGTTCCCTTCAAATATTTGAGAATTATTTTGACTGCTACAACATGAGATTCTCTAGGATCAAATTGAAATCTAACAACAAGGCCAACTGCATTCATAATTTTAGGTCTGGTATGAGTCAGATAAAGCAGTCCTCCAATCATTGATCTATACTTTTTCTAGTTTGCCTTAGGGGAATCATCATCTTTATTCAACTTACATCTAATTATCATAGTACTTACTGGTTTTGAATCCTCCATTCCAAACTTTTTAAACAACTCTTTCACATACTTAGACTAAGATATGAAGATACCCTTATCAGACTGAGTGATTTGCAGGCCCAAGAAGAAATTCATTTCACCAAGCATAGACATCTCAAATTCACTTTGCATCTGATCAGCAAATTTTTTACACATGCTCGTATTTCCTCCAAAGATGATATCATCAACAAATACCTCAACAATCAAGATGTGTTCATGATTAATTTTGGAATAAAGATTATTGTCAGTTGTGCCTTTGTTAAAACCTAACTTTTGCATATACTTATCTAATCTTGCATACCAGGCGCTGGGGCTTGTTTAAGTCCATACAATGCTTTCCTCTACCTGCAGATCATATCTCCTTGATCAGACAACTGGAATCCTTCTGGTTGCTAAATGTAGACTTCTTCCAATTCTCCATTTAGGAATGCTGACTTGACATCCATCTGGTAAACTTTTAAATCTTTGTAAGTAGCAAAGGCAAGAAATAATATGACTGCTTCAATTCTTGCCACCGAAGAAAAAGTTTCTTCAAAATGAATTCCCTCTACCTGAGAATATCCTTTGCACAACAATCTTGCTTTGTTTCTCACAACTTCACCAATTTCATTCAATTTATTCTGAAAGACCCAGTTAGTTCCAATTACATTTTTGTTTTCAGTTCTAGGAACAAGATCCCAAGTGTGATTCTTCTCAATTTGCATTACTTCTTCTTCCATTGCTTTTACCCAACTTTCATCATTGCAAGCTTCATTTACTGATTTTGGTTCAATCTTTGAAATCAAACAATACTCTTCTTCTTCTTCAGCAATTTTTCTTCTAGTTTGAACACCTTTATTTCTATCTCCCATGATCTGATCTTCAGAATGATTCAACCTTACATACCTGGGAGTTTTGGATTTTTCTTGAACTTCTGATTCTTGGATTTGTTCCTCAACATTTGCACTAGTTTCTTGAGTCACTGGATTCTCCGGAGCAATCTGAATCTAAGTTTGAGGGCTTTCATTTTGATCATCTAATTCATATCCACAAGACTTGGAAGGTCTCTCCTTGCTTTCATCAACCTTCACATTAGCACTTTCAACAATCCTTTTCAATCTCTTGTTAAAGCACCGGTATGCCTTGCTTTGGTTAGAGTAACCTAGAAATATTCCTTCATCACACCTTGCATCAAACTTGACTAGATCTTCATCTCTTTTGATATAGTATTTACTACCAAAAACTCTGAAGTATTTCATAGTACTAGGAGCATTACCAAGTCACAGTTCATAAGGCGTTTTACCAGTATTACCTTTGATCTGCACTTAGTTAAGAGTGTAGATAATAGTACTGACAGCCCCTCTCCAATAGACATGTGGAACATTTTCTTCCATCATCATGGTTCTAGTAGCCTCTTGAATAGTCTGGTTCTTCCTTTCCACAACTCCATTCTGCTGAGGAGTCCTAGGAGCAGATAACTATCTTCTTATTCCATGATTTTCACAAAATGCATTAAACTCATCAAAGGTAAACTCTCCACCCTTGTTAGATCTCAGACACTTTATCTTCACACCAATCTCATTTTCCATCCTAGTCTTGAACACCTTGAATCTGTCAAGAGCCTCTGATTTCTCTCTCAAGAAGGACATCATCAAGGAGTAATCATTAATCAGCAACATAAAGTATCTATCTCCTTACAAACTCCTAACTCTGGTAGGACCACATAAGTCAATGTGCACAAGTTCCAACAATCCACTTGAAAATTGTTCTTTACTTTTGAATGTAGTTCTGCTCTGTTTACCCAACTGACATTCCTTACACATGCTATTAGTAGGTTTTACAAACTTTGGAAGTCTCTCACAACCTGAGTAGCACTTATCTTGACAATATTATCAAAGTTTACATGACACATTCTCCTATTCCATAACCAACTCTGACCAATCTGAGCAATCAAACAACTTTTACCAGTACCACTTAAATGAAAGATATTACCTCTATTCTATGTACCAGATGCAAACTCAGTTCCGAAGCTTTCCAAGATTCTGCATTTTCCATCCTTGAATCAGAGATCATACCCTTTGTCAACTAGCTGTCCAACACTGAGAAGATTATGTTTCAACCCTTCTACATACAAAACATCGTTAGTGTTATTCTTACCATCAAGAGAGATGGATCCTCTGCCATAGATTCTACCAGTTAAATTGTCTCCAAACTTCACAATTCCACCTTCATACCTTTCCATACTTACAAACTTACTCTTATCACCTGTTATATGATGAGAACATCCACTGTCAATCACCCATTCATCCTTTTCTTCAGCTTGAGCAGCTAAGGCCCTTTTCACATTCACATAGCTAGCAGATTTAGTAGACACCAGACCTTCTTCTTTGATAGCAATGAACACCCATTCATTTCCAGAGGTACTTCCCTTTTCAGATTCATCATCTGTAACTCCTTCATCAGCAGCTTCTTGGACATAGTAGCATTTCTTCTGAAACCTAGGTCTGTTAGGGTTTGGTTTTGAAACCCTCTCTAGACATCTTGAAGCAAAACAATTGAAAGGAAACTTTCCTTCATACTTACCAGATCCCCTTGGTAATCTTTTGGCATTAAGGGCTTCAAGTTCTTCAAGCTCAGATTCATCTTCTTTAAGTTCCTTCCTTGCCTTCTCATATCTGGTTAGTCTTCTTGATGAGATTTCACTTAGATCAAATATTTGCTTTCTGGAAACACTTGCCTTAAATGTAGATTCTGATTTAGGAAGAGAATCACCAAACTCACTCATTTCAAATAAGCCATTCTTGGAGCCATTGCAAGTAAGCCCTGAGGCTCAACCAAATCTCTCTTAGAGAAAATACTAAAGGTCTCGTTACGTGGAGTGGCTATGGCATTTTCTGTGCACAACTGGTTTAAACTCTTCATGGGAATTCAAATCCCAGTACTGTTAACCATCCTCTCTAGAGAGTTGAATCCTAATAGTCCCCTTTGCCACAATTGGGGGCTTGTTTTCTTCATTGCCGCCATTTTTTTCATTGGAGTGCTCATGTCAATGGCAGAGGAATGCCTTACACAGTTAAGGGACGTCATCTGTATGTGCTTGCCATTCCAATGGCCACCATCATTTCATGATAATCTGAGGTTATGCATATTGCATTTGAGGCAGCACCCAAAATATATTATTCTCCTCTTTCGCTTCATCGTCTTCTATGCAATGATTTTGAGAGCGATCTATAGCCTTCCCCTATTGTGTACGCAATACGGATCCACATCCAATTAATGAAGTTTCATCTTTTTTAGGCAGATGTGTTATGTTTTATTGGTTATTCATTATGTAGAAGAAGGAAGGCAGGTTACTATTGATGGAAGAATATTGTAGATTTAAGAATATTTGTGTGCAGGAGGCTATTATTCAATAATGTCATTGCCAGGCAAGGGATTTAAGAGATTTTTCTATAATGTCCATGTTATGGACTATCATATTTTGTAGGGTTATTTACTACAATATATGCTCTATTTCATACAATCTATTCCATATTGAAATAGAAAGACAATTCCTTTTTGTATTAAAAATTGGTATAAATGTTAATTTAGCAAATCTATTGGGCTTGTTCTTTTTTCTATGTTTAATGTAAAATTATTATTTATTTATATAAGTTTTAAATAGAATTGTAATATAAAAAATATATATGTGGGTCGTGTTGAAATATCATGTCTTTCATTTATATGTCCTAATTTTGCATTTTTTAATAATTATTTATTAGAAAAAATTCTTATATATATTTATTTAAATAAGGGTTTATATATTAGTTTTTAAGATTTGTGGAGAAGAAGTTTTTTTATTAATGTAAAGTGTTATCAAAATTTTATTGTGATGTAGAAATCTCATAAAGGAAAATAATTTTTTTTAGGTTTTGTTTTGTTTAGATTAATGTGATACAATGTATATACATAAGCATAATTAATTTAGATTAATTAATAATGAGATTGATATTGATATTCTAGTAATTTCTAACAATTACAAGTATATTTAGTTTGATAAATGACGAATGCATTAAGATTGATGTGGATCAAAATCTCAATGAATATTAGATTCATAATTACCTTGGAATCAAAATATTATTTTTTTGAGTAAGGGAGAATCCGTCTAAAATCTCAATAAATATTAGATTCATAATTACCTTGGAATCAAAATATTATTTTGTTGTTGAGTAGGGGAGAATTCTCAAACTAAAGAGGGGATATGGGACAACAAACTTATCCTACATGTGACTTGCAATTCCTTATATTTGTAGACTCACACTATTTATAAATACCTTCGTAATGCTGCTAATATATCACAATGAGACATTCTTTTAAATCACATGCTAAACAAAAAAATTTCTGTCCAAATTTTTTATTTAATTTATTGGTAGAAATTAAAAAATTGTAAGTAAATAATAAGTGGTGGTAAAATCTCAATAGCCCATGAAGAAATTTCCAACCCCACTCCAAAAACACCCTTTAAAATTAAAAAAATAAAGGCTTCTACTCTAATTTATTAATAGGGAAAATAAAGGCTCCACCAAAAATAGTTTGAGCGTCCATAAGAAGGCTTCCTCAATTGCCTATAACAAATATTGGGGGTGGAGAACATGGTGAGGAAGAAATTTCGATGTATATCTCAACTCAAATCTAATTTGACTAGGTATCACCTATTTTCATCGGGCATCAAGTTAGGGTTTTTTTGGGTGCGACATGAGCAAATGTAATAGGGCTTCACACAAGGGTGAGTGAGTCTATTTGTCCCTGTCCTCACAAATCAGGGGTTCTGAAGATGTTTAACTTTGTTGTGAGTTATTACCTATCCTCTTTATTCCCTTAGTTTTGATTTTTGTAGTTGTGTTGTTTGTCCTACCCATCCTTATCACCACTGAGTGACTTTTGCATTTACTCTCAAGTTTTATAAGATTTTATATCTATGGACGATTGCCTTCATGGATGAAATATTGTTGTTGTGACACATTATATGAAGGATAGAGGGTCCAAAATGTGTTCCAGAGATCCCTGTTATGGTTTTGATCATATCTAACCCTGTTAGTTGGGTGGGTGAGTAGCCGACATTCCCAGATAAACACTACTTCAGATCCCACACTCTTGTTTTTGTCAAGATGGAGGAGGGGTAAGCTTCTGTATAATTTCTTAATAATAACATCATCTACAGGGGAAGGCCCCTGTAAAATGGCATACCACATTGGAAATGCATCTGTAAGATGAGGGGTTTTTATTTGGGTAGAGGATGGGAAAGTCCACTCAATTTCATGCATTTGTGTTATTCCAAGAAATTAACACTTCCCTTCCCTACTATATGCTGATAGGTGAACATTCCAAAAAGTAAGATACCTTTTGAAAAAATGAAGGATGCAGAAAGCACACTTTGTACAAGGTTACTCACTAGAACGAAGGCAAGGATAGTCTTTGGTGCAGGAGTAGCTCAGAAATCACGTTTTCAGTTTGTAGCTAGGTCTATTTTTGTAAAGTCCCAAGTGACTTAGGGGACATTTATCAAGTTGTAATCGCATAATGCTAAGAATAGCAATAATGCCAAAATAAGGCAGTAGGGTAGTTTTGATCAGTTGTCTCCTAGCCGCTTGGATTGTTCTCACAGCTGCTTGGAGCTAGTGTGGTACTACTCAGGGCGAGTTGTTAAATGCCCAGAAGTATGAATTGAATGATGATTATCATAACCAGATCGAATGTGATTGCATTGTGTTCAGGAGAAATAAATCATTTATGTTCTGTCCATTTGTTTCCCATTTTTACAACTGTAAATCGCGTAACTGTAGATTTCCATTCATTTCACATTTTCCATTGCTACTGTATGTCGCTGTGAAGCATTCCATTGGTGAGATTTCTGTCGAAATTAGTGGAATGGCTTCAATGTACCATATATGTTTGTTTCCTATCTTGTTTTCCTGTTCGATAGTGTAGATGTTCCGGACCGAGGGTTTCGCGCAGTAAGGATGTCCTAGCATCTTCATGTGCTAGGGTTCATAGGAGGAAAACTATGCGATGACATTTTTGGTGAATCGACCAAAGATTGCGAGCCTCACTAAGAGCAAATGCCATCGAGGCTTTAGATAAGGATGAGAGACTTGGTCGATGGAGTTGAATTAGTAGCTCAGCTGTTAGTTTGTTGACTGCAGAAAATTAGGGCATCGATTTGTGGTATCCGCTGTGCGCTCCCCATCATATTGGTATCAGAGCAAGGAAAACAATTTAGGTGGCAAGTCAAGTTCAGGACTTGTAGGAGTGTTGGTATTTGGGTGTTGTCTGTGAATGTTTATGTTAGACAAAGAAAGCGAGACAAAGGTGGAGAGGATGCCTCCCAAAAGTATGTTGCAGGACACCGTCAAGAAGCTAATCGAGGAGATGCTTGCATCTATGTTGGGAGAGTTCAAGCAGTCCAAAGGCAAAGACAGGGAAGATGAAAGTGACAGCGATGAAGGTAATACAGAAATTGGGGAAACCAGTAAAAAGACAAAGGAGATACCAGCAGACCAGAGGGCATTTTTAAATGCATTAAAGTCAGTCAATAGGGACACCATAGATGGATTACCTATGTATAGTGGAAGTATGGAAGCGGAAGAGGTGATTGACTAGATTGAGGCATTGAACAATCATTTCGAATACAAAGAAATCCCTGATGATAAGAGGGTTAAGTTGGCAAAGGCAAGATTGCAGGGGTCTACTCTTGCATGGTGGAATTATGAGCAAGGGGAGAGAGTCAAGGAGGGGAAAAATATGATAACCTCCTGGGAAAGGATGAAGACCGAAATCAAGGCACAATTCTTACCCCTGGACTATGATGTGTAGATGTATAAGAAATTGCAGAACCTCGGACAAAGAGACCTTGATGTGAATGCATACACACAAGAGTTTCATAAACTCAGTCTTAGATCAAAGAGACAAGAAGAAGAGTCAGAGAAGCTGGCCAGGTATTTGAATGGCCTAAGGATGAACATTCAAGATGAGATCAGCATCTTAGCACCAGACATAGTGAACAAGTGTTTCCAAATTCCCTTAAGGGCTAAAGAGAAGATAAAGAGGAAAAGTGAGCAGAACAATAGAGGTAGAGGTGGAAGGAATTTCAGAGGCAGAGGCAGTTTTGGAGGAAGAAGTCCTAACCAGAGGCCTAGTGGTGAGTCTGGCCAAGAAGAGGAAGTTGGGGACTCAAGTAGCAGAGGAGGCTACTAAGGAAGAAGGCCTAATGGAAGAGGTGGGACAAATGGATCAAGTAGAGGATCCAAATTCTCTAATATGAGATGTTATAACTTCAATCAGATAGGGCACCTGGCATACAAGTGTCCAGAGAAGGCCTCAACTTCTCAAGGTGGTGAGAAGAGAACCACTTTGATTCAGGAAGATGTAAGGAGTGTGACATCTCCTGAAGTGAATCTAGAATTTGAAATGGGAGAGAATCTGATGATCAAGAGGACGCTGCTCAAGGAACCAGTGCAAGCTTAACCATCACAAAGAAGGGCTTTGTTTAGAATCAACTGCAAGATTCAAGGTAAGGTTTGTAAAGTCATTATTGACTCTGGTTCCACAGATAACATTAGATCTTTGGAAGCAGTGAATAAGTTGAAGTTAGAAAAGATACCCCATAGCAGTCCATATAAAGTCAGTTGGTTGAATAAGGGGCAGCACGTACTCATCAATGAATAGGCATGGGTAGAATTCAGTATTAAGGGGTATAGAGACAAGATTTTGTGTGACATCCTTTCAATGGATGCTTGCCATCTTTTGTTAGGCAGGCCATGGCAATTTGACAGAAAGGCTCATCATGATGGAGAAAAGAATGCTTACTCATTCCAAAAGGATGGTGCAACTTACAGGATACAATCATTGGCAGAAGAGGATCAACAACATGTAGGGTCTAGTGTAATACTGGTAGGAGAAAAAGAATTCATGGATACACTAAAGGAAGGTGATGGAGTAGGTTTTGCTTTGATTGTGAAGCCTAAGGAGGAAAAGAAGAAAAGTGTGAGAGAAGCAGGGCCTAAATAGGTCAGAGATTTGCTTGACAATTACAAAGGAGTGATTGCAAAGGATATACCTGATTCCCTACCACCAATCAGAGACATTAGCCATTAGATAGATCTCATACCAGGAGCAGTACTTCCTAATAAGGCAGCGTATAAAATGACACCACAACAGAATGAAGAGATAGCAAAACAAATTCAAGAACTCCTAAACAAAGGGCTGATAAGGAAGAGTCTTAGTCCATGTGCAGTACCTATTGTTTTAGCCCCAAAGAAAGATGGGAAATGGAGACTGTGTACTGATTCTAGGGCAATAAATAGGATAACCATCAGATATAGGTTTCCTATTCCTAGATTAGAATATCTAATGGATTGTTTGGGAGGTGCTACCTATTTCTCTAAAATAGACTTGAAGAGTGGGTACCATCAGATAAGGATAAGAGAGGGGGATGAGTGGAAGATAGCTTTCAAAACCAATGAAGGGTTGTATGAGTGGCTTGTGATGCCGTTTGGTCTTTCAAACACCCCTAGCACATTTATGAGACTGATGAATGAGGTGTTACAGGAATTCATAGGCAAATTTGTGGTAATCTACCTTGATGATATCTTAGTATTCAGTAAGAGCAAGGAAGAGCACTTGAAACATCTGGAGATCATCTTGAAGAGGCTGTAAGATCAGAAATTACTGATAAATTTGGAAAAGTGTGACTTCATGAAACAAGAATTGGTGTACCTAGGTTTTGTTATCTCTAAGGGTGATCTAAAAATGGATCCTTCCAAGGTAGAAGCTATTTTGAATTGGCCTACACCAAGGACAGCAGGAGAGGTCAGAAGTTTCCATGGTTTGGCCACATTTTACAGGAAATTCATTAAGAACTATATTGACATCTATGCACCTATGTTGGAGACCATCAAGGGTGGAGGTAAGATGAAGTTTGTGTGGACGAAAGAGGTAGATCAGAGTTTTGAAAGTCTGAAACAGAAAGTTGCTAAATTCCCTGTCTTAGTGTTGCCTGATTTCAGTAAGGTTTTCACAATTGAATGTGATGCAAGTGGACTAGCCATAGGAGCAGTGTTGAGCCAATAAGGCAGACCAGTAGCCTTCTTCAGTGAAAATTTAAATGAAGCCAAGAGGAAATACTCCTCTTATGATTTAGAGTTGTATGCTATGGTACAAGCTCTAAAAAAATGGAGGCACTACTTGCTTCCTAAGGAATTTATTGTATACACTGACAATCATGCTCTTAATTTTTTGAATGGATAGGAAAAGCTCAGTCATCGGCACATGAAATGGGTAGAAAGTCTTCAAGCCTACACCTTCATCATCAAACATAAGAAGGGAATAACAAATAAGGTTGCTGATGCTTTAAGCAGAAGAGTGTTGACAATGCAAGAAGTGTAGCTACAAAGTATGGGTGTTGAGTCACTCAAAGGATTGTACAGAGAGGACCAAGATTTTAAGGAGATTTACAGGGTATGAAGCGAGTTTTCCAATGCTTTCCATAGTGACTTTTCAGATTATACATTGCAGGATGGACTTTTGTTTAAGGGAAGTCAACTCTGTATTCCTAAGTGTTCAATGAGGGATAATATTGTGAAGGAAAAATAGAGTGGTGGTTTAGGAGGACATTTTGGGCTCAATAAGACCTTGGATCTTGTCAGAAGGTTTTACTTTTGGCCTAGGATGCAATCTGATATTAGAAAGTTTGTTGAGAGTTGTATGATTTGCCAGCAAGCAAAGGGAGTCTCAACCAATGCAGGATTGTACCAACCTTTGCCCATACCAAACAGACCTTGGGAAAGTTTGAGTATGGATTTTGTGATGGGATTGCCCAAGACAAGGATAGGTTATGACAGTGTGTTTGTTGTGGTAGATAGATTCAGCAAAATGGCGCACTTTATTCCTTGTAAGACCACCAATGATGCTAGTTACATTATAGGTTTGTTGTTTAAAGAAATTGTCAGGATTCATGGATTACCTTTGAGTATTGTATCTAACAAAGACAGCAAATTTGTGGGACATTTCTAGAGAACCTTGTGGAAAAGATTGGGTACAAATTTGTCTTTTAGTTCAGCCTATCATCCTCAGACTGATGGTCAAACTGAGGTTGTTAATAGGTCTTTAGGCAATCTGCTGAGATGTTTGACAAGAGAACATGGCAGTAGTTGGAATGTGGTGTTCCCATAGGTAGAATATGCCTATAATGATTCTACAAACAAAAGCACAGGTTTAAGTCCTTTTGAAGTTGCTTATGGTAGTCATCCTAGAGGAATTTTTGAATTACGAGATGTTCAAGGGTTGGACAAAAGGAGTGGACATGTTGATACATTTGCTGAGGCTATGAAAGAGATCCATCAACATGTCAGAGATACTCTATGCTAGAATAGTCAGAAGATCAAGGCTCGAGTGGATCAAAGAAGAAGGGATGTGCAGTACCAAGTAAGAGATATGGTCATGGTTCATCTCAATAAGAACAGACTACCCAAGGGTAGCCACAGTAAGTTGATGATGCAAAAAATTGGCCCTTGTCAGATTCTTGAAAAATATGGTTCTAATGCTTACAAAATTGAACTCCCTGATGACATTGCTATTTCATCTATCTTTAATGTTGCTGATTTGACATTATATAGAAGTCCTGATACAGGCCAAGGTACCGCAGATTCTATTCAAGACAATGCAGAGTGGGTACAGTCTTTACCACCCAAGGAACCACTGAGGGAGTATATCTTGGATAGTAGGATAGCCAAGAAGACCTGAAGTCAGACATATTTTAAGCACTTGGTCAAATGGCAAGGACTTCCAGACTCCGAAGCCACATGGATGCTGGAAGAAGACATCAAAAAGTGGCGTGGTGATTTGCAGCAGTTAGTCTCTAAGAGGACTTGAGACAATTTTCACCCGGGGAGTATGGTGCAGGAGCACCTCAGAAATCACGTTTTTTCGTTTGTAGCTAGGTCTATTTTTGTAAAGTCCCAAGTGACTTAGGGGACATTTGTCAAGTTGTAATCGCATAATGCTAAAATTAGAAATAATGCCAAAATAAGGTAGTAGGGTAGTTTTGGTCGGTTGTCTCCCAGCCGCTTGGATTGTTCTCCCAGCTGCTTGGAACGAGTGTGGTACTACTCAGGGCGAGTTGTTAAATGCCTAGAAGTATCAATTGAATCATGATTATCGTAACCAGATCGAATGTGATTGCATTGTGTTCAAGAGAAATAAAACATTTCTATTCTGTCCATTTGTTTCCCATTTTTACAACTGTAAATCACGTAACTGTAGATTTCCATTCATTTCACATTTTCCATTGCTGCCGTATGTCGCTGTGAAGCATTCCACTAGTGAGATTTCTATCGAAATCAGTGGAATGGAATCAATGTACCATATATGTCTATTTCTTATCTTGGTTTTCTGTTCGATAGTGCAGATGTTCCAAACCGAGGGTTTCACGCAGTAAGGACGTCCTAGCATCTTCATGTGCTAGGGTTCGCAAGACAAAAACTGTGCGACGGCATTTTTGGTGAATTGACCAAAGATTACAAGCCTCACTAAGAGCAAATTCCATCGGGGCTTTAGAGAAGGATGAGAGACTTGGTCGATGGAGTTGAATCAGTAGCTCAGCTGTTAGTTTGTTGACTATGGAAAATTAAGGCATCGATTTGTGGTATCCGTTGTGCGCTCCCCATTAGTCTTGCAATCCAAGGTGAGTCTTCCCTTTTGAATTCTTTCACTGGTAGGAAAAGCAAAAAATTAGATTGTGTTGAGGCTGGAATACCAATCTTGCAAACATGTCTCACAATATCCAGTCAAGTAATTTGCAGAGTATTTTTTAAAATCTAATTTGGATTTTTATTGCAAGAGTATAACCACATTATCTTTGCATTTTGGTAAATGCCTTTATTTAATTAGTTGTCACAAAACTTTTAACTTTTACTTCATTTAATCTTCTTTACCACTTATCAACAGATTAATGATATAACCATGAAAGCATGAATCAACATCACATGAACAGAAACATAATCAACACACATAACACTAGGATTTTTAAGTGGAAACCTAGTTAAGGGAAAAACCACAATGGGGGTTAACCCACAAGATTTATTCTCTATTAAAAGAATAGAAAAATGGGAAGGCACTTGTCTTTGGGTGCACTGCCCAAAGCTCACTGCTCAAAGGAGGGTCACTGCCTACAAGAACATTCACAATGCTTACTTGAAAGGTTGAACTGAGAAACATCTTCATGCAAAGTTCAGTTCCATTGAAGCACACAACACCTCTGCTCTGCCCCCACTCACTTCCTCACTACATCTACATCTTCGCTACTGCTACTAATTTCCATGACTTCACAACACTTATTTATACATGTCATTGACTTTGGAATGAACATCAAAGTCAGCCAAACAATCATCTCTCTGGAACATTCTCCAAGATAGGCATTACAAGCAATTACAATCACATGACTTGACTTAATACAAAATGCTACATGTCAACCATTCTTCTATTGGTCAAGCATATCTAGGACTCAAATCTTCCTCAAACAACACGTCATGCTCCATAAAACTTCTCTTAGATCATCCGCAACATGCACCAAGCATCTAGTTGGCCAAGATTGGAAAGAACAGCAACACTCAAAGAGAAATCTTCAACCACGAGCTCAATCCTCAATCTGAACCACCAACACAATAGGCATATGATCCATAGACCATCACAAGCACAATGAAATCAACAAGAACAACCACACCACCTCAAATCACCAGAAAAGCTTGCATCTTCATTTAGGAACTTAAGAACATTAACTATCGTGATTGTCACAATAGAAAGATTGCTTGTGGACCTCGAAACCACATCAACATCCCAAACATACCTCTAAATATGCAAACCATAATATTCCAATGCAGAGCAATCCAGACCAAATTCCTGTCACTCTGTCACCTTTGAACAACTGCAAAACCTGGTTCTACTTAAATGGTCATAACTTCACCAATCCTTCATGCAGACCTCTCAAATCTTAACTGGAGAAACTTTAGACAATCCTCTATAGAACCCTTTAGTCCACAGACTTTGATCTTCATCTCACTGGAAATGCAGAGCAATCTACTTTGCTGAACTACATTGTCTTTACTATCTCTGACAAAGAGATATATTGACATCAATGACAACACATCTTCTGCACATATTTGCAACAATTTCCCCCTTTGTCATTGATGGCAACATATGATTTGAAAAAATGATTCAACCATCAAGACAAGGACTTCTCCCCTTTCTCTTATTACACCCGCAACCACTTTCTTAATTTCTCCCCCTTTCACCAGCAATTACTTACTTCTAAGTTTTTCACATGACTTCTCTCCCCCTTTGATATCAATGGGAAAGGACACAGATTTGCAATCATCTCTCACCCTTTTTGTTTTAGAACATACTGACTACTCCCCCTAAGTAGCATCCCCTTAACAACAATCTGTATCACAAGATATGATTGTGAGTTCCACTAGACTGATGCACAATAGTGCACTTTAGCTCTGAATAGGAGGGGTAATCACCCCTAGCTTCCCTCTAAGATACTCAAAAGTGTCCTTAGGTAGAGGCTTAGTGAAGATATCTGCAATCTAATCCTTTCAAGGAACAAACTCCAATCTGACTTCATGCTCATTTACCTTCTCTCTCAAAAATTAAAACTTGATGAATATGTGCTTTGTCTTTGAATGCAACACTAGATTCTTTGAGATGTGTATTGCACTTAAATTATCATAGAAGATTGTAATAGGCTCTTCAAACATAATTTTGATATCCTTCAACATTTGCTTCATCCACAAAACTTGAGTACAATTACTTGCTGTTGCTATATACTCTGCCTCCGCAATAGACAGAGATATTGCCTCCTACTTTTTGTTCAACCAAGAAAGCAATCTTTTTCCCAAAAAGAATGCACCACCACTAGCACTCTTCCTGTCATCCACATCTCCTACCCAATTAGCATCTGTATATGCATGAAGAGTGAAATCATCATCCTTAGGATACTATAAACCATAATCAGATGTTCCCTTCAGATATCTAAGAATTCTTTTGACTGCTACACCATGAGATTCTCTATGATCAACTTGAAATCTAGCAACAAGGCTAACTGCATTCATAATTTCAGGTCTGGCATGAGTCAGATAAAGCAGTCCTCCAATCATTGATCTATACTTTTTCAAGTCTGCCTTAGGGGAATCATCATCTTTACTCAACTTACATCTGGTTATCATAGTACTTACTGGTTTTGAATCCTCCATTCCAAACTTTTTCAACAACTCTTTCATATATTTAGACTGAAATATGAAGATGCCCTTATCTGATTGAGTGATTTGCAGGCCCAAGAAGAAATCTATTTCACCAAGCATAGACATCTCAAATTCACTTTGCATCGGATCAGCAAATTTTTTACACATGCTCTCATTTCCTCCAAAAATGATATCATCAACAAATACCTCAACAATCAAGATGTGTTCATGATTAAATTTGGAATAAAGATTACTATTAGTTGTGCCTTTGCTAAAACCTAACTTTACTAGATACTTATCTAATCTTGCATACTAGGCTCTTAGGGCTTGTTTAAGTCCATACAATGCTTTCCTCTACCTATAGATCATCTCTCCTTGATCAGACAACTAGAATCCTTCCAGTTGCTTAATAGACTTCTTCTTCCAATTCTCCATTCAGGAATGCTGACTTGACATCCATCTGGTAAACTTTTAAACTTTATAAGCAGCAAAGGCAAGAAATAATATGACTGCTTCAATTCTTTCCACAGGAGAAAAAGTTTCTTCAAAATTAATTCCCTCTACCTGAGAATATCCTTTGCACACCAATCTTGCTTTGTTTCTCACAATGTCACCATTTTCATTCAATTTATTCTGAAAGACCCATTTAGTTCCAATTACATTTTTGTTTTCAGGTCTAGGAACAAGATGCCAAGTATGATTCTTTTCAATTTGCATTAGTTCTTGTTCCATTGCTTTTACCCAACTTTCATCATTGCAAGCTTCATTTACTGATTTTGGTTCAATCTTTGAAATCAAACAATACTCCTCTTCTTCTTCAACAATTTTTCTTCTAGTTTGAACACCTTTATTTCTATCTCCTATGATCTGATCTTTAGAATGATTCAACCTTACATACCTGGGAGTTTTAGAATTTTCTTGAACTTCTAATTCTTGAATTTATTCCTTAGCATTTGCACTAGTTTCTTGAGTCACTGGATTCTCCAGAGCAATCTAAATCTAATTTTGAGGGCTTTCATTTTGATCATCTAATTCATATCCACAAGACTTGGAAGGTCTCCCCTTGCTTTCATCAACCTTAACATTAGCACTTTCAACAATTGTTTTCAATCTCTTGTTAAAGCACCGGTATGCCTTGCTTTGGTTAGAGTAACCCAGAAATATTCCTTTATCACATCTTGCATCAAACTTGCCTAGAGCTTCATCTCTTTTGATATAGCATTTACTACCAAAAACTCTGAAGTATTTCATAGTACTAGGAGCATTACCAAACCACAGTTCATAAGGAGTTTTACCAGTATTACCTTTGATCTGCACCTAGTTAAGAGTGTAGATAGTAGTACTCACAGCCTCTCTCCAATAGACATGTGGAAAATTTTCTTCCATCAACATGGTTCTAGCAGCCTCTTGAATAGTTTGGTTCTTCCTTTCCACAACTCCATTCTGTTGAGGAGTCCTAGGAGCAGATAAATGTCTTCTTATTCCATGCTTTTCACAAAATGTATTAAACTCATCAGAGGTAAACTCTCCACCTCTGTTAGATCTCAGACACTTTATCTTCACACCAATCTCATTTTCCATCCTAGCCTTGAACACCTTCAATCTGTCCAGAGCCTCTGATTTCTCTCGCAAGAAGGTGACCCACATCATTTGGGAGTAATCATCAATCAGGAGCATAAAGTATCTGTCTCCTTGCAAACTCCTAACTCTGGTAGGACCACATAAGTCAGTGTGCACAAGTTCTAACAATCCACTTGAAAATTATTCTTTACTTTTGAATGTAGTTCTGCTCTATTTACCCAACTGACATTCCTTACACATGCTATTAGCAGGTTTTACAAACTTTGGAAGATCTCTCACAGCCTGAGTAGCACTTATCTTGACAATATTATCAAAGTTTACATGACACATTCTCCTATGCCGTAACTGACTCTGATCAATCTGAGCAATCGAAAAACTTTTATCAGTACCACTTAAATGAAAGATATTATCTCTAGTCTGTGTACGAGATGCAATCTCAATTCTAGAGCTTTCCAAGATTCTACATTTTCCATCCTTGAATCAGAGATCATACCCTTTGTCAACCAACTGTCCAACACTGAGAGGATTATGCTTCAACCCTTCTACATACAAAACATCATTAGTGTTATTGTTACCATCAAGAGAGATGGATCCTCTGCCACAGATTCTACCAGCTGAATTATCTCCAAACTTCAAAATTCCTCCTTCATACCTTTCCATACTTACAAACTTACTCTTATCACATGTTATATGATGAGAACATCCATTGTCAATCACCCATTCATCCTTTTCTTCAATTTGAGTAGCCAGTGCACTTTCCACATTCACACAACTAGCAGATTCAGTAGACACCAGACCTTCTTCTTTGCTAGAAATGAACACCCATTCATTTCCAGAGGTACTTCCCTTATTAGATTCATCATTTGTAACTCCTTCATCAGCAGCTTCTTAGACATAGTAGCATTTCTTCTAAAACCTAGGTCTGTTAGGGTTTGGTTTTGAAACCCTCTCTGGACATCTTAAAGCAAAATGACCAATCTTATTGCAAGCAAAACATTTGAAAGGCAACTTTCCTTCATACTTACCAGATCCTCTTGGTAATCTTTTGGCGATAAGGGCTTCAAGTTCTTCAAGATTGGATTCATCTTCTTCAAGTTCCTTCCTTGCCTTCTCATATCTGGTTAGTCTTCTTGATGAGATTTCACCTGGATCAAATCTTTGCTTTCTGGAAACATTGGCCTTAAATGTAGATTCTGATTTAGGAAGAGAATCACCAAACTCACTCATTGCAAATGCTGAAAGCTTGCCAACCAACTGATCCCTTGTAACAGTTGTCACAGTCCTGATCTCCTCAATAGCAGCAACTTTTTGCTTGTATGAAGCAGGTAAGGATCTGAGTACCTTGGCAACAATCTCTGATTCTTCCAGTAGTCTACCAGCACTCCTGATACTGCTCACAAGTTCATTCACCTTCTACATATAGGGAGTGATGTTTTCATCTTCGCTCATCCTCAAATATTCGTATCTACCCTTCTGGCTCTGTAGCTTAGCACATTTGACATATGCATCACCTTCATATAGAGTTTCCAACTTCTTCTAGATTTCATGAGTAGTTCTCAATTCTAGGACATTTGTCATTTTTGTATCAGTCAGGGCACTCAACAATGCTTCTTTAGTTTGAATGTTGTATTCAGCTTCTTTGCGTTTATCTGGAGTTGAAGGACCTTTCACCGGAGGCTTATACTCATCCTTAGTTATCAACCAATAAGGATCACCCATGCATTGCAAATGACACTCCATTCGATTCTTCCAAAGAGAGTAATTTATTCCATCAAATCTCAGACTATCCTTCTTGTATGTCGACATCCTGGATCTCCTCAAGTGGTCAAGCTTCTTTTAGAGGAACTAGCTCTAATTCCAATTGTTGAAATTAGGGTAGACAACTGAGAGGGGGGTTGAATCAGTTGTCACAAAACTTTTAACTTTTACTTCATTTAATCTTCTTTACCACTTATCAATAGATTAATGATATAATGATGAAAGCATGAATCAACATC
Organism: Cunninghamia lanceolata; assembly: GCA_027924645.1. NCBI lineage: Eukaryota > Viridiplantae > Streptophyta > Pinopsida > Cupressales > Cupressaceae > Cunninghamia > Cunninghamia lanceolata. Next base: position 28,170,190 of record BSBN01000534.1, read on the forward strand.
ACATGAATAGAAACATAATCAACACACATAACACCAAGATTTTTACGTGGAAACTTGGTTAAGGGAAAAACCATGATGGGGGTTAACCCACAAGATTTATTCTCTATTAAAAGAATAGAAAAATGGGAAGGCACTTGCCTTCAGGGGCACTGCCCAGAGCTCACTTCTCAAAGGAGGCTCACTGCCTACAAGAACATTCACAATGTTAACACTGAAAGGTTGAACTGAGAAACAACATCTTCTTCATGCAAGGTTCAGTTCCATTGAAGTGCACAACCCCTCTTCTCTTCCCCCACTCACTTCCTCACTACATTCGGATCTTCACTACTGCTACTAATTTCCATGACTTCACAACAATTATTTATACATGTCATCGACTTTGGAATGAACATCAAAGTCGGCCAAACAATCATCTATCTAGAACATTCTCCAAGATAGGCATTACAAGCAATTACAATCACAGGACTTGACTTAATACAAAATGCTACATGTGAACCACTCCTCTATCAGCTAAGCATAGCTGGGACTCAAATCTCCCTTGAGCAACACACCACGCTCCATAGAACTTCTCTTAGATCATCCGCAACATGGACCAAGCATCTGGTCAGCCAAGACTGGAAAGAACAACAACACTCAAAGAGAAATCTTCAACCACGAGCTCAATCATCAATGCGGACCACCAATACAATAGGCACACGATCTGGAGACCACCACAAGCACAATGAAATCAACAAGAACAACCACACCACCTCAAATCACCAGAAACACTTGCATCTTCATCTATAAACTTAAGAACATTAACTGTTGTGACTATCACAATAGAAAGATTGCTTGCGGACCTCCAAACCACGTACCACTTGAGTTGAGGATACATACCAACATCCCAAACATGCCTATGATCCACAAACCATAATATTCCAATGCGGAGCAATCCGGACCAAATTCCTGTCACTCTGTCACCTCTGAACAACTGCAAAACCTAGTTCTACTCAGATGGCCATAACTTCACCAATCCTTCATGTGGACCTCTCAAATCTTAATTGGAACAACTTTAGACAATCCTCTGCACAACCCTTTAGTCCACAGACTCTGATCTTCATCTCACCAGAAATGTGGAGCAATCTACTTTGCTGAACTACACTGTCTTTACTGTCTCTGACAAAGAGATATGTTGACATCAATGACAACACATCTTATGCACATATTTGCAACAAATAGTTCCCATGCACAACTAAAAAGACCTCAAGATCTAATGGACAACACATAGTGGCTATTCTAAATGAGTGAGCAAGTTTTTTACCTACCAGACTTAGTTTAGTGATTGCTCAATAATATTGGCCATGTATCCATGTATGAGGAAACAAGTGTTGACCCCATTGCTAACGTCATTACTAGCACTCATGGGAATGAAGTGGCATTATTTGATTTGTTTCCTTAGAAAGGGAATGCCACATTGTAGTTACCCTTTTACTCTGGTTATCTAATGAGAAATGGCCATACATGCATTGACCAAAGCCCTGTTGGTATAGTGGTTCATAGTGTGTTACATTTAAATTACATTAATGTCTAACATTGAGTAGAGTGCTAAACTAATGGAAACCACATAACAAAAAAAAAAGAACAACACGAAAATATTTTGCTTATTGGCCAATAGGTGATTGTCATATATCTTTCTACAAAATCAACATACTTAGGACTATAGTTCCACCACTTGAGACTACTTGGACAAATAGGGAAACATTAATGCATAAAGTATGAATGAAAAGAGTGCACGACATGCACAATGATCGACAAGGTGCGTTGTGCAAAGCTTTCATCCAACAACAGGCACATGGTGGCTAAAAATAAAGTTGCATGTGAATAATCACCCATTAGCCTATGAAAAGCAACTAGGTATCACAATGCTAATAATGTTTACAATGTTATTAAAATAGACGAGTGGTAAGTGATATAGTCTAAGCTGATGGATAATGTTTAGGCAAAAATAAAGAATATGACTTAAGTTAGAATAATTCCAACTATAATAAGTAGACGAAGAAATAGACTTAAAATGCGAAGCGAAAGACATTGGAATCTATGCATAAACATAAAAGATTTTGCTAAGGTTTTACGAAAGCTCATAACATAAAAACCAATGCTTGTATTATGAACATGGTCCTAACAGTAAAATAAAATAAAATTAGGCACATTAATGGCAAGAGGCCAACAAATTGCATAGATAACAAAGCACATTACATGATGCAACCTATTCTAACACTAAAACACATTTTCCAAAGATAAGTGTCTACAAATACTTTGCTCTAAAACTTATTTCTCTTAGTGTACACTCTATTAACAATCACTCAAAACCCTACAACTTTAACTATAAATTTATTTATAACTTAATCCAATGATTTAACACATAATTAAATCAAATACTACTTTTTCCATAAATAAATATCTTATACTACTTTGTAATATATATTAAAAAACTACTAAAACTAAATACTCATTTTCACATATTAAAAAAAACTAATTACAGCACAATCTTCTTTTTAACTTAAAAAAAACACATGCATAAAATTAAAAAAAGTGGCTCTCTATAAGGGAAACCAAACCGTAAAAATAAAAATGGGCCACTCTCTGTCTAACACGCAAATAACAAGTGGGCCCTCTCTCTAGAATTGCTTGTCCCACAACTTCCATGCACTCCTGAATAACTCCTATACTCCTCCGAACTACGCTGGGGTTGCCAATCCTTTTCGAAGATAGTCAATTACCGGATGGGCCACTCAATCCTATTTGTCAATTACCGAATGAGACGCTCAATCCTCCTGCGTTCCAATCCTCCTTTCCTATATCATTACTTGCATTTCGGAGATTTCAGAACAGAACATGTTCGAGTAAGGCCTAAGGCTCAACCGAATCTCTCTTAGAGCAAATACTGAAGGTCTCGTTACGTGGAGCGGCTATGGCATTTTCTGTGCACAACTGGCTTAAACTCTTCGTGGGAATTCAAATCCCAGTACTGGTTGTGATATGATCGGGATTGCTTTTACTAGCTCAGGTAAAACCCTAGTTTTTGTGTAGCCTTTGATTATGGCGAATCATTTTACAGGTAGAGATCATTTTAAGGAAGTTATCATTTTTTTTAGAACGGCAAGCCCTTTTTAGTACTGAATTTTCATTTCCTATTTTTTATTATAATCCAGTCATATGTTTCCTATACGAGCCTTGAATTGCATTCCAATCTTCAATAATCTTATTTCTTTCTACAGGGTTTCTTTAGAAAAAAATCTCTTTTTTGGTTACATTATGTGGAAAGCTTGAAATATCTTATTGATGTTATCGATGCTTCAATATCTTATTCTTCATTCAATGATAATATTTTGTTCCTCCCTTCATAAATGGTGTCAAATTCCTATCACTTTTTGCTTACCATTATCAATTTTAATGCTTGATGATATCTATTTGGAAGGCCGAGCTACACTAAGATCCACACACTTATCTATTCCACTACAAAAATAAGGTACGGACAATCTCTCTACATAAATTTTTATTTTTTCCAGCCTATTTCCATGATATCTAAGACTGGTTTGGCCTCTTCTCTACATCCGCATGTCCTTATTTGCATCCAAGCACCCTCCATCCATATTCCTTTTGAAACCAATAGTCTCATAGACATTATGTAATAGACTAGGGTTTTTCCAAAAAATACATTATATAGGTCAGATTTCTACGGTTTTCAGAACCATATCAGTTTTGTAACCACGATTCAATTTAATGGTATTTCCGTACGGATTAGAATTTGCAATCAGATTTATGGCAACAAATAAAGGTTAATTCAATTCCAATATTCATAAACTGTTACCAAGGTTTAGCAGTACCAAACAGCAGAGTATAAACTATATATATGATAACAGCTATCCACGCATTTAGCAGTCTATAAAAGGCAAGGCAACTTAGTGAAATGTGAGTAGAAATGAAATGGAAAAAATGATATACCATTGTCAATTTTGTTTGCAGACTTGTGGGTAGAAAAGCTGGTTTCTTCCTGTTCCGTGGCCATAGTGTCTGAAGTTGATTTAAGCTGGTTTCTTCCTGTTCCGTGGCCATAATGTCTGGAGTTGATTTTTCATTAAATAATTTTACTCTTTCATTCTCTTCCACAATTTAGAATAGCCTTGCTTGACACATTCAATGAATTCTTCTCCACCACTGAATAGCTGTCACTTAAATAGAATCAATGCTTTATAGTGTTTACACACTTGCATATTTAGAATTGGGTTTCGCAAAAAATGGAGAGAGAAATGAATATTGTCTAATGATTTGTCATCATATATACAACTAACACCACCACTAATATCATGCAAAAACTGTATAAGGTTAAATTTAATGTTAATGTATGCGGTTGATTATAACAGTTAAGGCACTTTATTTATTTACAATTATCATTCCTTACATTTCACTATTTTTCCTTGGAATGCCAGAACTTTGTATCTCAATTCTTCTCGAAATTTGGCATATTTTCAAGTCTAACGCGCTACCACTGCTTTCCTTTTTCAAATAAAAAATCCATCTATAGAGACACCAATCGCACGGTGGAAGTTTGGATGGACAGCGTGCCACAGATAAGCGATGGCTTCAATGGCTGAGATTGAAATTGCTCAAAGCAGGAAATAATTCAAATTTGACAAGCCCAACAGGAGCGTGGTTATAAAACACACGGAGAGCTTACTCTTCAGTCATGATCTCTGCTGCTATTGCAGTAAACATTTTAAATTATGGATTAATAGTCTCCACTAAGCTGTCCCGGTCATACATGTAATATTAGATTAGTTGGTAGCGGCTTTGATCCTCCACAAACCAAAAAATATTAAAAAGAAAGAAAATTAAGAGATTTTTTTAATATAAATATTATGCAAGAGTCGCGTAAATCGTTATAATAATTTGTTTATATTATGTTTTTTTCAATTATTAAAGTTTATTTAATTTATTTTATAATATAATTAAATTTTGTGTATGGTTTTATTTAGAATTATATTATTAGAATAATGTTATGTTATTTATATAATTATGATAAAAAATTTATAATAAAATGTTTAGACTATAAATTTAATAAAAATATATGATTTATTATGATCTTTTTTGCTTTGTCCATGGTTCCACATTTTGCATACATGTCTATTAGGCAGTCTTTGGTTTTGTGAGAATGACAATTTCTAGAATGTTTCTTTAGTTAGGTTCTACTTCTTAGCATGCCTTTTAGGCTTAATGGTATTTTCTATTACAATACAGTTACTGTTAATTTGCTAGTAAGCAATTTTTTTGTTTTGTTATAAAATGACTTCAATCTTGTCACATGGTTGACAGAAAATCAAAACCATGGAGCTGGATGAGAAGACAATTAAGTTTCAAATTGTATGAATGTTTTTCACTTTCGTTTGCCAGAATGACAATTTCGAGAAGTTATGACATTGGTTACTACTCTTAACACCACTCTTTAAATGGATTACTATTTCTCAATTAAAAGCCATTCTTAAATGTCAAGAAAGACATATTTAGATTATATTGTAAAGTCTAGAGAAGAGAAAAATAAGTCAAGATCTCCTTACTAGGTATTAGTAGGGTTAGATAGAGTCTCACATAGCATTGGTAGCTATAAGGATGCACTTAAAGTACTAGTACTCTAGGAGTTACTTGCAGACTTTGTTGTATTAGAAGATATATTCAAATATGTTAGAAAATTTATGTATATGACACCATCATAAGAGTTTGAAAAAATCTTGTCATAGAGGTCATTACAATGTTATAAAAAAAATTATAATAAAAGTTACAAAGTAAAATTACAGAGCCAATGAAATCACAGAAATCCAATTGTAGATCAAAGAAAAGGTCAACAAAAACTAAAAAACAAACAAACAAAATAAATCTTACGTATTTGGACTCGAATTATATTCCACATAATCCTTGTTAATACCATCTACTTGTGGAGATTTCATTGTGGGAGAAGGCTAGGCCTTAAGCTTAACTTCATTACCAATTTTATACAGGAGGAAGTAGTTCTAGCATGCTTCATGTGGTTCCTCCTATGCTTGGCACTTGGATGTGGATTAGGGTATGTCCATCCACACCAATGGAAAATACAAACATCATAAGGATCTTTTGCATGATGGGTTACAATCCCTGAAAATAATAGTGATTAAATATTAAAACCCTCACACAAAGTACATTTTAGGTTGAAATAAAAAAGACATAAATCACACAAAGTACCACATTATAGAAAGAACATAGGGTTAGTTATCATCAAGCCCATAATATAGTAGCAATTGAAAGCATAGCTATAGAAAATTCATTGCAAGAACTGGCCCCACTCTATGTGAGGAATCTAAAGAAGCTAAAACATACAAAGATGGTAGTGGCAGAGGGAGACAAGTAAAACAAGAGGAACAAAAAATTTGTTGGCACAAACTATTGGTGCTCATGCTCATGCTCAAGCTGATATTTAAGACCAACAAAAGTCAAATTTTTCTGTAACTACCACACAAAAATCCTTAAAAATTTCTCAAAGACACCTCCGAAATTGACTGTATAAATACCCACCAAAGTACCCAATTTTCACCATTTTGGAAAACACTGAAACTCAGCTAGAAGAAGTGAGCTTGAGCTGGGCCAAAATAACAATGTGACAGGGAAGCTTGTTTGTGTCACAGGGGCATCGAGGTTCATTGCCTCATGGATCGTCAAGTTTTTCCTCGATGGAGGTTATGTTTTTCGGGCTACCGTTCTGATTTGGGTTTGTACGTTTTTCAGTATTATTAGTATTCTTAGTATTGTTATTCAGTTTAAATCAAATGCAACTCTTCAATGAATTTTTCTGCTATATTTTTTTATTTGTTTTAGATAATCGTTTTGTTGAAGGATTTTGTGGGGTGTTAATAATTAGACAGACTACCAGATGGAATGCATGTAGAGTGAATTACCATATGTTGTCACATGTCTTACTAAAATTCAAACATTGGTTATAAATATGGTCACACGAGATATTATGACTTGTCCAAATTTAGGCTATAAGAGCCATAATTACACATTTTTAGGCGATTGGCTATTTAGTAGGACACTAGTTGTCGGAGAATCTTTTATTTGGGTCTTTAATCAATCAGTTTGTCTAATCTGGCAGTCACTTTGGCATCAATTTTGAATCTTCAAGCGTGTACAGGTGGAAGACTGGGATTTAAAAAAACCGATGACAAAACTATTTGGCACTATCAACATTACTTGCTAGCAGAACTGATGCTTGTGTGGACTGCTGGGAATTCAGCTCTAGTGGAAAAGTTTCACTTGCCTAGAAATAAGAGTGTTCATGTAGCTTCTGACCTATAATTTTTTAAATTTTAGTTTTTAATATAATGGGAACAAGATATCTCCAATCAAAATGAATTATTGTAGTGTTAATCTAAACTTTGGCCATAGATGTGTTTACATTTTATAAAGTTTGGCTAGAATATTAAAATAGTTGATATATAGTTTAATTTTAAATCTCCACAACATTGAATAGGCAAAACAATGTAGGTATTGTATTAGATTGATGCCTTTTATTTTACTTTTTAAATTTCAGAATGATTATTAAAAAATTAATACAATAAATTTTGTACAGAACAACTTTCATTTCAAGTAGCTTAAATTTCACAATGATTATTAAAAAAATTAATAAAAACAATTTTATACAAACAACTTTTAGTATTTTTATTTTAGAAAATGGATTAATTATTTAAAAATATATAGTATAGATTTTATAGTGAAAATTTTTAATTGGGCAATACTTATTACAGATTTGATAAAATGAAATTTAAAAACAAAGATTTCAATTTACATTTTTAAATTTTACTGCTAGTGTAAGTATTTGATGCAATTGGAGTTTATCCGATTACACATCATGTAGGTATGGAAAAGATGTTAGTAAACATTTTACCCTATAGGCAAATTGTTGCACACGAAATTCATTCAACTGCTAGAGTAAGTATTTGATGCAATTGGAGTCTTAAACACTCTTTTCCAAACTAACCTATATTCCTTTCCATATTATATAACTAGCACTTGCACCTGATAGGAAATTGAAGGTAACATTTAAATATATTTTTAAGTGAGTTTACAAATATTAAGAATTAATCTTTTAATATTATATAATTAATTATACAACAATAAGTCTATACATGCTTTTGATTGCAATTATGTGCAATGTTTCTACTGATTTGATTATATATGCCAACATCATCAGATCAAAGAATGAACTCATACCTAGAGAAAAGACTTTGTATGTGCCATGTGCCTAACTTTGTACAATATGTGGAACATCCATCAAGTTGAGAGCATTTGTTAAAATTGACGATCTAAATGGTTTAATTCATTTCCTTATTTATTACTTGTTCAAACATTTAATCCATTTTAACAATATCCAATGGAAGACTAATTTTTTTTTATTCTACCAATTAATTAAAATTTAAACACTAAAGTTAAGAGTTGGTTTCAAAAAGTTAATGATAATCCTCATGCAAGTTCAAAATAGACACATACAATAAGTCATAACAAATATTAATTACAACAAGAATCATTACATTTGCCACATCATCATGTCTCTTGTTTATATTATAAAGTGAAGTGATACAAAAGTAACTAAAACAAAAAGATTTCTGTCCAAAAATTTCTCTTAATTTATTAGTAGAAATTTAAAAATTATAAGTAAATAATAGGTAGTAGTAAAATTTAACAAAGAAGAAATTTCCAACCCCACTCCAAAACCATCCTTAAATATAAAATCTCGTACTCTAATTTATGAATAGCGAAAATAAGGGCTCCACTAAAATAGTTTGAGCATCCATAAGAAGGCTTCCTTAAATGCCCATAACAAAAATTGGGGGTGGAGAACATGGTGAGGAAGAAATTACGATGTACACCTCACCTCAAATCTAATTTGACTATTACCCATTTTCACTTGTATTATTTTTTACTCTTCCTATTTATTTTCTTAGTTTTGATTTTTGTGACACATGTCTGTCTCCTTGTGTTGTCCTTATCACCACCAAACAACTTCTGCATTTACTCTCAAGTTTTATAAGATTTTATATTTGTGGACGGTTGCCTTCATGGATGCATCCATGTGTATGGATGAAATATTGTTGTTATCACACATTATATGAAGGATATAGGGTCCAAAACATGTTTCAATAATCCCTGTTATGGTTTCGATCATATCTAGCCCTGTTAGTTGGGTGGGTGAGTAGGCAACATGCCTATTTAAACACTACTTCATATCCCACACTCTTGTTTTTGTCAAGATGGAGGAGGGGTAATCTTCTGTATAATTTCTTAGTAATGACCTCATCTGCAGGGGAAGGCACTTGTAAGATGAGGGTTTTTATTTGGGTAGAGGATGGGAAAGTGCACTCAATTTCATGCATTTGTGTTATTCCAAGAATTTAACACTTGCCTGCTATAAGCTGATAGGTGAACATTCCAAAAACTAAGATACCTTTTGGAAAAATTAAAGATGCAGAAAACACACTTTGTATGAGGTTACTCAGTAGAATGAAGGGAAGGATAGTCTTGCAATCCAAGGTGAGTCTTCCCTTTTGCATCCTTTTACTGGTAGGAAAAGCAACAAATAAGATTGTGTCGAGGCTGGAATGCTAATCTTGCAAACATGTCTCACAATATCCAGTCAAGTAATTTGCAGAGTACTTTTTAAAATCTAATTTGGAGTTTTATTGCAAGAGTATAACCACATTATCTTTGCATTTTGGTAAATACCTTTATTTAATATTGTTTGGCACAATTGTAAGCAATTTGAGACTGGTGGAGACAAGAAGGGGAAAGGAACATCCCTTTCTGGGCAGGTAGTTATGTTCCGTATTTGCTTGAATAGTTTACACTATTTGTATCTACAGATATCCGAGTCAAAATATTTACTTTCAAATGTAGCAGTGAGTTAAAAAAAAATCTGTTGAAGATAACTTCATTTACTTTTGACATTCGAGATAATATTTTGATGCTAATTTAGAAAGCTTTGAACTTTTTTCTTACGTGTTGTTTGCTTGTCACTCTTTCATTAAATTTCCTATTCTCTAATGTTGTTTGGTTTGAAGTTTGAACTTAGGACCAATGAATTTTGTGGTGTTCTTTTAGTAGTTAAAATTGGCACTTTTTACATCTTCTCATGTTTAATTCTACTTGGTATATGTTTTATAATCTATTAAAATCATGATTTGAGAGATGTCCTCTTAAGAGAGTGAATGGAATAGAAACTCACCAGCAAGATTCTTCTGTTGAAAAGAAATTGATTTTAGACATTTTAAAGGCAAGATTTCAAATTTTAGTTTTTGGGCAGCTGCAGCAGTAACATAGGCTTGCTTTGTGGCACGAAAGATAGTTCCTATGTACTCATTTTGAAGCTCCCTTTGATTTCTAAACTGGTGGTGGAAATGTGTTCTGAAGGGTGAACAAATGATTAAAAAAAATTTAACCTACGATGCAAAAACAGGGTAAAAGTGGAAAACATTGAGGCAAAACAATTTCAAATTTGTATTAACTCTATTCTTTATTAACTTAAATTTTATGATTTTTCTAGTATTTAAATAATGGCTATGATGACAAAAATGAGTCTATTTTTATCTGAGTATCCCTTTATTTTTTTTCACATATATGCAAGTGATATTTTTAGTCCTGCCTATGACAGTGGCTATTGATTTCACCTATAGCAGTAAAACACAAGTTTTCTCCTTGGATTTCATTTATAGAGTGTAATAATTCCATTGAATAAATAGGAGGAGCTTACTTATTTAAATGGGATTTTTCATGCATCAAATATTTTTTCTAGGTGGTTGCTGATTTTTTGAAAGGAAAATATACAAGTTGTACATCATAGGCAAACTTGTTTGCATATATTATTTACAGGTACTTCAATAGATGGCTAGATGAGCCTTCTCCATGCAGATAGTTGTTGTATAGACGGGTTTCTCTGTTGAAACAACTACTTGGCTTATTTTCTCTTGATCTTGTTTATATAATGTCTTTGCAATCCCAACTGCAAAATACATGCTTATACATTATGGAAGCAGCTGAGGAATTTTATACACTACCTATCTACAATTGTGCAAGTTTAGTGGTTTGATTTGTTTTAATATTGAGATTAGTTAATCTAAGTATTATAGTTATCTAAGGATTGCATTTGCTAGAGGTTTATATGCCTACACATTTACAGGGCAGATGTTCAAGAGCCATGAAGCGTATGCAAGTGCAGGCAACATTACAGAACATGTGAATTAGGAGAATTTTTAAATTTATTTGTGAAATTGATTGTTGCATATACATTATGGAATATCTTGATTTGTTTTCCAATGAACAAGAAACTGGTCCAAAGACCTAGTCTAATTCTTGTTAACATTTAATAGGGTATTGCACAAATCAGAACTATCTACTATTTTGTAGGAGAAAACAGAGCATTAAATTCTTATTCAGAAGATTTACAAACCACATAAAATGTAGGGTACAAAGGAGGGATGGAATAGCATTAAAGTCTTAGGCATTGGTTTTCTAGTATGTGGGAGTCTTTATTAGAAATGACAAAACTGATGAGGCAAAGCATTCATTACATTTAATAGGGTATTGCACAAATCAGAACTATCTACTATTTTGTAGGAGAAAACGGAGCATTAAATTCCTATTCAGAAGATTTACAAACCACATAAAATTTAGGGTACAAAGGAGGGATGGAATAGCATTAAAGTCTTAGGCATTGGTTTTCTAGTATGTGGGAGTCTTTATTAGAAATGGCCAAACTAATGAGGCAAAGCATTCGTTACAATTTTCTCTATTGTAGTTGGTGGACTATATGCAAGCTCTATCTTAGTAGAAAAGATGCATGAAATGAAATGCAAGCTAATCTTTGCAATTTGTTTACAATGTGTTTGTTGATAAAGAATGTCTATTTGGACAAGAGTTTAAGGCTGCCATTTTCCAATATTGTTGCATTCAGAAAGGGAAATATTCCTTATGCGAGTGTAGCTTTATGTTGCAAAGGGCCACATATGTACCTATTCACCAAACTATAACCTGAATAGTGTATAGCCAAGGGCTAGGCAAAAGGTAAAATTTCTAAAATATTAAAATCATTTGATTTATTTCACTACCATTACAATCCAGTCTGCCCCATGGGATATTACATTTGCCTTTGTGGCTTGTGTGCTTGAGTGGTTCTCCAAACCCTCAAGATTTCCTAGAAAACTTCGATGACTACTCTTCATTGGAAGAAATGAATTTGAGCGATTATCACGATTTTATGAAAATTCTAGATAACTTCCAGCTTTTTTATTCATAACCCCTAGCATTGATTGAGGGGTCTTGCATATTGTGTGGCTCCATAAACTAATTAAACTGTGGTTGTATGCAATACACTAGCATCCAATCCTATTTTATACTGTTGCTGATGTACTTTGATGCTATTCCACACTCAAAATAAGTTTCAAATAATGAATTTGAACTAGTGCAATCCCTCTGTCAAGATGAAATTTTCAAAAAAATGTAGCAATTGTTATAATCATAAATCTATTATAAATTTATAATATTGGCCTTAGTACAACTTGATATTTTGTACACATAGATTGGGGAAAGAGGTGTCCATTTATCTAGAGGTCAAAAGCAATGCTAGCAATACCTAGGGCAATGCTAAAAAACATAAAATTCCTCTCATGGATGAAGCAACAAGTTCTCTTGATGTAGGATCTGAAAGAATTGTACAAGAGACTCTTTACCATCTGATAATAGGAAGAACTATTGTTGTTATTGCTCATCATCTACCAGCCATTAGAAATGCAAACTTTATTGCTATTTTGCAGTAAGATCAGATTGTTGAGTCAGGAAATCATGAATAAGTACTTGTAGGAAATCAAATTCCACCCATCTCAGCCACTCCTTATCAACTAAATCTCTAAGCCTTTGGTTGGGTGGCTTAATAACTCTTACTTAAGCTTAAGAACTCATACATGCCAATATAGTACAAGAGCATATGGGAGACTAGAAATGATTTCAAATGCTGATGCAAACAAGATTAATCCACCACCCAGATGTTCTTTTTTTAGGCTTCTCAAATTGAATGCACTCGAATGGCCCCTTGCTCTACTAGGGGCCATGGGATCAATTTTCTCAGGTCTAATTGGTTCAACTTTTGCCATCATAAAGATCAACATGATTGAAGCCTTTTAATACGTTGATGATAAAGAAATGAAGGAAAAAACAAAAACATGTCTTTATTTACATTAGAGTTGGTCTTTATGCTTTTGTTGCATGCTCGTCTCAGCACTACTTCTTTGGTAGTCTTTATTCTTTTGTTGCGTACTCGTATCAACACTACTTTGGTATTGTGGGTGAGAATCTTACAACAAAGAGTGTAGAGGATGATGCTTGCTGTTAAGTCTAGGATCACTCCTATTTATAAGGATTGGTAGAAAACTAATAGCATTAGTAGGCATCTTTATTCATTCATTCAACTGCCAAAGCATGTTAGAGTTGTTATGACATTTTTATCCACTTCTTTATTTTCTTTGAGAGTTCTAATAAGTCTCCCCCTATATGTGGTTTCAAAATGTTTCATCGTCCAAAACATCACAAAAACCTTTGGTGTTGAAACAATACTCTGCAATAAGTAAGCTGGTTTGATGAAGAAGAGAATAACTCAAGCCAGATAGCTTCTCGTTTGGTAGTTGATGCGACAAATTTTAAATCTGCAATTGTAGAAAGAATCTCAGTTATTTTACAATAAATGACTTCACTTCATTGCTGACTTCATTTATTGTTGCTTTCATTTTGGGGTGGCGAATGTGTTGTCTTGTCCCTTGCATTGTTGATCAAGCAATTAAGAGAATCATTTAATGGGTTTGAAATGTGTTGTGTGAAGCATCTAAGGCATGAATTATGGCCACGTCTATAAATTTGATATTGGCAATCAAAATCTCAATAATTCTGAGCTCATATATGATAAAGTTTGAGATGATTAAAAGTCTGTTTCACTCCTCAATAGAATGACGAAGTTGCTGGTAGCTTTATGCATGAAAGATTTTAAAGGTTAATTTGCAAACAAGGTTATGTAAAGTTTGTTTGTTGTATTTTCAACAATCTTATAAATGATGCTTAAATTTGATCTTTTGGTCATAAATAAAGGATGTTTGGGGGGATTTGATAGTAAAGGTTGAATAATTTAGTTGCCTTTGTACATAAAATTTTGGATCATGAAATTAAAAGTAAGTTGAATTTCACAAATATCCAATGCCAACTACTTTAAAGCATTGGAGTACATGACTGACCTAATTTGTGAATCTAGTTGGTTTTGACAAATGAAAAGTTCATGCATCAAGACATGCTTATAGATTTGTAAAACATAAAAATCAAATGAAGTCATTTGTCAATAATTTTATCTCATTATTGGTAATGCTTGTTACAGAAATTGCCTCTTAAAGGATTTATAGGAGACACGACAAAAAAACTCATGTCAAGAGCAAGCATGGTAATAGGGGAATTATTTAGCAACATATGAATTGTAGCTGCCTTCAATGCAGAGGACGAAATCCTTAATATTTTTTTGGCAAGGAACTGAAATTACTTCAAACCCAAAGTCTTAAATGGGGATAGCTAGCTAGAATCCTTTTTGGAATTTCACAACTAATATTATATGGATCAAAAGCATTAATAGTTTGGTATGGCTCAAGACTGGTACAAAATGGGACCTCTTTGGAATTTCAAAACTCACATTATATGGATCACAAGCCTTAATACTTTGGTATGGTGTAAGATTAGTACAAAATAGGACCTCAACCTTCTCTAGGGTAATGGAAGTCTTTGTAGTTATAGTGATTATGACAAATTCTATTGTTGAAACTCTAAGTTAGGCACCCGACTTTGTAGGAGGTGGAGAAGCATTGAGTTCCATTTTTGTAATTGTGGACAAGGGAACAAAAATCAAAACCGATGATGAAGATGCAAAAACGGTTGCAAAAACCAAAGGTGGAAGTGAACTAAAGCATATATAATTTACTTATCCATCTAGGTGTGTTATGAAAATTTTCAAGGATCTAAAATTAAACCAGCATGTAGCCAAGCTTTAGTTGGGGCAAGTTCACAGTGATCACATTAATTGAAATATTTTATGAACCAATTGTTGGAGCCAAGATCTACATCAAGCATTCATCTACAGGAGAGCCATGACAATGCCACGAGAGAATATTGATGCAAAGATAGGAAAATGCATTAATCAACCTCCATATAAAAATACATGCAAAGGAGTGAGTATTTATAGGCAAGGTAAGTGGGGTGAGCTGTCAATATTGACCAATGAGAAATGTAACTCCAGCATCTCCCAAAATAGGGGGGAGGCGGAGTAACTTCCCATGTAGTGGATTGACATCACACACACATGCACCCACTAACACGAATATGGCCTATTAAATAACTCACAATTATTTACTACCTAAGCAAGCTTAAAAAAATAAAATAAAGGAAAATAAATTCCTACGCTAACACCCCCCTTAAGTATAGCTTAGGTGGATGTAAAGATGGGTCCTATCAAATGAAGCCATGTTAGTTACCCATGAACAACAAGAATCTCTCATAAGGTGGAGAACAGGAGAAAAACCCAGTGGAAGAAAACTCCTCTCCAAAAGAGAGAAAATACAATCAAGAAAGTACAAGAACATGTGATGGAAGGAAACTAAGACCCCCCATGGAATGAATCCATCACAAGAGTACAATCATGAGTGCCCCCCATAAGAGAGAGCAAAAAGAGAATATGAATCCCCTCCAAGGAGAAGCTCCAGAACCAATGAAGAGATCTTGAAGACAGAATCCAATCCACTGCCTGCAAACAACATTTCTCCCTTTTGGAAGAAATAGATCCACTGGTGAATGTAGAAGCCAATCCCACATCTTGGATGAATAGGGAATCCATATCAAAATGTGTGCCTCTATATGCAACTCAAGTGACCTCATACTGGAAAAATATGTCTTCTCCAAAATAGAAACTGTCTGCCCAATCAGAGAAGATGAACCAGGAGAGAATATGATATGAACTGCATCTGGAAACACAGAAAATGAAGGTGGTGATGCAAAGCCACCTGAGATAGCATCAAACAAGAGAGATAACCCCTCAAATTATGTGTCCTCCAAATCAGCAATGTGAGACTCCACAAACATAGATGATATGTCTGCAAGATAGGAATCCCAATGAGGTGGATCTAAAAGACTAATATTGACCTACTTCAAAGTGTCATTGGAAGCCATGAAAGAAACAACACTGGACTCTGAAGTAGCAACATGTGAAGAAGATGTGATCTCAACACGAGGAGAAGAGGGAGCAAGAGAGGTCTATGTTTCTGAACATTCAAAACATGCAATATACTCAAGCTCCTCTAAAGTATCATCATCATAAGGTTTATTATTTGCATCATCAAGTGGAATGAGGCAATTTGCTACAGGATCATTTGGAAATGGTGAGACATGAGGGTCTCCATACAACTCCCAATTTTTTGTCCAAAGTGTGTGTGGGCTCTCATAGATGGGAAAATCACATGCAATGTCATAATCAACAGTGGTACAAATTAATCCTACAACATGATCTCGATTGTTACGCCAAATAGATTTCTTCATAGGTGTCTCTCATTCAGGTATGAGCCCATAAAGATGAGGCAAAAGATGCAGCCACCTGAGATGTGTCAGATTGCCTCTTTGCCAGGACTCATAATTGTCCTTAGTCAAATTGACCACAAAAGGATGAGTGACAAAACCCATGATATCTCATCAAAATAATAGAGATCAAAACATGCAAATAGATTTATGCTGATAACAGAAGCCCTTAGAAGCAAACATAACTTCCCCAGAAGCCAACATATCTAGGATATCACATACAATGTATGAAATTGAAAAACTAAATAAAAGATACCTAGGCATGATTCTAGAAAATATATATAGATGGTTGTGTAGAGATCATTGATACCTTTCCAACCCCTTTTCGTTTGCCAAATTTTGAGTCTGTATGCTCAAGTTATGGTCTCTAGAAGAAAATTGCCTTATTAGGCCTGCACATGAGCACGGCATGAAAATCACGATAGGCACAAAAACTAAGTGGCATGGAAATCGACGCAAACAGAAATCAAGTGGCATAGAAATTGAGTCAGATTCAAAATTTTTTGGCATGCAAATCAAGGCAGCTCGAAAATCAAAATAGGCTCAGAATTTTTTTTGGCATGGAAATCGAGGCAATTGTACCAAATTTTTGGCATAGAAATCGAGGTAGTTGTACAAAAAATTTGGTATAGAAATCGAGGCGGCCATACGAATTTTTTTTGCACATAAAAAATCAAACCCCAAAAAAATGCCCAATATTTTTTTGTCACCAAAATACAAAGTGCCTTATATGAAAATAGGGGTTTTGACACCTTCTAAGCACAACCGTGAGGTCTATTTTGCTCCAAGATACATAGATTATTTGCTCATGGCTGAAACACTCTCTAATTTGAGAAGAAATTTGCAGTTCTGGTGCTCTAATGCCATGTTGGAGCCAGGATCTGCTGCAAGCATTCATCTATAGGAGAGCCATGACAAAGCCAAGAGAGAATATTGATGCAAAGATAGGAAATGCATTAATCAACCTCCATATAAAAATACATGCAAAGGAGTGAGTATTTATAGGCAAGGTGAGTGGGGTGAGGTGTCAATATTAATTAATGAGAAATGTAACTGCAACATCTCCCAAAATAGGGGGGAGGTGGAGTAACTTCCCATGTAGTGGATTGACACCACACACACATGCACCCACTAACATGAATATGGCCTATTAAATAACTCATAATTATTTACTACCTAAGCAAGCTTAAAACAATAAAATAAAGGAAAATAAATTCCTACACTAACACCAATTGCAGGTAAGTTTCCATAGATGATAGAGACATTAAAAAGTTAAATTTGAAATCTCTTTGTTTGAACATTGGGCTTGTGCAACTAGAGCCCACATTTTTTCTTGCCATGATATATGAAAATATAATCTATGGTAAATAAAATGCTATTGAAACTGAAATTATCAAAGTTGCAAAGGAATAAAATGCTCATAATTTTATCAATAGTTGACCATAGTTGGCGAGAGAGGTGTTTAGTTGTCTCGAGTGTAGGAGTAGGGAATTGAAATTACAAGAGCTCTTTCAAAGAATCATGGTTAGCTTTTGTTGGATGAAACTACTAGTGCATTAGATGTAGAATTAAAAAGTATTAAGGCACTAGAAAGATTGATTATTCTTTGAAGACATAAAATGAATAAGTATAGAAAATTAGAGATAAGAAGTGTATTTTCTTTAGGATTATGTAAATTTGGGGTGCTAAAAAGGCCACTAGGTGAAACAAAGTCTGACGAAGGTGGAGGATATATGAACTCTTCCCAAATGTTCTAGTTTTAGGAGTCATATTCAAGAATCATTTTTGCAAATCCAAGTAACCCAAGGGACAATCTATGCATTTCCATTGTTTTTTCATTTTAGTTTTGTAATGTGTTAAATCTTGGTTAGTCACAATAATGTGCTTAGTTCATTGTACTTCAATTACATGGAATGCAAAAGACAAAACTCAATATGAAAATGTTTTTTCAACTTCCTCCTATGCTATTCTTATGATATGCACTAATACATTATTCAACTACATGCAATCTTAGGTAGGACTAATCTACCTTGTATATTGTGTTTATTAATAACATTGACTCTACATGAATTGGTTATGATTTTATGTTTGATTTCAAATATAACTTTCCATGCAGCTAAATCAGAGCTAATAAATCATAAAATGGATGTATATTTTGTTTCAAACATAATTCATTATATATATATGTATTTTATTTTTGTTATATTTTGATAGTTATCTCACAGTTGCAATTGTACATTAACTTTGTTACATTATAAGTGTAATTGCATGTCATAGTAATCTCACACTTTTATACATTAAACTTGTTAAGTTATAAGTGGTCTACTTATTAACATGCTTGAAATTGTTTTTTTGTGTGTTGACCCTACTATTGTAAATTGCATCTCTATGATACAGTATGGGTTTAGAAACAACACTTGGCATACATCATGAGGAACCACATCTAACAAGGACTTCATCTTTGTAAGGCCACTTCCACCACTTGCCCCACCATGCCTCTTACCATTAATGGTCAAGAAAAAAGAGGAAGACATATAAAAGGCTTGTATTTTTAAGTCTAAGATGAATTTCATTGGGATATTATGTGAGAATATATATAATTTTTTTTGGCTATTGATTCTAACAAAAAAATGTTTAAATAAAAAGGGTTGTAAAAAATGTCATTGAAATAATGGGTAGTTTAGATGCATTGTAAAACAAGGGGTATTTTTAATATTTAGTATTTTATGAATGCATTTAATAGGCTATATGTTTACATAGCAAACCCCTTGGGTCAACATTCACTAATATGTATAAATAGTAGAAAAATAATCTTCAATCACACATATGTGTTGACTTCACCCTCAGTTGTTTGTCCCTAATGACAATACACAACTTGGTATGTGTTATGATTCAATTGCCAGTGTGATTGATTGACATGTGACATGACAGTTTGATATCTTTGATGAGATTCAGTTTGACACATCATGATTCAGTTTTATATTTTAGTTTGATATTTTTTTTATCATGATTCAGTTTCAATTTGGCATTATATTTTTTACAGTGACTTGGCATTTAACAGTGACTTTGGTATATGTATAGTTTCTATTCATGGTGACTTTGATTTTGACATACATGATCATAACAGTTGGCATCTTGTTTCAGTTCTATGGCATCACCTTGTTTTAGTTATGGTGACAAACTCATATACACATGATTTTTTGGCATATTCATGACACATTGTTTGATCGCAGTGATGTCAAACTTGGTCAAAGTATTGCTGTTGACTTGGCATAGCATAATACATTGAGAACATTGCATATAAAGTCAAGTTTTAATGTTTTAATACCATGTGGCATTATTTGAAATAATAAAGTGAAACATTTTTGAAAGTGTGGTCCCCGAATGACATTCTCTAACACATGGTCGAGGTCACAAATGAAATACATGAAATATTATTCTCTCAAAGCTAGTAGAAGCTTCGGGTATCATTCGGTGTCTTGACAAACAGGATTTGGCAATTGTGAAGTGGTCATTTGATGTGTAAATTTGAGCCTTCTTTAGGGCAAACTGGAATAGCCAGTAGTAGCTATCAAAAAGCATGTGAATTGGTTTTTGAAGCACTTCATTTCATCATTTTTTTCTCATGGTTTGATTTCCAATCATGAAAGATTGAGGTGATTTTGTCAAATACTCAGTTCGTGGCATCATATGTTGACTTGGACAGAATAACAGAGCTATTATGAGTTGAGGAGGTTGAAAATTAGTTGTAAAATGATGACTCCAGGTGTAGTCGTTCCTCTCTTTCTCCTTGTTTATTTTTTATGGCTATTTACATGTCTTGTTCCTTGCACAGTTTGGTATATTTGTCATACCAATAAATTTTTGGTTAAGGGTTTGTGTTTAAGGTTCAGATTTAAGATTTTTGTTCTAGGATTAACAATCTCTGCTTTAGAAAACAAAAGTTTTTTTTTTATTTTACCCATAAACTATTGTTAGGGTTTAGTGTATAACATTTGGGTTTCACTGCAGAGTCAATTTTTTTTAAAACCCTAAGTTGCATTTGTAAGTGAAGGGTTTCTTTGTTCTTTTTGGTTGATAGCCAACTTATATAGTCTATGTGCTGAAAGTTGTTCCCCTCCTAAGTTGTTAATACCCTAACTCACTCCGTCTATCTCTGTGTTTAATTTCTTGAAACCCTAACTATAGTGAGTCAGTTATGCTTTAAAGTCACACCTAAAAACTTAATCTTCCAACTGGTTTTTGTTGTCATAATATACTTTCGGTGGCACAATGTTTTATCTCATGAATAAACTTTGGACAATTGAGAAGGTTTATAACTTTTGTGGATAGTCTTTAAATGATTAAGTAATCATTTAATCTTAGTTAAGTGTCACAACTCACATTGAACACTTAAATCTGATTATGTGATACACAATTGATAATTTGTTGCAGCAGTGATACTTTAATTACTTCTCAATCACATGGCAGTTATGGATTTTGTGGCAGTTGTATTTGCTTGGGTTAGTTCGACCCTAAACTATGGTTTAATGTTCATTTATTACCTGCAACAGTTTTATGAAAACAGTTATCTCTTCAAATTGTTTCATGAGAAGAGGAAGTCATTATGAAATGTATAAAAAGGATTTGAATAGGAATTGTAATGTGGTTGTGTATACACCTGGTGTAATGTTGAGAATGCATTATCATTGATATTAAATCAAAGATTGAGGATCAGTGAAACAGAGTGTCCCTCTGTATTTGTTTTTTTTATGATTGAAGCATGTATTGAAAGGTCAAGTCAGTGAGACAAGAAATGGCCTTTGCCAGTGAGGTAAGTATAGCCAGTGAGGGTTTGCCAGTGAGACATTTTGTGTAGCCAATGAGGGTTTGCCAGTGAGGCATTTTGTGTAGCTAGTGAGGGTTTGCCAGTGAGGCATTTTTTGAGTGGTTTTTATGCCGCAGAGGGTTTTCCATTGAGGATAATATCTGTGTAATGGTTACTTGTTCTGCTCATGAGTTTTTGTTCATTATTTCACAATTTAACTGTTAGATGATGCTCATAGTAAATCGGTACAAATGCATAATACTTTGATGCTTATCTCAGTCCAATCAAATAACAATTTGCCTCTATTGTTTGTCTTGATGAATTGTTCAAATGATTTCTCATAGTTCACAAATAGTTGTTCTGTCTTTTCATGCTCACAAGTTGGTTTGATCATTCATCTTGATTCTTAAATGAATGTCTTGCTTTACCATTCAAGGTTGAGGTTCATAGTTGGTAAAAGTTGATTAGGTACTGCCAAAAACAAGTCTGTTTTATAAGACACTGATTCACCCCCCCTCTCAGTGTCTTGCATACTCCAACAATATCCTTCTATGAATGTTTTTTGTAGAGCTAGATTTATTTTAGGGCACCAATAGAAGTATGTAAATGTGAATTGATATCTTGATTCTTGAATGCTTGCTTGATTCTCTTTTATGTTAGCATGAATGCATTTAAATACAAGGATTTAGCAACACATTGCACAAATTTGAGTTAAGTTGGCCCTATGCATGAACAACTAAGATGAGATGTTGGTAGAATTTTAATTTAAAAACAGAATTTGAGTAAGATGAGTCTATGATTATGAGGACGACCTAGTGATTGCAAACTAGTCTCATGACAAAAAGAGGGCTAGATCTTGGAGGATAATGTGTGCATGGAAATGAGTGTGAGCATGTATAATAAGCAAGTGGATAGGCTAAATGTATGGTAGTGTGTGAGCATGTGACTGGAGATAAGTGGTAGGTGCATATGAACATGTGTAATGAGGTAGGTGGATGACATAGAGCAAGGGACTTGAATTAATGTTTACCTAATGTAAAAATATGGCATTATTTTTTAGCAGAAGTGGATTCTCAGGATTTGCTTCTAGCATCTTCTAGTAATACACATGTGTTGATGGAATCTATTGAAGAAATGCTTCCTTCACCTCTAGTACGAGCAACTCCGATGCTGGCATCTCCATTATCAATGCCTTGGGTTACTCTCTTTGTTTCACATACATGGGTAGGTCTGCAACCTCTCTCAGTACAAACTAGAGTTATTCCTTTTGCCCCAATTTCTAAACTGGAGTAGCCGTCCATCAGATTCTCAGGCATCCCTTCACACACCAATGGACTCTCATCTTCTACACAATGCACACGATTCATTTTATGGGTTACTGGTCTTTTTATATTCTCCTTCACTAAGAGAACCCACACTCTCTGATCGATGTTGCCCAATATAGACCAATTTCTCAAAGTGGTTTTCAAGATTTAGAGTATTCTTAACGATGACGCCTAGAAAATCTTAGAAAACAGTTACCCACCAGTGAAAATGAAAAACTTTCTATTAAGCCTGCACTCAATACAACTCACTCCTACCAATAATTTCCGAATTCGATTTTTTTTTTTAATTAGCCACTTTAATATCAGTCTAAGTTTTATTTGTGTGACTAACTATTTAGTCATTTTTATTTGTGTGACTAATTATTTAGTTGTATTTTTTACCCGACGATCAAATTAGTCATTTATTTAGTCATTTATAATTGTGTTGCAAAAAATTAGTAGAATTTAGTCATTTTTAGTTGTCATGATTAAAAGTTTTAGTCACGTAGTCATTTATTTGCCAAATTCTACTAGTGAATGATGGTACCCACATTTCCCTCAAGTAAAAACAAAAGCCAACAAAAGCCAACACAAAAGACATCGTAGAAAACATGAGCAAAGCCTTTGTTCATGTTTGCTATGATGTCTTTTGCCAACATTTTCGTCAAGCAAAAATAAAAGCCAATAGAAGGCATCTTACAAAATAACATGCTTAAGGCATCATAACCATATTTTCCATACAAAATAGCATCAATGATGGGACTTACAATAGGTGTTTACAAAAATAGGTAGCAACACATTTTAGCAAATTATCTAGACAACACACATTCACATAGAACAGATACCCATAAAACTTATGATTGGTTGCAACTCATCCCTTGGAGTTGGTAGTGGAAACGTCTTCGCTCAATTTTTAAATTTCTAATTACATCAAATGAAAGTTCCACATATTTGAAAGTTTCAACAAATTATGGGCCCCATCACAATAATGGAAAGAAAGAGATCATAGCTAGTGCAACATCATGATAGAAAATGACAAGTAGAACCCATTAAACATAGTGACTATTGTGAGTCCTAACACCGAAGTTATTTTGTATGGAGAATATGCTCATGATGTCTTAGGAAAGGATTTTATTTAATGGAGAATAATCATTATAGGATGGGACACACAGATGTTAACCCAACATTTTTTCCCATGCTACTTTCCATCATGATGGATTGCCAATTGCAACCATGATAGGACCCACATTTCATTTTGTATAGAAATTTGTAGGCTAAATTACACATTGTGTTTTTCAACCTACACAAGTTTAGTTCATGATTTCTAAGAATTCATGTAAAAAAAGTAAAAACAAAATTTTATAAAGACCTATTATGGGTCCCATCACTTATGCTATTTTGTATTGAGAATACAATCATGATGTCTTGGCAACAGCGATTCTCCGTACAAAACCATGAACTAAACTTATGGAAGTTGAAAAACACAAGGTGTATTTCAACCAATGAAATTATATACAATATTTAATTAAATCAAATTCCTTGACAATAAATCAATGCTTATTCAAATTAAAATATTTGACAATAGACCTACAATGTCACATGACAAGTTTAAATGAAGAGGAGCATTAACATTTTTATTTTTTCGACATGAAATTACTCCCCTCTTCACAGTTTCAACAAAAAATAGGAAACAACACCACATATGTTAGTGTAGGTTTTTTCCCTTTTCCTAAGGTTTTTCCTACACGTATTATTAAGTTTTCTTAGGTTAAAAAAGTGAGTTTAATTAGGTGAGCGGGTAGTTTTGTTGTTATACGGAGCCTAATCAGACTCGGAGGTTAAATTTTCCTCATTTTTATCAACCTAGTTTCCCCCCAAATTATTTAACGGGGGTTTGGGGGCAGTGCCCCCAAGACAAGGTAAAGGGGCAGTGCCCCTTGTGGGGTCCAGGGTCAAACAACTTTTATTATTTTATAAAGGCGTCGGAAGTTATTTTTCTATTGGCCAACATAATTTTTTTTTTTTTTGTAACCAACATAAGTGTTGATAAAAATGACTAAGGGTTAGGGTTTCCGTTGATATTGTATTGTAGCATTTACAGTAGTATTGAGTTGCAGGGATTGCTGGTTGTAATTGGTTTGATTTATTGGATAATAATATTGAACTCTTTGTTGGTAGATGTAGCCTGAGTTTGTGTGAACCACATTAAAAATTGTCTCTCATTGTTATTATTTATGTGTATTTTCATTCCTCTATTTAATCTTTATTTGCATTTAATTAATATCTTATGCATGTAATTCCTAACAAGTGGTATCAGAGTGGGTTGTGTTTGATTATCGTCTGCAAGGAGGTCTCACGGTTGAGTGGGAGTCTTATGATTAAGTGGGAGCAATGGCAGACGAGGGTAAATTGAAGGTAGATAAATTCAATGGGCAGAACTATCAGTTATGGAAGATGCAGATGGAGGATTATCTCTATCAGAAGGATTTATGGAGGCCGTTGGAAGGAATAGCTAAGAAACTGGCAACAATGACTAAAGAGGATTGGGAACTTCTGGACAGAAAGACATTGGGAAGCATTTGGTTGTGCCTGGCACCATCTGTGGCATTCAATATAATACAAGCGAAGACAACAAATGAACTAATAAAAGCTTTGGCTAAATTGTATAAAAAACCCTCAGCCTCAAATAAGGTATTTCTCATAAAGCGTTTGTTTAATCTAAAAATGATTGAAGGTGGATCTATGACAGATCATTTAAATGAGTTTAATACGATTACTAGTCAGTTAACTTCTGTAAAAGTGAAATTTGATGAAGAGGTGAGGGCTCTCTTAGTTTTATGTTCTTTACCAAAACGCTGGAATAGCTTGGTAATGGCTGTAACTCTGTCTCTGGTTCAAATACTTTGAAATTTGATGATGTTGGTGTTATCCTTAGGGAGGAAATGCAACAGAAAAGCTCAAGAGGGTCCACATCAGATAGTGTTTTGAATGGAGAAAGCAGGGGCATATCAAAGGAGAGAGGAAAAGGTTCTTGAGGTCATGGGAAGTCATGAAGAAAATCAAAAGACAAAAGGTCCCAAATTAGAGGACAAAAGGATTGATGGTACTGTGGGAAACCAAGTCATCTGAAGAAAAATTGTTGGTCTCAGAAGAATAAAGAAGGAGACAAACAAGAAGGCAATAAGGAGGCAAATGTGGTAAGTAATAAATCTGAAGCTGATGCTTTGATCCTTTCCCTAGATAATGCTGATGATTCATGGGTTCTAGATTCAGGGGTCTAATTTCATGCTACACCCCATAGAAGTTATTTTCTTGATTATGTCCAAGGGGATTTTAGGCTGGTTTATTTGGAAGATAACGAACCCTGTCAGATTGTTGGAAAGAGAAGAATTAAGATTAAGTTACAGAATGGGAATCATTGGCTACTACAAGAGGTAAGGCACATTCCAAGGCTAAGTAGGAATTTAATTTCAGTAGGGCAGCTAGGTGATGAAGGTTGCATAGTTACTTTTAATGATAAAAATTGAAAGGTTTCAAGAGGTGCCTTAATAGTAGCAAAATGTGTGAAAGTAGGCATCTTATATCTTTGTACAAGTCATACTGTTCCTTCTACTTTAGTTGTTGTAGAGAAAAATTAAACAGGTTTAGAAACAGTTGTTGTGGGTTCGTAGGAAGAGACTGAAACAGTTGTTGCAGGTTTTGAGAGAACACTGTGGCATAACAAACTTGGGCATATGAGTGAAAAAAATATGAAGGTACTTCATTCTAAGAAAGTTTTACCAGGTCTGAAATGTATTAATATTGATTTCTGTGAAAGTTGTGTGTATGGCAAACAAAAAAGAGTTAGTTTTCTTAAAGATGGGAAGCAAAAAAAAGATGAAAAGTTGGAGCTTGTGCATACAAATGTATGGGGACCGGCTCAGGTATCTTCTCTCGGTGGCTCTCGGTATTATGTTACATTCATAAATGATGCAACTAGGAAGGTTTGGATTTATTTCCTTGGGTAGAAATCTAATGTATTTGGAACATTTAAGAAATGGAGAAGCTTGGTTGAGAATAAGACGGGTAAAAAATTAAAATGTTTTAGCTCTGATAATGGTGGTGAATATTGCAGCAAAGAATTTGAGGATTATTGTTCCTTTAATAGAATTCATAAGCAGAAAACAGTTCTAGGGACTCCACAAGAAATTGGAGTGGTTGAGCGCATGAATAGGACAATAATGGAGCGTGCAAAGAGCATGAGATTGCATGTTGGGCTACCTTTAAACATGTGGGCAGAGGTTGTCAATACCATTGTATATTTATTTAATAGAGGTCCTTTTGGGCTGTGGTATTTCAAAGAAAACATGGACAAGTAAGAAGGTGAGTTATTATTTTCTCAAAACCTTCGGATGTGAAGCATTTGCACATGTATATTCTGAAAATAAAACCAAGCTGGATGTAAAAATAAAAAAAATGTATCTTCATTGGATATGACATTGATAAATTTGGTTATAGGCTTTGGGATGTTGAAAATCTAAAAATTGTGAGAAGCATGGATATTGTATTCAATGAGAATGTGTTGTACAAAGATCAGTTGCAACAACATGAGAAGAAAGAAAAATATTATGTGGTGCTGGATGATACTCCAAATAGTGATGTTCCAGTGGTTCCTCATACTTCGCAACAGTAACAAGAAATACCACAAACTCCAGTAAATTTTAGACGGTCAACAAGGCTAAGTAGATTTCCTGACAGGTTTTCTCCCTCTTTGTATTCTATTTTGTTAATAGATGCTGGTGAACCGAAAGGGTATGATAAAGCTATGCAGGTGGATACAAAGGTTAAATGAGAGCTTGCAATGAAAGAAGAAATAGACTCCTTGCTGAAAAATTAGACTTGAGAATTATGTAAGTTGTCTGTAGGTAAAAAAGTTTTACCAAATAAATGGGTTTATAGGCTAAAAGAGGAATATGGAGGTAAGCAAAGATTTAAAGCCAGGTTAGTTGTAAAAAGATTTGCACAGAAAAAAAGGTATTGATTTTGATGAGATTTTTTCTCTGATTGTTAAGATGACTTATATTTGTACTGTTTTAAGTATTGTGGCTGCTAAAGATTTGCATTTGGAACAGCTAGATGTGAAAACTGCTTTTCTCCATGGTGATTTGGAGGAGATATATATGGAACAACTACATGGATTTGAGGTCAAAGGTAAGGAGAAATTGGTGTACAGATTGAAGAAGAGTTTATATGGCTTGAAACAAGTACCTCAGCAATGGTATTTAAAATTTAATAGTTTATGGCTGAGCAAGGCTACAGCCGATGTAGTTCTGACCACTGTGTTTATTTTAAGAGATTGGATAATGACAGCTACATTATTTTATGTTTATATGTTGATGACATGCTTGTAATAGAGTCTAACATAGATCACATAAGAGAGTTAAAACAATAGTTAGCACAATCATTTGCTATGAAAGATTTGGGGTTATCAAAACAAATCCTTGGTATGAAAATTTGTAGAGATAAGAAGAACATAAAATTGACTCTATCTCAGGCTGATTATGTCGAAAAGGTGTTGCGGAGATTTCATATGGAGAATGCAAAAGCTGTCAGCACACCTTTGCCTAGTCATTTGAAATTGACTAAGGAGATGTGTCCTAGAACACAAGCGGAGGAACAAAAAATGTCCAAGGTACCATATGCTTCAGTTGTAGGAAGTTTAATGTACGCCATGGTATGCACGAGATCGGATATTGCACATGTTGTAGGAGTCGTAAGAAAGTATATGAGTAATACCAGATTGGAGCATTGGAATGCGGTAAAATAGATTCTCAGATATTTGAGAGGTACATCCAATAAACATTTATATTTTGGGGGCTCTAATACTAATTTATCAGGCTATGTGGACTCAAATTTGATAGGGGATATTGATATCAGGCGGAGTACTACAGGTTATGTCTTTACTGTAGGTGAGACAACAGTGAGTTGGATCTCCAAGTTACAAAAGGTGGTTGCTTTATCTACCACATAGGTAAAGTATATAGTTGCAACAAAGGCAAGCAAGGAGATGATATGGCTGCAATCTTTCATGGAAGAACTAGGCAAACAACAGACTAACAATTATTTGTTTATAGACAATCAGAGTGCCATACATCTTGTAAAGAATTCTACCTTGCATTCTAAGACCAAACACATACAGCTAAGGTATCACTTCATACGGTTGGTATTGGATGATTGACAGTTACGACTGGAAAAAGGTACATATAGATAAAAATTTAGCAGATATGTTTACGGATGCAATGACAAGAGAGAAGCTGAGCTCCTCTTCAGCTTCGATTGGTCCTCAAGACTGAAAATAATAAAATCAGAACAACAGGGTCCAGGGTGTTTATTTCCAGTAGGAGCTACATGGTTAGCAATGTTATGATTAGTCTCCAAGTGGGAGATGATATGGTGTGGAGTCTGATCAGTCTCAAAGTGGGAGATTACTGTTATATGGAGCCTAATTAGACTCGGAGGTTAAATTTTCCACTTTTATTAGCACGATTTCCCCCCAAATTATTTAATGGAGGTTTGGGGGCAGTGCCCCTTGCGGGGTCCAGGGTCAAATGACTTTTATTATTTTATAAAGACGTTGGGAGTTATTTTTCTATTGGCTGACATAAAAAACCCCTATTTTAAAATTGACATAAGTCTTGATAAAAATGGTTAAGGGTTAGGGTTTCCGTTGATATTGTATTGTAGCATTTGTAGCGGTATTGAGTTGTAGGGATTGTTGGTTGTAATCGGTTTGATTTACTGGATAATAATATTGGACTCTCTGTTGGTGGATGTAGCCTGAGTTTGGGTCAACCATGTTAAAAATTGTCTATCGCTGTTATTATTTTTGTGTATTTTCATTTCTCTGTTTAATCTTTATTTACATTTAATTGATATCTTCTACATGCAATTCCTAACAAGTTTGAGGTGTTGACATCCTACAAGGGAGGTGCATTTGTTATCTTCGGAAGATATTCTTTCTATCTTTAGGACTCTTGGTGGCCTCTCCCTATTGGCTAGTCTTGCCACCTCCACCCTCTTTCTGGTATAGATAAACTCAATACCTAGCTTGTATTTTGTAATTTGGTTATAATATTGCAATGCATATTTTGTTGTAGCTTCACTTCTGATCGCTTTTGCATCCTTCATTTTGATCTCCTCTTTGTGCTTGCCTTTAGCTTTCTAGATTTTGGGTTGTTATTTCTATAACAAAATATAATAATAGATGGTAGATATAATTGCCTAATTTTCATGACTACAACTCTTTTTTGACTGTTGGGAAGCAACAAGTCATCTGTTGTCAACCTTGCTCCTCCTCTTCGCCCCCCTCCCTACACAAAGTGGGGATTGTATTCCAAAGCTTCCACAAAGTCACTCAAATAGTCAATCGTGAGATTATTGAGAAATGGACAACCATGCTGCACGAGGTTTCTTATAAGTTTGGCTTTAAATTTTAAGGGTAAAATTCCATTAATTCCTCAAGCTTACTTATTTACCTAATAAGCATTTCCTTCCTTTTACACATTTACTATTATGACTTTTGGTTACAATTTAAAATGTTGGTATTTTACGGATCATGGAATGATGTTGGAGAAGATTGCAGCTTCTGTAATGATGTATATCAAGGGCACCTACAAATTTAAGGTCAAATGAATGATTTGTTTTTCATTTGCTCTATATTTTCTTGATGTTCCTTTCCCTCACAGAACTGTTTGTACTTGTACAAAGTCCCTGTAATTTGGGGTTTAACTAATTTAGGTTTGTCCTTTTTGTTACAATAATCTTCATTTACAAAGTCTCCTTACTCTAATACTTATCCATTGGCTCTAAAAGTACTTTGGGAGACCCACTGACAATATATTTCTTTTTGGGTTCTACATGGGCCTATTATTTTTTATTTTTTGAATATTTAAAAAGTTCAAACCTTTAATATTCTCCCAATCCTTGCCAAACTTTTGATGAGCCTCTTTCGACAAGGTAGTGCGACATAGGCATAAAATAATTTGTTTAGATGTAGATGGCAAAAGTAAAGCAATTGTTGGGGTTGATTGTCAGATGGGCAGTCCTCTTGTGTGCTTAGAGCTTCTTATGAAAATATTGTGGGTGATCTTTTAAGTAAAGAGGAGCTAGGAAAATGGTATAGGATCTAAGAAATTGACAGGGTTTGCGGAAACCAAATTGAAACTGAATTTCATACAAATACATCATCATCTTGACAAATACATCATCATCTTGCAATTTAGATCTAAACCTTCTAACAACTTGCCTAATCCTCAGTTTGTTGACCCTGAAGTTCAAAATGTCGATAAATTTAATAGAGTCAAAGGCTTGGAAGGAAAAGTCAAAGACTTAAAAGGAAACACTATAAATGAGGAAGGGGCTCTTAATAGGGGATATGACAAAGTTCAAGATGAAGGTTCAAATTTAGGAAGTTTTGGAGACTGAAATGAAGCAGTTAATACATGTTAGAAATGTGTTAAAGCAAGAGTCTCATCATAGAAAAGACTACCCTTGATTTTTGGGTTTTAAGTTGGCAAATATTATTTTTTCATTGACATTCATTTATCAAGATTACTCTTCTATAGTTGATTTTGAAAGATAAATTTTGATGCTTGCTCACGTGCCCACTAGTCAATTTCATGTTCCTCAACCAATTTCATGTTCCTCAACATAGATTACCCTGCTCCTCTGCCCACCTACAAAAATTGCAATGATGAGTGAATTAGTGGGACAATGATAGACGACCCTACTTTTTAAATTGTCCCTGCAAAATGCATTAAGAGTAAGGGCGTAAGGGGTTCGATCTTTGTATGGAAAAATGAGACTAAATGAATGAAACAAGATGGTTTAAAAGATTTATGTAAAATTTCCTAATTGTGTCCACTTTCATTGTGAGTAAATTGAAATTATACTTCGTAAGGATTTGAAGTCAATGCAAACCATCCAAAATTGTCCTAAGGTTCTATACTTGTAACCTTCTATGCCCAACACGCCACAAAGGACTAACCATGAATGCAGGAACTTTGTCCCAGCAAGCATGGTAACACTTGTTTTTAAGCTGTACAAAACTGACATGAAATTCTGGAAAAAATAAAAAATAATTCAACATTAGTAAATTCTTCTTGCAATTTTTTAAACTCCCAAAATCCTGCTTAAAAAACTCTCAAAACCCTAATTAACAACGCTATACAATCACCTCCAAAAACTTGGAAGGTAGTAAACATCAAACACCATCTCATTTCTCTACGCAGGATCTTTGATAGTAAGATTAAAACAAGATTCATAAATTACAAGCTCCTGGTGATTTGTCATCGTGGTCTTGGTAGTTTACTAGTTCTAGACAGCTGTGTTTTTGGCTTGTTTTGAGCATCATATTGTAACCGCCTTTGTTCTCTACTCTGCACGGCCAGCACAAACCTAGATTTTTTTGGTTCATTTTTATTTCTAACAGTGGCCTATTTTTAGGTTTAATACCCAACATGTTTGATCTTTGTAGCTAATTACAAACTGACATAACCTTCAGCAGAAAATAAACATTCTTGCAGAAAAGTGTATTGCCTTATAACTCTTGCAACAAGCAAGGATCTTGCAACATGAAAAATGCTAATATAGATATATCATATTGCTGTAATAGCAATACAGATTTATACCCAATGTGATTAGAGGAATCAATACAAATAATACAAAAATGAACCTTACTCCATCATATGTATCTTCAAAAATCTACATTCAATGAGATTATAGAGATTTATAAACAAGATAAAAAAATGAATTTTTACTCCTACAGCATATGCATCTTTTAATATAGTAGGATTAACAATAAATGAAAACTATATTCCCAGTCTGGTGTATAATTCTACATCTAGTAATCTAACTAAC
This sequence comes from Cunninghamia lanceolata, assembly GCA_027924645.1. NCBI lineage: Eukaryota > Viridiplantae > Streptophyta > Pinopsida > Cupressales > Cupressaceae > Cunninghamia > Cunninghamia lanceolata. Next base: position 28,202,902 of record BSBN01000534.1, read on the forward strand.
ATGGCTGTTCTGTGGCTGAAACTTGAGACTCAAACCCATCTTCACCATCCTCGGGCTTGAAACTTTGCTTATTTGTTGCTGTTACATTGGATTTTCGATGTAGTAATGAGAAGGGTGAGAGCTCTATGTTTTGTGAGAAATCGCCAGATCACTGGAAGAAGAGTTCTAAGATTTAGGTGGATGATTAAACTCCTAAAATTCAAATTCATTATGGATGTGCACTGCTCTGGGGGATTCTAATCTCTTATCACATTTGGCGATACATTGACAGGCTAGAAACCCCAGCCAAATCAAATGCAAATGACACTGGAAACTAAACTTCACAGGGTCTTCTTGATCATGAAAGAGATTAGGGAACTTCTAGATCTCGTGAGAATCCACAGGTTGGCTCAAAAACTGCAACCTGGGAATTATAGACAGAAAGGTGCAAGGAAGGCAATGTATCAATTGACTAAGCTAACTAAATAAGTATTCTAAGAAGGGAAAAGATGCAAACTAAAGTTTCTACTCTACACATTTTAGTTATTAAGCAAACACCCCTTCAAATTCACACTAACCAGTGATTCCCACATCCTGTTGCCCGTGAAAATCAGCTATTTTGCAGCTACTTAGTCTCTCCAAACATACATCTGCCTAAGTGGAGAATCAACCAACAGGGATGCTTGTCCTCGAGTCTCAAGTTTCGGTTCTTCTTATTCTGCCTCCATAATAGCCAATTTAAGTGGTAAGAAGCACATTCCATGTCATATCTGTTTCCAACCGTGAAACACTACTCAACCAGTTTTCATCCAGATCTCCCCAATTAAAATCAGGGGAAGCAGGCCAAGCATGGATTTGAAGATCCTGAGGCTCACTTTTGACAAGGTTCTCAGATCCGGAGACTACATGACCAGAAAACATTGGATTGGCTTCATGTGTATACATTTCCATATCAGCTCTCACCTCTCATTCCATAAATTTGTCCAGCACTATCCAAAAGACCCTCAGCTGCAGTGAAACCCAACTAGGAAGCAGTATTTGCAGTCAAAGTGCTAGTGGAAGAGCTGCGTTTTTTCAAATCATTTTTTGTTTATTGTGTTTGCGTTGAGGCGAATTATAGACAGGCAACCCATCATTCTGCTTCAAAGACTCTAAATTAACTATATTGTTGGCTACTAGAGCAGAAGGATCAGCAGCATAGCCATACCTGTGGATAGCCACAATTTCAGTAGCTAAAATTTAACAATTGTCAAGTTTATCAAACTTCTCCAAAAAGAGATGCTTTATTGAACAAACAAAGATTTAAATAATAATAATAATTAAACAGTGAAAAGGATTTGCCAGAACTTCTAAAAAATAAGTTGCTTCTTGGAATTATATTATACCCAACTGCAGAAAATATTATGCTGCTGGTCCAGTATTCTGAGAGCAAAACATAGAATTTGATGATAAAATATTGGAAAAGATTTGCTAGAATTTGTAAACAAGTAAAACTGTCTGCATCCTTGAAATTAAATTATTCGTAACTCTGGAACATGTCATACTGCCCTTCCAAAAGCAAACATTAAAAATAAAACTATTGAAAACGATCGGTAAAAACTTGTGCTTGGTTGAAATAAAACCCTACCGGTGAAAAGTGTTGTAGTGCTCATCAAACATGAAGTGCTTGATGGCAGAATCTTGCACAAACCCTATCTTGTGATTGTGCATGCCCTGGGCAATGCCGTCAGCATAGGGATGTGCAGGGCCATAGATGGGAGCCCACAGCTGGTCATACATCAAATTGAATTTCAGACTGTGCTGAACTAGATCAATTGTCTTGTACTCTCAAATTTAGAGCATCACTCCATTGCCAGAAAAGCTACTGCTAATATTACTGGTGCTGATGCCGGTGCTGCAGCTGCTGCTGGTTATTCAGGAAAAACAAAGGAAACCCTGATTGAACCTGCTGTTGCTGCTGCTGGACTGACCTCTGCAATTCAACAGTAGGATAAATCTGTTTCTGGAATGATGGTGGCTGTTGCTGCAGGGGAAACCCCTGCATAATCTGGTTTCAAGAAAACAGCTCTAATAGCTTCCAGAATTATTAGGAAATTTTGATTTTAATGTTTGATAGCATAAAAATCTTTAATGGTGATTGGTTCATGATAAATTATATTTTTTAATGTTTCAAATCTAATGATAATAAGACTCTTCATATTCAAAAAAATCCAGCAGCCAATTAAAATAGGTCTAAATGATTTATTTATAATTTTAAAAAGAAATTTGAAAACTGAAACGTTAGATATTTGGTACAAATATTTAATATTTCATGTTCATTGATTCATTGCACCAAATTAATTAAAATGGGTGAATGCTTTAGTCTGCTTGTCAGCAGGAATATATATATATATATAGATTCATTTTTGTCATCATAATCATTATTTGAATACTAGAAAAACTATTAAAATAAAGTTAATAAAGAAATAGAGTTGATACAAATTTGGAATTGCAAAATCTTAAGGTTTTCCACTTCTACCACGTTTTTGCATCATAAGTTAATTTTTTTATCATCTGTTTGCCCTTCACAGCACATTTTCATCTGTTTGCCCTTCATAGCACATTTTCACCACCACTTTAGAAATAAAAAAGGAGCTTCAAAATGGGTATAGGAACTATTTTTCATGCTGCAAGGCAAGCCTAAGTTGCTGCAGCAGATGTCTAGAAACTAAAATCTAAAATGTTGCCTTTCAGATGGGAGACTCTTGCTAGTGATTTGTTATTTAAGGTGAGTTTCTAGGAACTATTTTTCAGTGGCTGCAGCAACGGCCTAGAAACTAAAACCTGAAATGTTGCCTCTACGATGATGTCTAATATCAATTTCTCTTCCACTAGAGAACCTTGCTTGTGATACATTATTAAGGTGAGTTTCTATTCCATTTAGCAAGTCATGATTTTAATTACATATAATACATATACCAAATAAAAATAAACCTGAGAAGATGTAAAAAGTTTCAATTTTATCTACTAAAAGAACACTGCTCACAAAATTCATTGGTCTTAAGTTCCCATTAAGAATAGAAAATTTAATCAAAGAGTAACAACCAAACAACACTAAGCCAAAAATTCAAAGTTCTCTAAATTAGCATCACAATATTATTTCAAATGTCCAAATTAAATTAAGTTATCTTCAATAGATTGCTTCCATATAACTCATTACTACATTTGAAAACAAATCTTTTGACTCAGATATCTGTAGATCTACAAACACTGTAAACCATTCAAGCAAATGCAGAACATAACTGCCTACCCAGAAAAGGATGTTCCCACCCTCTTCTTGTCTCCACCAATCTCGAATTACTTGCAGCGGTGCAAAACAAAAATTAAGTAAAAGGAATTTACCAATATGCAAAGATAATGTGGTTATACTCTAGCAATAAGATTCCAACTTAGATTTTAAAAAGTACTATGCAAATTACTTAACTTGATTGGATATTGTGAGACATGTTTGCAAGACTGACACTGCAACCTCAACACAATTTCATTTGTTGTTTTTCCTACCAGTGATAGAATGCAAAAGGAAGACTCACTTTGAGTTGCAAGACCATCCTTGCCTTTTTTCTACCGAGTAACCTTGTAAAAAGTGTGCTTTCTGCATTCTTCATTTTTGCCAAAGTTTTCTTAGTTTTTGGAATGTTCATCTATTAGCATATAGCAGAGAAGTGTTACTTTCTTGAAATGACACATGCATGAAATTGAGTGCACTTACCCATGCTCTACCCAAATAAAAACCAATTGTTCTCAGTTTAGTAACCATACCGAATAATAGTTACCAAATAAAATTATCCATCTCCGTACCCATCCTTCGAAGGTTTCTTGCACCTCCTAGCGGTCATTAACATCCACGTTGCTTCCAATGTGAATGACACTGAGCTTCCCAATGTGGTGGTATGCCATTTACTGGTCTCATCAATCTTCAACTCTTCCACTCAGGCTATGTAAATTGGTATCTTACTTGCCCCCAGCGTAAGACGCTCTTCACGGCAATTCCTATTGCTGCTGCAGGACCCCATCTTGGCTGCAGTAAGTGCAAGGATAATACCAAAGAGAATCTTATGCCCGCTCAGAAAAAAGTTAAACATCTTCAAAACCCTAGATTTCCAACGAAGGGACACAGATAATCACATGCCATTGTGTGAATCACTGTTACCTTTGCTCTTTCTGTACACCCCAAACAACCCTAACGCGCTCCTCACGAAGTTCCCCAGTAAACCCCAACTCGATCATCTTGCAACGCCCAAACAATACAAGTGAAAATAACCCTCAGATTAGATTTTAAAGTACAATAATGTGTTTTATTAAGCAGATTTTAATTCACTACAGCAGGGTATTTACAGAGAATAGCTCCAGTCCTCACTTGACAGAGGTTGTTTCTTATGCCCAAATCATGTTTTAGGCAGATTGTTTCCTGTAACAACAGCACTGTTAATTTTAATGTAGCTCAGACAGGGGTTCTAGTCTCAGGTGGTGATTGCGAGGCTAGAAACACAACTGTAATAATTATCTCTATACTTAGAAAATTGATTTCTCGAGAGACTTCCAGATATTAGGGTTTGTTAGAGTCTAATTAATCCTAGCCATTGATTGAGATTAAATCATGGCCATTAGTTTTCAATGAGAGGATTATAAAAGAGGATCAATGGGCATTTGGAGAACACAGATCCGAGAAATATTTGCAGCGATAACAAATAAATAAATTTGCAGATAGCAAATTGATTTGCAGTGAGAGCAAAGGCGCAATGATAGCGTTAGAGACAGCAGCAGTGGAATTTCTACAGGGGAAATTAGGAGAAGAATTTTCGGAGGAGAACATTGCTAGAGCTCTGCCAGGAAGAGGCAAGTAGTTTATGTATCTCTTGATTTGATTTAATAAAATTCCTCATCTGCAGTACTGGTTTCCCCTTCGGGGTTTTTCTAAGGACAATTTGTCCAAAATATTGTGTTCATTTTATTTTTCTATCTCCGTGATTATCTGTGAAGTTGCAGTTGTATTATTTTTTAATATTTGCTATGAATTAATTTTTCAGTAGTCAAATAATCTATATAAGATAGGAAATTAATAATCAGTAGCTGCAATAGATTTTTCACATGGTATCAGAGCAGATCTGAGGACAAAAAAGGCTCAGTATAGCCACAGGGAGAAAAAAAATAATAAGAAAAAATCTAGGGTTTATAAAACCTAAGTTGACCTCTTCAAAATTATTATTTTCTTTTGAGATGGCCTCAGCAGGTTTAAGAGATCAGGACAGATTGGATGGAGCCTCAAATTTTGGTGTCTAGAAAGCTAGAATTTCTTTATTGCTGGAAAAGAATGGTATCAAGGAATATGTAACCACTATTGTACCTATACCTACAGATGCAACACAGCTCTTAGCATATAAGAAGGAAGATGCCAAGGCGAGGAGGCTGATTCTTGACGATGTTAAGGATCATATTGTTCCGCATATTGCAAAGTTAGATATAGTGAAGACGATGTGGGACGCCATTATGAATCTGTATCAGAATGTTACCATTAACCAGAAGCTGATTCTCAGAGAAAAGTTAAGGAATACCTGGATGAATAAGGGAGAAGACGTCACAAGTTACCTCACTAGACTTAGACTTGTCAAGGATGAGTTGGCAGCTGTTGGAGACAAACCAAAGGATGATGAGCTAGTACGAATAGCCCTGAATGGGTTTACTAAGCAGTGGGATGTCTTCGTTCAAGTTATTAATGGACGAGACACCTTACCGAGTTGGGATCGACTATGGAGTGACTTCACTCAAGAGGAGCTTAGACTAAGTCTTGTCAGTGGAACCAGCAGTAATAGTCAGAAAACTGAGGTGGAACAGGAAAATGTTGCCCTAGCAGGAAAAGGGAAAGCGAATAAGGGGTTTGGCAAAGGATCAAATCCAAAAAGTGAAAAGAAGAAGAACTTATCTAAGATCAAATGCTATGGCTGTCACGAGTTTGGCCACTATGTCAGCGATTGCTCACAAAGGAAGAAAAATGAATAGAAAGGCAAGAAGTAGACGACAGCGTCAGCAAGTGTAGATGAGTTTTCTAGTAGAATGGAAGATGAGTTTGCACTTATAGCTTTCCTAACTCGCTCAACCTCATAGGGTGTTTGGTATATAGACAGTGGGGCGTCATTTCATATGACAGGAGTTAGGGAGTACTTCTCCAGCTACAAGGAGGACATCAGATTCTAGATTTAGATGGGAAACAAGTCCAAGTGTAATTCAATTAGGAGAGGGACTGTTCTATTTTAGAGGGATAATGGCAAGCCTATTTCCATTCATGATGTGTTGCATGTGCCAAGCTTGGGCATGAATCTAATTTCCGTATCTGTCCTTTAGGATAAAGGCTACAATGTACTCTTTAGAGGGGCGCATGTTTTAATCAAGCATAAGGATTGGAAATCACCCATAACTATTAGAGTTAGGAGCGGCCAACTTTATAGGTTGCAGTTTGATTCTCCTAAGGCACTAGTAAGCAGCAGTAATCCTAAAGATTAAGGAGAGCTATGGCATAGGAGGATGGGCCATATACATCATGGAGCACTTAAATTGTTTCGTGAGACAGTGACAGGTGTTCTAGAGGTGAGCACAGAGCATGATGATGTATGTAAGGGATGTGTGTTGGGGAAGTTTGTGAAAGCAGCTTTTCCAAAGAGTGACACCAGATCCAAGGGGGTTCTTGATCTAGTACATTCAGATATGTGTGGACCAATGTCAACGAAGTCTCTTAGAGGATATGAGTACTTTGTTACTTTTATTGATGATTTCTCTAGGAAGACCTGGATATACTTCTTGAAGACCAGGGATGAGGTCTTCAATCACTTCTAGGAGTTCAAAGCTCTTGTGGAGAATTCGACAGGCAGGAAAGTAAAGGTTCTTCGGTCAGACAATGGAGGCGAGTATAAAGGGAAAGAGTTTCAGGAGTTTTGTACCAGGGAAGGAATCAAGAGAGAGTGGACTATTCCTTACAACCCATAGTGGAATGGGGTTGCTTAGAGGAAAAATCGTTCTATATCGGAGGCAGCAAGGGCTATGTTGTATGACCAAGATATGCCACGTTACTTATGGGCAGAGGCATGCAGTACAACAGTATACATACAGAACATGGTTCCACATAAGGTATTGGGCAAGATGACACTAGAGGAGGCATTCTCATGGAAGAAGCCAGATGTCAGTCACTTCAAGATATTTGAGAGTTTGGCATTTTGTCACATTCCAAGGCTTACACGTTCCAAGTTAGATCAGATTGCAGAGAGGGGGTACTTTGTGGGATACAACAAGATCTCAAAGGCATATCGGATATTTATTCCAGGGACCAGGAGGATTATAGTCAGGTGTGATGTCAAATTCATGGAGGACAAGGCATATAGGAGGTCCAGAGATTTCCCAGCAGATGATCAGAATGAGCAGCCAACAGAAGCTCCAAAGATTGTTCAACCAGAACAAGGGCAGCAAAGCACGAGTACAGTTACTAGTACAAGTACAGGCTTAGGAGTTGAGAGTTCATAGAGTATGGAGCAACAGATACAACAAATCCAAAAGATGCATCAAGAAGATATGGAGTTTGATATTTCATCCTCTATAGTTGATAGGAGGAACCGTGAGGTTCAACAAACACATAGGGATACTCAGGAGTTTGTGTTTGCTCCTAGAATGAGTAGTAGACAGTGGAAACAACCAGCCAGGTATAATGACTATGTGGCATTGGTTAGTTAGTTGGTAGATAGTGAGCCTTCGAGCTATCAGGAGGCTGCACAACAACAAGTGTGGCAAGATGCGATGGTTGAGGAATATACATCAATAGTGCAGAATGATGTGTGGGAGGTTGTGCCTAGACCATCAGATGGGGCAGTGGTTGGATCACGCTGGATCTATAAGATTAAGCACGGTGTAGATGGTAGCATCAAGAAATACAAGGCAAGGTTCGTGGCCAAGGGGTTCTCTCAGAAGGAGGGAATAGACTATGATGAGACATCCGCTCTAGTGGCTAGGTATACTTCTATACGAGCCGTAATCTAACTTGCAGCACATATGGGATGGCATATCCCTCAAATGGATGTTAAGAGGAAATTTCTTAATGGTGAATTGGTAGAGGAGTTAGACATAGAACAACCAGAGGGCTTTGTAGCACACAGCAGCAAAACCCATGTGTGCAGATTGAAGAGAGCTTTGTATGGACTCAAGCAGGCTCCCAGGGCGTGGTATGAGCGCATTGATAGATACTTGCAAGGAATAGGCTTTGTGAAGAGTGAGGCGAATGCTAACCTCTACTACTTGGTGGTTGGGGGTGAAGTTCTCATTCTTGTTCTATATGTGGACGACTTGTTTTTAATAGGTTCACTGGGGCTCATAGAGGAGTGCAAGAGGGACCTTGCAGCAGAGTTCGAGATGAAGGATTTGGGGCTTATGCACTACTTTCTAGGCATGGAAGTGTGGCAGACAGATGGAGAGATTTTCCTTGGACAAGGGAAATACTACATTGAAATTTTCAAGAAGTTTGAGATGCAAGATTGCAGAGCCATGTCTACACCTATGATCACGAATTGGAAGAAGGTAGATGCATCCAAGGAAAAGGATGTAGACCCCACCTTATACAGGATGTTGATTGGATCTCTCATGTATTTGGTCAACACTAGGCTAGATATATCCTTTGCATTAAACTCTCTTAGTCAGTTCATGGTTGAGCCGAAAAGAGTGCATTAGACAGCAGCAAAGCATGTGTTACAGTATTTGCATGGTACAATCGAGTATGGGATTAGATATGCTTGAGGTGATGGTATCAGGTTGATAGGCTATATTGATGTAGATTGGGCAGGTAGTACAGTGGATAGGAAAAGCACTTCAGGGTGCTGCTTTAGTTTGGGATCAGGAGTTGTCTCTTGGTACAGCAGGAAGCAAAAGTCCGTGGCTCTGAGTTATGCAGAAGCATAATACATAGCAACTAGCATGGCAATGTGTGAGGCTATATGGCTTCGAAAGTTGTTGGTAGCCTTGTTTGGTCAGAGGGTTGAGACTACCGTGATACACTGTGATAATTAGAGTTGTATCAGATTATCTGAGAATCTAGTGTTTCATGATAGGTCTAAGCATATAGACATCAGGTATCATTTCATCAGGGATTGTGTACAGCAGAGGATTGTTCAGCTACAATATATACCTACAGATTAGCAGGTAGCAGACATTTTGACAAAGGCATTAGGGAAGGCAAAATTCATCTTCTTTAGAGATAAGTTGGGTGTTATGCAGAATACCTTCCTCACTAAGAGGGAGTGTTAATTTTAATGTAGCTCAAACAAGTGTTCTAGTCTCAGGTGGTGATTATGAGGCTAGAAACACAACTGGAATAATTATCTTCATACCTAGAAAATTGATTTCTTGAGAGACTTCCAGATATTAGGGTTTGTTAGAGTCTAATTAATCCTAGCCATTGATTGAGATTAAATCATGGCCATTGGTTTTCAATGAGAGGATTATAAAAAAGGATCAATGGGCATTTGGAGAACACAGATCTGAGAAACATTTGCAGTGATAGCAAATAAATAAATTTGCAAATAGCAAATTGATTTGCAGTGAGAGAAAAGGCGCAGTGATAGCGTTGGAGACAGCAGCAGTGGAATTTCTACAAGAGAAATTGGGAGAAGAATTTTCGGAGGAGAACATTGTCGGAGCTCTACCAGTAAGAGGCAAGCAGTTTTATGTATCTCTTCATTTGATTTAATAAAATTTCTCATCTGCAGTACTGGTTTTCCCTTCGGGGTTTTTCCAGGGACAATTTGTCCAAAATATTGTGTTTATTTTATTTTTCTATCTCCGTGATTATCCGTGAAGTTGCAGTTGTATTATTTTTTAATATTTGCTATGAATTAATTTTTCAGCAGTCAAATAATCTATATAAGATAAGAAATTAATAATCAGTAGCTGCAATAGATTTTTCACAAGCACTTTGGGTAGTTGGCATGGTGAGGGCTGTTGCTCAAGATTTTGATTCAGAAGCTTTGTGCCTGGTACAGCTAATAGGTACTTGAGATTTGTCTTCTATTCAATCAATTTTATCTATGTCTGGAGAGGTCTTTGATAGGGGAGAGGACCCAGTAGTGGTGCACCCTAACTTCATGCCTTTCAAAATCATATGTGGCAATTTCTAATCACTTCAAAATTTTTGTAGTAGCTTACTTGGCAAAGCCCCTGCTTATAACTAAGGTTTCAGGGGCACATCATCAGATATTATGCCACATCAAAATGCTTTTTGTTGAGGTGTCAAATAGTTCCCCCCAAAAAAGGGTGGACCAATAGATGTCCATTAGGTCATGTTTTGTTGGTGGGCTGATGTGGCATCACATGATTGGTTGCCTTTTAAATCTAAAGGACACATTTCATTCAATTATTAGTACTTAACATTGACAACCTTAAAGTCACAACTACTAGTACTAAACTTCAAAAAATATTGGGCCTTAAATGCACATATACTATCTCAACCATTGGAACTATCTCACCTATTGGGTCTTTTCCCCTAGGTCTGTGCTATAAAAAGGATTTCTAGGTTTTGTGTTGTTCATGTTTTGGGTCTATTTTTCCTGGGAGTCTTATGGCTGCCTTCTTTGTAATTACTGATTTTTTCAATTAAAATAATAATAATAATAATTTTCTCACCATGTCCTCGCTAATAATAATAATAATAATAATAATAATAATAATAATAATAATAATAATTTCCTCACCATGGGCCAAATATTTGTTATTTGTTACTAATAAGTTAAACCCCTTAACCCCTAAATTTCGTGTAGTTCTTAATTGACATTCATTACTAATAATTTTAACTCCTTCACCCTTAAATTTTGAATAGTTCTCAATGAACATTTTCTATTAATAATTTTAACTACTTCACCCCTAAATTTTATGTAGCTCTAAATGAACATTCGTTACTCATTTTAACCCCTTCACCCCTAAATTTTTGAGTAGTTCTTAATGAACATTTGTTACTAATAATTTTAACCCCTTCACCCCTAAATTTTGTGTAGTTCTTATTGAACATTAGTTATTAATAATTTTAACCCCTTCACCCCTAAATTTTGTGTAGTTCTTATTGAACATTAGTTATTAATAATGTTAACCCCTTCACCCCTAAATGTTGTCAACCCAGGAGACTATGTATCTTAACACACTTAGTTAGAGCCATGTAAAAATATTTATAAATATTGTCAATCTATAAATATCAAGAGTAGAAAAGAAATCAAGGTATGTAGGGTGAAGTTGGTAAGAGAAGTTTGTAGATCCCACATGAAGAATTTGTAAGTGGAGGACAAGTTTGTTGTCCCAAATCTGTCCTTTGCTCAAGGATTTGAAGAAATTATAAGTAGAGGACAAGCTTGTTGTCCCAAATCTATCCTTTGCTCAAGGATTTCTCTTTGCTCAATGATAAAAGAATGCTCTTATTTCAAGGTGTGACCAGTCTAATATTCATCAATCTTAATACCAAGATATCATAGTCCAATCCAAATAGTGTATTCTCCAAACTAAGTATACGTATTTTCTATTATATTCAATTATTACAAATTACCATAATATCACTATCCATCTCATTATTAATTAGTCTAAGTTAATTATATCTATGTATATAAATTTTATTGATTAATCTAAATTAAAATTAAGAAAACAATGCTTTCTTTTACAACACTTCTATATAATCATACTAATAATAATAATAAAAGTTGACCACACTTCACTACCCCAAAAAAGTTTTTCATAGTTTGAATGATGCCTTAAAAGATATTAAAATAATTGTATGGACCCCTTATTTAAATAAAAGAATATTATACATATTTATTAAATTTAACAAAACTCAAAAACTATATTAAAAATGGTTATTAAAAAAATTTAAAATTTAAAAGTTATTTATAAATTATTTTATAATATAGAAAAATTAATATTTATTGTTTTTATATAAAAATATAATTTAAAATATTAAAAAAATATAGTAATAAACAATAAATTTACTAATTTTTAAAATAAAAGATCTAGAATTTTATCAAGAGGCCCTAGATCTCATAAAAATGAACTAAGTACAATCAAACCCTGTATCCAAAGCCCTAAAGAGAAAGGATAGAGGCATAAGAATCATTGGGATTAGTATGTCTCAACCTATCAATTACAACGTACAGTTTCTATTTCCAAGGAGGAGTCAAGTTTGGAAGTTGCTATTAAAGGTATAGTTTTGCATGTGCAAGTTTGGTAACAATTGGTAGTTGCATGTTTGTATGTGCAGGTTTGGTAACAATTGGCAATTGCATGTTTGTATGTGCAAGTTTGGTAACAATTGGCAATTGCATGTTTACATGTGTTGACAATTGGAATATTACCATTTTGCATGTTTAGTGTTTTTGGCATCTTCCATGATACATTTTCAGTCTTGGGCATTGGATTTGGAAAGTGTCTAATTAATACATTATAAACTCCTATATATTGAGCACTTGTATATTGGAGAGGTAGTATCATTTTGTTGAAGTACCGTTATGCTGTTGAAATTATCCCAGATTCTTGTTGTAATTAGAGGACACCTAGTGAAGCTTAGTGTTGTTATTGTATTGTAATTTTTTGTTACTAATAATACAAAGTACTGTGCTTTTGGTGTGTGGAGTTTTTTACCTGGAAAGGTTTTCCCCATGTAATTTATGTGTTATGGTCTTATTGTTAATCTATTTTATATTTTTTGAATGTGCATCTAAGTTTGAATCTGTAACTATTCAAGGGTTTTAAGAAATTTTTGCAACCCTCTCCTGCTTATATTGGTGTAGGAAGCATCTTCCACGCACTCAGCTTCCTTTCAATTGGTATCAGAGTTTGGCTAGCTTTGTTTCCTTTGTTGGGTTGAAGGGTTTTTTGTACTGATCTTAGTTCTAGTGGGAGTTTTACAAAATTTTATTCTCATGACCTTGTTGCAAAAAAAAGATGGCAAGTACATCTAGTAGGATCAAGATGGATAAGTTTAATGGCAACAACTTCAAGTTATGGAAGTTGAAGATGGAGGATATGCTCATGGATAGAGATTTGTGGGCTATAATATCTAGAACAAAACCAACCAGTATGACTCAGGAAGAGTGGGATCTGAAGGATCAGAAAGCCAAGGGTTTGGTTAGACTCTATTTGGTTGAATGTCCATGAAGAGAAGACTACAAAATCTCTTTGGAAAAGCTTGGAGATGTTTATCAAGATAAATCCCTGGTAAACAAGTAATTCTTGTGAAAGAAATTATATTCTTTGAAGATGGAAGATGGAGGTCCATTACAAATCACCTAAATGCATTTAACATGTTGATTGTTTAGTTGGGATCTGTTGGTGACAAGATAGAAGATGAGGATCATTGCATGCTTCTGTTATGTTCTTTTTTAGACTCATGGGATCACCTGGTTATGGCTATTGGAAGTACCACCACTAGTTTCAAAATAAGATGAGGTGGTTGCATCGCTATTGTCTGAAGAGATGCGGAGGAAATCTTCCAAGATGGCCAAGGAAGCCCTTGATGTTCATGGCAGACCTAAAGAGAAAGGAAATAAAAAAGACAAAGAAGTCAAGATCAAAATCTTTGAGGAGATCTAAGTCTCCTAGAAAGTCCAAGACAAAATATTGTAACTGTGGCAAATCTAGTCATTTTCATAAAGATTGTAAGGAGGAGAAGAAAAAGAAAGGTAAAAAGAACTTCTCTAATTCTAACTCTAATAAATCCTCTCAAGATGATGCAGATGCTTTTGTCGCAACCTTGGAAACACATGCATCAGAAGATGTGTGGTTAATAGAATTAGGTGCTTCTTTACACATGACCTCGCATAGGGGTTGGTTCTCAAAGTATGAAGAGTATGATGGTGGCAAGGTGTATCTAGGTGACAACTCTCATCTAAAGATTGTTGGTTGTGGAAGAGTCAAGATTAGATTCCTTGATGGTAGAGTGAAGGGGATTGATGGTGTGCTGCATATCCTAGGTTTGGTACGAAACCTTCTTTCTGTGAGTAAATTGATTGATGCGGGTGTGCAGGTTAGTTTCTCGACTGGAGGATGTAAGATGACGAGAGGAGCTATGGTGTTGGCTAAGGGTGTTTGGATTGGCACTCTGTAAAGCTAAATGCATGCACTATTCAATGCAATAGTTCTTTTGATGTGTCAAAGAAAAGGCCTTTAGATTCTTCATCCTCACCATCATATCTAGCAGTGAAGAAGTCTATTGTTTGTACATCTGATGGTCATGTTTTTTGGGTACCTAAGGATGCAAATGCTTTGGAGATGAAGCTTCTAGTGGAGAAGACAATGTTATGACCCACCAAAGACTCAGTCACATTGGTGAGAAAGGTCTTAAAGCCCTAAAAAAATAAAAGCCTTGTTGAAGGCCTTGATTATTGTAATCTCGAGTTCAACTTTTGTGAACATTATGTATATGGAAAACAAAACCATGTTTCTTTTTATTCCAGATCCCATAAGTCTTCTGGGGTTTTGGACTATATTCATGCAAATGTGTTTGGTCATGTGAATGCTCATTAAAAAAATCTATATATGTTGTGTCTTTCATAGATGACTATAGTAGGACATTTGTTTATTTCCTCATGAGTAAATCTGAAGTCTTTAATCAGTTTAAGGAGTTTAAGGGCTTGGTTGAAAATTAGACTAATAGAAAGATTAAATGTTTGAGGACTGACAATGGTGGTGAGTTTTGTTCGCTAGAATTCGACAAGTTCTGTAAGGAGTATGAGATTGAGAGAAATAAGACAACTCCATACACCCCACAACAAAATAGAGTTGCAGAGAGGATGAATAGAACGCTAATGGAGAGGGCTAGGAGTATGCTGAGTGGTGCAGGCCTTGAGTAGAAGTTCTGGGCTATAGCTGTAGCCACTAGATGTTATTTGATCAGTAGATCTCCTACATTGGCTCTTGTTGAAAAGACACCCATGGAGGCATGGTCTGGTAAGAAGCCTTTAATGAGACATCTCAGATTTTTTGGTAACAAAGCAAATATGCTCATGTTTTGAGTGTAAAGAGGTCTAAGTTGGAGAACAAGGTAGTTAAGTGTATCTTCATTTGCTACGGTGTTGGTGTGAAGGGGTACAAGCTTCGGGATCTAGTGGCCAAAAAGGTTCTCCACAACAAAAGTGTAATATTTCAAGAGATGAAACCTTCCACAATTGAGCTACAACTAGAGAAAGAGAAGTACAAGGAGGTAGTTCAGATTCCATTTACTCTGATGAAAGGTGAACTACGTACTCCTGTTGGACATGATGATGAGGAGAGCCCTAGCATCTCTAAAAGTTTTGAAGAAGAAGAACTTCAAACTCAGCAATTGAGGAGGTCTACATGTGTTAGGCAACCACTAGAAAGGTTTGATTATTCATCGGAAAGATTTGGTTATTTTATGTTGGATTCTAGTTGTGTTTTTTCTTTGATTACTAACATTGATGAGCCTAATACTGTTAGAGAGGCTATGGGTATGAATGATGTAGATTCCTGGATGAAAGCCATGGATGAAGAAATGGTTGCTTTGAAGAAAAACAATACATGGGATTTGGTACCTTTGCTTAAAGGACGAGAACCTATTGGATTTAAATGGGTGTTCAAGAAGAAATGTGGTCCTGATGGCAGTGTTGAAAAGCACAAAGGCATGATTGGTTGTGAAGGAGCATTTGCAGGTGGAGGGAATTGACTATGGTGAGATATTATCTTCTGTTGCGAAGCTGACATCTATTCAGTTCCTATTAACACTTGCAACAACGTATGATCTAGAAGTGGAATGGATGGATGTGAAGACAATGTTCCTTCATGGCAATTTGGAGGAAGAGATCTATATGTCACATCCAGAGCATTTCATGGAAAAAGGTAAAGAAAGTCTAGTTTGCAAGCTAAAGATGTCTTTGTATGGTCTTAAGTAGTCTCCTAGAATGTGGTATGAGAAATTTGACATCTATGTGTTGTCTTTGGGATTTCTGAGATCTAAATCTGACCATTGTGTATATTACAAATCTGATAATGGTCACATTATCATAATTGCATTGTACATAGATGATATGTTGTTTTTAGGAATGGTGGGTCATCCCACAATAATGAGTTACACATTTTGGCTAAACTTGACATTGAAATCAACATTTTGAACTAAATATTCACTTTTTGACACCTATAGCCGCTAGACCGTTAGGAATTTGAAGATGATGCAAACTAGTGATTTGTGCGATTTTGTTTGTAGATTCTAAATATATTTTTAAAAAACAATTTGGAGTTAAATTGTAAATTTTTTTGTCTCCTTTAATAACTAGTTTTTAATAGTAAACAACATTTTTTTAAAGTGATGTGTATTCCGTAGCCCATATATTTTTTTCTACAAAGGATAAAATTTTGATTATTTTGAATTTAGATTGGTGACACCGATATATAAGGCATGCATTTGGTTTTATATTGTTTTGTTGAATATTTTTTTAATTAATTTTTGAAGTCAAACTAATTATAATTTAAACATATGCATATTTCGTAAAACATAAATTTTTCTGTATGTATCGAAATTCAAATTTTTCTTTTTTGTTGAAACAAGGACATCAATACCTAGGGCATAGATATTTTTAGAATTTTTTTCACTAATTTACTAATTTTCCATGTGTGTAGTTCTAATAGAGAACTTGATGTTCGATGAAAAACCTACATTCACAAGAAATAAAAAATAAATATAGTAATAAAATTAAATATATTTAAAATTATACTTTTTGGGAAGCTTATAATAAGGACTACATACTTACAAAACATAAATTTTAAATGAATTCATTTGATCCCCCAAAAGGTATATCAAAAGTAGTTTTTTATTAGCATTTTGATAGGCGTAGAGGAGACTCCATTATAGGTATGGTTTAAAACTAGGGGGCTTCTATCCAAGGGGGTTTAAATCTAAGGGGTTTGATCAAACCCTTTTCAATTAAAATACTTTAAATGGAACCTTTCAAGGCTTAAATCATTATATTTTCTAAGAATATATGATTTCAACAAAAATTAGGATGTCCCAGAAAGTGTAACCCATTATTGTGGTAGCACCTTGGTAAGAGTTTGATTACAGATCTAAAGTCTTAGTTGTCAACATAGTTTGAGATGAAGGATCTAGGTGTAGCAAGTTATATTCTGGGGCTAGAGATCAAAAGAGATAGAGCTAGCAAAAAGCTTTGGTTAAGCTAGAGCAAGTATGTGAATTCATTGTTGGAGAGATTCAACATGGAGGCTTGCAGGAAATTAGTTGTTCCGGTGATGTAGGGGATGGAAATTTATGTGGAGGATTGTCCAAAATCTCCTACTGAGATGGAGGACATGAACAGAGTACCATATGCGAGTGTTGTTGGAAGTCTGATGTATGCAATGGTTTGTACAAGGCTAGACATTGTACAAGCAGTGGGAGTCCTTAGTCAGTATATGGCTAATCCTAGATGGGTACATTGGGATGTGGTAAAGAGAGTGCTTAGATATATGCGGGGTACTTTCAATTATTCCCTATGCTATCATAGTTATTGGTGCAGGGGCACCCCTTCAACAAGATTAAAGTCTTACTAGGTTGATATGTTTCATACATCTTAATGTAATAAGGTATGTTTGACCAAATATCATGGTAGTTTAAATTCAGTTTCTATTTGTAAGTCCCAAGGGACACCTGTCGAGTGCATTAACAAGGTTGTTAGTTAGTTATGATCTCCCAGCTATTGGGAATCATTTTAGTACTACTATCAGTGAGTAGTTAAAAACCCTAGCTTGGATCGATTTGATTATAGATATAGATATAGATAGAGATAGAGAGTTGATTTTGGTTTTTAGGGAAGAGATAGATCAGAGCAGTGATTGTGCATTGTAATTGTTTAGTTGTATTCATCTGTGAAAGCATAACAAAGGAGTTCCTGTTTGCATTCAATTCCATCGCATAATCGATTTTCTTGATTTACAGTCGAAATGTGGTTTTAGCCCATTCCACCAATTGATTACTTTGTAATTGGTGGAATGGCTATGTATATTAGTTTAAGTTCTATTCTGTTTTGTCTGTCTGTTCATTTCTTGCTTACAGGATTGATTTGCAGCATGCTTGATTAAACCCTAGCATCCTGATGTGCTAGGTTGAGGAAGGTTAAAATCTATGTTAGATTGTTAAGGAAACAGATCTGAACAATTGTAGGTTTTTGCAGAGTTCAAACAGTGAAGATTCGTGGGTTTTCATTGGAGATGCATTTGGTATATATACAATAAGTGCATATTGGATACCCATTCTGTGAGTATATCACAATTGTCTATTGAAGTTTGCATATAGCAAGCATATTGGTTTCATTGGAGGTTTGCATGTCTTGTTTGTATGTATTAAACATACATTGTGAAGATACAAGGGTTTCGACATACAAGGCAGTCAACAATCGGGTCAAACATACATTCGACAAAGCATGCGAGAAAATGTATCTTTAGATTGTATGCTTCAAATGTATCTTTAGGTTACATGTTGTGAATGTACATTGAGATTATACATTGTTGATATACAAGTTTTGTGTATGTCACTAGGGAGTATCTGGTTCATTCTCTATGTATCCTGCAGTTGCATGATTGTGAGTATCCCGTAGACACATATTTTGGTTGGATGTAATAAATGTACATTGTGAATATACATTGGGTTGACTTCTGTGAAGGCATATTCTGAAGGAATATTCGGCAATGCATGTTTCGAAAGTAAGTTCGAGTTGTATGTTTTGAATGTATATTGGAATATACATTCCGCAGATACATCGGGTTAAGATGCATAAGGTTACCGGTAGCGAGGGTAAAGGAAACTAGCAATAGGAGGTTGTCATTGGTATGTTCCAATTGCATATAAGAATTGTATGTTAAAACATACATTTTCTTTGGTACAAATAATGACCGGTAGAAATGGTGGACAAAACCGACGTAGCCAGTCAACTAAAGTATATACAGAGTTGGATGTATCGAGGGGATGTCGGGAAGATAATACATTTCGAGTTGGCATTTCAAAAGGAGGTCGATGGTATAATGGTCGCCGATGCACATGAAGGTTTTCGACAGAAATAAACATTGAGTGGGTGTTTCCATTGTTTCAGCTCTGTGTCATAGTGGTATCAGAGCAAAGGAGTATCTTTTGGGAAGACAAGAAAAGACAAGATGTTAGACAAAGAGGGAACATCAGAAGTCCAAGCAAGGATGACCAATGCTGAGTTGGTTGTCCTGGTAAAGAAGCATATTGTAGAGAGCAAAGATGTGAAGGCTCAGAATCAGGCCTTGAAAGATGAGTTGGAGAAATTGAGGGGCAGAGTAGGTTCTGGTAAAGAAGATGACAGGGATGAAGGGGAAATCCCTAGGCGGGAAGAGATAGAGGTTCCTGCAAACTAGAGACCCTTATTGAATGCCCTCAAATCCATGGAGAGGAGAACCATGGATGTGAAACTGGATTTGCTAGTGTTTATAGGAAAGATGGATCCTGATTCAGTGATGGAGTGGATAGACTCTTTGAATAATTTCTTTGAAATAGAGGAAATACCAGAGCATCAAAGGGTAAAGATGGCACAGTCTAAAATGAAAGAGGCTGCATTGACTTGGTGGAATTTCATCTAGGATGATAGGGTGAAAGAAGGTAAAAATAGAGTTGCTACTTGGAAAAAGATGGTGGCTTTAGTGAAGGAAGCCTATGTTCCATTGGATTACAACATCCAATTACACAAAAGAAGACAAAATCTAAAACAGAAAGATTTAGATGTTAGCTCATATACTGAAGAATTCATGAAACTCTGTGTCAAGACAAAGGTGAAGGAAGATGAGGAAGAGAGGGTAGCAAGGTATCTCAATGGGTTGAGACTTGCCATTCAAGAAGATTTAAATATGCATAGTCCAGATACAGTTCAGAAGTGCTACCAATTAGCACTCAAAGTGGAATAAAAATTAAAGAGAAGACAAGAGTAGCATAGTAGAGGAAGAGGAAGATAGAAAAGAGGGGGAAGAAGTCCTTTTAGAGGCAGAGGACATGGATTTGGTTATCAAGGAGAATCCAATCAGGAGAGTAACAAAGGAGAAAGCAATCAAACTCAAAAAGGAAGTTATGATCAGAAAGGAAACTTTAGGGGTAGAAGACCACCATTCATAGGAAGATCCCAGGGCAGAGGATCTATCAAATGTTATAATTGCAATCAAGAAGGCCATATAGCTAGCTGATGTCCAGAAAAATCATCAAGTTCCATGGGAGAAAGAAGAACAAATTTAATACAAGAATCTAATTGTCAAAGTGTAAAAGCCCCTAATAGTTATGGATATCCTGAGACAGGAGAATCTTTGATGATTAGAAGGGCAATGACCACCATGAAGGTGCCTAATAGAGAACCCCCATAGAGAAAATCTCTTTTCAAAACCACTTGTAAGGTAGGAGGAAAGGTATGTAAAGTTCTGATTGACTTTGGTTCTACTAAAAATTTTGTATCTGTTGAAATGGTAGAGAAGCTTAAGCTTAGAAGACTGCCACATCCTTGTCCATACAAGATTTCATGGATCACTCAAGGTCAGCAAACAGTTGTAGAAGAGTAGGCTTGGGTGGAGTTTCACATTGGAACATATAAGGACATATTATTGTTTGATATAGCTCAGATGGATGCTTGCCATCTCCTATTTGAAAGACCATGGCAATATGACTTGGGAGCACAACATGATGGGGTTAGAAATACCTATTCGATCACCAAGGATGTTAAAGTGATAGAGTTATTACCGTTGATGGAGAAGGAGGTAGAGTCAAAAGGGAAAGAAGTCAAAGTAATGTTGGTAGAAGGTAAACAGTTCATGAAAGAGATAGTATAAGAGGGTACAGTTGCATATGCCCTAATTCCATGCTTAAAGGTAAATAAGGAGCAACAGAAAGAAATCAAGGGAGAGAAGAGACAGAGGTTCATAGATCTAGCTGTCCAAGAGCTATTGGATAAGTACAAAGGCATCATCTCTGATGGAATGCCAAGGTCCCTACCACCTGTAAGAGATATCAGTCATTGCATAGATCTGATCCCAGGATCTACACTTCCAAACAAGGCAGCATACAAGCTTACTCTAGAGCAAAATGTAGAAGTTGCAAGACAGATTGACGAATTGTTGGAGACAGGCCTAATTGGTAAAAGTTTAAGCCCATGTGCAGTACCGGCTGTACTAGCACCAAAGAAGGAAGGCACTTGGAGACTTTGTACTAATTCCAGGGCTATTAAAAAGATAACAATCAGGTATAGGTTCCCAATACCAAGGATAGAAGATTTGCTTGATTGCTTGGGAGGTGCCAAATATTTCACAAAAAATAGATTTAAAAAGTGGTTATCATTAGATCAGAATTAGGCGAGGAGATGAATGGAAGACTGCATTTAAGACAAATGAGGGGTTGTATGAGTGGAAGGTCATGCCTTTTGGTTTTTCCAATGCCTGTAGTACTTTTATGAAGCTGATGAATGAGGTCTTGAGAAAATTTATAGGCAAGATTGTCATAGTATATCTAGATGACATTCTAATTTTCAGTAATACAAAGGAAGAGCATCTCAAACATATAGACTTGGTTCTCAAAAGGTTACATGAAGAGCAGCTAATGATCAATTTGGAAAAGTGTTTGCTCATGTAGGAGGAGATCATCTACTTGGGTTTTGTCATTTCACATGGCAAACTAAAAATCAATCAAGAGAAGCTAAGTGCCATATTATCTTGGCCAACTCCTAGAACCATGAATGATGTTAGAAGTTTCCATGGGTTAGCAACTTTTTATAGGAAGTTTATAAAAGGGTTTAGTCATATCTGTGCACCCATGCTTGACACCATAAAAGGAGGACAGAAGTGCAGATTCACTTGGACAAAGGCAGCAGATGATTCATTTGAAACATTGAAGAAGAAGGTGGCACAACAGCCAATCCTTGCACTTCTTGATTTCAGTAAGATTTTTCAGGTAGAATGTGATGCAAGTCACATGGAAATTGGAGCAGTACTCAGTCAAGAAGGTAGGCCTATTGCATTTTTCAATGAGAAGCTCAATGATGCAAAGAAGAGATACTCA
This sequence comes from Cunninghamia lanceolata, assembly GCA_027924645.1. Classification (NCBI taxonomy): domain Eukaryota; kingdom Viridiplantae; phylum Streptophyta; class Pinopsida; order Cupressales; family Cupressaceae; genus Cunninghamia; species Cunninghamia lanceolata. The sequence continues at coordinate 28,224,974 of BSBN01000534.1, forward strand.
TCCTATGATTTGGAGATGTATGCTCTAGTCCAGTCACTCAAGAAGTGGAGGCATTACTTGATACCAAAAGAATTCATAGTGTTTACATATAATCAGGCCCTTAGTTTCATCAATAGTCAAGAGAAGCTGAATCATCGGCACATGAAGTGGGTGGATACTTTGCAAGCTTTCACCTTCACACTCAAACACAAGAAAGGGGCCAAGAACAAGGTAGCAGATGCTTTGAGCAAGAGGGCTCTAACCATAAATCAGATTCAACTGGAAAGTGTTGGCATTAATTTCCTGAAGACTATGTATGACGCTGATGAAGACTTTGGATAGATATATCACGTATGTACTTCTTTTGGAGATAAATATCATGCGGCATTCTCTGAATTTCTGATCTAGGATGGATTGTTGTTTAAAGGTGGACAATTGTGTATTCCAAGGTGTTCTATGCAGTTAAACATCATTAAGGAGAAACATTGTGGAGCTATGGCAGGACATTTTGGTTTTGATAAAACTCTTGATCTTGTCAGGAGACATTACTTTTGGCCTAAGTTATAATCAGATGTAAGGAAATTTGTGGAGACATGTGTGATATGTCAGAAAGCAAAAGGGAGGTCCACTAATGCAGGTTTATATCAGCCACTACCCATTCCTTCTAGACCATGGGAGAGCATAAGTATGGAATTTGTGTTGGGTTTACCTAGAACTAGGAAGGGTTATGATAGTGTTTTTGTTGTAGTAGACAGATTCAGTAAAATGGCACACTTCTTGCCATGCAAAACCACTTGTGATGCTTCATATGTTGCAAACTTGTTTTTCAAGGAAATAGTGAGGATACATGGATTGCCATTGAGCATAGTCTCTGATAGAGATGTAAAATTTATTGGCCATTTTTGGAGGACTCTTTGGAAGAAGCTTGGTACCAATTTATCTTTCTCATCCACTTATCATCCTCAAATAGATGGACAGACTGAAGTGGTCAACCGTTCTTTGGGAAATCTACTAAGATGTTTGACAAGATAGCATGGAGAAAAGTGGGATAACATCCTACCACAGACAGAATTTTCTTATAATGATAACATCAGTAGGAGTACAGGGAAATCCCCTTTTCAAGTGGTATATGGTATTCATCCCAAAGGTATTTTGGAGTTAAGAGATCTACCTATAAGAGGATCTATTAATGCAGATGGAGAAGCTTTTGCAACAGCAATCAAAGAGGTGCATGATCAAGTCAAGAACCAACTCCAACAAACTACTTTGAAGTACAAAGACTATGTTGATAAGAAGAAGAGAGATGTATAGTTTGATGTTGGAGATTTGGAATGGGTTAATCTGAAGAAGGAAAGTCTCCCAAAAGGAAAACATACCAAACTAATGCAGAGGAAGATTGGACCATGTCAAATTTTGAAGAAATGTGGACAGAATCCTTATGAACTCCAACTTCCTTCTGATCTTGGACTATCACCTATTTTCAATGTATGTGATTTAACTCCATACAAACATAATGCAAAAATGGAACAGGAACCATTACAAGGAACAACAGATGATGACATTCCTAAACATGATCCACCACAATTGCAGAAGATTTTAGACTCCAGAGTGGCAAAGACAACTAGGAACAAAGAATATCTGGAATATTTGGTGGCTTGGCAAGGGAAACCTGAGTCAGAGGTAGTTTGGATGACTGAAGAACAGATTAGGAAACATAGAGCAAACTTCCAAACTCTGATCTCAAGTGGTCTTGAGATCTCTTCTTTCGGGAAGTATGGTGTAGGGACACCCCTTCAACAAGCTTAAAGTCTTACTAGGTTGATATGTTTCATACATTTTAATGTAATAAGGTCTGTTTGACCAAATATCATGGTAGTTTGAATTCAGTTTCCTTTTGTAAGTCCCAAGGGACACCTGTCGAGTGCATTAACAAGGTTGTTAGTTAGTTATGATCTCACAGCCACTGGGAATCATTTTAGTACTACTGACAGTGAGTAGTTAAAAACCCTAGCTTGGATCGATTTGATTATAGATATAGATATAGATAGAGATAGAGAGTTGATTTTGGTTTTTGGGGAAGAGATAGATAAGAGCAGTGATTGTGCATTGTAATTGTTCAGTTGTATTCATCTGTGAAAGCATAACAAAGGAGTTCCTATTTGCATTCAATTCCATCGCATAATCAATTTTCTTGATTTACAGTCGAAATGTGGTTTTAGCCCATTCCACCAGTTGATTACTTTGTAATTGGTGGAATGGCTATGTATATTAGTTTAAGTTCTGTTCTGTTTTGTCTGTCTGTTCATTTCTTGCTTACAGGATCGATTTGCAGCATGCTTGATTAAACCCTAGCATCTTCATGTGCTACGTTGAGGAAGGTTAAAATCTATGTTAGATTGTTAAGGAAACATATCTGAACAATTGTAGGTTTTTGCAGAGTTCAAACAGTGAACATTCGTGGGTTTTCATTGGAGATGCATTTGGTATATATACAGTAATTGCATATTGGATACTCATTTTGTGAGTATATCGCAGTTGTCTGTTGAAGTTTGCATATAGCAAGCATATCGGTTTCATTGGAGGTTTGCATGTCTTCTTTGTATGTATTAAACATACATTGCGAAGATACAAGGGTTTTGACATACAAGGCAGTCAATGATCGGGTCAAACATACATTTGACAAAGCATGTGGGAAAATGTATCTTTAGATTGTATGCTTCGAATGTATCTTTAGGTTACATGTTGTGAATGTACATTGATATTATACATTGTTGATATACAAGTTCTGTGTATGTCACTAGGGAGTATCTGGTTCATTCTCTGTGTATCCTGCAGTTGCATGATTGTGAGTATCCCGCAGATGCATATTTTGGTTGGATGTAATAAATGTACATTGTGAATGTACATTGGGTTGACTTCTGTGAATGCATATTCTGAAGGAATATTCGGTAATGCATGTTTCGAAAGTAAGTTCGAGTTGTATGTTTTGAATGTATATTGGAATATACATTCTGCAGATACATCGGGTTAAGATGCATAAGGTTACTAGTAGTGAGGGTAAAGGAAACTGGAAATAGGAGGTTGTCATTGGTATGTTCCGATTGCATATAAGAATTGTATGTTAAAACATACATTTTCTTTGGTGCAAATAACGACAGGTAGAAATAGTGGATAGAACCGACATAGCCAGTTAGTTAATGTATATATAGAGTTGGATGTATCAAGGGGATGTCAGGAAGACAATACATTTTGAGGTGGCATTTTGAAAGGAGGTCGATGGTATAATGGTCGCCAATGCACATGAAGGTTTTCGACAGAAATAAACATTGAGTGGGTGTTTCTGTTGTTTTTGCTCTATGTCAATTATCCTACTGGAGCTCAACATTCTGTAAGTATTCATGGATATGTGGATTTAGATTGGGTAGGTGACATTGAAAGCAGAAGATCCACAATTGGATATGTGTTCATGATATATGGTGGTGCTATAAGTTGGATGAGTAAGTGGTAGGCTATAGTCGCTTTGTCCATGACAAAAGCATAATACATGGAAGCTGCTCATGCTTGCAAGGAAGCCATTTGTCTTAAGAGGTTGTGTTCGGATATTGGTTTTGATGCAGGACATATTACTATCTATTGTGACAATCAAACTTGTGCCATTTGTTTAGTAAAGAATCTCACTTTCCATGCCAGAACAAAGCACATTGATTTTTAGTTTCATTGTGTTCGTGATATGGTAGAAGATGGAAAGGTGATATTGGAGAGGGTTGACACTTTGAGAAATGTTGTAGATGCATTGGTAAAGCCAGTAAGCACAAATAAGTTCATATGGTGTGTCATTTCCATGGGCCTTGGGGCCCTGAGTAGTTGATTATAGATGATTCTTGACAAGTCTTCCACAAGTGGGAGAATGTTGGGATTAGTATGTCTCAACCTGTCAGTTACAACTTGCAATTTATATTTCTAAGGAGGAGTCAAGTTTGGAAGTTTCTATTAAAGGTGTAGTTTTGCATGTGCAAGTTTGGTAACAATTCACTGTTGCATGTTTGCATGTGTTGACAATCTAGTCTCATTGAAGGTACACCATAGCTTTTGCACTATGTTGGGTTTTTCATACTCTAAGGGCTCCAACTAAATCCCATGTGGCTAGGAGGGACCCACAATCTCTTAGAATTTAGACTTTCTCTTTATTTGCTTCTCGAAGTAGCAACCATCATTTGATTTAATTTAATCAATGAGACTTAAATGTTTTTATATTTTTTAACTAGTGCCAAGTCCTAAGTTTGTGAAAAGTTGCCACTTTTCCAACTAACCTTTCTTTTAAACTTAATTAAAATTTAGAAAAATAATTAAATATAGAAGAAAGTTAAATGTAAAGCAAATTTTGATGTTTTTTTATTAAAAAATACAGATGAAATTTTTTTTTAAGTGGTGTCTAGTAGGACTTAAATTTGATGGTCATATGGTCATAGTTAACAATTTTTGCGGTAAAATACAATTAAAATTTTGAGAAGATTCTATCATATGAAAGGAAAAATTTTGGACAGAGTATAAAATTATAGTAAAATATATATCTGATTTGTGATATATTGTTATAAAATAAAATATATTTTCACATTTAAAAGACAAGTTTAAGATTTAACCCAAAAACAAAAAACTTGATTGATAGGGTCAACCACAAGCCCTGTGTGTGGTGCATTGAAAAAAAATCCAAACATGATATAAACTAAAATAAAATAAAATAATATGGCATTTTCATAAAAAAATAATAATAAATAAATAACACATCCAGTATGACGCTATGACATACAAGCATTGGTGGTAAACTGTAGGATCGGACAAAATCATTGGTAGGGTTGTTTTTGTCATTTTCGCCACCGTTTTCACTGGAATGCTCATAATTATGGTAGACGAATGCATTATGTAGTTAAGGGAGGCCACCCATATGCACCTATTGCCATTCCAACGGCCACCATCATTTTATGAGGATATGAAGTTATGCTTATTGCATTTGAGAAAGCAATGGAAATATATTATCCTCCTCTTTCTCTACACTGTCTTCTCTGCAACGATTTTAAGAGCAAGCTACGCCCTTCATGGATTGTGCAAGCAATGTAGATCGACAGCCAATTAATAAAGTTTTTTTTTTTCATTCGAACTAATGTATTATGCTTTATTAGTTATTTGTTATCTTATGTAGAAGAAGAAAGGAAGGCAAGTCACTGTTGATGGAATGCTATAGATTTAAGAATATTTGTGTGCAGAAGAGTCATATTGAATAATCTGGTTGCAAGGCAAGGGATTGAAGAAATATTTGTGTTGCTCCTGACTAAAATTTGAATGTACATGTTATGGACCATCTTATTTTGTGTAGTCTTATTCAGTACAATATATGCTATGTTTCATACAGTTATTTCATTTTGGAGGAAAATAAAACAAGCGTCACTATAGAATGACAATTCATGTCTATATTAAAAATAATTTTTATTTATATATATAAAAGAGGATGAAGGTTCCAATTAAAGAGATATCCAAACCTGCAGCTCTCTCACACTAAACCACTTGTATAATAGAAATTACTAACAAAGTATACCAATCAATACATAACAATAATTTTCTCCCATGGGATACTTGGGCTCATCTTCTACATAACCCATGGAAAGACATTAGATGGCTAGTCACTCCAAATGGGTGGTGCAAGTTAAACTTTGACGGGGCTTTCAAGGAAAATCGGGACATCTTTGGTGTTGAATGCATTTTGAGAGAACATGATGGACATTTGTTAGGTGCTTCCTCATAGGGCTCAGGGCAAGGAACAAATAACAAAGCTAAGGCCATGGTGCTCCTATCTAGCTTACAAACATATTATTTTGGCATAAGAAAGTTGCAAATAAAAGGGGATTCTCAAATTGTTGTAAATGCAATAAGAAAAAAGGGCTCAAAATTGGAAAATCAATAGAATATTGAGCCAAATATGGCCTTTGCTGAACAAACTTGAGGTTTTCATAATAAAACACATGTATAGAGAGGGGAACTATCATGTGGACGTGTGGGCTAACTTTAGCATCGATCATGACATGGGACATATAGTTGGGGATAATCTGAATTATTGGACAAGCCACTTCCCCTCTATATTTAAAAATGATGCTTTATTATCGAGATTGCAAGCTTCTCTTAGTGCTTCCACAAAATGATTATCATGCATGCAAATTTAATCTCTTCATCCTTTCAAGGATGTTATGTTGATGAAAAAATACAGATAGATATTGTTAGGGTAAAATGTGAATTAATCAATTTAACAATAATAAACCCAAACATCAATAGAATAATGAAACTAAGAAAGATTGAATGAAATGAAGCAATTAATAACATAGTGCAAACCTTCCTTGAATCAAAGCTTCTATTGTTTGCCTATTAAAACCATCCTTGTTTGTAATGAAGTTGGGCCCTCAGTGAGTGCACTCCTTTTGCTGTGTTGTAGGATGTTGGTAGTAAACAACTGTGTTGATATATATTGCTATGAAGAGGAGCTTCAAAGCAAATGGTGATCTCAAGTAGATTATATTGGGGGTGCCAAAGGCGCGCTGGTGAATTTCTGTAGAGTAACAATACAAATAATTTGAATTATTAGAATGGAGGGATGAGGCTTCTTTTATAGACTCAGAAGAATGAGGATCAACGGTTGAGGAGAAGTATGATGATCGATGGCTGAAAATGGTTGAGGAATGTGCCACCAGTAGGAATATGACAAGTGTCCCACCTCCATCATGAAAGAGGGGATTTGACAAAATTGATTGGAGAGTCAACTCCATTGACTGATCAGTTAACAAACTTGATTGGTCAGTTAGAAGAATGGATTGAGGGATTGACTGAATTGATTGATCAGTTACCCGAATAGATTGAGGAGCTGATAGAATTGATTGGTTAGTTAACAGTTTTGTTTGAGAAGTTAACTAATTTTGATTTAGAGAAGAAATAGGACATGTGGGTGAGGGAATATTAGGTAATTAAATATTTAAAATATTTAATTACATGTGCAACATGGTGAGGTGGAAAAGGTGAGGTGGAAAAGGTGAGGTGGAAAGATGAGGTGGATTGGTGAGATGGATTTTTGGAATTAGGACTTAGGATAGAGGAATTTAGGATTAATTAAATAATGTAGGATTATTTAATTATGTGAGACATTAGAAGAATTAGGGAAATTTAATTAAATAAATTGAATTTATTTAATTATGGGATAATGAACCAATCAAATAACCTTAGAATATTTATTTAATTAATAGAAGGAAATAAGGAGGGAATAATATTAAGAATATTTATTTAGAATGAATCACATCATTTTTAGGTGTATACATTTTGCCCCTCTTTGATGCAATGCAATTTACGGTGTTGCTTCAAAGAATAAATAGTTTTATAATGATACATGCCCCAGTTTGCCCTTGGTACAAGTTTGATGATGATAGGATGCCCCCTCGAGAGATTGGATGGGAAAAAGGCTGAAGGAGTGAGATGGACAATCTCACAAAGATGAAGGGTTGCAGGTTAGGTTTAAAGAAATAGGATGCGTTTCAAAGAAACAAGAAGAAAACTAGAAGAAAAACGAGCACGGGAAGTAGTCACAGTCATCACCTAGCCAAATTTAAGGTTTGCAAGCTATATATAGGAGCTGGGTCCACAAGACAATTCATTTGCAAACTTGTCTTGGTTTGATTTGCATTGGAGAGCTCTAGAGTAGTCAGAGCATAGAGTAGTCGATGGAAGGATGGACATTCCACTCGAGGAGCATCGATTCGAGCGCGTTCATCAATTTGACCTGCCAGCAGAGGCAGGACCCCCAGTATGTAGTTCGTTAAACTTTTCCTAGGGTCGCGTTAGGGTGTCATAAATGTTAGGGAAAAATTAGGCAAACATATGCATCGAAATGGAGAACGGCGCATATGCTGCCCAAAATGACGCATTTGTCATTTTGCAGCGCATATGTGGAATTTGGCGGTGCATGCGTAAATGTTACGTATTTGTGAATTTTGGCGGTGCATGCGTAAATGTTGCACATTTGTGAATTTTGGCGGCACATATGTGATTCTGCTATGCATTTGCCAAATGTAGCGGTGCATGCATAGAAGCTGCACATAAGGAGAATAGAATGGCACATGTGTGATTATGTGGCGCATTTGCTGAATTTAATGGCGCATTTGCCAGAAGTGGCGCATGTGTCAAGAAATGGCACTTTTACCACCTATAGTGGTGCATTGTTTTAGATAGAAGATTACTTAGCAAAATTGATTCGATTGGTATCCTGTTTGACACGTCAATCGATGAGCTATCTCTGAGATTGTAGGAATCTAGTCAAGAGATGTAGTGTGTTGTTTTGATCAATTTGAAATGCTAAGTTAGTTGATATGTTTTCTATGGATAGGTTGGGTATGGGACTTGCAGTTTTTGGATTGACGCCTTGCTTTGTGTGATTTGTAGGAGGATATACGAGATACACTTTAGTCAAGGGAGCAGTTCCCCATGCCCCTGTTGAAGCAGTACATGCTTACAGAGATGGACAAGGAGGCACTTGGTGCCATGGGACTTGACTACGTATGCTTTATGCCTGAGGTTCGGGTGAACCGCGGATTACTTACTGCTGCCGTGGAGAGATTCCATAGTGAGGATGGGACCTTCCACTTTCCCACTAGAGAGATGACTGTGACCTTGGAGGATGTTTATAGGATACTTCACTTGCTGATTCAGGGTGAGCTAGTGGAGTACGACGTGCAGAGAGATGTGAGACTCGCCAAGTGCAGGCGAGTGTTCGATGACCCCGAGCTAGTTGGACAGGTCATCCCCTGACATGATATTTACGACTGCTATGACTACTTCCCTGGAATTGTAGCAGGATTGATCAGAGGCATGGTATGCCCTGACAAGAGATCGCATAGGTTCCCCATTGGATAGGGCAGGATCATGGAGTGGATGGTGACAGAGGGCACCCGATATGCATGGGGTGTCTGTGTACTAGCTCACCTATGTCATGACATGCATCAGGTAGTGTACCACTATAGCACGAGTCTATTAGCTAGGGTATCACTGTTACAGTTCTGGCTATGGGAGCACATAGCAGTTACTAGGCCAATGTGTGTGTTTGCGAGACAGCGAGGGGAGCCATACAGTTATGGTTACACAGGGGTGATTTCCCAGCACAGGCTAGGGAAGTTGGAGTATTAGAGACACACTTTGGATGGGGTAGATGTGGTCATCTGGCAGCCATATCTAGATTGTGAGCTAGATGAAGAGGTAGATGAGCTGCCTTACTGCTATCAGACTTGGTGGCTGATAGGACGGACATGCTTCATCTTGGAGAGGCAGATAGTCAGCCAGGTATAGAGGTAGTTTGTGTGGAGACAGGGCATGCCACAGGGATAGGCTCGGTTTTCTAGGGCACATGCTGAGAGGTACAGATGGGGGTCGATGGCGTCATATGAGGAGGCATTGGTAGAGTTTCGGTAGATGCCATATGTTGCCTGGGATATGAGGAGTACAATCGCAGATGCAGGGGTGACATAGGATTATGAAGACTGGTTTACTACACACCCTTTTCTAAGATACTCAGGACCTGGGGTGCTGGTGCCTCGCATAAATGAGGCAGACTCAGATGACGAGGGCCAGGTGGGCCGGAGGAGGGGGAGGAGAGGAGGATGAGGGGGTGGTAGAGATGGAGGAGACGACGGGGATGACGAGGATAACGGAGGCCGAGCCAGACAGAGGAGGAGAGGCAGGGAGGGAGTATCCCAGGCTAAGTAGGCAATGCCAGCATAGGTTGCATAGAAGGTACCACAACAAGCACAGATGCTGCCACCCCAGCAGGTGGCACAGCAACAGGTGCCCTAACCACAGGGGCCAGGACAGGCAGAGGCATCATAGGGGCCAGTGCAGTTAGATGTTTATGAGAGGGCCATAGCCAGCTTGAGAGGACATGTGAGAGAGCTATGGGCATAGCTCCAGAGGGTGGATGGTCAGCGGGAGACGGACGCAACAATGATTGCAGGGTTGACCCGAGAGAGGGATATGGTAGATGCACGGGTACGCATTATCCACGTAGAGCGGGACACTACAGTGACAGCTCTAGGGACAAATGCAGCTAGCACCTTTTTGGTTGGATAGGTGCATCAAGCACAGGCACAGCTTGCCCAAGCACAGAAGTAGCTGGCACAGGTGTAGGCAGAGCTTGCTAGAGCATAGGCACAAGCGTAGTACTACTGGGGCTTGTATCACGGGGCAGTGCCAGTGAGCCAGAGGGCTTCAAGCTTCAAGAGTCAGTCTGGAGCTTCCCAGAGAGCAGGTCCATCATGGTCAGGGGCCTCTGTGATGGGCCCACGACAGCCCGGGGTTAGTGGAGGAGATCCCGGTGGGAGTAGTGGTTCCTAGCAGTAGGGATAGACTTGTACCACACTTGTATATATTGAGACATGTATCACCATCCCTTTGGGGTGTTTTTATTGTATATGACATTGATTCAGAGATAGACGTTGTACATTTGGACCTCATTTTATGATGTGTATATATGATGATGCAACTTGTGATTCGTTCTATATGTTATGAGACTATGATTCCCTTCTATTGTATGATGCGATGCATGTGCAGACTTAGATGTTCTATTCTATCTGATGCTATATGAGATGCTTATCTATTGCAGCTTTTGATATGATGCTATGTGATGTCTATGTGATCTAGTGCAGTTTTTTAAAATGAGTGATTGATCTGATATGTTTCGAATGTATGCAAATGCAACATGATGTCTGTATGATTATGTAACTTTTATGTGATGCACTTAGCTATGTTTTTGATTTCTTTGCTGTTGATACTATGTGATGATGATATATGGATGACCTAATGCATTTTATTATGTATGGAACTAATTTAATCATGTTCATGACTATCTCAAATGTGATATGATATGCACCTATATGCTTTGTATTTGTGATGTCCAAATGTACTCTATCGATACAAAAATGACAGAATGATAGATAGAAGAATTGACTTGAGAGAATGACCTGATTAGAAAGACTTAGAAGCTTTATTTGATACTGTTACTCTGCATAGTTCAAGTATTGTTTATTGTATGGGATATGGATGCATAGAATTGTGTATGGATATATAATGGATGCTTTGCTTTTGGAGTGCTTTATTTCATCATTGGGCGATTTATTTTTGGTACTTTTTTTGAAATGTTGTAAGTTAATACAAGCATCTAGGTATAATTGAATCGAGATGACCTAAGTACTGCTTACATGGATTTTGATTTAGCAAGTTAATACAAGCATCTAGTCAAAGTTGAATCTAGATGACCTGAGTGTTCCTTACATTTCAACAAACAAGGATTAGCCCCGTTCATGTTAGACCTTTGATGTCCTCAATGATCTTTTTGCTGATCATGTCCTTAGACAAGGTTTCACATTACTGAAGGTTAATCTGTAGATAGCAAACAAAGAAAATAATCATACCCCCATCATAGCATCTCTAGCTTTTGGCATCCTCGAGTAGCATAGAAAGGTATGATAACAAAAATCAAGACTCAATATGTTAACCATGTTTCCAATCCACAAAACATATTTGCATTTAGATGTGTTTATTTCTTACCATAATTCAAGTAAAATCATTTAGAAGGCCTTGGGTACTTTGCTTTGCTTTTGGATAGGTTAAACTGTGTAGAGTCAAGATTCCTGCTTGGAGTGCGGGTTTTTCTTGCACTTGCTTGTTTAGTGAGAAGATGTTCACAATTCTTATTGGGGAGATGGGCCCTAAGGGACTGGCGTAGTGCCTCGGGGGCACGTTGCTAAATGGCCTTGCCTACATGATGATGCAGAGGAACGTAGTTCAGGGTAAACCGTAATGAACCTAAGACCTAGGCGAGAGAAAGTGGAGACGGACTCAAATGGATAGAAGGACTAGATATGGAACGGATGGGACAATAAAAAGCCTTGGGGGCGCATTAGAATAATAGCCTTGCCTACATGACGACGTAGAGGCAATGTAGTTCATGGATTTGGACCATGGACACTGACGAGGGACACTATGCCAAGCTCACACTGAGGAGACAGTATGGGATAGAACCTTGGTTGACAAGGCCACAAAGAGGGAGAGTATCAAGCCATGATAGGTAACTGTTAGGTGTTTATTATGGGATATATATAGGTCAAATGGGAAATAAGTGAAGGAAGAATGGACTTCAAGGTGATTGGATTCCCAAAGATGGAGAAGGCGGTTTAATCACAAGTAATGCCTATTTACCAGGTTTTCATCACTTGCTTTTATTTGCACAAAAAGCTAGAAAGTAAACGTGACACCTGTTTGCTAGGTTTTCATCATGATACCTATCCAAGGCACCTGTTTGCCAGGTTTTCACCAAAGGACAATTTTTTTGTACTTTTCTAATTTTCTAATTTTTTTGCTTTTTTTTTGCATTTTTTATCTTTTTGTATTTTGTGCCCCCCTTACATTAGGGTTCTCCTAGGTATAAAACCGGTGAAGATGCATGCTATTGATTGGGTCATCGAATGTCTCACCCTCTGATGTTGCCAATTGATATGCCCCCGATCCGTAAGCAGCTATAATCACATAGGGCCCAAACTAGTTAGGTTCGAACTTGCCTTTCTTTTCTCTGTCTTGATGATTGCAAGGATTCTCTTTAAGAACGAGGTCTCCAACCTTAAAGATTCTTGGGCGAACTTTGTGGTTATAGCTTCTTGACATCATCTGTTGATATGCTTTGAGATGATCAAAGGCTTTATGTCGCCTTTCTTCTAGTAACTCTAGTTCTTGCAACCTAGAGACCCTGTATTCTTCATCTAATATGAGACCTTTTAGCGACACCCTGAGGGATAGTAATTTGACTTCAATGGGGAGGATGGCTTCTGAACCATAGACAAGGGCGTAGGGTGTAGCACTTGTGGGAGTGCGTATACTAGTTCTGTAAGCCCACAAAGCGAGATTGAGTTGGACATGCCAATCACAGCAAGCATCGTTGACTGTCTTCTTGAGAAGTTTCAAGATGGTCTTCTTGGATGCTTTAGATTGACCGTTGCCTTGGGGGTAGTATGGAGTGGAGAAACGGTGTTGGATTTTGAAACGTTCACAGAGTTCTTGGACATCCTGGTTTTTGAATGGTCTTTTGTTATCCATGATGATGGATGAAGGAATGTCATATTTGTAGATAATGTAATTCAGGATGAATGAGGAAATTTGCTTACCTATGACAGTGGTGAGGGGAACGGCTTCAATCCACTTTGTGAAATACTTAGTGGCAGTTATGATGAATTTGTGGCCGTTGGATGAGGGTGGATGGATCTTTCCTACAAGGTCAAGTCCCCATTGGCAAAAGGGCCAAGGTGTCGTTAAAGGTCTCAACTCTTGAGCTGGTGCATGTATCAGGTTCCCATGTATTTGGCACTATTTGTACTTCTTGACAAATTGATATGAATCCATTTCCATGTTCGGCCAGTAATAACCCAAACGCATGAGTTTCTTGGCTAAGGAAGGACCGCTAGAGTGTGTTCCGCAGATCCCCTCATGTACGTCTTGCAAGGCGGTTATGGATTTTTCTCATTCTAAACAACAAAGCAAAGTACCATTAAGACCACGTCGGTATAGGGTATTGGCTATGATGGTGTAGCGAGAGGTTTGTCATATAAAAGTTCATCTTTGGTTAGAAGAGAGGTCAGGTGGGAGAATGTTGTCCTTGAGGTAAGTGTAAATTTTACCGTACCAAGGTGAATCAGATCCAACTAGAAGGCATATGGAATGGGTCTCAGGAAGATCATAAGCTAGTTGCCGGATAGTTTCCACTAAGAACTCGTACCATGACTCATTCTTAGGTATTTTTAAAAGAGAGGCAATGGTTGCCATTGCATCTATTGCTTTATTCTCAATCCTGGGTATTTGCTCAAAGGAAATGGTCCCAAAGTGTTCTTTGAAGTCGTCGACCATCCGTTTGTATGGGATAAGCTTTTCATCTTTGGTTTGGTATTCATCATTGACCTGATTGATTATAAGTTGAGAATCACTGTAGACATGTGGCTCTTGGATTTTCCACTCAGTTGCCATCTTGAGACCAATTACTAAGGCTTCATATTCTGCTATGTTGTTGGTACATGGAAATAACAAATGGTAAGACTTTAGAATTGTGTCACCTTGAGGAGTTACAAACAAGATGCCTACCCTCGATCCATGGTTTGTGTAAGACCCGTTGAAGTAGAGTTTCTAGGAAGATGTTGATACATTGAATAGGGATTCATCCAGAAACTCAAACAACATTGGTAAGGTGTCTTGTAATGGTGCATCTGCTAGTTGATCAGCTATGATTTGTCTCTTGATGGGTTTTTTGTCTACATATTCAATGTTGTACTCACTTAGAAGCATTACCCATTTTGCTAGGTGACCTGTGAGAGCTGCTTTGCTGAGGAGATACTTCAATGAGTCTATTTTTGCAATGAGTTTAACTGGATGCGCAAGCATGTAATGTCAGATTTTTTGTGAGGCAAAAACTACCGCAAGACATGATCTTTCTATCTTTGAGTATTGCAACTCATAGCCCACTAAGGTTTGCCTGATGTAGTAGATGACTCTTTCTTTATTCTCATAATCTTGTTGTGCTAGAAGATCCCTGAGAGTAGTAGGTGTAGCAGATATGTAGAGAATCAGTGGTTTCCCCTACATAGGAGGCATGAGAATGGGTGGATTCATAAGGTATTATTTTAGTTTGTTGAATGCCTCTTCACACTGCTCATCCCATCTAAATGGGATGTTCTTGTGTAGGAGATGACTAAATGGTTGGCACTTGTCTGCGAGCTGTGATATGAATCTGCGGATTGCTTGTAGCTTGCCCTGTAGCAATCTCAATTGAGTTAGAGTCTTGGGTGGTGGCATGTCCATTATAGCCTTGACCTTGGCGGGGTCCACCTCTATTCTGTTTGCAGACATGATGAAGCCTAGCAGCTTGCCTGAAGTGACTCCGAATACACATTTCTTTGGGTTCAACTTGACTTAGAATTGGTCTAATCTTTGAAAGAATTTTTCTAATACATCCAGGTGTGAGTCCCTTGTGAGAGACTTGGCTAGGATATCGTTGACATAGTCCTCCATTGTTACATGCATCATATCATGGAATATAGTTGTCATAGCTCATTGATATGTGGCTCCTATGTTTTTCAGCCCAAATGGCATGACATTCCAACAAAAAGTGCCCCATGGACAAGTTAAAGCTATCTTGTGTTGGTCTTCTAGTGCTATGCTGATTTGATTATAACCCGAGAATCCATCCATGAGAGATAACATGGTATGCCCTATAGTTAGGTCGACTATGATATCTATATTAGGCTATGGAAAATCATCCTTGCGGTAGGATTTGTTTAGGTCTCGAAAATCATTGCATAGTTTGACTCGGCCATCAGGTTTGGACACTGGCACAATGTTGGATATCCATTTCGAGTAATCTATAGCTCTGATGAACCCTACATCCAACAATTTCTTGAGTTCTTCTTTGACCAAAAGTGCTATGTGAGGATGCATCTTTCTAAGCTTCTGCTTTACTGGTTTTGCTCCTAGATCCAATGGAAGATGATGTAGAATTAAGTTTGGGTCTAGACCCGGCATGTCTACATATGACCAAGCGAAGCTGCCTCTCTTTTTCTTAAAGAACGGTACAAACCTGGTTTTCTCTAGTGGGGTAAGAGATTTAGCAAAGTGGATAACCTTAGGCTGCTCCTCTATTCCAATATTAACAGGCTCTGTCGGTTCTACAACAATCTGTGACCTTTCCTGGTACATATCATTAGGGAGAGTGTCAAGCCTTCCATCGTCAGGTGCCACAGTTGGGTTTTCACCTTCGGATGCGTCCTTTCTTTTTACTGTTTTGGGATCTAATGTTGCCGTAAAGAGGTTTTCACCATCAGATCTAGTTTTGACTTTGATATTTTTGCAACTGGAAGGCTTGGTACCCTCCCTGAAGTAAGCCACGGTATTCAGTTTAATAGCAAAACTAGCTTTATGATCTCCTTTGGGAAGGTGGTCCCTAAGTTCCATATAATCAATGTGAGCATCGTCGTTTTGGAACATATCTAGTTGGGGAGTTCATCGTAGATCCCAGTCAATAAGCTCAGGGTTCACGAGGGGGAGGGAGTCAGATGATAGACCTGATTCATTGATGGTGTGAATGGAAATGTTAGGAGCATTGGTGGGGGTAGTGTTCGGGATGGTACTTTCCTCCAAGTTGTTTATTGTAATGGAACTTGAACCTTCCTCAAAAGCCATAATCTCAGGGATGGGCAAATCAGACTCTAGTGGTCTATTCGGTAGTGTTTGTCCCTCACGGTAGGGGCTAAAAGTTTGAATGTTGTCGACCTCCTTGTCATCATACAAATGCTCTGTTAGCTCATCCCACTCATACTCATTTGAATCGGTGTCGCTGTTCTCTTGGAGTGTTTGGATCATTTCTACAAGACAAGCATTTTCCTTAGCTTTGCCCTTGCCTTTGTATCCTAGGCCACATGTATTTCTAGCTGATGAGGATGAAGAAGGTTGAATAGGTTTTATGATTCCTTCTTTTCTGAGGCCGATGGGGCCTTGTCCTTCGTACCCCATTCTGTGTAGAATAGTCTCACCTCGCCTGTAGAGTTCTGTTGGGAGTCTAGGCAGATCTTGGGTAGGACTAGATGGGGTTATAGGCTCAGGACCATGGAACGCATGAAGGGGGTTAATAGGATCATCATGGTTTGCTTGATCATAGATAGGCTCTTCATCATAGATGGGATCTTGATCATAGATAGGATTTAGCATGATGGGATTAATGTTCTCTTGTATAGGTTCTCCATCAGTGATAATATCTTGATCATAGAAAAGACATAGGTTATGGAGGGGCTGAAATTGGATCTTTAGCTCATGCCTAGGATCAAGTTGCTCATGGATAGCTTCTTCATCAAAGGTAGTATCTTGATCATGGAAAAGTTATAGGTTATGGAGGGGCTGAAATTGGATCTCTAGCTCATGCATAGGATCAAGTTGCTCATGGATAGCTTCTTCATCAAAGGTAGTATCTTGATCATGGAAAAGATATAGGTTATGCATGGTTGGAAATTAGATCTCTTGCTCATGTATAGGTATAGGAGCATTGAAAAGATAAAGGTTATGCAGGGGTCGGATGGGAGTGCTTTGATCTTGGTTTAGACAAGGGGTTGATGTTTCCACATGCTCTAAAGTGTGCTCTTGACATAACTCTTGGGTTGTTTGAATTGAAGTTGAGGTAGAAGACTCTTGGATAAGCTCTTGGTTAACAACATGAAGGTGTGATGGACCTTGACTTTGGTGCATGGTAGAAGGCTCTTTGATAAGCTCAAGGAATTTAGGATCACATGAAGGGGCTGTAGGATTTGACATGTTATTGGAAGCATCTTTTGTAAGGTCAAGGACCAGAATTTGGGGACATGGTTGACTCTTTTCTAGTAGCACTTGGATCACATCATTGGTAGGTGTATGGATAGAGGAGTGAGGAAATGGAGGAGTGGATTTAGAGTTCTCCCTAGCTTTTCTTTTGTTGTGTAAATCTGGAAAATATTTTTCCCAAAACTTATCGGAGGCTTCTTTGGTTGCCCATTTAGAGCTTGGAGAATGTGATGGTGGTGTAGGTGTAAGACTGGTATGCTTTTGGATATGGGTCTTAGTAGATGGTGAAGGAGGACTAGTAGATAGAGTGGTATACGATTTCCAACTTGAGGTGGTGCTTGCCTTGTCATGAGTATGTGAAAAGGATATACGAATTTGGGGACAAGAAAGGTTTTGACAGAAGGTGAATGGGACGATTGACGAAAGAGAGACACTTGGATGAAATGGATGAAGACTGACTACAAGGTAGAACCTAATCTCTGATTGTGAAGCTAGGCTAAAATGGGTACTCAAAATAGGTCAAATTTTTCCCTCGAAAATAGTGCAAGTACTCACTGTCGTGGATGCGTTGAAATAGATGCGCAAGAAGTCAGATTATTTACGCTGTACTGGTGAAAAATGCATGTGCAGTAATAGTCAATAAATGCACAGTAAGTCTAAATAGATGTGCTACTAGTCAACACAAATGCGCAGGAACAGAGGACAGATGTGCCGCTCTGGCTTTTTTCAAAGTTTTTACAATTTTTGGAAATTTTTCTAATGTTTTTGGTATTTTTGGCTGGAAAAAGGTCTTCTTGATCTGATTTTATGAATTAACAGCAAGAAAACACAACAAGCACAAAGAATATTTTATAGTTTTTCATTTTTTTGTGATTTTTGACTCTTTTGGATTGAAAGAATAAGTACACCCTAAGCTGGATAGGACAATATCTATTGAATCCTCTAGCTATGCATATTCTTAGCGTGTAGCTTCAGGATCTAGTAGCACCGACTCCTCTCCACGGTACACACTTCTCATGAATACTAGATCTAGGTTTCCTTAGGCTTGTACCCCCACCAAACCATAGGATTGTCCCTGCTACCTCTACTAGGAATCACATGAATCGAGGCCACTTCAAGGGCTTTGCCCTTTGCATCAATAGATAGGGGTTTTTGGTATACTACACAGTAGGTTCTTAGTCAAGGCAACCATTCGAGTGGTTACACATGCGGCGGCACTACTCTTCATTATGGAGTCTCTCAGCCTCAAAGGGTTATGCCTTAGAGGGTTTTGGGGGAGGTTGGCTGTCGGTGTAACACAACAACACTCGTTGCAGGAGGTTTTCACCTCAAGTACATTTATTTTAAGTGGATTGGTAGGGCTTGGCTGTAGCCTGTTTCCACTCAGGGTCATTCCCACTTGGACAGGCATGCATCCAAGGGTAGGCCCCTCTAAAGGTTAAACAAATGGAATAACAAGTCTGGCACTCTAGTCACCTAGTAAAGGGGAGAGCATAAGCCTATTGTCATTCGGCAAGCACAGAAGACACTGATTAATCCAACCTAGTTAAAAGTAGAAAAACTAAACGAGCTAATATTACTTGTGCACTCACATTGTTGTTAACTTTGAAGTGGTTAAAAAGATAACATTGTTCATTACCATTTGTAAGATAGCAATAATCTAACTATGGAAGATAACATTATGCAGATATTGCAATGGTTCAATTACTCTCTTCCTAGTTAAGGCTATGTGGAATTTGTATGAACATTCGTTTTACTGTCCTTTTATAAATTGAAGTGTGAGTTTAGTAAATTCAGCTAGATGAGTCTAAACCAGTGGCCTAACTTGCAAAAATAGATCAAGATGTTTATGTTAGCAAAAACCTTCTTAGAAACCTTAAAAATCAGTGCCTGATACAGAAGCACAGCTTTAGTGATTAAATGCGCAAAAATAATCAACAGAAGTGCAGGAAAACAAATGCGCCGTAACAATACTCAAAAGCGCAGTAAGAAAGAATAGATGCGTAGGAATAACATAAGTGCCGCAAAAATGGATATATGCGTCATAACAGTGTTTAAAAGCACCGTAAGATTATAAGCACCAGAACAGAGGATGGAAGTGCCGTGGAATTGTTCAAATGCGCCGAATTAACCTGTGTGTTGCCTGTACGGAACTTGTCTTCAAAAAAGCTCAAATTTTGATGAGATAAAGGGGCAAGGCCCCACGGTGGGTGCCAAAAATGTTAGGGTAAAATGCGGATTAATCAATTTAACAATAATAAACCCAAACATCAATAGAATAATTAAACTAAGAAAGATTGAATGAAATGAAGCAATGAATAACACAGTGCAAACCTTCCTTGAATCAAAGCTTCTATTGTTTGCCTATTAAAACCATCCTTGTTTGTAATGAAGTTGGGCCCTCAGTGAGTGCACTCCTTTTGCTGTGTTGTAGGATGTCGGTAGTAAATGACTGTGTTGATAGATATTGCTATGAAGAGGAGCTTCAAAGCAAATGGTGATCTCAAGTAGATTGTATTAGGGGTGCCAAAGGCGCACTGGTGAATTTCTATAGAGTAACAATACAAATAACCTAGATGATTAGAATGGAGGGATGAGGCTTCTTTTATAGACTCAAAAGAATGAGGATCAACGATTGAGGAGAAGTATGATGATCAATGGCTGAAAATGGTTGAGGAATGTGCCACCAGTAGGAATATGACAAGTGTCCCACCTCCATCATGAAAGAGGGGATTTGACAAAATTGATTGAAGAGTTAACTCCATTGACTGATTAGTTAACAAACTTGATTGGTTAGTTAGAAGAATGGATTGAGGGATTGACTGAATTGATTGATCAGTTACCTGAATAGATTAAGGAGCTGATAGAATTGATTGGTTAGTTAACAATTTTGATTAAGAAGTTAACTAATTTTGATTTAGAGAAGAAATAGGACATGTGGGTGAGGGAATATTAGGTAATTAAATATTTAAAATATTTAATTACATGTGCAACATGGTGAGGTGGAAAAGGTGAGGTGGAAAGATGAGGTGGATTTTTGGAATTAGGACTTAGGATAGAGGAATTTAGGATTAATTAAATAATGTAGGATTATTTAATTATGTGAGACATTAGAAGAATTAGGGAAATTTAATTAAATAAATTGAATTTATTTAATTATGGGATAATGAACCAATCAAATAACCTTAGAATATTTATTTAATTGATAGAAGGAAATAAGAAGGGAATAAATATTAAGAATATTTATTTAGAATGAATCACGTCATTTTTAGGCATATACAGATATGGTGAGCTAATTTTTAATGAGTTCCCACTTCCTTCTCTGTCAAATTCTTCGAAGCTAGTGCTCAATGGATACCATAATGAGGTTATATACCAAGAAACAAAAAAAATCTTCTTCATCGGGGAGATTCTAACTAGTGGTTAAAAAATATTTTTAAGGTGAAAGTGGTGATTATGGTGCATGCCATTAGAATGGTGTTGGGTGATTAGTTCTTGTCCACTACACATAGGTATCAAGTAAATATTGATGTATAGCCTCAATGTTTGTTGGAGTCCTTTTAGAGAAAGGGGAATTTGTTGATTTCATCGATCATGAGCTTGGTTTCATTGGCATCGATCATGTCATATTGGTGTATGGATCTTAACACTATTTTAGACATGGTTGTTCTTGGTTAGGTTTCCCTACTATCAATGGGATATGATCCACTTTCCACAATTCTATTGCAATGCCTTGGGTTCCTTTTGTCATTTCCACTCATGGTTTCAATGATGGCCCACATAAAAACTAGGCAAAATGGGCATTATCTTTTTTAAATTTTCTATGTGTAATGCCATTTGTAGGGGTTGAGTAGACATTTGTTTTTGATGTGGATTCTTCAGATAGTGATGGCGATGATGATGAAGATTTTGGACTTCAAGGGTAGATATATGTTGCTACATATATAGATATATAGAGATGACTTCTATTCTTAGTTCAAATGGGATAACATATAAGAACTTGACTATTTATATGTAATGGCATACAAGCAAAGACTATTGAATTATAAATGCATACCGCCTTTGAGGTTTTTTCTCATATTCCTTAAACATTTTGGTTTCAGGCCCTCCATTTATGGAGCAGATTCTTTATGTAAAATTTTCCAATTAATATATGGGTATGCCCCCAAGGCCAATTTCATCTACTGAAAAAAATACATAACAATAATTTTAAAAGGTTTAGATATAAAATCTTTATTAATTGACCCTTGAGGTTTGCTCAATTGATTTGATCATCTACTCTAAGTGTGTGGCATGTCGATTAACCTAAGTTTAATTTTTTCTTCGAATTACTAAATAGGAATGGAGCATCCCAGCTTGGAGTGGGGGTTATAGGGGCTCACCCTACCTTTCAACACCTTCTAAGTGGGTGCTAGTCACTAGACCAACAATTCCTCCAGCCATAGAAAAATCACTCTACTTAAACATCATCTAGTTCAATGCTCAAACAATCAATAGCAATTTTACACCTCATCCACACCCAAAAGTGGTAAATATTTGTGATATTTTTATGGACCAAATTTGACATTTGACTATTGAGCTAGATGATGTTTAAGAATAGCTTAGAAAAATAAAATTTAAAAAAAAAAACTTTATTGATCAATAAAAATTACATTAAGTTACACAACTATACATTCAAACCTTAAAGCCTTATGATTTTGATACACAATCAAGTTTCAAAACCTTTCCACATTTTCAACACTTAGCCCTAGAAGCCTCACAGCTACCTTCGATTCTACAAAGTGGATAGAAACTCCACACGAGTCTCCACCACTTCTGTAATTGCTCAAACTAAAATTCTTCAAATGGGTGTTGCCCCCTTAAGTTACCACTTTTCTAATATTTATATATGTCTATTTAGTAACCACAATACATACTCCCAATAAATAGGCATGACATCCTATCATCAATAAAAGACATGATATTTCCACAATCCATGATAGTGTTTAAGTGTGCTTTTGGATGTAACTGTGAAGAAAATTTAGCATCATTTTCATTTTACAGTTGTCTTTTCATAATCCTGGAGCTAATAGCCTTGTAATTGATCATGCCATAACCTAAATCCCCATAAGGACTAATCATGGCCACAAATGATCAATTGTGTAAATCATCTCCTTTGATTACACTTCCAATTGACCTCAATCCTTTTACAGGCTATGAAAAAAGTGAAAAACAAATCCAAAACCAATATTTCAAATGTTTGAAATCTTAAACCATTTTAGAACGTGGAGTAGGAACTAGATAGTTAAACAATGATGCCACATGTTCTTCAAGTGAATGTTTCAATTTCTAGTGTTACCATATAGGTTCAAAATATGCTTCAAACTATATGATTTGTGTGGCAACAAAGACTAAGAAAAAGGCCTTGTGCCATTGTATGATCTTAATTAAAAATTGGTTTAGAACATTATTAGAACCACAAATTGAAAGTTTAACTAGAACTTCAAAATCCTTGAAAAACTCTACAAAATTTCTTAATGTATAATGACATGCTTATGACCTCTAGTAACCTCCACTTCCACTTTGTTTAGTGATACATCACCTATATCCTCCTCTTTCTTTTCTTCTTCACCTTTTGCATTCATTTGCCACTAATACAAGCATTCCAATGATAAATATGATGGAAATGATGAAAACAACCTACAAATTGTGGCAGATGAAGAGGTTGTTATCCTTCAACTCTCCAAATAGGATGGGTACTATCATTGATATTTGAATTCCTACATAAAATCTAACATTTTGATATAAAGTTTTAATCTTCTAAAAAAGTTTAGTTTGCGACACATCTTAAAATTTCAATATCTTCCGTAAAAAAAATTTAGTTGAGCACATCTTTAATAGCACATTCAAAACTTTTTATAATATGAAGATAAGCCAAATCTTGAATCTAATATAATCTAATTTATACTGAATAACTTTTCATAATAAATTAACTCTTAAAAATCTAATCCCTTATTTATCCTCCTCCCTAATCTCTTTTGTTTTTTACCCAAATTATTAGCCGATAGGCTTTTATATGTGAGCATTGATGCTCGAGAAATTGTCTCACGTTGGAAAATTTTTAAAACTTGTTCTTCTTTGTGATGTCAGAAAAAAATCATGTCATTTCCAAAGGAAAAGGAAAGGGAGAATAGTTGAAAGCAAATCACTCATGCAAGCATATCAAATTGCAAGATTTGAGGTGAGTTGAACAGGAACACGAACAAAAAACAAAGGAATCACCTTCCGAGGATCGATCCAAGGCCGTGGAGGAATTTTTTTATAAGGTATTTGCATGAGTTCATTATTTTTCCAGCACAAAAATTAAAATATGTTTGCTACAATTTCATTAAGCAGAGAAAAACCAAAATCCCATTCTACCTTTTTTAAAAAACATGCCAAAATTTATTTCAATGCAAGATACTTAAATTGCCTCTTTCCTCAAATTTTTTTACATGTACTTTATTTAGATAAAATGGTTTTTATTAAAAGATTAGGAGGTTTCTGATTATAATTTTTAAGTAAAACAAAGGTTTGATCTTACAGATAATATAACAAGGGTGGCCACACAAAAAACCTGGGATGAATGATTACAGAAGAGGCTTGAGAGAGTGCTCTTGGTTTGGTGGGAGACAAAGAGTCTTCTTGCAACTCCTGACTTGGTGTGCTCCCTCCATGCTTGATTGTTGATTCCTTTGCTTCCTTTAGTCATTGTTTTGTTTTGTGGTCTATTGTTGTGTTTTGTGTGTTTTTTGATCTTTTTGTGGTGCTTTGTTGTATCTAGTAGTGTCTTTGTATTTTCAATTTTTGACTTGATTATAGTCCATTCCCTAATAGTTATTAACTAGACAATCTTGGAGGTAATGAGGCCATGGATCAGGGATTAGCTATAGAGAAACAAGAAAATAGAGTTGAAAAAGTAGGCAACGTGTAGATTATAGGAAGTCATACAAAGAAATACTAGGGTAGGAGAGAACAATGGCATCTGCTGCGGTGAGGTTTGAGGTCAAGAAGAGCGAGGATGGACTAGGATAGGAGGTGAGTAAGATGGAGGAGATAAAGGTGAGCACTCTCCTCCCCCACAAACATCCTAAGAGTTGAACCTAACTCAGATATGAATGATGCTCTTGAGAAAGAAGAAAAATGACTCAAAAATGTTGTTATATTCTTTGCTGCTATGAATGTTGATGCCTTATTTTCTAGAAATTTTTTTGATGACTAGATTAATAGTGTCTGGGGGACAAAACTGGGCATCTATGTATCTTTCTATAGGATGATTCAAAAGGAATCATTGTTATTTTCTAAAATCATAATATGTAGGCTAGGGTTTTGAATAAGAAATTTTGGAGTGTGGGTAGCTCCATGTTTAAAGCCATTGCATGGGCTCCAGAATCAAATAATGAAGAGGTTCTTTCTTCCTCTATTGCAAGATGGGTGATTATTAAGGGTTTACCTCCATAATTTTGGGCCTTTATCCCACAAATTTTACAACTTGTTGGCAACATCCTTCAAGTGGAGGAAACAAGGGCTTCTCTTGCACATTTAGATGCTAGGGTTTTGAATTCATTAAGCCCTGATACAATAGTTCCCAAAAAAATTAAGATTGTCAGGGGGGAAATCACTAATTTGTGACATTGAATTACTTGGAGGGCTAAATGAGTGTTTTTTGTTTAAAAGAGATGGGCATCTTAAGAAAGATTGCCCTAGATTTATAAAGATCCCCTCTAAACTAAGTGGTGGTCAAGATATTAAAGCCCAAAGATCCTCAAAATCTTGGAGAGAAAATAAAAGTGACACCCCAATCCATTGACAGTCAGAGCATGGAAGGGTCTAAGGTGCAAGAAGGGATAATAAAAGGGTCTGCAGCAATGGAAGAAATGGCCTCTAATTTGGTTGAAATGAAAAAGAAAATAAAAAAATTAAAACATATCAAAGAAAACAATGTAGACCTAAACAATGTTGGAGACTATCCTCGAGGTAGGAAAAAAAATGATCAAGAACTTGTGTTAGAAAATATCAGAGAACAGATTGAAGCCAATAAAGGTGTTGGGGAAACTGCACCTTCTGAAGAGGGGAACTCTTGTGAGGAGATACTAGAGCCAATGGATGAAGATAAGAATTTCTTGAATATGAACAACAATGAGGTTAGAGATATGGTTGTAGATGATGGCCCTCACACTTACAGTGAGGATGAACTTGCAATGGAGATTCAAAAAATGTTTGAAAAATAGATGACAAGAGGAAAAGACTAAGAAATCTCCTGAGCAAGGAGGACAATCCTCAAAAGAGTAAGAAGAAAGGCAAAGATGAAAAAATACCTAAATTCTTTGAGAGGTTATATAAAAACTAGAGACCTATTTTGACCCCTCCCAAAGGCAATGAAACTAAAGATTCTTAGTTGGAATATCAGAGGTATTAAGACCCCTGATAGGAAGTATGTAGTCATATTTTATTAAAAAGAGAAGTGGATTGGATTTTCTCCAGCTTCAAGAAGTGAAAGCCAATGGCTTCATGCTCGAGACTAGTTTGACAATCATTTGGAAAGATGTCATTTAGTTTGTATGCAAGCATGAAAAAGAAAGAGGAGGCATTGCCATTCTTATAAACAACATGCGGTCTAGATGGGTTGTTGACTTTGGCTGTCCAGTTGTCATAGGGCAATTTGGATTATCATTGAGAAGGATAAAGAAAGATTTAGACTTTGTGCTACCTATGCTGCTAATGACTCCAGGGAGAGGATAGATCTTTGGAAATGGTTTGGATCTCTTCCTAATATTCCATGACTCTTTGCTAGAGATTTCAATATGATTGAACAAGGAGAAGATAAGGTTGGATGATTAGATTAGGGATGGAAAGGAAATGAAAAAGAATCTAAATTTTTTTATGCTTTGGACAATGACAAAAAAGATAGCAAAGACATCTGGTTCACATGGTGTAACTTCCAAAAAAGTGGCGAAAGGATCAACTGTAGGCTGGATAGATTCTATGTAAATGAGGAGTATTTTAGTTTTGAGGCTAAGGATAATGGAAACTATGTGATAGTTTATGATGAGCCTATGTCTGACCATTACCCTATTGAAGCTATTATAACCCTTAAGAAACAAGTTTTGAGAGATAATGTGAGAAGGAATAACCCCTTTAAACTCAATACTAGTTTGTTAAGGTACCAAGATTTCTTGGATGGTGATCTGACACTCAAAAACATTGACAAATCCTTGATGAGGGGTGGCTCTTAGATTGAACTCTGGGAAAGGAATACCTGTGGTTGGAAAAGCCTATTTCAGACCATTGGAAATAAATTTGTACTTGATCATTTGAGGAAGGCTGAGGAAAAATTGCAAGAGGAGATTCATTCTATAGAAGGGAGGTTACAAGGTAACCCTAATGATGATTTATAGGTGGAGACTCTTTCCTCTACTAAACATTCCATCAAATGTATACAAACCAAGAAAATTCAGGGGTTAAAAGTTAAAGCCAAATTGAATTGGCTTAAGGAGGGTGATAAAGGATCCAAATTCTTCATTAACTTTGTAAAAAGTAAACTCAGTAAAGAAGAAATCAACCATATTTGGATAGACAAGGAAAGAGTAGAAGACCCCCATAGAGTTAAAGAAGAGTTTATAAGCTTTTATCAGAACCTGTTTATAGCTAATGATAGTAATCAACACTGTATTAAGGCTCAGAAGATGTGCTTGGATCTCATTCTCGTGAAAATATCTGAAGAAGATGCCAACAATTTCTAGGTAGTGTGATTTGCAAAGATGAAATCTTGAATACAATTAGTACTGTCAAGAACAACAAGTCTCCTGGTGCTGATGGCCTACCTATAGAGTTTTACAAAAAGAACATAAATTGGATTGTTGATGACCTTTGGGTAGTGTATGATGAGGCATTGAGGAGGGGTACTTTGGGCTATCATATTAACAAGGGAGTTATTAAACTCCTTCCTAAGGAAGGTGACAGAAGACTAATAAAAAATTGGAGGCCTATTACCCTCCTTAATGTTTTTTTACAAAATTCTAACTAAAGTTTTAGCTCAAAGATTAAAGGATGTTCTTCCCAAATTTGTAAATAAATCCCAAACTAGCTTTGTTAAGGGAAGATTTATTCTTGAAAACTTTCTCACTAGTTGGGAAGCAATGCACTAGGCAAATCACACTAACCAAAATATTGGCATGCTCCTTTTAGATTTTCAAAAAGCTTATGACATGATTGAATGGTCATTTATAACAATGATGTTAAATGTATTTGGCTTTCCTAAAAATTTTTTTGGTATGGTGAAGGTACTCCTTCAAGATGTTGTCATAGTGATTGACACCAATGGTTCTTTCTCTAAACCATTTATCATTCAAAGGTCCATTAGGCAAGGCTGCCCTCTGGCTTCTGCCCTATTTGTTATTGCTGCTGATGGTTTACATTATCTATTGAGGACTTCTTTTGGAGGTGGTAGGGTGAGAGGACTCTCCTTGCCTAATGGGGATGGATTGGTAAACACCCAATTTGTTAATGATACAACAATTTTTGTAGATATCAAAGAAAACAACTTTAAGAACATACTAAACAAACTGGATGTATTCTGCATGGCCTCTGGTTCAAAAATTTCTATTCAAAAATCTATGCTACTCAATTAGGTGAGCACTCCACCTAATTGGTTTCTTGAGGTGGGTTTTGAGTGGGGGGGTCCAAAGAAGTAGATCAGGTATCTAGGGATCCCCTTTTCTATTACCCCCTCTCTTCCTGAGATGTGGAATTGGGTGAAAGAGAAGATTGATAAGAAATTGGGAAAGTGGAATCTTCAATTCCTGTCATTAGTAGGAAGAGTTCAAATTTGTCAGAAAATACTGTCATCCTACACTATTTACTTCTCCTCTGTTTGGTTCTTTAACAATTGTCATATTGAAGAGGTGCAGAGGAAAATTAGAAATTTCCTTTGGTCTAATGGTAAGGATCATAAAAAGAGGTCTGCTGTCAATTAGGGATGGTGTTGTCTTGGAAAAGATCTTGGGGGCTTGGGGTTGATTCAAAATCTCAAGCTTCAAGGAATTGCTCTTTCCTCCAAATGGATTTTAAAATCTTTGGTGGGTGATGAATCCTATAAAATTCTTGTTAGAAACAACATTCAATTGATTGTTCCCAAAAGGGCAAAGGATTGGAAATACCTTCATCCTCATGATATTCTTTTTAACAGATTTTTTTCTTAGCCTTTGGCTCTAGTGTCTTCAAAAGTATTTGGAAGGCTTGGGAGTTAGTTAGGCCTTCAATTGAAAATTGTTTTGCTTGGACTAATATTGGTAAAGAGGTGTTCAATTTTTGGTCAATTTGGTGTTATTTTCATTGGAAGAATAAGCATCTTGCTTTTTTGCAGGGTTGCTCTGCAAAGAGCTGGGATAGCAAAGGAATCAGGTGCTTTAATGACATACTAATCAGGGGTTTTTTTGATAGATTGGGGAACCTTGAAAGTGGCTTTTGACCTCCTGACACTCAAAAGAAAACATATAATGTGCTTCAAAAAGCTCTCTATAAGCTTCAGTGACCTGTGTCTCTCAAGCTTAACACTAAAATCTATGATGACTTGAAATGGAATGATGGTTTTGTAGTTGTTAAAAGTGGTTATAAGAAGATCTATAGCCTCATTACCTACTCCTTGGAGCCTATCAGTTATGTTAGCAACTTTTGGTCAGTTGAGTTGAGTCTTCCTCAATGGTCTAAGGTATTCCTTAGTTGTTGGTCAAATGTGCTTGAACCCAAAAACTCTGGTTTTAGGTGGTTGGTTTTGTTAAATAGGTTGGATATTGGCATTGTTTGTTTCAAGTCTGATCCATCTAAGTGTTTGTGTAAATTATGTTCTCAAGTTGAGTCTACAAGACATCTTTTCTTTGAATGTGAGTTTATTAAGTTTATTTGGTTGTATTCTCTCTCTGATCTGAAAGGTTGGGATCCAAAGAATAAGTTCAACTGGTAGGAGATATTGTTTGGATATGTGTTGGGTTTGGTCAAAATTACTAATATCTTTTGGTTAATTCTATCTACCAAAATCTTCTAGGATTTGTGGATTGCTTTCAAGGGAGGAGTAGAGTGCTAATTGAGAATTGTAGAAGACTCACTTTTCATCATGTTGTTGTGTAGGTTCAATTGACCTTTGAAAAATCTAAGGAGAAGTTTAAAGACCTAATGGATAGAGGACAAACTGTGCTAAAATGGTCTGAGGTTATCAATGCTAGTTGTTGGCCATTTGATGCAAGAGATATGGATGACATGCTAGAAAATAAGTGTATGCAATTTCAAGAGAGATACAACAAGAAGTCTTTAGTTGACAAGCCACTTGAGGACATAGAGATGAGGGTGCTTGTATTGCCACTAGAGGTAGATCTAGAGATTGTGAGGGACACTGACTTCATATCATATATTGTGCCTCTTGTTGGGCTATTTGGGGCAATTGATAAGTTTAGTGAAAGTGGCAACATGAAGTGACATTTGATCTTACCTCACTTTGACTGATTAACTATTTATAGTATAATATATCAAGCCTTGATATGTGCTACTTATTAACATTTTGAGTAGATCTGTTGCAGAATTCACACCTTCTTGGTGTCTATAGATGATGACTTGCTACCCATTTTGACATATTCTAAGTTTTGTTGTTTACATCTTAAGTTAGAGAAGTGTTCTCACCTTTTGGTACTTGATAGATGCAATGTAACATTCAGTTGTTTATTAGTGGTCAGTAAACAATTAGTACATATCCTTTGGGCTATAGGTATATGCAGATGGAATAGTGTTCTCACATTTTGTCATTAGACAGATGTAATGTAATACTTTTTTGATAATCAATGTTTAGGGGAATACATGTGCTTAAACAATATGTGGGATGGAGCAGATCTAATGTGATATTGGTTTGAACAAGAGGATGGATCCTTTCTCTACTACAAAAGTGTTCCCTTTTGTTTTGTTTATCTATTGTGAGATAGGTGACTTCCAGTCAGATGGGTGTGAAGACATTTCTCTATGGATTGTTGACTTAGAGTTGGATAATCAGAGATGGTTCAAGTAGTGTGTTTATACTTGTGATCTCTGATGGTTGCCATATGATTTGCAAACTTTGTAATCTCTATTATTCCTTTGGTTGTACATGGTCAATATTTGAACTGATATGCCTGGTAGGATGAACATATATTGTACAATTGATGTTTTTGGTCATTTATAATCAATTAAAAAAAATGGGATGCAATGATAGAAAATGAAGAGATCTAAGTCCCAATGAACCCTTCTCTTATATGATGACTTCTCTAAATAGATTTTCATTACAACTCTTCTTAAGAAAATTGAGTTGTGGCCTTCTATTTTGGTCATTATGGTCATTTTCTGCTAAATAGCCAGCCTTGTGGAAACCATTTTCTTTGAGTTAAAAGAATGTTGTGTCACTAAATACCTTAGATACATCGATCCGTGTTGTCTATGTATTGAAATTTGGTCACATAATTTCTAATTAAGAAAATCTATCACGTAACACAAGGATTTAAGGGAACTACTAGAGGAGGGAAAATTAAGATTCCGTAAGTCTTTTTACCTTTTATTGTTATTGTTAAATATGGCAGATAATATGCAAAATTTAATTTGTGAGAAGACTTGCAATGATGACTACTTTTTCTTATAATATCCATGTGTTCCCTTGTGAAGTGTGACCAAATTAGGACCATTGGAGTTATTAGATAACTGACCTAACTAACAAAGTGTTGTTTTACAATAAAAATACACTGAATCAAAAGATTTTGTCTTGTAGATCAATTTTTTGTATTGAATATTTATAACATTTTATTTTTCTACTAAGTATCGCCTCCTTTTATTAAATAAAAAACAAAATTGAAGGAAGCCCAATCTTTTTAATGTTCCCTTGAACTTCCTATCGATGAATCCCTTGCACCCTTGAAGTTGCAAGTGCTAGTAATAACATCGATCATGTGCTAATTGAGAAGTTTCTAAACCATTGATTACAATTATATCAATGACTACATGTGCATAATTTTATTCATTTAGTGGACAATTTTCCTATTTGACCGAGTTTACTAGTAAACACAAAACATTGATCAACATTGTAAATTGATGACAACATGAGAAAACACGTTTCAAGTTTCAAGTGTCATGTTTGAGGTGACAAATTTAATGCACACAAATTTAATTAGCCATGAAACCAGCTTTCCTAGACATCTTATCAAGTATTCTAGGTTTCACAAAATTTTTAGTTGCTCCTATATCTATAAGAATAGAAATCGGGGTTCCAAAAAGAGTACTTGAAGCCTCAATAGGAGTAACCTAATACTCAACCTGATGACTATCTAAAGAAGCATGAGTTCTTTGCTAGAAGGTTGTTTGTTGTGAAGGTAAAGGATTGCCTTGATAAGAATTCCCTTGAGTCTTTATGGGGCACTAGTTAGCATAGTGATGTCCTCCACACATCAAACACCCTCCAGGAGGACCTCTCTTTCCTGAACATCTCTTGGAATTGTCATCATTCTTTTTAGAATTAAAATCCTTATTTTCATTGCTAAATCCATTTCTGTTATATTTGGAACTCTTACTATGATTTCTCTCTCTAGTTTCCTGACTTCTATTTCTCTTTTTGAAGGATGTTGATGGCTGACTCTAGTTAAATTTCTTTCAATATTTTTCTCAATATGCTAAGATAGATTTGAGATTTTGCTCCTTTTTGATGGCTTTCTTAAAGACTTGATGCATGGTCGTCGGTCCATGGACATCTACTTCTCTACCAAAATGAGCATTCAAGCCCATAATAAACTTTCTTATTCTAAATCTCTCATCTTTCAGATATTGTGGCACATACTTCAACAACATGGTAAATTTTTACCAGTATTTAGTGACAGTTATATCTCCCTGATGTAGATTTTGAAAATCTATTAATTTTTGGTCAAAGTAAGGTTGAGGCAACCACCTTTTCTTGAATATGACCAAAAATTGGTCCCATTTTAGACTCAAGAAACTCAACCCTAATTCCATTTTCTTGTTCATCCACCATGTGGATGCTTCTCCTACTAACTGGTATGCTTCCCATACAACTTTAGTGATTTCAAAATAATTTCTTGTCTCCAAATATTTTTTCATCTTTGTCAGCCAAGGATCAACTGCATCTCCACTCACCATTCCATCAAACTAATGAGGTATAACTTTATTCATATCTCGAGCTAGCTCACTAGTAAGACAAGTTTTTGCCTCATTTTGAATTAGTGAGTCTTGATTATTTACTCTCAGTTCACCATGAAAATTGAATTCTTTGAGCTTCCTTTAAAGTGGTGTTCTTGATTGGTTTCTCCCCATCTAAATTCATGTTCTAGGGATTCCAATATTTCTTTTGTTTCATTGAAAAAATTTAATCTAATTTTTTTAGAGGATTATTTTTCAGGATCTAGGCCATCTGGGTTCCCTCCTTGTTGGTTTCCAGAATGTTCTATAACATTACTTATCCATACCTAACATTTGCATAGAAATTTATCAAAACATCAAACTTTATGATATACTATCATAAAATTACAAGTTCATAAATACCAAAAATCAAAGATTCACCACATAAACATTTGCTTAATATAAAAGCCAAAATTTTACTTTCTTCACTTTGTAGATTTTTACATCCTTATTCAAATACAAAACTTTTTTGTTTTTCGTGTATAAGAAATGTCTAAATATCAGTTTCTGATAGAGCAATTTCCTCCAATTCCTCCTCCCTATTAGAATCAACTAACACAAACTTAGTGGGTGGATATATTTGTGAGTACTCAATCAACACCTCTTTTCCCATAATAGGTGCATCCTGACCACACTCAAAAGGCATGTCATAGTGGGTGGATGGTTTACCACTAGTAGAAATATGACAAATAAATGACCAAGTGACTAAAACTTTTAGTCATGTGACCAAACTTTTAGTCACGTGACTAAAACTTTTTGCACCACATCTATAAATGACTAATTTGGTCATCAGTTGAAATGACTAAATAAATGACCAAATAAATGATTAAATAAATGACTAATTTCATTGGGCAAAAAACACAACTAAAGTGGATAATTTAAAAAAATATTTCGAATTGAGGGAGTGGGTTGTATTATAATATAATATAATAATAATATATTATATTACAATACAATACAATATAATATGATATATATATATAATATATATATTATAATATATATATATATTATATAATATTATATTATTAATATTACAATATTATATTCATATTATATTATTATTATATATATAATATATTATAATATTATATTTATTATATATTATTATTATATATAATATATTATAATATTATATTATTATATAATATTAAATATAATATAATATAATATTATAATATTATATTGTATAATATTATATTATAATATATATATATATTAGATAAGCACTACCAGTTGGGGTAGCTCCCAATTTTTAAAAGGAAAACAAAATAAAATAGATAAAACTGCATGCCCTAAAAAAGGGGTGCAAAAGAACATCTAGGTTGATCTAAATTCTAGATTCAAGCTTGCTTCTCTCTCTTCTTCTAATGCTTTGCTTGAAAAGATAGTCAATCTGCCCTTTGCCTGTTTCATCTTCTTTACAATGACAAGCTACTCTGAAAAGATGAGCCTTCTTTTTCTGTGACCACAAGTTTGGCTCTTCTGTAGATGGGGGAATCTTTCCTTTCTCCTTGCCTCAAATGAACTCACTCAAAAAGTAACGCCGTCGCTGCCATTCTTGTGATTAGTCTTGTGACTAGCAACTTGCTATCACACTGTGCAAATCATCCACTTAATCTTTCCTTGTTCAAAGAGGAAGGACCATCTTTTGTTTAAGTCTAAAAAGCAAAGTTTCCAAAAAGACTGGTACTTCAACTTGACAGATCCACTGTGACAATTAACACAATCTAGCTTTAGATTTATCACATCTTTTACAGGATTCTTTTTTCTGCCAGGTTGTGTAAATGGAGCCATTCTGATTTTGGTGCTACGTCCTTATTGTTCACTAGTAGCATACTTGAGTTGGGAATCCATCAATTCCAACTCAGGCCTCCTTATTGGAGTAGGTACTCAACACACCTATAGCCTTGTCTTGTTGAAGCAATTCACTCACATGGTCATCCAAACTTGAAGAGTTCTACACCTTGAGAAGCTCCTTTTAGACAGTTCTGAGATTAGCTAAGGCATCCGCCACTTGATTGGCTTCAGGATATACGTGTGTTATTAAATAATTTTCTAGATTCTCCAGTGCTAGAATTATCTTCTCAAGCCAACCCCCAAGTTTCCAGTTATTGACTCGCTTGGATTTTATGCATTGGTGCAAATTAGGGAGTCACCTTCAATTTCTATTGATTTAATGCCCAGTTTTACACAAAGCCCTAATCCTCGAAATAGAGCTTCAAACTTAGCCTCGTTGTTGGTAGCTGTGCCAAAATGGTAGGAGATGGTACCTACTAGATCCCCATTGCCGTGCCTAATACTCGTCCCTCCTACTAATCCTAGATTCCCTTTTTCAAACCCATCAAAGTTCATCTTAAAAGAATCATGGGGGGGGGTTTTGTCCATTTGATTATGCTTCTATTAGTGTTCTTCTTGGTAGTAGATGATGCAGAGTGCTTCAGCTTAGGCCAATTTTTCCTTAATTTTTCATCCCATAAAGTGAAGGAGAGTTTTTGGTTAGCGTACCCCTTTGCGTTGATTATCTCACAGATTCCACAATGAATTTTATTTTTTATTTCACCTACATTCAACCTTTGCTCCTAAAAAATATGACGGTTGTGTTCTTTCCAAATTTTCTAGGCAACGATCAATGGGGCCACGGTCCATACTTCACCCCACATGGTCTTAGTGCCTAGGTTCAGCCAGCTTAGTAGGAAATCTTTCAGATTGCTTTGTCTAGCCAATGACCAGCCAATGGAATTGAGAAGCCAATCCCAGCATTTTGAGGCAACCGCATAGTTTAGCAAGAGGTGATTCTTCCTCATTTTCACACATTGGGCATTTGTTGGGGCCCTCAATATCGATGGACCATAACCTGTCACTAGTAAGAACTCGCTTATGAAGGGTCATCCACAAAAAAGCTCCAGCTTCGGGAAGCAAACTTTTGCTCCAACATAACTTCTTCGGCCATGGTGGTACATCATTGTCATATGTTTGGATTACATAACCCAACTTGACCAAGTAGTTCCCAGATTTAGACCCACTCCAGATAATATCATCAGGCTTGCAAAATAGGTGTATTTGATGTTGATTCAGAATATCCCCCAGTTTAGTCTTGTTTCCTTCTGGGATATTTGATGATTCAAATGCTTTCAATTTAAAGATTAGACCTAGTTCATTTGAATCTTTTTCAACATACTCTGCAACTGCACCACCCATATTCACTTCCACATCATTTATCCATCTTGGGAAATTTAGGAGTTTATCAATTGGCTCAAGCCTGTTCTAGGAGTCCCGCCAAAACTGGGTGAGCTTGCCGTCACCCACTTTCCATGATACATGATCCGTGATGATGCTTCTGGCCTCCCATATGAACTTCCATTTGGTAGATCTACCTATGTTGTTGGTATCCATGAGGATGCACTTTGGATCCTCATTGTCTAAATATTTCCATTGTAGGATCCTACACCACAATTTCTCAGGGTACTTGTATATTTTCCAGACCAATTTGTCACCTAGTGCCAAATTTTGGGGGAGCTTCTTTCTGATACCAATACTTCCATGGTCTTTAGATCAACACGCCATGTCCCAGCTTAGGAGGGGGATCCTTTTATCTTCCTTGGCTCCTTGCCAAAGAAACTTCTTTAATTTGCTTTCCAAATCTGCAATGGCCTTGGATGTCATTTTGAGACATGACATTACATACACTGGGATTGCCGATAGCATAGATTTAATCATCAGTATCCTTCCCACAAGTGTCAACCATTTATTCTTCCAAGCTTCTGATTTTTTGTGGTAGTTGTTTAGCACTTCTTCCCAATGGTATGATCTACAAGCCCTGGTGAAGAGGGGAACACCAAGATATTTCAAGGGCAATAGGCTGATTTGGAAACCAAGGATTTTGACAATTCTTCTTTGTACAACCTTCTTTGTGTTGAAGAAGAATATTTTAGACTTATCTTTGTTGAAAATTTGACCAGAAGAGTTGGTGTATCTGTCCAAAGCCAATTTTATAGTTTCAACTTCTTCCACTGTTGAATGCCCAAAAAGTGAAGTATCATCAACAAATTGGCTATGGGTGATTGGATTAAGTCCTTCTACCACTGAGATACCCTTCCAGATTCTATTGTTCCTAAGCTACTTAAAAAATCTCCCCATTGATTCTGTCATGATAACAAATAAAAAAGGTGATAGGGGATCCCCTTGAAGAAGTCCATTCATGGCTTTAAAGAAACCACACATGGAGCCATTTACCAATACCGAGTATCTCAGGGAGGAAATGCAGGCCGATATAACATCTATCTAATTGGAAGTAAGTCCAAATCTTTTAAGAATTTCTAAAAGAAAATTCCAACTTACCTGGTCGTATGCCTTACTCACATCCAGTTTAATCACCATGCCATTCTGATTGTTTTGACCATTAAACGGATAAATTCTGAGGTGACTATGATGCACTCAATAATCTCCTTCCCAAGAACAAACCCATTCTGCTCCTCAGAGATAATTTTGTCTAGAACCCCCTTTAATCTATTTGCAAGTGCTTTTGAAATGATTTTATAGATCACATTGCATAATGCAATAGGTCTAAAGTCCAAGAATGAGTTGTAATCTATTTTTTAGAATTAAAGCTATCACTGTGTTGTTGATGTCCCTGACAAATTGTTTCTTTTTCCTAAATTCCTCTGCTAACTCCCATTTATCACTTCGCAAGAAACTCCAACATTTCTGATAAAATTTTGCTACAAAACCGTCAGGGCCCAGAGATTTCTCCAATCCCACCTGACGTGTGGCTTGCCAAATTTCATCCTTGGAAAAAGGTTCTGAAAGTTTTTTTTTGTCTGACTCATCAATCAGTGGGGGGATGCAAGAGAGTAGTTCTAGATCATGATTCAAACTTGTCTAGTTGCCGCGTAGCAAATTCACAAAATGATTAACTACTTCATTCTCAATGGATTCTCTATCATCTACCTGTGAACCGTCACTTTTCATGAT
This sequence comes from Cunninghamia lanceolata, assembly GCA_027924645.1. NCBI lineage: Eukaryota > Viridiplantae > Streptophyta > Pinopsida > Cupressales > Cupressaceae > Cunninghamia > Cunninghamia lanceolata. The sequence continues at coordinate 28,262,558 of BSBN01000534.1, forward strand.
CGATGTTATTCTATTTCTTTCTCTATGACTTTTTGACGAGGCATGGAAAAACTTAGTGTTAGTGTCCCCTCCTTGAGCCATAAATCCCTACCTTTGTCTCTCCAATAAACTTCTTCCCTGGCTATAACTTCTGCAAGATGATCTTTCAGCTCTTTTTCTCTCTCATAATCTTCTAAAAACATTCTACTCTTGATAACCTTTTCATTCAAAGATTCAAGCTCTTTTTCAATTCTTTCCTTCTCTGAAAAGATGTTTCTAAAAATGGCCTTGTTCCAAATCTTCAGCTTGCTCTTAAGGTAACCTAATCTTTTCATGAATCGAAAGATGATCATCCCTTTTATTATGGTACATTCTTTCCACCAACATTCAAGGAGATTCATTAGATTAGGGTCTCTCCACCACATGCTCTCAAACTTAAACTAGCTTCTCAATGGCCTCTCACTTAAGCAAATCTCAAGCTGCACAGGGAAGTGATCTGAGGCCGTTAGGGGTAGATTGGAGGCATTGCAAAAATGAGCATCCGACATCCAACTGGAACCAATAAAGAATCAATCCAGTCTCTCTGTAATATTGGTGAGGCCTACTCTATAGTTGGTCCATGTGAAACTTCCATGTTTTGGGATACAATCTATCATACCCATGTCATTGATGAAATCTCTGATATCAAGCATTACTCTATTCATCTTTTTTATACCCCCACTTTTGTCCCTGAAGTCCAAAATCACATTAAAGTTGCCTCTCATTATCATCTCTTGATGGTCAAGGCTTTCACTAATCTGTAAGATTTCTTTCCACACTGCCACTTTGTTCTCCATCCTAGTTAGACTGTAGATGTTAAGAAGGAGAAAACCCATGTCTGACAATAAGCTTTTGACCTCACAAAGTATCCAATATTGATTAGATTCTAAAATTCTTAAGTCCACAGCTTGAGCCTTCCAAAGGACTCCCAATCCCCCAGCAGTCCCAATCGCTTCTTGAAACCAACTTGACCAAAACTTACAATACCTGGAGAAGATGCTGCCTTCCTCTTTACTCAGATTAGTTTCCTAAAGGAGCCCAATATCGTATGTTAATTTGTCTAAATGGCACTTAATGAGGTGCCTTCTATTAGGGACCTTTAGGCCCTTGACATTCTAGGTGAGGAGCTTCATTGTCCTCCAAGGGAGACCCTAGCTCCCTTGGATTTGACAAAGAATTCTCTGATATTCTTCAAGCCTAGTTCGCATGCATCTCTCTCCCTCCTTTGCCAGTTTGATTTTCTTCCCCTCACCTTCTATTTCTTTTTGAGGAAGTTAAGGGCTAATTGGCTAATCTATCTAATGCCCAGCTCAACAAGCTCATCATCTTCAGATAATTCCTCATTCAAAGCACTATCACCTGAGTCCACTTCTAGATTTAGGTCATCCACATGATTTTTAATTTCTTTGTGAGGTTCCACCACCTTGGCATCTGACCAATTATTCGAAATGATCCTTTGGGCGTTTGAACTTGAGGATGAGATGTTTTCGATGTCCTTAAGGGGGCCTTCATTGTCCATAGGTTGAGCTTTAATTGAGATTGAATTTGAATTTAATCCTTCCCCACTGATCGGGGAGGTGCCTCCATTCCTTGAGTCTTGAAGATTTTTGGGGTGTTGTTCTTTTGGATCCCTATTCTTCTTTATCCATTTTTTGATGGTTTTCCTCTTGTGGTGACATTTTGCTTTTGAGTGATTCCTTCTGCCACACCTTACACAAGATCACTTATCCTCCTCAACTTCTAGACTTTCAAGCCAATGCTTTCCATTAACGCATAGCAAGATCTGTTTCAGCATTTCTCTGATGGCTGCTAATTTCATCCTGGCATAGATATATGAATTGCCATTAATTATTTCATCATCTATGTCAATAAAAGTTCCTAGGGTTCTTCCAATCTTCTCCAAGAAATCATCAGACCATAATCGATAGGTATATTGTATAACCTGACCCAGATTGGCTAATCGTAAGGGTTCATCGCTACAAGATTGAAGTTATGTTTCCATTCTTACATGTATAACAGATCCTCCTCCATCGCCCATAGACCACCCTATAGAATTTTTGTTTTTTCTTCCAGCGATCCAAAGAAGACCACAAAGAAACCTTTGGGAAGGAATTTTATCACTTTTTGATCCTTCCAGTTCTTGGTTATCCATGCCCTAGTTTTATCTCTTGGATGCTTCTTACCAATGAACCAACAAATGATCGCGAGGTCATTCATCATCTCCAAATCTATCTTGATCTCTTTCACCAATTCAATAGTAATCCATTCTACATGTCCTCTGTCCTCGCAATGGGTTGGGTTCCTCTGTACCTCCTACATCTCATCTTCCTTTCTTGTTGCCGAGCTGCCAATCTACCTTTTCTCGTAGTTTCGCTTCATCCACAATTGTTATAGGATGTTTTACTTCATATAAAGTTGGGTATAATTCTCTTAGTTTCCATGTTATAATATTATATTTATATTATATTATTATTATTATAATATGGGCACCAAAATTATAGTTTGGGGTTTAGTGTTTAGGGTTTAGGGTTTAGGGTTAAAGATTTAGGGTTTTAGGTTTTGGGTTTTGAGTTTAGGGTTTAGTGTTTAGTGTTTATGGTTTAGGGTTTAGGGTTTTGGGTTTCAGGTTTTAGGTTTAGGGTTTAGGTTTTAGTGTTTAGGGTTTAAGGTTTAAGGTGTAGGATGCGTTATGTGCACATGGGTAGAAAAAGTGTCATTTCAACATGTCGCCCCATACATGTGCAATAATGTGCTAGTAACCGCTCGCCATCACATTTGTGTACTTGTCTTAATTTCATTGGTTAATTTATTGGAGTTCTGAACATGTATTGGTGCATTTGTGAACATGTACAAATGTTGTGAACATGTATTGGTGCATTTGTGTTAATTTATTAGGTTGGTATTTTATATGTATTGGTTCTTTTTAAAATTTTAATTGGGGGGTCAAGTGCACAAAAACATTCTCCCTTAATTAAAAAAATATGGGTGCCAAAAATGAAAAGGATGGGCACTGAAAGTGAAATCCATTTCTTCACCAACCCTGTAGGCTATGAGCGACAGGATTTTGCAAAGCTGAGCATGAAGTGGGAAAAGACAAGGGTGTCCTTGTTGAATCTTATGCACCATCGTCAGTAGTTTTATTTTATGTTTTTTTAAATGTAATGCCTCGGTTGGATTTTACTTCCACATTTTGCATACATGTCTACTGGAGCATTTCCAAGAAAAGTCTAATCATATAATATAATACTATACATTTATTATTATATAAAATTAACATTCACTAAATATTGAAATAAATGTTTTACCCATTTATCCCTAGAAATTCCTCCCGCGTGACTAAATATTTTGAAAGATTGAAATTCTAGCACTCATACATACACCCAAATCGAGATGAATAAACATTTGAAGTCTGCAAAGAGGGAAAAAGCAAAACCCTTGATTCATCCACCTAAATGCAATAATTTACAAGTGAGAGGAGCAACAAGGAGCATTCAAACACAGGTAAGTCAGTCACAATCTTATTGTGCTTATGTTTCAATAAAATCCTATTCTTATTTCTAGTCTCATAATTCTTAACCCTGTGACAGTTATCTCTGCCTTTTCAAAAAATCCATTTTGTGCATATCCTACAACTGTGGCATTCCATGAGACCACATTTCTTTGAGGCATTCTGTCAAACAGTTCATGTGCCTTTGTTACTTTTCCACATTTTACATGCATGTCTACAAAAGCATTTCCAACTGTGATATCTGACAAAAATCTAGCTTCTATTGTGCTTTGATGGATGTCCATACCCTGTTCCAAATCTCCCATTTTGGCAAAGGTAGGAGGATGCTGGCAAAGGTTGTCAAATTTAGATATACACTTGCTAATTGCATTTGCTTGAAAGTTTTTAAAGCCTTTTCAAAAAATCAATTTTGTACATATCCCGCAATCATTGCATTCCATTCATCCACCATATCGAGGTAGGGAATCTGACCAACCCAGATCGAGCCATATCCATAAGAGTAGGGCTCCATCTCTCTAGCCCCCCACCACTTTAGGAACTTGAGAGTTTAGTAGGGAGATCAACTTTTCTCATGGAATGCAATGATTGCAGGATATGCACAAAATGGACTAATATATCTAAGAGGGATAATAGTTGATAATGGAGGAGGAGCTTACTGAAGTTAATTTGGGTACTCTTTTTACCATTCAATTTGGCTTGACTTGATGGTATAATTTTTTCTACACATTTAACCTTTTTTTTATTGTATATATTTCATTTTTTTTGTCAATAATTATATGTTAATTTATATCAATGTTATTTTACTTTTATAGTCTATTCCAAATGTGAATGATGTGCCATGTTTCCTAACATGCTTTATTAGGACACCTAATCATCCAATAAGACCATCATTTGCTAAACAACTCTCAACTTTAGCAATGATTTGATGTAATTTAATTGAATTTTTCTTTAATTGATACTTTAGAGTTTATAGTTAATTATAGTTATTTAGATGTTAATTGAAGTTATTATGATTATGTACATGCAATCTTTACATTTTTGTCATTTTTCATATATGAACTCTTAGCTGGTCGATCCATGACAACTCCTCAATTAATGCTAGAGGCCTCATCGATGGTATATGTTTGTTTTGTAGTAAAAAAGTTTCTATTTAGTAGTCTAAATTGTTTATCTACCATTGGAATAATTAATCAAATTTGCATCCACCAATTTGTAGGCATCATGGCACCAAGAGACCACTTTTGGAGGATCCACCATAGGTTGAGAGACCACCACAACCTACCTACCCACAACAAGTAGCCCCTCCACCACATGTAGATGATCTATTGTACTCAAAATATCCACCATAGGTTGAGGATTCACCAATGTAGATAGTCGACATGTAGATTGTATATAGATTTTGAGATGGCATATGCCACATTTTGCAAAGAAAAAAATTGAATTGGCATATATGCTAAATTTGTGTATGTATACCCTTATCCTAGAGTTTTATATATACACTTTGATATACAATATAATTTATTCCTTGCATGCATGTATTCCAACTTTGCCACTTAAGTTGAATGTATAATATCTTTAAGCTATAAGAAGATGCATGCATAATCATTTTAGAGCATTTAAGATGATGTTGCATGTATAATTAGTTTTATACTATGAGCTATATAAGAAAATATTGCACCCTATTCACTAGTAATGTTATCATAAGGTCGTGTAACGTGAATCATGAGAATTAATGACAAATGTACTTTTTCCTAAAGAGAATATGGTTGAATTTGAGAGTATTATGTATCTTACCTCTTTGAGTTAGATTTGTAAGTGAATAGAATTATTCCTTGTATTCAAAATACATAAATGGGACATCAATAAGCTCATAAGACTAGTTAATTAGAAAAAAATATATTGATTATTTAAGTCTACTTAATTTACAAAGATAGTAATAGTCATCAATATTCTTGGATAAAGAAATAAGATACAACCACAAGGTATGCACAAGGTTTTAGTGAACAACTTTCAATGAAAATTGGCTTAATCTTTACTAGATTTATAGGGATTAATCTAAAACATTATAACAAATTTATAGGAATGATTTTGATTAGCATATTTTTAGCTAATTAGTTAAAAATTACAACAAATGAATTCATATAATAGCTAACTTTAGTGGTGCTAATTATAAGGATGACAAATTCAAAGGAATTTATTCTGTTAGTTTACCCAAATTCCATCATTCAAAGATGCCTAAAGGCCTTCATGGTAACTTTAGGTGGGCAAACAAGTTAAGGGATAGACATTAGATTGATGTTTAGGATATTGAGGTGTGAACAATAGAAAATTCATCTTCTCACAGCGAAGATAAAATTAACAACACTTATCATAGGATAGTCTCATATTAAAACCCCATTTATGTTCAATCTTAATCATTTGGATTAAGAATCATAAGATTTTTTCTATAAGGAATATCATAAGAGTCAGTGAGTGTAATTTTAGGGAAGTTACTTCCTTGGTTATGACAAAAATATTAACTTGGATGAGTGTGGATTAGGATATGAGGATCTGCAACATGGAGGTTTTGAAGGGATTAAAAATAGAGAAAGATCTCCTCTTAGTGTTTGGTGTGATCTTAAAATGAAGTTTTTAGATGACCTATTTTAATGAACTCTTGATTTCATCCTTAAGTTTCAACAGTATGCAAAAGTACAATCACCCAACACTCAAGGGGATTGTTATGTTGCTTAGACTAATAAAATAGTCTTGATCTCATAATATAGTCCTCAATAATGAATGAGGGCCATTGATTTCTTTGGATGGGATAACCATGATACAATCAACATTGTTATACAACAAATAATGTTGTCATCTCTCATAAAGAATGTCATAAGCTAAAGTAGGATGGTTAAAAGGTTGTAAGGAGTATCCTAATAAGATATAGACAATTATATACATCACTCACAATCCTAGGACTACATCACCCACCTCATATGTTGTCATATTAGTCTTAGGTTGCAATAACTATTGATGTGTTTGTCATTGATGTAAAAAGTGGGAAGTTGGAGGTTGTATGTTGTTTTAGTTGATGTTTGTCATGTTTGTCATTGATGTCAAAAGATGGTGCTTGTTGTGTTGATTGGTGGCATGTATCTAGTCAGGAGATCTCAGTTTAAGTTGGTATGCATTAAGTACATCAGAAGGTCAGGTGAAAAATGCTCATCTTCATATGGTGTATTACACAACAGTTGTTTGTTCATCTAAGTTACATCATCATCAGATGTAGATGTTGTAAGTTGGATCATCATGATATTTATGTCACTGGTCATTCATATCATAAGGCTGTCATTATTCTTCACAAGGCTTTATCAATAGGGTATCATCAATTTATACTTGGATATATGCATTGTGATTAAGGAATTGTGTCTTGTCTTTGAAGCTGAGTTGATGATGAGTTTGATAGCACAATGAAAGGTAATGATGTTTGGTACTTTGGTGATTGGTTGTTAATGCACTATGACAATAGTGAAGTGAGGTACTTGTGCTTTCAGTTCATGGTGTTGATGGCCATGGTGTTGGTGCAAAGTGAAAAGTTTTGATGCACAGGTTGATGGCATAGAGTTGATGCATTTCATGGGTCTTTCATTTTAAGGTCCTAAACCCATGACTCATACTTCATCATAGCCCATCTTCTTTGTAAATGTATGCATATGGTGAATAGCAAAGGCTATAGTAAAATGACATGGTTTTGAGTTCTTGAAGGTTTTGAATCTGATTAGGGTTCTTTCATTGTTTGAGTTCATTTTATTCTAATAATCCTAAGGTATCAAAAGTCTTGATCTGTTTCTTATCCTCTGTAACAGATTGTCTATGACGAAGGTTGTGTGATAACAATTAGGGTCTATAATAGGTCATGTCAGTTGGTAATTTTTGTAGTTAGCATTTGTAAATCTCTAAAGGCCTATTCTATAAGACCTAAAACCCTAAGTCCTAATTGTATAAACTTGAAAGTAAAAGTTATTAAACCTTTCATGACGGGTGGTTACTTTTTATTATGTTTAAAGGGTGACTTATGATCATAGGTCACAAAACACTTAAGTTACAACTTAAGGGTGTTGCCTTCATTGAATGACCGGTCTTCTCTACCTAAGGAGATCGGATATGTTCGGTGAATGGTTCATAGTCAAGTGCCAAGTTTAGATCAATGATCCATGTTTGATTGTTAAATGACATGAAAAGTCAGATCAATGGTGTCTATTTAAATTGATTCAAAACCCTAACATCTCTTTCCCAAGGTAAAGATTTTGACGACCATTTGACTGTATCCTTGCAAGGAAGTTGCATCAATTACTGCTAATTATTTTTTGCAGTTCTCTATTTTGTTAGAGAGGAAAATCTAATGGATGGTTGTTCATGAATATGAGCATGAGGATTTTCTTTGATGGTCTGTTCGAGGCTTTTAAGGATATGATGATTTTTGTGATATGTAATGGAGAAGGATATCAGTGTAAATGAAGAAGAATTGATAAATATACTCCTCTTTGTTCTTTGTGTTGAAACAATCCAAATCCTTATTTTTGTTGATGATGTGAGAAGTTGTTTTGAAGTAATAAGGTGTATTGGTTTCATGTATTATTGAATATGCAAAGTGATGACACCAAAACAACGCAACAAGAAAAGAAGATGTGTTTAAAAGAGGAGTAAAATAGTGTGACAGAGAGTTATGATGTTGAAGAGAATATGTCAGAGTATAGAATGATCTTATGATCTAATGAGTAGAGTCTTTTACATTGAATGTGTATATTCTTGAAGAGATTAAAGGTGATATGAATTAATTCATTTCATTTTGTAAGTGTATGTATATCTTTATGGGTAGAGTTTTACTGTGTTTTGTCATTAAAGTTGTATGAAATTGATGTGTGTTCAAGAAGATGTAGATCATTATTACTTTGTAAAAAAAAGGTGTCACTGAGATGTTAGTCTAGGAGAGATAAGGTGAATGAATAAGAGTTATAGAAGTCATCTGTAACCTTTTTTTTTATTGTAAATAGAGTAGTACTTTGTATATTCCTATGTTTTGTATTTGGAGTTGGTGCTCTTAGTTTGTGTAGAGTTGATGTAGGGGTTGGTGCTCCTGAAAGACTTGAAGTTGGTGCTCCTGTTAGCTTTGGAGTTGGTGCTCCTATTTATTGCTGGAGTTGGTGCTCCTAGATATATTGTAATCAGTGATATTTTGGTCAATGAGACCTAATAAAGTTTTGGTGAGGTTGGATAGTGGTTTTTCCCTGGATAGGGTTTTCCACTTTAAACATCTGTGTTATGGTTTCATGATTTTGTTTCTCTCTATGTTTTAAGTATGTTGATGTTAATTGCATTCATATTGGGATGATGAATAAATTAGTTTTATCAAATCACTAATTCATCCCCCCTTCTTAGTGATCCTTAGCCCTCCTTCTCAGTGATCCTTAGTATTCCAATAATTGGTATCAAAGCAACAGGTTCCTTGGAGAAGTCTTATAGACTCAGGTTGATCCTAGAGGTGGAACACTATGGGAAAAATAAAAGGAAGTAAGGGACAAGGAAGTACCAAGGAGAATATTAATCAAGTACCATCAAAACTAAATGCAAATGATGGAAAAGAAGCAGTCACAAGTAATGGAGTAACAGATGATTCCTTCAAAAGAGAGGAGAGCCTTGTGAGAGAAAAAGAAGAAGATACAAGGTTAGATGAAACTATCATTCATTTGATCTAGATTGCAATATCATATGTTATAAGTGCAACACTTTTGGACATAGAGCACATTGTTGTAGAAAAGGTTTTGTAAGATCTAAAGGTTGGAAAAGGAACGAGCCTGAGAAAGTTTGGAGGAGGAAACATGAACAAAAAGGGAAAGAACCTATGCTTGTGCTTTATGTACAAAATGGCATCTCCAAGTGCATAAAGAGATTCATAAGGTCAGGGAAGATGTTTAATGCCCTATCATTTATCTCAAAGTGAAAATAAGGAGGTTATAGCAGTCAAGGAGCAAGTGGAGACATATCAACATAATGAGCAATCAAGTGCTTCTTCCTTCAAAGATCAGGTCAATGATTATATTAATCTCTATTAGCATTTGAATCATATTGCAAATTCTTATGTCTTAGAAACAATGGCATTTTCAAAAGCACCTCTTTGTGTGTAGTTTTGATAAAACAATATAGATAGTTTTTGTACTGCATACAGAGTGCAGGGATCACTGTGACAGTGGTTGTGTTTGTACTCACAACATTTGAATATGGGTTGTCAATTCTAGGAGGAGATTGATAGTTGAGTATGTGATAGTGTCATTTCTTAGTGTTTTAGTGCATCAAGTGCCCTATCTATGTCAATATTTATGATGTACATTCATAGAGGAAGTCAGTTGGACTTGACAAGACTTGATACTATTCTATTGAAAAGAATTGAGTAGTCCATTCAAGTGTCAAAAGTAAATATAAAGAGTTGTGATTTGTCAGTGATCTATCATCCATGTCAAAGAAAGGTATTGTATGTGACTGATGTCATAGCTATGCCAAACAAACAAAATCACATGTAGTTGTGGACTTAAAGGATCTAGTCATCCTTGAAGAAGAAGACAGTCCTATCCTTGATCATGTAGACATGCACATATTAGAATAGTAATTGGAGCGTATATACAATGAATTGTTTTGTTGAAAAGTCTAGATAATGCAATTGGCAAGTGTAAATTAGACTCTTCATCCTCTATCAACATTTTGTAGAATAGGGTATGGCATCCATTAAAGGATAGGAGTTGCTGTCAAATGTTGTAATTGTAAGTGACTTGATAGACATGTATGCAAAATGTAGAACTGACAAGGCATATGAACTATGTGTCAAGCTACCTCAAAGAAATGTAGACTAATGGAATGACATGGGTTTGTCAAAAGATCATAGAAATTCCTAAGAAAATGCATGAGTATTATTACAGATCCCTTAATTTTTGCTAAGATGTTTCATGGTCAAAATAGAACTTTGGGAGTGGACCTACTTCAAAGAATTTCTAACATCACCTTATTTGTATTAGTAAGTACAATGCCCCATCTGTTGTGACTATCAAACATCATGTATCATTAAATCTTGCATAGTATGCTCATTATATGTGATGCTTCCAAGGTTATGCTCATTATATGTGATGTAATGTTATGCACAATGCAAAGATAATGTAGATGTGCAAACAATCATGTGAAGTTGTCATAGGAGACAGTGATCAGGATACAATTCATAGAGGATATAGTTCATCAGTTATGATGTATGATGAGTATATGGACAGTGTAATGTGCATAGTGCAGGCATGTGGTAGGACAATAGGACAATGTAATGTTGTAATGTGCAGGCATGCTGAACTCATTGATAGGGATTCTTGACATAGATAGCACTATGAACAGTGTAGAATAGAGTTTGCAGAGTTCAGATTAGAATAGTGTGAGAGAATAATGTTGATGCAAACTTTTATTTCACAATTGTGATGCCAAAAGTGTTCTTGTTCTTTGCTATCATCTTTATGACAATGTTGCATTGAAAGGTGCAATGTAATTGGCTTTTATTATCTTGTCCCTCCCAGAGTAGGTGCCATTATTGGATCCAAGTCAGGGAGAGTCTCATTGAAGAGAAAATTAACTCATGCCTTTGTTCTTGATGTCAAAGGGAGAGAGATTGATGAGATGGTGATGATCATGTTTTGCCATCAATGACAAAGGGGGAGTTTGTTGATGTGTTTTTCATTGATGTCAAAAGTGGTAAGTTGGAGGTTGTATGTTGTTTTAGTTGATGTTTGTCATGTTTGTCATTGATGTTAAAAGATGGTGTTTATTGTGTTGATTGGTGGCATGTATCTGGTCAAGAGATCTCACTTTAAGTTAGTATGCATCAAGTACATTAGAAGGTTAGGTGAAAAATGCTCATCTTCATATGGTGTATTAAATAATAGTTGTTTGTTCTTCATCTGATTTGGATCATCATCAAATGTAGATGTTATAAGTTTGATCATCTCATGATATTTATGTTAGTGGTCATTCATAGCATAAGGCTGTTGTTGATGTATAAAATTATGCGAATTCCAACACCAACATGGGAAGTTTCAAGAATGTGGGACTTGACACTTGAAACAACCTCTAGATTTTACAAAAGTTGGCTCTTCCTAGTTCAATGGGGTTAAGTAAAGGGAAGAAAAAATAAGATTATAGATACAATAAACAGAACTCCTAATTCTATGGCGATGCACCTAATTTAAATGTATTTCAGCAACTAGCATAGTAATCAAATTCTCATGATTTGACTATATTAAAGAGAAAATGCTGTATGATTAACATAGATAGATTGTAAATGATTTAAAATCAAAGGCCAAACTCAATAGATTAACACAAAGATAGAAAATACCACCAATGCCACAACACAGAGCTTCTTTCATTAATAATTCAGTAAAATATAAAAGGCACAAACACATGCATAGATATACTGACTTCCTTCTTAGAAAGAGCTAAACTAAGGAAAAATGATATAATCTGATCACTACAAAAATATCTAAATTCTTAATCAATAATAATTTCTATATTACAACACCTTCCTCAATTTATAGCTACAAAATTTGACTCAAGATCGCCTCTAACCATTTGGATCTCAACGGACTAAATAGAACTAGGACTCAATTGGGACTCGAACTAACACTAAGAATCTCCTCAAATCTACAACCATCTTTCCCTACGAGCTCATTGGTTGAGCGATAATATATGTGGCACTATAACTCATAGTTCTGTTGCAACACATGGTATCACCGGAGAGTTCCCAAATGGCTCCAAAAACTACTACGTGACACCCTCCACTAAATGCTTAGCTTCCTTTCCATTCAAAAGGGACACATAGAATAATGCCACTTGTCTCCATCCACCATACTTATCACTTGATACGTGGCAGTACCCGAGAACTAAAATTGGGACACATGGCACTTTCCACTATCCTAAAAAGGTCTTCACTTTATGCCTTAAACACATGCAGAAATGACACTTGTCACTCTCTGCATTACTTTTAGAAACTTGCAACATTATTTCATGGGACCCACCATATGTTTCTTTACCCTTCCAACTTAACAAAAATAAGTGACATGTGGCACCATCCACTTGAAGCAGAAAAAGTAACATGGCAACCTCTGGCTATTTCTAAAGCTTATCAAAAGAGTCTCTTGAAGCCCTGCGAAGATGACACTTGGCAGCTTTTGTGAATAACTAAAACTTACAAAAGAAACAACATGGTAATCACTGGCAATATCAAAGCTTCCTTTATAACACCTCCCATGTGTAGCACATGGCACCCTCCATTGCATCCAAAAAACTGTGTTGTAACATCTCGAGCCCACCACATGTGTCTCAGTGCCTCAAAATCTATTGTAGAAAGAAAACACACAGCACTATCTACTACTGCAACAAAAGGACACTTGGCAACTTCCACTTGAAGCAAGAAACAAAAGACCTTTTTCTCCAAGGCCCAAGGCAGTGACACACAGTACACTCTTCTCACAAGAAACAACTTGAATAAAAGAAACAACATGAAGGATATTGGCGCATTCCAGTTGTATCTGAAAACTACAAAGCAAAAAGGAGAACATAGGCGATATCCCCGACACTTACAAATTGTAGAAACTAATGAATCGTGACCTAGCAAAATAAAAAAGTAGAGTTTGACTCTATATCTATCATTGTTCTTCACAAGGCTTTATTAGCAAGGTATCATCAACTTATACTTAGATATATGCATTGTAATTAAGGAGTTGTGTCTTGTCTTTTAAGCTAAGTTGATGATGAGTTTGATAGCACAGTGAAAGGTAATTGTGTTTGGTACTTTGGTGATTGGTTGTTAATGCATTGTGACAATAGTGAAGTGAGGTTCTTGTGTTTTTAGTTCATGGTGTTGATGGTAATGGTGTTGGTGCAAAGTGAAAAGTTTTGATGCACAGGTTGATGGCATAAAGTTGATGCATTTCATGGGTCTTTCATTTCAAGGTCCTAAACCCTAGTGATTCATACTTTATCATAGCCCATCTTCTTTGTCAATGTCTGCATATGGTTTTGAGTTATTGAAGGTTTTGAATCTGATTAGGGTTCTTTCATTGTTTGAGTTCATTTTATTCTAAGAAACCTAAGGTCTCAAAAGTCTTTATCTATTTCTTATCCTATGTAACAGATTGTCCATAATGAAGGTTGTGTGATAATAATTAGGGAATGTATTATGTCATGTTAGTAGGTAAATTTTGTAGTTAGGGTTTGTAAATCTCTAAAGGCCTAGTCTACAAGACCTAAAACCCTAAGTCCTAATTGTATAACCCTAAAGTAAAAGTTATTAAACCTTTCATGATGGGTGGTTGCTTTTTATTATGTGTAATGGGTGACTTATGATCATAGGTCATGAACCACTTAAGTTACAACTTACGGGTGTTGCCTTTATTGAATGACCAACCCCTCTTCCTAAGGAGACTAGCTCTGTCTGGTGAATGGTTCATAGTCAAGCGCCAAGTTTAGATTAACAATCCATGTTTAATTGTTAAATGGTGCAAAAAGTTAGATCAATGGTGTTTATTTAAATTGATTCAAAACCCTAATGTCTCTTTCTTGAGGTAAGTCTTTTAACAACCATTTGACTATATCCCTATAAGGAAGTTGCATCAGTTATTGCTAATTATTTTTTGCAGTTCTCTATTTTGTTTGAGAGGAAACTCCAATGGATGGTTGTTCATGAATATGAGCATGAGGCTTTTCTTTGATGGTGTCTTCAAGGATTTTATGGATATGATGATTTTTGTGATATGTAATTGAGAAGGGTATCAGTGTAAATGAAGAAGAATTGACAGATACATTACTCTCTATTCTTTGTGTTGAAATAATCCAAATCCTTATTTTTGTTGATGATGTGAGAAGTTATTTTGAAGTAAGAAGGTGTGTTGGTTTCATGTATTATTGAATATACAGGATGACGACACCAGAAAAATGCATCAAGAAAAGAAGATGCATTTAAAAGAGGAGTAAAACAGTGTGACAGTGAGTTATGATGTTGCAGAGAATATGTTAGAGTATAGAATGATCTTATGATCTCATGAGTAGGGTATTCTACATTGAATGTATAGATTCTTAAAGAGATTAAAGGTGACATGAATTAATGAATTTCATTATGTAAGTGTATGTATATCTTTATAGGTAGAGTTGTACCGTGTTTTGTCATTAAAGTTGTAAGAAATTGATGTGTGTTCAAGAAGATGTAGATATGCCTTAGATTGTGAGGCAGAAATGATTGATCATGCAAAGAAGATTGTTTCTAAGATGGTTGTGAATGTATCTCAAGTATAGATGATTTTTGTGTTTTCTATGGTACCTTTGTAATCAGGATAGTATATTGATTTATTACTTTGTAAAAGGAAAGTGTCATTGAGATGTTGGTCTAGGAGAGATAAGGTGAATGAATAAGAGTTATAGAACTCATCTATAACCTTTGTTTTTCATTGTAAATAGAGTAGTACTTTGTATATTCCTATGTTTTGTATATAGATTTGGTGCTCTTAGTTTGTGTAGAGTTGATGTAGGGGTTGGTGCTCCTAAAAGACTTGAAGTTGGTGCTTGTGTTGGATTTGGAGT
Source organism: Cunninghamia lanceolata (assembly GCA_027924645.1). NCBI lineage: Eukaryota > Viridiplantae > Streptophyta > Pinopsida > Cupressales > Cupressaceae > Cunninghamia > Cunninghamia lanceolata. The sequence goes on from BSBN01000534.1 coordinate 28,277,721, forward strand.
TGGTTCTCTTGTTTATTGCTAGATTTGGTGCTCCTAGATATATTGTAATTAATGAGATTTTGGTCAATGAGACCTAATAAAATTTTGGTGATGTTGGATAGTGGTTTTTCCTTGGATAGGGTTTTCCACTTTAATCATTTGTGTTATGGTTTCATGATTATGTTTCTCTCTATGATTTAAGTATGTTGATGTTAATTGCATTCATATTGGGATGATGAACAAATTAGTTTTATCAGATCATTGATTCACTTCCCCCCTCTCAGTGATCCTTAGTATTCCAACAATAACAATGATTGTCATGATGATGAAAGATTGTCCTAATGTTGGATAGGGCTACATGCAAGAAAAGAAGGCTATTATATCCAAGAAAAGGATTGTGAACAAGTCATTTGGTCTATCAAAACAAGAAGAAAGGATAGTTATGTATAAGGGGATTGTCATAGCATTGTAGGATAGTCACATAACAACAAAATATTGTCAAAACCATTCATAATGTTATCATGATGATCTAGGTAAACTCACTTTAGAGAACTATCATGAAAAAAAAGTCTAGTCAAAGGGACTTCCCTATCACCTAAACCAAGAAACATATCACTAAAGATTCTAATATGTAAAAGGGCCAATCATTCCATGACAAAAAGGAGGTTGCCCTACAAGAAAGTAGTCATCTTGAAGAATTACAATAGTCTTATTATCTTTTAGAAGTAGTCATGAGTCAAAATATTGTCAAGATAAATTCAAAGGTAGTCATAGAATCAAGGGACTATCAAGTCACCTTGATTATCATCAAGCTCATAAGGACTATTACCTAGACAAATGGATTCTCATCTATGAGCAATTATGAGTCATAAAAACAAAAGGACATCCATAGCATTGGTGGAACACTATCATAAACATGTAAGAGAGGGCAATAATGAAAGGTCATAGAAAATCATAAAGTTCAAGGGACTATCCTTGTTGGAATATGTTGTCATTGATGTCAAAGGCATAGAGCCTTTATACAATCTCATTGGAGAGTTTATGAAATTGGAAGTTCGACTTATATATATATATATATATATATATATATATATATATATATATATAATCAAAGATTTAAACATAATGGGAAAAGACATTGGAGGAATACTTATCCACTATTGAAGATTTGTAAGGAACAATAGAAGACAAGTTAATTTAGTGCCAAAAGAAGATTAGATATTATTTAAATTAAAGATTTAAATCTTCAAAGTATGGTCGACCTCCAATAGTCTCTGACTTCCTTTTATCTTGGCCTGCAATACCATATTATTGAGTTGTATCATTTTCATGGCTTGTAGTACCATATTATTGAGTTGTATTATTTTGACATGTATCATTTTGACTTATATCATTTTGACATGTATCATCTTGACTTGTATCATTTTGAGTTACATAATTTATCATTTTTACTTATATCATTTGTACATGTATCATTTTGACTTATGTTGATTGTTGGACATGTATCATTTTTACATGTTATTGATCTACTGGCATATTTGACTTTCACTTGTTTTAGTTATATATGATGATGATCTTATCAGTATTGACTTGTCAATTTATATATATTAAAAGTGGTCGATGATTTTTGGATGAATATTTATTACGTATGATGATTTTAATTTACTACTTAGGATGGATGTTGTCAAATTCAATTAAATTATATATATTTGACTTGCTTATTTTAATTATAGAGGATGATCATGTTATAATAATTATCTTGTTATTATATCATTGTGTTCTTGCCAACATCAGAGCTCTTCAAAAGGAATCAGTTAAAGAATATAATGCATCAAATCTGGATGCTAGAACTACAGAGTTGGTAGAGTTAGAGAAAGCTACATAAAAATAGCTAAAAGACTTGGTCAAGATGGGCTCCTAACTTTCAATCAAACCCACGATGTTGATCATAGCAGTATGTGCTTATAGTCTACTCCACGCAGAGGAATGTTGTACTACTGCAGTGTGGTGACCTCTTTACAACTATTAGATTGGCAAGTGCACCATAGGAAGCCATATCTCAATATGGAAACTTATAACCTGATTAATATCTGATTGACTGAAGTGACAACACAGTTACTCTCAACCATTGGATGGCTGGCGAGATTGGAAGAAAATCCCAAGCTCAGGATTGTCAAAGATTTTCCAATTCATGATAAATTTGAAGGACATAATTGGTGAGGTTTGGCTGCCAATTTGGAGATTGTGAGGATGATTTTTGAAGGCAGAGCTAATAGGAACTGAAACACTTTCTAATCCTAGATTGGAGAGAAAGGATTGAGGAAGTAAGGTAGTACAATTTCAACGGTTACATAAACATTGTCCATGATTTCTTTGACACCGGCTCGATCGATAGACTTTGTTATGGCTGTGAAAGAGTAAAGAATGATGGGAAGAAGACACTTTGGTTTAACATGTCACTACAATGATGAGATGGTGGATCAATAGGCTCATTGCCTCCTCAAGATAGAAGAGGAGGTCTTAAGAAATTCTTTTAAGGTCATTGCTGGTGTGGGCTCTATGCAGGGCAGTCACGCGCATGACAGGGTTCTTATGGAGCACTTTTACGTCAAGGCTGCCCAAGCGACAGGCTCCCTTGCAAGAGCCTCCAAATTTATTAGCTTCTTGGTCAAGGAAGAGGCTCAGGTGGTGATCATTAAGGCTGGGAAAAATGTTAATCCAAACCCAAAGAAAGGCTACATATATGGCTTGTTCGATACGGAGGCCATCAAGAAGAAATAGAAGGTGGCAGAAACACTAAATCTCTTTAGAGAAGGGCTAGATAATTGTGACATGACTACATTTGCAAACTTTGTAATCCTTTATAGCGATCTATTTTCATCTCAAAAACTTGAGTAGATTAATGTGCTAGCAGATGGCATTAACACCATCTCTATGGCTATGTAATTTTTGTTTTTTATTATATATAAAGGGATCTACCCCCTTTGGTAGAACTTACCAAAAAAAAATCTTGTTATTTTAGATATACTGGATATTATTGTGGATTTTATTTTAATGGAGATTTAATAAGTATAATGATATTAATTTGTATGGATGTCCATTTCCCTAAAAATTCTTTATAAATGTTATCTTATAAAATATTTCAAATGCTTCAGGGGTCTCTAGGTGGATGGAGCGCAGATTAGTGAGTTAGAGAGTATTTTGTCAAATAGGTCTGTGAGCTTGTCTCACAAAGAGGATAGAATAAGATGGAGCTGTTGAAAAATTGGGGAGTATCAGGTTAAGCTAGGCTATAAGGTGAAAGATGGGGTGGTTAGAAAGCAAGATTGGCCCACTCACCTTTTTTGGAACAAAGACACAAAAATGGAAGAAAAGCTAGATGCAACAAGTGACATTATATCAGAAGAAAAATTGGAAGCAAATCTGGAAGCAAAACTGGAAGCAAAACTAGAATAAAAAATGGAAGCAAAATTAGAAGAAAAACTGGAAGCAAAACTAGAAGCAAACCTAGAAGCAAACCTAGAAGCAAAATCGGAAGCCAAATTGGAAGCAACAAAAGACGTCATAATGGAAGCAAAATTGGAAGCAACAAAGGACGTCATAATGGAAGAAAAAATTGGCATTAGTTAGGAAGACAAAAAAGAAGCTATTTTTGATGCCATACCAGAAGAAAAATAGGAAGCACGACTGGGAGAAAAATTAGAAGCAAAAATGGGAGCAGACATGGAAGCAAAACTGGAAGCTAAATTGGGTGCTAATTTATACGCTATTTCAGACATTAAATTGGTCGTACTTCCTGGTGCTATTCCAGGTGCTAAAATTAGAAGAAATATTGGAAGCAAAATTGGAAGCAAAATTGGAAGCAAAACTGGAAGAAAACTTGGAAGCAAAATCGGAAGTAAAATTGGAAGCAAACATGGAAGAAACATAAGAAGCAAAACTAGAAGCAAAATTAGAAGCCAAACTGGAAGCAACAAACGACATCATAATAGAAGCAAAACTGGAAGCAACAAAGGGCGTCATAATGGAAGAAAAACTTGGCATCAATTAGGAAGCCAAAAAAGAAGCTATTTTTGATGCCATACCAGAAGCAAAATAGGGAGCATGACTAGGAGTAAAACTAGAAGCAGAAATGGGAGTAAACATGGAAGCAAAACTAGAAGCCAAGTTGGGCGCTAATTTAGGCATTTTTTCTGACATTAAATTGGTTGTACTTCCTAGTAATATTCTTGGTGCTAAAGGAGGCACTATTTCTTGTGCTACTTTTCTGACACAAAATCTGATGTTAAATCCGACATAAAATTTGATGCAAAATCCAACATAAAAAATGATGTCGAAGAGAACATGCAGTTTAGCACCGAGTTTTGTGCCAAAAGAAGTGTCCAATTCATGAACTCAATTGCACTACATTTTGATGCTATTTTAGGCACTAATTGTTTTTTTTGTTGTAGTGTAAATTTGATCTTGATATCCTTTAAAATTTCTAGAACTAGTATGCTATTAAAAGAATTAATCATTTCCATTTGATTGAAGCTTTCTAATGGAATAACCAACTACCCAATACATGACATCAACTCATCATTATAATATGTGAATGAACAACATGTTGTTTGATGAGACAAGATAATGTGCTACAAGGTTGCATAATGAATCAAGCAAGTTTTGGTAAGTGCACTCGAAAAAGATGCATGGGGATGTGCCAATAGGAAACATAACATGCATGACACCAAATCCACCCAACATAATACAAATAGCACATGTGTGTGGTTAATCTAGTGCACAACAAACTACCACAACATGGGGCACACACAAGATAGGTTCACACATGGGATATATAATAAATATTTTTGGGTGATTTGTACCAACCCAAGGTGCTCCTACATCACTATTTCTTCCAATGATATTCATTGATTTCAATTGACTGTGATGATAAGGAGTACAAAAAGTCTAAGATTCCATTTCTAGTTTGCTTCCAAAGTAATTTAGGGAGTATTTATTACTACATTTCTTTGTAGATCAGGGTTGGTCACTACTAGATTGATAATTTTTAAGTGTTGAAACTTATATAGATAGATGCCAAAACTAAAGTCACATCTTCCTACCAAGTGAATTTTAATAGGCACTTACTATTTGGAACTTCCAAGGGTTAAAGTATAATTGTTGCATCACTAAGACGGGTCCATCACTTTCTAGGATTTCTTTTTCTCTCTTAGTGGTTATGAAATTTATATAAGCTAAAATATCCTTTAGATCCATCTAAATCAATAACATTTAAAATTTCCTCCTTTTTCAAAACTATGTGGAGCAATGGTTTTATGTAAGATAACCACTTGTACATTAGAGGGGTCCTATCATCTTCCTTTCTAAATTCTTAAATTTTCTAACTTGGAGTATGAATTTGATTCCACATTAGTCTTCTAGGATTTGTGATTATCATTAGATTGAGGGTGATCAATGGTTCTCCCATTCTTTTTTGTTGTCATGCTTGTGTCAAATCTTAATTTCCCAAGGAATTGTCACTCTTACATTGGAGGGATCCATATTTATTATTCACATTTTTATAATTGTAATTTTTTAGATGCCTTGTTTGCTTTTATGGAGTGAGTGACTACCATTCAATCTAGTCTAATTGAAGGTACACCATAACTTTTGCTCTATGTAGAGATTTTTAGATTCTAAGGGCTTCAACTAATAACTACTTCACTAGGAGGGACCCACAATCTCTTAGAATTTAGGCTTTCTCTTTATTTGATCCTTGAAATGACAATAAACATTAGTTTAATTTAGTCAATGACCCTTAATCTTTTTATATTATTAAACAAGTGTTGAATCCTAACTTTGTGAAAAGTTGCCACCTATATTTCTTTTCCAACTAAACTTTATTTTAAAGGTCAAGAAAAATTTATGAAAAGATAAACATAGAAAAGAAGACAAATGCCAAGCAAATTTTAAATATTGAAGAAAACACATTTTTAAGTGGTGTGGGGGTGCATTCCCAAAAAAATCCAAACATGAGATAGCCTAAAACTAGCAATCACACTTATTGTGCAATGGGCATGCCGATAGATGCTTATAATGAGGGCACTATATAAATAAACATGAAACTAAAAAAAGATAAACTTTGTTATAATTTGGTAATGAGAAGTAATGTACATAGTGTAGTAAACAAAGAGTTGGAGTAGATTGTTGATTGAAATATCTAGAAACAAGAGGTTGTCAACATGTGTAGAGGATCCTCCTACCTCTTCCTAAGGTAGATATGCACTATCCTGTTTTCAATCAAACCACTAGTAGCCAAAGGTCAAGGAATTACTGTGACTTGTATTTACTGTAGGACTCCCTAGAATGAAACTAGTATATCCACAAGGGTTATGTGAATTTGGTAGCTTATTCTATCATTAAGGATATTCAATACTCAATACTACATGAAACAATTGAAGCCCACAAGGCACATGAATTGTGACCGAATGGCTTCCTATAAGACATCCAAGCCCATCATTTGAAATCAAGAAAATGAATTTTGCCACACTTCGTGTGCCTTGTGGTTGAATGAATAGACTTATAGAATTCCTTATTTTACCATCTTTTGAATGGAATAAAAAATGTTTATTCATCCACTTCCAAAATTGGAGGAATTTTGTGCTATTGTATATGTTATCACTGTGAATTGCACCTATATGCAAGGCTGGTTAAAGCACTGCAATTCCGTGTAACATGGAACTAATATCAGGTTGTGGGTGCCCTGTGACGAGATTAGACCTCCAGATTGTGGGCTGGTTCCATTCAAATGTTCTATTGAGATGTATGTTTTTTTACTTTTTTGGGAAAAGGGAAGAAAGAGACTAAATGAATACTAAAGGTAAAATGGTGATGCACATGATATGGATAAAAATAATGCAATCTGATTCACAATCTTTGCTCAGAAATCTAACTTCTACACAATCCAGACTTGGCATAAATACCATAAAAATAATTCTAAGGAAGGTTTGAAAATAGGTTTTTATGAAGGAAATGGTTTTTTCACAGCATAAAAAAACTATCTCTGGTTAACACAACCTAAGACCTGTGATGAATTTATGCTCTAATGCTGTAAACAATGAGGTGAGACAATAATTTTAAAGGTTTAATAATAAAACAAAGCAAAATTTCATCAAAATCACTTCAACATTCAACACTAAAAGGAAAGGTAATTCAACCGATTTGAAATAAACAAAGGAAAGCTTTGCAAATAGACAAAAGATAACCTATAACCTGCCGATCTCTCAATAAAACTATAAAAGTTAGCTACAAGAATTCTCCAATCTGTCTGAATAAGAATGAGAATCAAGAACTAGCAAAAACAAACTTTTTCTTTACAATATATAGGTCTACTCTCTCCAAGAGGCATGCAAAAAATATAGACTTGCAGATAACTACCTCTAAAAATACTCATTCCCGAGCAACCTTAAAAATCCTCAAAATTAGGGTCTAAAATTGCCACAAATTGAGCAAAAATAGCTTCAATTTGGGCCTCTTCATATGTTTGACCAAATTTTTGACCAAGGACCCTAAAAATACTCCTAAAAGTCATGCAAAACCTCCTAGGTAGCCTAGTTAACTCAACTAATCAATTTGTATGATTTTGCATGAGCAAAATTGATTGTGAGTAAATAATAAAGTAATAGAATGTTACTCTATTATTGGTTACAATTTGTTCTATTTTTTATTTTACAACTTGTGGAAAATAATAAAGTAATAGAATAGAGTATTACTTTATTATTTATTTACAATTAATAAATGTGTAAAAATCGTGCATGATTAGAAGAAAAATATTACTCCTTATCACTCCAATACATTTGCCTATTTTGCAAAATAGGACTTAGGAATAATTACAAAATTGCTTATCACTCCAATATATTTGAGAAAAAATATATCCCTCTACAAGGAAAATAAAAACAAATGAGTCACTCCTGTAGCATTCCATGCACCAAACAAAAATGCATAAATATCCTTATGACTCCCCCTTGTTGCCATTGTGCACATGCATCCATTTCCTAAATCTACTTATATCCCCATATGCAATTTTGAAGTTAAGGAAGGAAGAACAACTCATTTATGCAATTTGACTCATGCATAACAAATGCCCATCATATGCTGCAACCATCAATATTACCACCATGCAATTGCCTTTATGCAATAATCACATCACTACAAGACAATACCCTATTACCCATGATGTCATATTTCCACCATGCATGAAAGTTTATCCTTGAACTCCATGTATTGCATATGTATATACTATGTCAAAACATACACCCTCTTGGCTATTAGTCACCATGCATAATCTTGAAATACCTATCCTTGGATGCTTTGGAAATAGATAAGGAACTTGAACATGTGATTTGTTATTCCTTCACCATTCAACCACCAAGGAATTCTCAAAAGGTTATAAGGCTTGTAGCCTTTCCCACATGTTACATTGGCCTCTTGACTTAAGAAAAACCAACTCTAAGGGGTTACTGTCGGCCACTATATGTTATGATGGCTAGGGAAAATCTTGACCATGACAGCAAATTGGATAAAGTAATAATTGGTTTTTGTAAGTCAAAAAATGCGCTTGAGCAAAAAGAACCTTCGAACAAAAGAGGAAAACAACCCTAACTTGCGCATTCACTCTTCATTTTACTTCATTCTTTGAGCTCTGCAACCTTCATGCTAGTTGAGGGTTTCAACTATCTTCATGATGGCTTTGGTCTTCTCCTTTCAACGGCTCTTCGTTGTCATTGCCATGGAACTCTGCATGAGTTAGAAAGAAGGTAACTCTACTTTTCTATTTGATATGAAACATCTAAGTATATGTAGCTTTCTTCATTTAAATGGTCACAACCTTCTTCACTGCTATGAATACCTCCATTGTTGTGCACTCTTTAATACCTTCATTATGTTTCTATATGCTTCTTTCTCGATGGTCTTCATCTTCTCTTCTAGAAGTTTGAGGCAACTATGAAGCTATGTTATGATCTTTCTTCCTACTAGCAACAAGGGTAATCACTTGCCATTTAATCTCTATAGCTTCATTATGTTTGGTTTCATTCCTTATAGCATGACAAGTTTGTAGATAGACATGGGTATTTCATTTTATAGCAAAAAATGCTATATCAATGTTGGCCATGGCTACATATTTCTTCTTTCGCCTTAATCTGTTTTCATTATGTAGAAACCTAAGGGTTTTGAAGTTTTGAAGTTAGGGTTTCAACTTCTCCTTCATTTCCAGAACCTCTACCTGCTATGGCTATGATTCTCTTGTTAGTAGGCATAAAAAATGTAGCTACTCGAGGGTTTGTGAGCCTTGAAGATGAGGGTTTTGACTTCATCCTGCATAGAAAAACCTTGTAATGCCATGGCCATACTGCTTTACTTGATCTCTTTCTCCTTATTTGTAAGAAAAGAAAGGCTTGAAGTATCTTTGAAGAAATCTTGTTAACTTGGCAGATGGGTATACCTTCTTGTTTCTTGTTCCTCTGGCATGGTTATGAATATATAATGGCATTTGTTTGAAAGCTTTTTTACTGTTCTACAAAAAATTCCATTAGGGTTTGATATCTTCAACATGGGTATACAGTCTTTTCAAAAAATAGTCTATTGCCTGTGCAGCACTACCTTGACTTTGATCTTGTCTCCATCTATTGGCAAAAAGTATAGGGTTTTGAGTATTAGTAAGTGGGTTTTCTTGCTTTGCTTCTCATAACACTTCTTTTTTCCTTGTGACTATTTCACATTTACTGATGACACATTTTACTTTATCATTCCACTGTGGCTACTGGGTAGAAGTACATGTTGGTATTCTTTACCTTCTATGAGGTTCTTCTTATGCATATCTCTTCAGGTTGCATGAATGTAATGTGATGAACTATAAGTCATATGGAACATCCTTTACTGGCTACTGCCTTTGTTGTAACTGGATATATATTATGGCATAGGTGTCATGCTATCTCTTGACTGTCATATGTATTAGACTCCTCTATGCACATATATCATACATTTTTTGTTTCTTGCTATATTTCAAGGCATATCTATAGGATAGACACATGTCTTTATTTCTTCTTGGTTGTTTATGCATTCTTTCAATACACCTGTAGCATGCCTTCGTGCATCCTTGCATCTGTAGTCATCTTTTTGCATACATTAAGGTATACCTATAGCTTTCTTATGCATCTTCATATCTCCTCTAGTTGTTCATACCTTCATCATTTATGCACCTCTATATTATAGATATATGCTCTTTGTCCATCCATTTTCTTGTGATCATTCTTGTGCACACTGACTACTCTCCTGTAGATGGATATAACCCTTATGATATATCATGAATGTCTCTTGCTTTATTGAGCCACTTCACTGGTCACTGTGTTGGCTATTCATGGTGATGGTGACTATATGTGTATCTTGATCTTCATTTATCTCACTTCTCTTGGACTGTATCTTCCTTATTGCACCGTGACATCTTTTTTACTGTATGACATCACTATATCTCTCTCGACTGCATGGCAGCATCTTCTTAACTGCACTATGTTGGTGCCTGCATGAATATTCAGGTTTCAAGCAATTAATTTCGTAGGCACCTTCCCAAAACATCCAAAAAATTCTAAGTCTTTGGGCCTTCTCAGTTGAAAAGTGCAAAAAATAGTTTTAAATGCATGTATCTTTGTATATACAAAGGGGTTTGTATGTACAAATTCAAATATACCTTGGCGGGCTTGCAGAAATTTCAATCGGCCTTTGAAAATGGTAAAAAATGCTTGTATACATCTTTGTATGCATACTAGGTTTGCATGTATGTTTGGAGAATCTATCGCAGATTCTAAGAATATTCTATGCTTGTATATCGGGTTGCATGTATTTTTTGTGTTGTATGTTCAGACATACAATGGAAAGATACATTGGAAATGTGCAAGAGAAATATACATTGCAAAGATGCAAGCCAACATACATAGTAGGAGATACATTTGGTGGGGTCTGCCTCACATACAAGGCAGAATGTACATGCAATATACATTCGCTATATGCAAAGTGAAAAGTACAAGGGGCCGATACACAAAAGGTGGGGCCAACCGATTGCATATTTTAGCGATTGTATGTTCGCACATACAATCAAATATGCATTCGCAGATATACGGGCCGGACCTGAAATGAGCATGCATTCTGGTTGATAAGGTTGAAGTCTGTTGTTTGTATGTATAATCTACTTGTATGTTTGCATTGTATATGTGACATACATTGGTCATATACAAAGGAGGAACATGCAACCCGGATGTGAAAAGGAAGATGTACTATGGTGGATAAAGGTTTGGGGTCGGTAGCATGTATATTGGGTGCTTGTATGTGCTGATATACATTGCAAAGATGCAAAGGTTAAGATGCAAGACAGACCCGAATATGTTTGCAATTTGTTCTATAGGTGTTTGGCATCCACGACTTGTATGTAAATGGCGTTTGTATATGCCGATATACAAAGGGATGAGATACAAGGCCCAGATTTGAAAACTGTCCCAATCTGTTTCATAAAATTTGAAATCCGTGGCATGTATATTGCATTGTATGTACACAATATACAAAATGGAAAGATGCAAAAGGTGATACAAGACAGACTCGAGTAGAATTTTGATTTGTTCTATACAGATTTGGGGTCTGCCTTGTATGTTAAATAGTTGTATGTATATGCATTGGCATATACAAAGGATTTAAAAGGTAGGAAAGCGGGTTGTTGTATACGCATTTGGATATGCATATACAAGGTAAAAGAGGCAAAATGCATGTCGCGATGGTGGAAAAGTCAACGATGGAAGCACGGGGTGCCTACGTGGCACGTTCTTATTGGTTGATGACTTTTCAAAGCATTTTGATGCCGTAGATCTCAGTGATAGGAGGGAGATCGACGACCCTATTTTGAACACTTGAGGAAGGAAGTATTTTATGTGTATCTACACCATTTCGAGTGGGAAACTTCATAGCATGAACCATTGCTACATCCTGCGGGTAGGTTAGCCATTTATGGTAGCAGTGCAGAGGTATGGGTCTGATTGACCGACCAACTACCAGGTTTGTGAAGAAAATCTTTAGGCGGTGGTGCAGATCCTGAGTTCACTTGCTCATCCTTCTTCTTCTCCATGCTGCATTGAATGATTTGAGCACCATTCTGTGGTGTGCCATATCTGGCAGATTTTTGAAAGTGCCAAGTAATTAATTGTTGAGTACAAAGTCTTGCTATAAATGACATAATGTGTTACTCATTAGGTGGTTGAAGACTTGGGCATTTTTTTGGGGAAAAATAACGAAAAATAGAGTATTTTCTTGGTTGCTCTATCTCTTTTAGAGTTTATGAGTTGCATCTGAATGCACCTTGCACATATGTTTAGTTTCATGTCATGTTGATATGAAAAATGCTTCATTGCATGTGTTTATCTATCTATCTCCATTTGTTGTATGCATTCTCTTCTTTTGAATCTGGTTGCTAAGGGTTTCTCAGATTCTAGGCTATAGATTTCTGTATCACATGTTTAATCTTTAACTTCCATTCAAGAAGTGGATTAAATTGTTTTAGGTCAAGTATGGAGAAGGTTGTATGTCAGCAATGATATTTGTAGGTAGAGACAGTTAAACACTTATCCTTGGGTGATGTTTGTAAGGCAAATACCAATCCTAACCCCTTGAAACTTGAATGCCAGTTGCGAGCCATTCTCTTGTATACATCTAGTTGACTCCTTACCCTGAGATAGGCACCAGTCTGCTCCCTGTGTAGTAGTTATGATCCAAAACCCCATGTCTTGCATCCAAAATATAAATTCAAATCATTTCTTTATTCCAACCTGTTAGTGTAGGAGTAGAAATAGGACGCCTACATACTCTCATACCCAACTAGCCAGATATGTCCAAGAAAGTTGCCAGCCTTGTGATCTATCATACAAATCTTGGTCCATACGTGAGAGTATTCTGCCTGTTGTTGTTGTTGGCAAGAGACACTATTTGGATTCATTATTGTTGTCATTGATGGCAACAAAGTTCATCCCACCCATCTGCAGGACATGGTGTGTCTTTACCAGAAGTTAGATTGAAGAAGTGTTGTGGTCTGGTAAGTAAGAATAGAGCAAGCAGCAAGGTTCGACAGTCAAGTCCGGATCTTTCAGAGGAAGTATCTCAGTAAAGTGTGGATTTGGGGAAGTCAAGAGGAGTACCTTGATTGATAGATTCCAAGGATTTAGCCTTTGGTGATAGAAGAATGAAAAGATATGAGCACTTAAGTGTTGGGTTCCTGTTTGACAGAATAGACAGAGGAAGAACTGATCGGCAGAGCATCATACCTAAATCCGGATGAGATATTGATGGTGATTAATTTTCTTGAGGTATCATTCATGATTGGCTGACATGATTAATGACTTCTATAAGCATCTCCTTGATCTGCATCACTTGGTATGCAAGGATTCAGTCAACAGATTAGAGTTTGGGAAATATTGACTATTCTAGATGCCGATTAGAAAGGTGTTGAAATCACTTGTGCAGATATATATACCAGATGGTTTTAGATGTGAATGTGTGTGTTGCTAATCAGAATTGTGCGAAGAAAAGAAGAAGAGTAGTGCAAAGGTAGTAAGACAAGTTCAAAATGTGATTGGACAATAGCATCTAAGGAGAGTAAAAGATGAAGTGCAGTAGATTAGTATATTGGGCTTAACCGGAACTAAACCTTAGCATGTGTGGATGCTTCTCATCAGTCTAAGTATCTTGTTACCTTCTTTTATTGTAGACAGTGAGTTTCTTGTAGGCAATGAGCCTCTTGTGAGCAGTGTGCTCGGGCAGTGAGCCCTAATTGGCAAATGCCATTTTGTTTTTTCTATTCTTCTAACATAGAATACAATCTTGGGTTAGTCACCTCGTGGTTTTTCCCTTAACCAGGTTTTCCACATTAAAATCTCGGTTTCTCTTGTGTTGATGTGTTTCTGCTCTTGAGTTAAATGCATTATGTTTCATGATTGATTTATTGTTATACTTCCAAGTAATTGCAAGTGTTTAATTAGAAGAAAGTTTTATACAACTAATTCACCCCCCCTCTCAGTTGTATGCCCTGAATCTAACAATTGGTATCAGAGCCAAGTTCCTCCAAACAGAGCCTAACAACTTGAGGAAGATCTGGGAATCTCGATGGATATGTATGGTATGAGGGAACAACTTCAGTTTGCTTTAGATGATCTTGAGCAGTCTCATTCTAAAGTCCATGACCTAAAAGAAAGACTCAGACAAGTTGATGATTTCATCAAGGAACTAAAAGAGAAACTGAGTATCTCTATGAAAAAGAGAAAGGAACTACTTCAACAATTAGCAAGTCAAAGTGAAGCCAATAACACTAATGATGATCTGAATGAGAAGAACAAGTTATGCGAAAAGCTATCAAAAGAGGTCATTATGGTAAGACATGAAATGGAATCAGGAGTTATGAAATTCACCCAAGAAATTGAAGAGAAAAGAAAAATTGAAGATAATCTAAGACAATCTCTCAAGGAGAAGTCAGAAGACTGCCACAATATGGATAGAATAATCAGGCATCTAGAATCTAATCTTGAAGAAGCTAAAGATAATGAAGAACAACTTGAGAATCAGATTGACACTCTCAAAAGGGACCTTCAAACAACAGATGAATACAAAGAGAAATTCAAGATAAGATCTGCTCAACTTGAATTTCTTCTTACAAGCCAAAAGAGGGTAGATGACAAACAAGGCTTGGGGTATGAAAAAGGTGAAAGCTCCGGATCTGGTCAGAAGAACTCCAGACTAGAAAATCCAAGGAACAGGCCTAGAAGACCTCCGATAAGGTAACCAAATGCTCAATGATATCCATCTTTCAATGGTTACTGCCACAACTGTAGTAACTTTGGTCATAAGGCAAATCAGTGCAAAAGAAGAAAGAATCAAATGAATACATCCTTCTCCAGACAGTGCTTTAATTGCAAAAGGTATGGTCACAAATCTCTTGAGTGTAGATATATGCAAATGAATAACTCATTCTATGGTAGATGCTTTGCATGCAATAGAATGGGACATATGGCTAGACAGTGTAGATCAAGAGGATATCAGTCAAATATGCCAAGAAATGTTGTCTGCTATAGTTGCAATAGATCCGGTCATATTGCCAAATTCTGCAGAAGTAAGAATCAAGACAAAAAGGGTTCAGTGCATTATAACCAAAACCAAGACAAAGGAAAAGGAAAGGTGAACGCGGATGAAATTCAAAGGGAGATGAATAAGATTTGGGTGAAGAAAAGCACAGAGAATGTTGGGGATGGATCCACACCAGAATCTGGTGCTGATATTCCTTCCAGAAATTGAATAGATGAGCTATGGCTCAGGGGGAGTAACAAAAGAAAAACTAATTCCCCCAGCCAGTCAATTGGTGCCTGAAATTGGCACATGAAAGGTTGCAGATTAAAGGGTTTTCAGAGAAACATCTAAATAAGCCATGGTAAAGATTTGGAAGATCTACAAGAATATTTGAAGAGTCTAATCCTTCCAGATTGATCTGGTTTAACAGTCTCCCAGTAAAAGTAGGTTTTTCACAGTTTGGTTTGGTGTGATTCTAAATTGAAACATCTTGATTTGCGGACAAATGGGATGATCTGAGGAAAAGGTAGTCATTATGATTCATCTCTAACATCAATCCTAAGTGCATTACAATGATCTGGATAAGTTTCTCCCTCTCTAAACAAGGAAAACAAGGCATCTGGAATGACCTAAGTTGCGCATTTATTATAATGAAGAATTAGGGTTTGCACAGAAATATAAGGGTTCTCCTTATGAACATTTGCTCATTCTACATTCGAGAAGAAGAAGAAAAGGAGCTCTGCAAATAATTTATCTAAAGCCTCTCAAAGAACAATCACAGAAGTTAATTCTTCCAACAATCTGATCTAGCTCATTCAATGAAGCGTAAAAAGGTATTTTCAGCTCTTGATCAAATTCTCTCTGAATCTTTAAGATGGCTACTTTGAATGTTGTGAAGATTTCTGATAGGCTGTTCCCTAAATTTAAGAAACATCCCTACAAATCTCTAGAAGTGGATCCCTTAGGTGCATTTTCCAGCATTCCTCATGGGGTTCTGCATGTTGAAGACGTTAGGGCATACATTCATGAGAACATAGAAGAATTTGGAGAATCCAAGCTAGTAGATATCTATCACAATCAATTAATAGACGACTCATTTGAACTCAAACCTTAGTATAAGGCTATTCAAGAAAAACATTTTGGGTAGTGCATTCATTTCCCCTATTTTTCTGAAGATGAGTGGGTCAGGTATGTTTTGAGTAGAGTGCATGATAACTTCATGTGGCTGAATAAACCATTCAAATCCACAAAAGATGCTATTAAAGCGGTAACTGGTTTGCACTCATCCAGAGGGTTACCTATTCTCAAATTGGTTAAAAATCAAACTGTGAGTGAGGCTACCAGATCAAAATTTGACAAAAGAGCAATGACAATAGAAGACATCACTGATCCAGATGTCAAGTTTGCCTCTATGATGATTAGTTATAAGATATATCACTCTAGCAGGGAAAATTCAGTACCCAAAACTGCAATCTACACTGCTTATGAAATGTTGAGAAAAAATATATGATCTTTGTGAACTCCTTCTAAGCCAACCGATGGAAAACCTACAAAAGATCAAGAAGGATAAGAACTCTTTCAAGTATGGTGGGCTGATACTATGTTTGTTCTTCTACTTCATGAATGAGCTTCTCGAATCCAGTAATTGGGTGTCGTAGAATGATAGACCAGTAGCCATCCAAATAAGAGATTATATACATGGGCTTGGTGATGCCAAGGCACAAAATATAGCACTCTAGGGCTATTTCAAGAATTTTTAGAGCATGATGCAAGAAAGAGAGAGAATTCCCCAAGCTCTATTTGAAAAGTATAAGGATACAGTTTGCTTCATGGTAGAAACTGATCAGTGCTTTATGGAGGCAGTAGAGCCAAGAATAGTCTGGATCATGCCAATGGGGTATGAAGTCAATGAGAAAATTGTTGAGCTACATGTTCAACACATGCTTAGTCAACCCAAGGATCCTAAAGTAGAAAGGTTTGGAACCTTTGAAGAATTAAGTGTGAAGATCCATGTGGAGCTAAGACAACCGGAAATAAAAAGAAAAGTGAGGAGGGAAGTAGAAGAGTTTGCCAAGAAGCATGGAATTTCAAAGAAGGCTCTTGATGTAAATAGAGAAAAGATAGAAATGGTAGAGAAAGAGAAAGAAAAAGCAGAGAAAGAAGATGCTCTAGTGGAAGTCCCGTCCCCGACTAGATCCTCTAAGACCTCTATACCTACCACTACTAAGAGCTCAAAGGCATCAAAGCCAGAAGCAAAATCATCCCGTAAAGGAGAGAAGAGAACTCAGACAAAGGCCACAAGATCTTATGCCCATCAAAAGGATGATGAAGAGACTGAATCTGATGAAGAGGTCAAGAAAATAAAGAAGAAGAAGAAAACATCCAGTGAACCCTCTACTAGTCTAGACAAGGAAGAAGAAAAGATAGATAAATGTGTTGAGAAGCCTACTCTTGACGATATCATCAACGCAATTACTGTGGATGGAAACCTGAAAACATTAACAGAATTCTATGATGAATATAGTGAAGCTGACCAAAAGATCCTACAGGATGCCACGGTTAAGTATCTAAATATCTACAATAAAGCTTTCATTGAGATCATATCTTTAATTCCTAAAAGCCTTGAGAAGGAACTTGAAATGAGAAAGAATAATGCCAAAGAAAAGGATATGGAGATCCAGGAATAGATAGCCATTCAGCTCTATCCCTCCATCACTCCTAAGTAGAAGAATATGATCTTCAAAGATTGTAAGGATGAGTTTCAGAGAAAAGCTAGAATGAATCAGCTTATGCTTGGAGAAACTGACAAGGTAGCAAAAGAAACAGAAGACATCCTCTGAAATGCATACAAAAGATTCAATATTCCTATTATAGAGGACTTAGGTGATGATCCCTCGGCTGCAGATGTTGAAGAAGAATCTATTGAGACAGTAGTAGAAGAGGTTAAGGAGACAAGGGAAGAGAAAGATAAGGACTTTGAATCCTCTGCTTTGGAAGAGGAGGCCCATGAACAAACAAACATCACTCCTCTGGTTTCCCCTGCAGACTCCGAATCCAAAGAAGAAGAAAGAGTAGAAGAGAAGATCAATCAAGGAATAGAGGAGAAGGAAAAGGAAGATGACAGTGGCAAGGCTGCAGAAGGAGAAAAAACTCCAATAGAGAAGGCCACAGATGACAGTGGCAAGGTTGCAGAAGGGGAGAAAAATTTATCTCCAACAAGAGACACAGCAGAATCAGTAAAAGATTTCTTGACTAAAGAGATGACGGAATTTGATGAACTAGAACTGCTTCAAGGTCCATTCAATTTTGATTCCCTCTCCCTGGTTTAGACCATGAAGCTAGCATCTTTCACTCAAGCAAAGGCAAAAGAAAAACTCCTGAAGTCTCACACAGAAGACTGTGAGCTTATAGAAGCTGCATTTGGTGTGTTGGAAAAGATAATGCCATCCTTCCAAAAGGATCCTTCAGCCTCTTCATCTGGTAATCTCAAATCTCTAGTTAATAGTGTTAGCACACATTTTGATTCCCTAGAGAAGTTAGCAGAAGATAAAGTCTGAAAGGAGTTTTTAGAAAAGAGATTTTCTGAAGTACAACGACTAATATCCAATGATAGAAGAAATATGGATATACGGATAAAGAGCTTAGAAAATGCTCTTAATGATGGCGAGGAAATGTATAAATTTTGTCTATCATGGTCCAAAGCAATAGTGGAGATTGAGAAGAAAGTGAAAGAACAGGAGGATAAACTAACAAAACTATCTCAGAATTTTGATCCTCTTACCACGTCCATAATAAATCAAGAATGTCAGACTATTGCAGTCTTGAATGAAATTAAGAAGCTTGAGAAGGAGAAGAAAAATAGAATAAGTACGTTGAATGAACTTAGAGGAATAATTATCCCTAAGTTAGAGGCCATGCATGAGGCCCTAAATGATGCTCAAACCATAGCCCGAACCAGTGATCTGACAGATCTGAAGAGGGTAGAAGCTTTTACATTCCTATTGAGTGGTCACATCTCAATTTTGGACAGGATGAAGCTAAGTTGGGCGATAGAAGTTGTACAATTGAAGAATACTTTTGCAGATATACTAAAGTATATGTAAATTATAACTGGATAATACACTTATGCGACTAAGTATAGATCGAGTTTTGAAAATTTTGGTGTGCGGACCCCACCCTTTGCCATTGATGTCAAAGGGGGAGTGAGGAGCAGTGAAAAATGAGGAGTCCAACTAAGGGGGAGCTCCGAAAAATGTACATAAGGACAGAGCATCAGCCAAGGGGGAGTAGAGTGTGACACTTAGTCATTTTTCGCTAAGTGTTGCCATCAATGCCAAAGGGGGAGATTGTTGGCAAGAGACACTGTTTGGCTTCATTATTGTTGTCATTGATGGAAACAAAGTTCATCCCACCCATCCGTAGGACATGGTGTGTCTTTACCAGAAGTCAGATTGAAGAAGTGTTGTGGTCTGGTAAGTAAGAACAAAGCAGGTAGCAAGGTCTGACAGTCAGGTCCGGATCTCTTAGAGGAGGTATCTTAGTAAAGTGTAGATTTGGGAAAGTCAAGAGGAGTACCTTGACTGATAGATTCCAAGGATTTAGCCTCTGGTGATAGAAGAATGAAAAGATATGAGCACTTAAGTGTTGGGTTCCTGTTTGATAGAGTAGACAGAGGAAGAACTGACTGGCAGAGCATCAGACCTAAATCTAGATGAGATATTGATGGTGATTAAGTTTCTTGAGGTATCATTCATGATTGGCTGACATGATTAATGACTTCTATAAGCATCTCCTTGATCCACATCACTTGGTATGCAAGGATTCAGTTGACAGATTAGAGTTTGGGAAAATATTGACTATTCCGGATGCCAATTAGAAAGGTGTTGAAATCACTTGTGCAGATATATATACCAGATGGTTTTAGATTTGAACGTGTGTGTTGCTAATCAGAATTGTGCGAAGAAAAGTAGAAGAGTAGTGCAAAGGCAGTAAGATAGGTTTGGAATGTGATTGGACAATAGCATCTAAGGAGAGTAAAAGATGAAGTGCATCAGATCAGTATATTGGGCTTAACTAGAACTGAACCTCAGCATGTGTGGATGCTTCTCATCAGTTCAAGTATCTTGCTACCTTCTTTTATTGTAGACAGTGAGTCTCTTGTAGGCAGTGAGCCTCTTGTGAGTAGTGTGCTTGGGTAGTGAGCCCTAATTGGCAAGTGCCATTTTGTTCTTTCTAATCTTCTAACAGAGAATACAATCTTGGGTTAGTCCCCTCGTGCTTTTTCCCTTAACTGGGTTTTCCACGTTAAAATCTTGGTGTCTCTTATGTTGATGTGTTTTTGCTCTTGAGTTAAATGCATTATGTTTCATGATTGATTTATTGTTATACTTCCAAGTGATTGCAAGTGTTTAATTCAAAGAAAGTTTTATACAACTGATTCACCTCCCCTCTCAGTTGTATGCCATGAATCTAACAGTTGTAAAGATAAATCTTTTTGTCATTGGGCAAGTGAAAGAAAAATTTTTAGCTATAGGGATACCCCCCTTGGTGTGGTAGAACCAGAAGTGAAGGGGAGGTAGCTCACGCAACCTCCTGTATTAGTTTGTCGAATCTACCTATGCATTGGAACTGGTAAACCCTCTGCTGATTTGAGCACCAACACACTGTATCTCTCCTGACTACATCATGCATGGAATCTTCTTGACTGTGTGGCATCCTCTAAATTGCATGGCATCCTCTATAGCTTGGGCATGAGAAATAATTTTTTTGTCAAAGCACAATAATGTTCAAATGTATGGAATCATTCTATTCATTCTTGAATTGTTACATTCTTTATGTTTTACTGTACTGTATCTCTCTGTATTTGCAACTTCATACATGACAGTCTCTTCTTTTTACATATGTACTTGACTATCATGTGATTGATGACATACATAGCTACTGTAGAGCTTTCTCTTCCTTTTAAGATCACTGATGGTTAGTGACAGTCTTTATCATTCAATGAATAGTGAGCATCCTGTATGTATCTGTTATTTGTATCTTCCACTTTAGTCATGATTGTCTCTCATTTGATCTTGAAAGTTGACTTGACTATCATGTCTCTTGACCATTCACTGTGTTGGGGTATTTGCTTATGTATTATGTGCTTCATCCCTAGATGCTTGACTGTTTGAACATCTAACTCCATATAGACTGTAGCATTCATCTTTATGTATCTTTTGATGGTTTGAAGTTCTGAGGCATTGGTGACAACCTTTTGCAAAGTTTATATCTTCTTTCTAGATGACTGCACACCTTTCTCATATATATTGTGAAGTTCTATTTTATAGCAGTCAAGTTGGCATATTGTTTTATAATTGTCTTACCTTCCACTATTCCATCTACTGTTCCATGTGGCATTTACTTTCAACTATTTCTATGAGACACTTGCAACTTTGAATGTGATATAGCTGTTTAAAATTTGATCATCTTTAAATAGTATGAAAATAACATGAGAAATACCTAGTATAAAATGTTGTTTCATCGTACTCCCTTTTCATAATGAGATGACCCTTCACAAGATTTATTTTGCAACTTGTTCAAATGATACATAAGTTCTTGTATCCTCCTTGCTCTGTCTCTCTTCTCTTTATCAAGCACAATAATCTAAAAACTTGTATCACTCCTTAGATGATTGTAATCTAATTTTTGAATTTGTCCTTTTGTCAATCTTGATTTAGTCACATAGCTCTCATTTGTTTCAATCAACTGTAATGATATCATGATGACATCTTCTTTATGTAAGTTGATTAGATGATGCATGATATAGCTTAGAATGATGCATCCTATCTTTTTTCGTACTTTTTTCAAAAAATGAAAAGAAACATGCTATGCTCAAACCCTCGTGGGAGCCACATTTAATCCACATGTTTATTTGTCTTCAAATCAATAACAAAATTTGTCTTATACCTGCACAGTGAACAAACAAGTTAGCATAAAAAAGTACCTGATAGCATTGATTGATCTCCTTCATGATTTCTTTTTGATCTGTATCATTATCTTATATGAATTCTTATCTAAATGTATGATATGATAAGTAGATGTCTCTATTTGATAAAAGCATGTGATAACTGTAAACATTCGGAGCACTAATGGGACTATCCTAAAAATTTTGTAGGTTTCAACTGGATGGTGGCTTGGAGTGAAGAATGAAGACTGAAGACTTGAAGACCAGCTTCAACAGTAACCTCCATCATCAGGAAATGATGGATGTTTAGATTTATCATATGTTCTTTTCTCTTTTCTTTTATCAAACAGATACATAGCTTGCATGTCTACAATTGCTTAGTTTAGTTACTCCCATGACTTGTGTGGGACACATTTGAACATTTCTTTTAAACATGATCAGTTAGTTTCTCTTATGCATATGATGTATATGTATTTCCTTTTTAATCAATGCATGAGATAAAGTACCAGATACTTGGATGCATGTTCAAAACATGACATGAAATAATAATGTAATACAACATCTTTCTCTCTTTTATTCAAAACTGATTAATCTGAATAATCAATTAAACTTATAACTCCTGAAAGATCAAACTTTGTAGAACAACTGTATCTCCTTGAATGTTTGATCCTTTGATGATCAATTCTTTTGTGATGATAACTTATCAGTCCTGATTGTACTGATGGGTTATCCTGACAATTGGATCTTCTTTTTTAACCTTGTCAAGGCATCAAGCATTCAAGAATGCATAACTTTAAAGTTTTCTATTATTCCTTCTAAACAATTACAGCTAGGTCCAACTAATTTTTAGTGTGAATAAAAAATTAGTAACATTTGTAACATTTCTGGCCACCTCTCAGGGGTGTTTGCTTGCTAAACAGTTTAGAACTAGTAGCCTTGCCTTCTCATTGGGCATAAAGTCATTAATGCCCTGAACTTAGAGAAATTCTGCAATTCACACTAACTGAAAATAATAGCAGTAACTAACTAAAAAATTGAAACTAAAACTGATTTGCTTAAAATAGAACCAGCAATATGTGCATAAGCACTTCTTGGAAACAAAACAATAGAATTGAAATTAACTATGCAAAAGCACTTATTTGCAGCATAAGGCTGCCTTACTTAGTAACATATCTTGAGGTGAATCCCATTAACTGGGATTGGCAACACCTCACCATCTAACTTAGCAAGCTGAAATGCATTGTTTTGCTTACACTTTGTGATTATATATGGTCCATCCCACATTGCATCAAACTTTGTATGCTGTCCTAGTCTGCTTTTCAATTCATTCCACTTGAAAACTAGATCTCCTTCTTTATAAACTCTTAGTACTGCTCTTTTATCAAAAGTTCTTTTCATTTGGGCCTACTGTATTTCTAATGTTTTCAAGGCCTCTTTTCTAATCTCTTCAAGTTTAATCAGTTGTGCACATGCCTGATTTCCATTGGCTATTCTTCAAGTAACTCTAGCTCTTTTATATAGCTATGTGTTGGCAACTCTATTGTTATTGGTAACTTGGCTTCCGTTCCATATGTAAGTACATAAGGTGAGTTACCTGTTGATATTTTAGGTGTAATCCTATTAGCCCACAATGCTAACTTTAATTTATCATGCCAAGACCTCTGATTCTCATCAATTGTTTTCTTTATAATCTTAATCAGATTTTTGTTAGTTGATTTAGCCTGTCCATTACCTTAAGGGTAATAATTTGATGAAGTATTCAAGAATATGCTATTTTTGACAGACCAATTAGATATTCTTAATCCAATGAATGCTAAAGCATTATCTAAAATAATTGAGTCAGGAGTTCCAAACCTGGATACTAGATCTTGATAAAAATTCAGGACTAACGTTTCATTAGCATCTTTCAAAGCAACTGCTTCAGTCCACTTAGTGAAATAATCCGTAGCAGTCAGAATCCACTTCTGTCCTTGGCTTGAAGGTGGATTAATAGGACTAATGAAGTCTAATCCCCACTTGCCGAATGGTTGTTCCACTTGAATTGGATGCAAGGGTATTACTGCCAGCCTTTATTTATGTACAAAAACTAAACATTTAAGACATTTCTTTACCCACTCATAAGCATCCTTGAACATGTTAGGCCAATAGTAACCAACTCTCATAATTTTTAGAGCTGTTGTTCTAGCTACAAATTGACCTCCAGCAGGTCGATCTTGAAATTCTTCTAGAATCCTTTGAGTCTGATCTGGCTGTACACATCTTAGTAAAATATTGTTAAAATCTCTCTTGTATAGAATTCCATCAATTATGGCATTAGGGATTGCCTGTAATCTATAATATCTTCTTTTAGATCTATCCAGGCCTTGTGGACAAATCACCAGTGTGCAGATAATGAATCATATCATGCACCCAACTTACAGGGGGATTTGGGATAGCAACTATTTCATTGTTTTGAAGCACTGTCTCAGCCTCTCTTTCAAGTTCCTTGCTGTATCCTTCATTGCCTATGAGCTATTCACATAGTCCTTTTCCTTGGACTAGCTTGGTTACCTTAATTTGTATGTCATATTCCATTACCTTTGTTATCCACCCCGCTCTCTTATCATTTAAATCTTTACTGAGCAAAAATTCTTTCATTGTTGGGTGAGCAACCATTAATTGAATTTTATTATTTGAAAGCATGTGTTTGAATTTCTTTAAGCTTCTGATAATAGCTAATACATGCTTTTCAACAAAAGAATATCTTACCTTATAGTCATGCAGAACTTGGCTGAAAACTACCACAAGTTGTTCCATTCCTTCACTATTTTGCTAACATAGCATAGCTGATATAGTATCCACACTGCCAAATGCATATAAAATGAAGTCTTTATCAAAATTTGGATTTATTAGAGTTGGAGCAGTAGCAAGTGCTTCCTTTATTTCTTCAAAACTCTACTTTCCTTCTTTGGTCCAGTTGAAGGTAATATTCTTCTTCAGCATTGCTGTAAGAGGTTGTAAAAGTGCTACTATGTTTGGAATAAACCTTCTTACAAAGTTAATTCTTCCCAGAAAGCTTTGTAAGCCTTTCTTATGTGTAGGAAGAGGTAATGCTAGTATTGCAGTAATTCTTTCAGGATCAATTGATAATCCATCCTTAGACACAATGTGTCCTAGTAGTTTGCCTTCATGAATAGAGAAAATACTCTTCTTTGGGTTTAATGATACTCCAAATTCTCTACATATCTCAAAGATTAGTCTTAAATGATGAAAATGATATTCAACTTTTTTAGAAAAATAGTCACATCATCTAAGTATACAAGCACAATTTTATTAATCAGGCCTTGAAAAACCATGTCCATTGCTCTCTAAAATGTTGTACCTACATTTGATAAGCTAAATGGCATCTTTTTGTATGCTAGCATGCCCCATTTTGTAGTAAAAGCTATCTTGTATTGATCTTCCTCTTTCACAAGAATTTGGTTATAACCTAAATAACCATCCAATCAAGAAAATCTCTCTGATCTAGAAACAATCTACAATATATGTTCCATAGATGGTAAAGGATAATGATCCTTTAAAGATGCTCTGTTTAAATCACGGAAATCAACACATAATCTGATTTCTCTATTTTTCTTTTTGATAGGAACCAAGTTAGAAACCCATGAAGTATGTTTGATAGGAAAAATGATATTACCTTCAATGGGTTTATTGAGTTCTATTTTCATGAGCACTTCTAGTTTGGGATTCAATGGTCTTTGCTTTTGTTTGATAGGTTTAGCTTTGGGTTCCAGCTCTATTATGTGTTGAGCTAACTCAGGGTTGAAACCTTTCAGATCTCCATATTCCCATGCAAAAATTTCATTAAACTCTTGACAAAGCTGGATGAAGGCTTGTTCTTATTTTGTACATATCCTTCCAAGCTTGAGCAACTTTCCTTTAAAGATCTCAATAGGTTCATAATGTTCTTTCTTTATTAAGAAGCTGGCCTTGTTCTTTCTTACTTGATCATCAGTATTAAAGATAGATTCCAAGGTCACTAAGCCCTTGGATAGCTTATTTGATCTTAACTGAAGTATTTGATCATCATATTGTTCTACAAAATTCTGCTAATTACTTGCAGAAAATTTAGCTTCTTCTATTAAGAAATTTACAATCTGTTCATTACTGTCAAACACTTGCCAACTGACATTATTATCTAGAACTGATGGTCTAACAACAACTTTGACATATAAAGAAGAGTGAATATTCTTCATTTCAGTAGGGATATCATATTAAACTCCTATAGCAGCTAGTTTGTCAACTTGCTTGTTATCAATTCTAGGTACATATATTAGATTAAATGCATCATACTCTTCTATCATGTCATAAACTCTATGTTCGTATAATTTCAGCAAGTTATTTTTTGTAGCAGCAAGGTTTCTAACTTGTTTAACCACTAACTCACTGTCGCCAAAATTTTTTAAACATCTAATTTTTCTCTTCCTTGCCCATTCTAGTCCATGAACTAAAGCCTCATATTCAGCTGAGTTGTTAGAACAGCTGAAAGCAAATCTGAAAGATGAATAATATTTCTTACATGTGAGAGAAACTAAAACAACTCCTCCTCCAGCTCCTACCTTGCTTCTAGAATCATCAAAAAATAGTTCCCAAACATCATTTTAAAATTCTACAGTTTGTTGTTTTTCTTCTTTAATCAGATTTGGAATAACTGTCTTATTTTCTTGAATCATGTACACCTCAAGGCCAATCTCATCCATTTGCTCAAATGGATCTGTTTCATGATTTTCTATTTCCTATTGGTCTAGAACCAAATCTAGAATTCCTTCTAAAGGTGTGTTTGGATCTTGGACAAGAATTAGATCCTCTTGATAAAAAATGAGAAGATTTGCATTTATAGAACTGGGTGTGTAAGGTTCCAAATGATCTTTTTCTAGTGGTTCAGACTTGATTGTAACCTTGGTTCCATATCTAGTTCCAAAGAATAAATGCGTCCAATCAAATGATAAATACCCACCTAACCTTGCTGTAAAATCTCTAGATAAGCAAATGGCAAAGGTAGGTGGCAAATCAATGACATAAATATCCTCGTACATAACAAAGTTTGGATAAGCATGCAGAGTAAGGAATAAATTTTTAAACATTCCAATTGTATTTACTTTAGTTCCATCCATTTGTACAACACCTCTAACAACAGGTTCATATTTCAGACCTATCTTATCAGCTAACTATTTTGGCATAACTAAACTGCTGGCTCCTGAATCTATCATGCAATTATGTACTAAATAATCACCCACAATCAAAGTGACATAAAATGGTGGAGGTTTGCCTACTAGTTTAGGCTATTCTATTCTTTTTTTTGTTTCATTTGCAATCATAATCTGAGGTTGATGTGATTTTGGTACTTCATTTGACAAAGGAGATAGAGCATTTTGCAACAAATCCTTTTGTCCTGAAATGTGTAAAGCATCTAAAATAGACATGCTTAATGTTGTCTTTTTCATATGATCCAAAATATTAAAAACATGGCCACTAACCTTTTGCTGTACTTTTGGGATAGCAACCTCTGGTTGGTCTTTTGCTAGCTGTTTATTTTCTATAGTTAGTTTTCTTGACAAAATGTGCCAATCTTTTGATGTAGAGGCTTGATTCTGTTCATTCTGAGCTATAGAAACTATATTTTTCCCTTTATCAGCTGGCTATGATACTTTTCCAGCTTGTTGTTTACCAGTTTCAGCTTGCTAATTTGTGTTTCTAGACTGTTGTTGTAAGTCAACAGATCTCTTTTTTGATCTTGTGTTTGCTACAATATTAGTAAAAGATTACTTTTGACCTAGCAACTGATTTACACCACAAAATTCATTAGCCTACCAATTCATTAAAGCTACATCAGGATTAACATACTGAGGCTAAATGTCCTGTTGGTTGTTTACATCACTTGCTAAATTTTTTAACAACATCATAGTTATTCTATACCATCAAAGCTCTGCTTACTATTCCATTTTGGTAAGTGGCTTGATTATGAGGCTAATTATAGGGATAGCGCCATGCATAGTCTTGAACCATGTTGTTCTGTATAGGCACTATTTCTTTTGATGCACTGACAACATTTGGATTGTATTGCTGATTTGGCCTATTGTTGTAATTTCTTCTTTGACCCTGATAATCTGCTTGATAACTAGGTCTATTTGCTTGGTAAGGGGCTGCTTGCTAAGGTCTATTATTCTGATTTGTTTGAATTTTCATACTCACTAAGTCATTACTCACAGTCTACAGTATTTTTGCTATGTTTTTCTGATTTTCTTTCAGCTCTCTAAATTTATAATGAATGGGATCTATATTTTTTTGTGTATTTGCTGAATAACTAAAAGATGGTATTGCTAAAATATGTGGGGCTAAAATTGGTATTAAAGGTTGTATATCTAGAAAAATTGGCATTGGGGACCTAGGTGCTATCTTACCAGCTTGTATTAAATTATTTTCTACTCTTATTGCAATGTCAAAAGCAGCTGGTAAAGTTACTCTCCCATGGATTGTATCATAACAAAAATATCATAATTTAATGCCCTTAAATAATACAAAAAAAACATGCTTTTGTGATGGTTTCACTGTTTCAGGAATTCTATTCCATGTTTTATGAAATTTGAAATTAAAATCTATCATTTGCTCTTGTGGAGGTCCTCTTAATAGGAGTCATTTGTTCAACTAATGATAAATAATCAGACTTGTCATGAAATTACCTATTCAAAGTAGCACCTAATTCATCCCAAGATCTAATTGAATTGACTCTTAAACCATTGAAGAGCTTTACCTTTTAATGATGTTGCCAGCAACTTGATTGCAATGTTTTCTTCGGTGATGTGGTGAACAACACATAAAGACACCACATCTCTGATATGTTCAATAGGTGTAGTCCCATCTTCTCTTGTAAAACTTGGTAAACTTTTCAACGCAACCATTAGTATGTCATCATGTTGATTCAGATTTAAAGAGCCGCCTCCATTAAATGACACAAAAGGTTGATTTTGAGGTGGTGGTGGATTTCTTCCACCTCCTCCACCACCTCTAGGTGGTGGTAACACTCCTCCACCTCCTCCACCAGTAGGTGGTAATACTCCTCCTCCTCCTCCTCCTAGTAAAGACATTGGAGTGGGTAAAACTTGAGCTGGTGTTTGGACTGAAACCTCTTGGAATATTGTCTATAATATAAGTTCTTTAGTAGTAAACTCAAGAAGAAGTGGTTCCTCTTGGAAAACAAGAATCTATTCTTCTAGGCTTGCTGGTGGAGAACTTAAAAATTTTGTTGATGAACTTGCAAACAATGGATTCTGATGTGAAGAAAACTTAGGATGTGTACTTGGTAGATCTGTAACAACTGATAAATCTATTGTATTAGCCTCTTTCTTTAATTTTATTCTCCTTTTTGGTGGAGATAACTGATTATGCTTCTTCTCAAAATTTTTACTTGACCTTGTTTTATATTTTTTCATAGGCTACAAGATCTAATATGAAAAAATGAAAGTATTAGAGTCACCAAGTACTGATAAGAAACCTCTAAAAGGCTAGAATTTTGCTGCTCATACCAAAAATAGAAAAAATAAATAAGTCCTTTTGAACTAAAAATCAATTCAATGTCCCACCAGACGTGCCAAAAACTGTTATCACTAAGAATTGCACCCATATGCAAGGTTGGTTAAAGCACTACAATTCCATTTAACATGGGACTAATCTCAGGTTGTGGGTGCCCTATGATGAGATTAGACCTCTAGATTGTGGGTTGGTTCCTGTCAAATATTCTATTAAGATGTATGCTTTTTTACTTTTTTGGGAAAAGGAAAAAAGAGACTAAATGAATACTAAAGGTAAAATGGTGATGCACTTGATATGGATAAAAATAATGCAATCTGATTCACAATGTTTGCTCAGAAATATGACTTCTACACAATCCAGACTTGGCATAAATACCACAAAAAAGATTCTAAGGAAGGTTTGAAAATATGTTTTTATGAAGTAAATGGTTTTTTCACAGCATAAAAAAACTATTTCTGGTTAATACAAACTAAGATCTATGACAAATTTATGCTCTAATGTTGTAAACAATAAGGTGAGACAATAATTTTGAAGCTTTAAAAATAAAACACAACAAAATTTTATCAAAATCACTTCAACATTCAACACTAAAAGAAAAGGTAATTCAACTGATCTGAAATAAACAAAGGAAAGCTTTGCAAAAAGACAAAATATAACCTGTAACCTGCCGATCTCTTAATAAAACTATAAAAGTGAGCTACAAGAATTCTCCAATCTTTCTGAATTAGAATGAGAATCAAGAACTAGCAAAAACAAACTTTTTCTTTACAATATATAGGTTTTCTCTCTCCAAGAGGCATGTAAAAAATATAGATTTGTAGATAACTACCTCTAAAAATACTCATTCCTGAGCAACCTAAAAAATCCTCAAAATTAGGGTCCAAAACTGCCACAAATTGAGCAAAAATAGCTTCAATTTGGGTCTCTCCATATGTTTGACCAAAATTTTGACCAAGGACCCTAAAACTACTCCTAAAAGTCATGCAAAACCTCCTAGGTGGCCTAGTTAACTCAACTAATCAATTTGCATGATTTTCCATGAGCAAAATTGATTGTGAGTAAATAATAAAGTAATAGAATATTACTCTATTATTGGTTACAATTTGTTCTATTTTATTTTACAAATTGTGGAAAATAATAAAGTAATAGAATAGAGTATTACTTTATTATTTATTTACAATTAATAAATGTGTAAAAATCGTGCATGATTAGAAGAAAAATATTACTCCTTATCACTCCAATACATTTGCCTATTTTGCAAAATAGGACTTAGGAATACTTACAAAATTCCTTATCACTCCAATACATTTGAGAAAAAATATCTCCCTCTGCAAGGAAAATAAAAAGAAAATGAGTCACTCCTATAGCATTCCATGCACCAAACAAAAATGCATAAATATCCTTATGACTCCCCCTTGCTGCCATTGTGCACATGCATCCATTTTCTAAATCTCCTTATATCGCCATATGCAATTTTGAAGTTAAGGAAGGAAGAACAACTCCTTTATGCAATTTGACTCATCTATAACAAATGCCCATTAGATGCTACCACCATCAATATTTCCACCATGCAATTGCCTTTATGCAATAATCACATCACTACAAGACAATACCCTATTACCCATGAAGTCATATTTCTACCATGCATGAAAGTTTATGCTTGAACTCCATGTATTGCATATGTATATACTATGTCAAAACATACACCCTCTTAGATGTTAGTCACCATGCATAATCTTGAAACACCTATCCTTGGATGCTTTGGAAATAGATAAGGAACTTGAGCATGTGATTTGTTATTCCTTCACCATTCGACCACCAAGGAATCTTCAAAAGGTTATAAGGCTTGTAGCCTTTCCCACATGTTACATCAGCCTCTTGACTTAATAAAAACCAACTCTAAGGGGTTGCTGTCGGCCACTATATGTTATGATGGCTAGGGAAAGTCTTGACCATGGCAACAAATTGGATAAAGTAATAATTGGTTTTTGTAAGTCAAAAAATGCACTCGAGCAAAAAGAACCTTCGAACAAAAGAGGAAAACAACCCTAACTTGCTCATTCGCTCTTCATTTGACCTCTTTCTTTGAGCTTTGCAACTTCATGCCAGTCAAGGGTTTCAACTATCTTCATGATGGCTTTGGTCTTCTCCTTTCAACGGCTCTTCGTTGTCATTGCCATGGAACTCTGCATGAGTTAGAATGAAGGTAACTCTACTTTTATGTTTGATATTAAACATTTAAGTATCTATAGCTTTCTTCATTTAAATGGTCATGGCCTTCTTCACTGCAATGAATACCTCCATTGTTGTACACTCTTTAATACATTCATTTTGTTTCTGTATGCTTCTTTCTCTATGGTCTCCATCTGCTCTTCTAGAAGTTTGAGGCCATTGTGAAGCCATGTTATGATCTTTCTTCCTGCTAGCAACAAGGGTAAGCACTTACCATTTAATCTTTGTAGCTTCATTATCTTTGGTTTCATTCCTGATAGCATGACAAGTTTATAGATAGACATGGGTATTTCATTTTATAGCAAAAAATGCTATATCACTGTTAGCCATGGCTACATATTTCTTCTTTTGTCTTAATCTATTTTCATTATGTAGAAACTTGAGGGTTTTGAAGTTAGGGTTTTAACTTCTCCTCCATTTCCAGAACCTCTACCTACTATGGCTATGCTTCTCTTGTTAATAGGCATAAAAAACTGTAGCTACTCGAGGGTTTGTGAGCCTTGAAGATGAGGGTTTTGACTTCATCCTGCATAGAAAAACCTTGTAATGCCATGGCCATATTGCTTTACTTGATCTCTTTCTCCTTATTTGTAAGAAAAGAAAGGCTTGAAGTATCTTTGAAGAAATCTTGTTAACTTGGCAGATGGGTATACCTTCCTTCTTGTTTCTTGTTCCTCTGGCATGGTTATGAATATATAATGTCATCTGTTTGCAAGCTTTTTTACTATTCTACAAAAAATTCCATTAGGGTTTGATATATTCAACATGGGTATACATTCTTTTCAAAAAATGGTCTATTGCTTGTGCAACACTACCTTGACTATGATCTTGTCTCCATCTATTGGCAAAAAGTATAGGGTTTTGAGTATTAGTAAGTGGGTTTTCTTGATTTGCTTCTCATAACACTTCTCCTTCTATCCTTGTGACTGTTTCATATTTGTTGATGACACATTTTACTTTATCATTCCACTATGGCTACTGGGTAGAAGCACATGTTGGTATTCTTTACATTCTGTGAGGTTCTTCTTATGCATATCTCTTTAGGTTGCATGAATGTAATGTGATGAACTGTAAGTCATGTGAACCATCCTTGACTAGCTAATACCTTTGTTGCAACTAGATATATATTATGGCACAGGTGTCATGCTATCTCTTGACTGTCATATGTATTAGACTCCTTTGTGCATAGATATCATACATTTTTTGTTTCTTGTTGTCTTTCAAGGCATATCTATAGCATAGACACATGTCTTTATTTCTTCTTGGTTGTTTATGTATTCTTTCAATACACCTTTAGCATGCCTTCGTGCATCCTTACATCTGTAGTCATTTTTTTGCATACTTTAAGGTATACCTGTAGCTTCCTTGTGTATCTTCATATCTCCTCTAGCTGTTCATACTTTCATCATTTATGCACCTCTATATTATAGATATATGCTCTTTGTCCATCTATTTTCTTGTGATCATTCTTGTGCACACTGATATTTATCTCACTTCTCTTGGACTGTATCTTCCTTACTGCACCATGACTATATCTCTTTCGACTGCATGGCAGCATCTTCTTGACAGCACTGTATCTCTCCTGACTACATCATGCATAGCATCTTCTTGACTGTGTGGCATCCTCTGAACTGCATGGCATCCTTTGTAGCTTGGGCATGAAAAATAAATTTTTGTCAAAGCACAATAATGTTCAAATGTTTGGAATCATTCTATTCATTCTTGAACTGTTGCATTCTTTATGTTTTACTGTACTGTATCTCTCTGTATTTGCAACTTCATACATGACAGTCTCTTGTTTTTACATATGTACTTAACTGTCATGTGAGTGATGACATACATAGCTATTCTATAGCTTGATCTTCCTTTTAAGATCACTAATGGTTAGTGATAGTCTTTATCATTTGATGAATAGTGAGCATCCTGTATGTATATGTTATTTGTATCTTCCACTTTAGTCATGACTATCTCTCATTTGATCTTGAAAGTTGACTTGACTGTCATGTCTCTTGACCATTCACTGTGTTGGGGTATTTGCTTATGTATTATGTGCTTCATCCCTAGATGCTTGACTGTTTGAACATCTAACTCCATATAGACTGTAGCATTCATCTTTATGTATCTTTTGATGGTTTGAAGTTTTGAGGCATTGGTGACAGCCTTTTGTAAAGTTTATATCTTCTTTCTAGATGACTGCACACCTTTCTTATACATATTGTGAAGTTATATTTTATGGCAGTCATGTTGGCATATTGTTTTATAATTGGCTTACCTTCCACTATTCCATCTGCTGTTCCATGTGGCATTTACTTGACTATTTCTATGAGACACTTGTAACTTTGAATATGATATAGTTGTTTAAACTTTGATCATCTTTAAATAGTATGAAAACAACATGAGAAATACCTGGTATAAAATGTTGTTTCATCTTACTCCCTTGTCATAATGAGATGACCCTTCACAAGATTTATTTTGCAACTTGTTCAAATGATACATAAGTTCTTATATCCTCCTTGCTCTGTCTCTCTTCTCTTTATCAGGCATAATAATTTGAAAACTTGTATCACTCCTTAGATGATTGTAATCTGATTTGTGAATTTGTCCTTTTGTCAATCTTGATTCCGTCACATAGCTCTGATTTGTTTCAATCAACTGTAATGATATCATGATGACATCTTCTTTATGTAAGTTGATTAGATGATGCATGATATAGCTTAGAATGATGCATCATGTCTTTTTTGGTACTCTTTTCAAAAAATGAAAAGAAACATGCTGGGCTCATGCTGACCATGCTTTGCTATTTTTAGGTAGTTTGTTATGACAGCTGTTATGCTGTAGGTCTGGTTGGATCTCCCAGCCGCCTGGAGAGATTTCCCAGCCGCTTGGAGTCGGGTCAGTAGTACTCGCAAGAGATCCTATTTATGCATGAGGATCGGTTGGTTTTAGATCATCGAGCTAGATTGCAGAGAGTGAGACAGAGGGAGAGACTGAGTATTGTAATTGCATCTTTTGAAATCAATAAAGAAGATCCTGTTTGTGTCAATTCTCTGTTTTATCTCCATTGTGTAATCGATTTGCTGTTTTGGTGGTTACATGGATTCACTGATCCATTCCACCGGTTGACTCGTCGAATCGGTGGAATGGCTATGTACAGTAGGGTAGGATTTAGTCTGCATTTTGTGTTTGTTGGCATGCAGGTGTGCAGGATCATTGTCGAAAGGTGTTGAGAACCCTAGCATGGGTAGGTGCTAGGTCGTGCTGGTTGTTAGAGTCTGGAAAGTTGTCCAGGAAGCGGATCGGGTCACCTCAGGAGGTTTAGCGGATTGAAAATTCGCTAAGGTTGGAAATTCGTCACAACGGCATCATCAGGATATTTCTGTGTATATCCTGCAGTTACTTCAGGCGTCATCCGAGTAAGTGGAGATGAGCATGATGCAGTCGTTTGCATAAGGTGAATGTGCATTGGGGTGATCATCATCAGGTGTCGCCAAGGAGGAGCGTATCGGCATAAGGTAGAAGATCGAGTTGATAAAACCATCGCGGGCCGAAAATGTTAAGTTTGGCCGACAGCAGGATATTGAAGGAACTGCATGTGACGTCATTGTCATCAGGATAATCGTCATCAGGATATCGGGGCAGCAGGATATTGAAGGAGCTGCATGTGACATCATCGTCATCAGGATAATCATCATCAGGATATCGGGGTGACGTAAGCATTGAAGGAAGGGTGCATGAGGTTGTCGTCATCAGGATATATGGGAGGAACCGGATGTTCTATATCCTGCTAATGAACATGATGTTGAACATCATGATGATGAAGAAAGAGGTTGGCGGTAAGATGAACAGTGAACGTCAGGAGGATGTTTGCGCTTGCCGAATATGATGATGCTGCCGATAGCCGGATATGATGATGCTGCTGACAGGCGAAAGGGTGAAAGTTTGTCTGCAGGAGGATATCGGTCGGCGAGAGAAAATATGATGATGCTGACAGTGTTAGCAAGAAATATGATGATGATGAAGGGTTGCAGACATCCATGCTGTATGTCAAGGTTTTAGTGTGGATGCCTCTGCATCATACTGGTATCAGAGCTCAGCAAAAGGTCTGGGCTGTTGTGTGTTGATTCTGTCACCGAAAGGGCAGAGGTAGAGAAGTGAGAGGTTGACAAAATGCCTCCGAAAGGTAGTGGTACTGCAAGGGAATTGCAGGAGATGAAGGAAAAACATGCCAGAGAGATGAGGAAGATGAAGGAGCTTGCTGAAGCACTTCAAGCCAGGCTTGTAGTCCTGGAAAAGAACAAAAAGAGGGAAGTGGAAGACA
The DNA here is from genome assembly GCA_027924645.1 of Cunninghamia lanceolata. Classification (NCBI taxonomy): domain Eukaryota; kingdom Viridiplantae; phylum Streptophyta; class Pinopsida; order Cupressales; family Cupressaceae; genus Cunninghamia; species Cunninghamia lanceolata. The sequence goes on from BSBN01000534.1 coordinate 28,313,891, forward strand.
GTGAGTCAGAAGAAGATGAAGATGCTGTTGAAGAGTATGAAGAGGTAGCTGAAGATCTGGATGCTGAAGACCAGAGATTTGCAAAACTGTTAAAGGCAGTGCAGAGTGATAAACCTAAGGTAAAGGTTGATGTTTCCAAGTATAATGGAAGTTTGAATGAAGATGAGTTACTGGATTGGATTGCTGCACTTGATAATCACTTTGAATGTGAAGATGTTGCTGAGGATCAGAAGGTAAAGATTGCAAAGACCAAGTTAGGAGGTCATGCTTTGGTATGGTGGGATTATGTACAATCCAAGAGAAGGAAACAAGGGAAGTCAAAGATCACTTCATGGGATAAACTGGTAGCAAGGATCAAAGGTAAATTCTTGCCCAAGGATTATGAAATTCAGATGTTTAAGAAGCTGCAATTTTTAAGGCAGAAGGAAATGGATGTGAAGGCATATACTGAGGAGTTTTATAAGTTGAGTATGAGATCTGGTCATCATGAGAATGAGGTAGAAAAGGTGGCTAGGTACTTGGCTGGTTTGAGATTGAATATACAGGATGAGTTAGTTTTAGCTAACCCTAAGAGTGTGGAGGATTGTTACCAAATGGCAATCAGGATTGAAGAAAAGATGAATAGGGGACAAGATAAGCCCATGAGAGGAAGAGGAAACAATATGAGGGGAAGAGGATCAGCCCCTACAACAAGGCAATCTAATGAGGGTCAAGAAGACACTGGTAAAGGACAGGGACAGTCTGATTTCAGAGGTGGATGGAAAGGTAATAGAGGAAGATTTGGAAGTGGTAGAGGTTCTACTACATTTTCAGGAAAGTGTTACACCTGTGGTGAGTTTGGACATCCATTTTTCAAATGTCTAGAAAGCAAAGGTTCATCATCCAGAAATGATAGAATGAATGACAAGAGAGTACAACTTGTGCAAGAAGAGAAAGTAGAGCAAAGTGTGCAGAGTTCAAACACTTATCAAGGAGATAGGGAACCTGAACATTATGGGTATCCTGAGGAGGGAGAAGCATTGATGCTCAGAAGAACTAGTTTGTAGGCATCAAAAGATATGATGCAAAGAAGAGCTCTTTTCAAGACCACATGCAAGAGCAAAGGTAAGGTATGTAAGGTTGTCATTGATACTGGTTCAACAAACAACATGGTATCTCAGGAAATGGTGGATAAACTCAATTTGGAAAGGATTCCACACCATCACCCTTACAAGGCATCTTGGGTGAGTGATAGTCAATCACTTTTTGTCTATGAACAGGCATATGTGGATTTTCAGATTGGAGCATATCAAGATAGAGTTTTGTGTGACATTTTGCCCATGGAATGTTGTCACCTACTGTTGGGTAGACCATGGCAATTTGATAGGAGGGTACTATATGATGGGTATGCTAATACCTACACCATCAAGAAAGATGGGAAGACTATTATGTTGATGCCATTGCAGGAAAATGCTGCAGCACAGGGGGCAGCCAAAATCATTTTAATGGGAAAGAAGGAATTTGTGCAGATGCCTATAGGAGCAGGCATAAAGGCAGTTGAGGACACCGTAGGGAAAGAAGTTGTTAAGGACAACAGGTTGAAGAAAGTTACAGTTTTGACTGACAGAGGTCAGCAGCAGGTGCAGAAACAGGTTTGCAAACAGCAACCAGTTGAGAGGAATGACAAGGATGTTGTCATAGTTGGGACTATTGTTTGTCCTATAAAAGTTGAAAGAAAGATAGAGTTGGACATTGCAGAAGTTCAAGAGGTAGTTCGGACAGAGGTTCTGGTCAGACAACCTGACAAACACAAGGTATGTGAGAGAAGGGCCTACATTGACAGGCATGAGGATTTACTTGCAAGAAAGCAAGTGACAGTTCAGAAGTCTTGGAGCAGCCAAGAGCCAGCAGAGGACAAAGCTGGAACAGGTCAGAACACTAACATGACAAAGTGTAAAGGTGGAGGACTTCCACATCCAAACTCATGGGACATGAGTTCTTTTCTGTTGGGGAGTATGGTGCAGGAGCACCTACCTGACAGCTGGCCTCCATGAGGCAGTTAGTTAGTTTGAGTCTTGTTAATGTTTCCAAGAAGGTCTGATAAGACCAATGCATGTAATAAGGTCATGTTGACCATGCTTTGCTATTTTTAGGTAGTTTGTTATGACAACTATTATGCTGTAGGTCCGGTTGGATCTTCCAGCCGCCTGGAGAGATTTCCCAGTCGCTTGGAGTCGGGTCAGTAGTACTCGCAAGAGATCCTATTTATGCATGAGGATCGGTTGGTTTTAGATCATCGAGCTAGATTCCAGAGAGTGAGATAGAGGGAGAGACTGAGTATTGTAATTGCATCTTTTGAAATCAATAAAGAAGATCCTGTTTGTGTCAATTCTCTGTTTGATCTCCATTGTGTAATCGATTTGCTGTTTTGGTGGTTACATGGATTCGCTGATCCATTCCACCGGTTGACTCATCGAATCGGTGGAATGGCTATGTACAGTAGGGTAGGATTTAGTCTGCATTTTGTGTTTGTTGGCATGCAGGTGTGCAGGATCGTCGTCGAAAGGTGTTGAGAACCCTAGCATGGGTAGGTGCTAGGTCGTGCTGGTTGTTAGAGTCTGGAAAGTTGTCCAGGAAGCGGATCGGGTCACCTCAGGAGGTTCGGCGGATTGAAAATTCGCTAAGGTTGGAAATTCGTCACAACGGCATCATCAGGATATTTCTGTGTATATCCTGCAGTTACTTCGGGCGTCATCCGAGTAAGTGGAGATGAGCATGATGCAGTCGTTTGCATAAGGTGAATGTGCATTGGGGTGATCATCATCAGGTGTTGCCGAGGAGGAGCGTATCGGCATAAGGTAGAAGATCGGGTTGATAAAACCATCGCGGGCCAAAAATGTTAAGTTTGGCCGACAGCAGGATATTGAAGGAACTGCATGTGATGTCATCGTCATCAGGATAATCGTCATCAGGATATCGGGGCAGCAGGATATTGAAGGAGCTGCATGTGACGTCATCATCATCAGGATAATCGTCATCAGGATATCGGGGTGACGTAAGCATCGAAGGAAGGGTGCATGAGGTTGTCGTCATCAGGATATATGGGAGGAACCGGATGTTCTATATCCTGCTGATGCACATGATGTTGAACATCATGATGATGAAGAAAGAGGTTGGCGGTAAGATGAACAGCGAACGTCAGGAGGATGTTTGCGCTTGCCGAATATGATGATGCTGCCGATAGCCGGATATGATGATGCTGCTGACAGGCGAAAGGGTGAAAGTTTGTCTGCAGGAGGATATCAGTCGGCGAGAGAAAATATGATGATGCTGACAGTGTTAGCAAGAAATATGATGATGATGAAGGGTTGTGGACATCCATGCTGTATGTCAAGGTTTTAGTGTGGATGCCTCTGCATCACATGGCATCCTTTGTAGCTTGGGCATGAAAAATAAATTTTTGTCAAAGCACAATAATGTTCAAATGTTTGGAATCATTCTATTCATTCTTGAACTGTTGCATTCTTTATGTTTTACTGTACTGTATCTCTCTGTATTTACAACTTCATACATGACAGTCTCTTGTTTTTACATATGTACTTAACTGTCATGTGAGTGATGACATACATAGCTATTCTATAGCTTGATCTTCCTTTTAAGATCACTAATGGTTAGTGATAGTCTTTATCATTTGATGAATAGTGAGCATCCTGTATGTATATGTTATTTGTATCTTCCACTTTAGTCATGACTATCTCTCATTTGATCTTGAAAGTTGACTTGACTGTCATGTCTCTTGACCATTCACTGTGTTGGGGTATTTGCTTATGTATTATGTGCTTCATCCCTAGATGCTTGACTGTTTGAACATCTAACTCCATATAGACTGTAGCATTCATCTTTATGTATCTTTTGATGGTTTGAAGTTTTGAGGCATTGGTGACAGCCTTTTGTAAAGTTTATATCTTCTTTCTAGATGACTGCACACCTTTCTTATACATATTGTGAAGTTATATTTTATGGCAGTCATGTTGGCATATTGTTTTATAATTGGCTTACCTTCCACTATTCCATCTGCTGTTCCATGTGGCATTTACTTGACTATTTCTATGAGACACTTGCAACTTTGAATATGATATAGTTGTTTAAACTTTGATCATCTTTAAATAGTATGAAAACAACATGAGAAATACCTGGTATAAAATGTTGTTTCATCTTACTCCCTTGTCATAATGAGATGACCCTTCACAAGATTTATTTTGCAACTTGTTCAAATGATACATAGGTTCTTGTATCCTCCTTGCTCTGTCTCTCTTCTCTTTATCAGGCATAATAATTTGAAAACTTGTATCACTCCTTAGATGATTGTAATCTGATTTGTGAATTTGTCCTTTTGTCAATCTTGATTCCGTCACATAGCTCTGATTTGTTTCAATCAACTGTAATGATATCATGATGACATCTTCTTTATGTAAGTTGATTAGATGATGCATGATATAGCTTAGAATGATGCATCATGTCTTTTTTGGTACTCTTTTCAAAAAATGAAAAGAAACATGCTGGGCTCAAACCCTCATGGGAGCCACATTTAATCCACATGTTTATTTGTCTTCAAATCAGCAACAAAATTTATCCTATACCTGCATAGTGAACAAACAAGTTAGCATAAAAATGTACCTGATAGTGTTGATTGATCTCCTTCATGATTTCTTCTTGATATGTATCATTATCTGATTTGAATTCTTAACTGAATGCATGATATGATAAGTAGATGTCTCTATTTGATAAAAGCATGTGATAACTATAAACATCCAAAGCACTAATGGGACTGTTCCAAAAATTTTGCAGGTTTCAATTGGATGGTGGCTTGGAGTGAAGAATGAAGATTGAAGACTGGAGACTTGAAGACCAGCTTCAAAAGAAACCTCCATCATCAGGCAATGATGTATGCTTAGATTTATCATATGTTCTTTTCAGTTTTCTTTTATCAAACATATACATAGCTTGCATGTCTGCAATTGCTCAGTTTAGTTAATCCATGGCTTGTGTGGGACACATTTGAACATTTCTTTTAAACATGATTAGTTAGTTTCTCTTATGCATATGATGTATATGTATTTCCTTTTTAATCAATGCATGAGATAAAGTAATAGATACCTGGATGTATGTTCAGAACATGACATGAAATAACAGTGTAATACAACATCTTTCTCACTTTATTCAAAACTGATTAATCTGAATAATGAATTTAACTTATAACTCCTAAAAGATCAAACTTTGTAGAACAACTGTATCTCCTTGAATGTTTGATCCTTTGATGATCAATTCTTTTGTTATGATAACTTATCAATCCTGATTGGACTGATGGGTTATCCTGACAACTGGATCTTCTTTTTCAACTTTGTCAAGGCATCAAGCATTCAAGAATGCATAACTTTGAAGTTTTCTATTATTCCTTCTGAAGAATTACACTTAGGTCCAACTAATTTTTAGTGTGAACAACAAATTAGTAATAGTATAGATACATGCAGTTAGAAATTGTGAGCAGTTTGGGGATATATGCAAAGAACATATCCTCACAATATAGAATTCTTGCTGGCAGTGTCTTATAGAATTCTTGTTTGTTATGAGATGCTCACTAGGCTCATTGAGTCAGTTGTGTTTTGTAATGTTTGTAAGAATAATGTGCACAAGTACTATTTTGTCAAGTGGATTAAAAGTAAGCACTTGGAGGATGTGATGCAGAGGTAAGGTAAGAGTAGTTTGAAATTCACTCAAATGAGTTTAAGTCACTCAACTTCCTTCTTCTAGGTTTACAAGAATGTTTGTGTTTACCAAGCCTAATAAGGCTATTTCTGAGATTTATCTAGCCTAGGACCACTATCCAATGTCCTTCTCATAGGCTGTCCAACTCTCACCTTGAAGAGTTGCTACTCAATGCCTCCTTTCTACACAACCACCTTGATTTGACTCACAATTTTCCTACCCACACCTCTACCAACTTGGACAACAACACAAATCAACATATACTAATTTATGACATGCATGAAACTGACCCCAAACTCTCTTTCCACTCCTCGAACAGTAGAGGATAGCAAGTTTCTATAAGACTGTCTTTTGATAGTGACAAGGAATATTCTATCATGTACCTTTATGAAAAAAACTAGTGTTGATTCCACTACTCACAATAACCTTCACATGCATCTATTGAGGAAAACAACAACAAGAGTTTTCTTGACAAAAAGGTTATAAACTATATAGGACTGTTCACCAAATGACTGTCTTGCAGCAGAGTTAAAGAGGAAACAAAGACTTAAACCTTCAACACCCTTCCAGGACTTCAGATGAACATCAATGCTTAATGCCTACTCAACATTTAATGTGAGAAAACAGCCAACTACTTATGTGTAGGCCCACACTGTGTTTAAAAGGGTAGGGGATAGCAAATATGAGGATGACTGTCCTATGACAATTTTGAAGTGTCCATTTCTTCTTATCTCCTTTGAGAAGACTCCAAACTACAATCACTCCTCCAACAAAGATCACAACATCACATGCAACCATAAGGATAGATCCCTACTATTTTGACACTCACTACAGTACTGCACTGACATAAGAAGTACGACAGATTAACTGTCTTCAATGAAACAATGTTAGAGAGTAGGTTATCTTTGCAAACAAGGAGACATTTGACACTAGGTTAGCCATTCACAAACATTCTATGATCTTCATTGCTTGGTGCAAGAACCAAACACAAAAATTAAAGTGTTTACCCTCCATTAGCCCTGCAGACTGTACTGTACCCACGGGCAAGACAGTAGGCTATTTTTTTCTATCAGCATTTGATGTTTGCCTTCTAAAGAATGGTTTAGGTTGGGAATAAAGAAAAGAGGTGAAACCAGATCCTTTGCCTGAGTAGTAGGGCTCTTGTGCAGACCTTTATCCTCCCTAAAACACAAAGAACAACTCCATTCTGTCACACCAATGACTATTTTCTTCCTATAGCTGTTGTCCACTATTTATTTCTCAACTAGTCAGTGTTTTGACTAGCTAGAAGCATGCCAAACATCTGGAGAAGGAGTCTTCCACCTACACAACATGGAAAAGAGCAAAATATAATCTAATCTTCCCCATCCTACTGAAAATGATTGAACTCTTAGAGGATAGAGGAAGAATCCACCATTTTTGTGCACAAACCCTAGTTAAGAGGGTTTCAAAACAAATTCTACAAATTAAATTGTTTCTACCTTCTACAAGAGTGTCAAGAACCCCAAATGGATGCAAATGAAAGGTGTTTTGCAAACTTAATAAATTTCTAATATTTCAGCTCATGAGAAATCTGTACCAGGCCGTACAAGATGCTGTTTCTAATAAAAAATGCAGAAAACTATTTTTTCTCCTTAAAAAACTCCTCCTTTTCATATCTTTTTGGCATGTTAAAACAAAACTCAGTTTATAGGGAGTTGTCCAGACCTTTCCTCTTCCAAATAGTCTGTACAACTGCCCAAGAAAGGCAATGGAACGGTGGAAAAGGCAGTTTTAATAAAAACAATAAGTTTCTAAAAGAGAAAATCCTATAAAATAGGTCTTTCAAACATTCTAGTGGACTAGTCAAATAAAGTGGACTAAGTCCTTATTACAACACATCAAAATGGCTTCTAAAGCCTTAGATAAAACCAAAATTAACAAGGTCATCAAATCTTATATTTGAAAAAGAAATGTAAATTGAAGCTCCTGCATCATACTCCCCCTGTGGGAAAAACTCAAGTCCCTTGAGTTGCCAATTATTGAAGTGTCATGCTATGCTTTAGAATATCGGCTTCAATCATCTAGGTGGCCTTTGAATCAGGAAGATCCTTCCATTTCACCAAGTAGTCCTTATAGACACCTCTTCGAGTCTTCTTGATAACTTTGGAATCCAGAATGCACTCCAACTGTAAAGGTTTGCTTGGAGGCAAATCCTTGATCCAATTAGCATCTTCAGCCACCACATCTGATCCACTTTCATCAGGCAATGGAGGTCTGAAAGGAAAAAGATAACAAACATTGAAAATACGAGAGATACCCAGGCCATCTGGTAGCTCAATCTCATAGGCATTTGGACCGAATTTGTGCACTATCCTGCAAGGTCCAATCTTCTTCATCAGGAGTTTAGTTGGCTAACCCTTTGGTAACCTTTCTTTCCTCAGATATGCCATGACTAAGTCACCAACTTTGAATTGTACTTCTCTTTTCTTCAAATCTGCCTTTTCTTTGTACTTTGTGACTGAGTTTTCTAGTTGCAACTTGACTTGATCATGAACTATTTTCATGGAGGCAACAAACTCTTCACCAAGTGCACTCCTTCTATCCCAACCTTGGAGATCCTTCAGCTCAAGTGGCCCTCTTGGATGAAAACTATAAACTATCTCAAAAGGACTTTTACCAGTGCTCCTATTCCTTGAATCATTGTAGGCATATTTAGCTTGACTGATAACCAAGTCCCATGCCAAACCATGCTGCTTTGTAAGGCACCTTAGAAGGTTTCCAAGAGACCTGTTAACCACCTCAGTTTGACCATCAGTTTGTGGATGGTAGGCTGATGAAAAAGACAACTGTGTGCCCAGCTTCTTCCACAAGGTCATCCAGAAGTGACCTACAAACTTAGAATCTCTGTCAGTTACAATGGACAATGGTAAACCATGCATCCTTACTACCTCTCTGAAAAATAGACCTGCAACATGAGATGTATCATTTGTGCATTTACATGGCATAAAATGAGCCATCTTGCTGAACCTATCAACAATGACAAACACACTATCCACCCCTCTGGCTGTCCTAGGTAACCCAAGCACAAAATCCATGCTAATACTTTCCCAAGGTCTATTGGGAATGGGAAGGGGCTGGTATAGACCTGCATTTGAAGACACACCTTTGGCTCTCTGATAGATTGCACAACTAGCTACATATTTTCTCACATCTGATTGCACCTTTGGCCAAAAATAGAACCTTGTGACTTGTTCTAGTGTCTTATCCAAGTCAAAATGTCCTCCTAAAGAACCATTATGCTTCTCCTTGATGATGTTGTCCCGCATAGAGCACTTAGGGACACACAACAAATTGCCCTTAAACAAGAGGCCTTCCTGCAAAACAAAATTTGCATACTCTCCATGGAATGTGTTAGCCAAGTTCACACAAACATCATAAGCCTCTTTGAAATCAGAATCTTCTTTATACAGCTCTTTTAAACAGTCAATACCCATGCTTTCTAACTGAATTTCTTGAACAAGAAGCAACCTCCTACTCAATGCATCAGCTACCTTATTAGAGACACCTCTTTTGTGCTTAATTGTGAAAGTATATACTTGTAGCTGTTCCATCCATTTAACATGTCTATGGTTCAATTTTTCTTGACTGTTTAGAAAGCTTAAAGCATGATTGTTAGTAAATACAATAAATTCCTTGGGAAGCAAATAATGTCTCCATTTCTTAAGAGCTTGCACCATTGCATAGAGTTCTAAGTCATAGGTAGAATACCTTTGCTTGGCTTCATTCAACTTTTCTGAAAAGAATGCCACTAGATGTCCTTCCTGGCTAAGGACAACACCAATAGCTTGCTAACTTGCATCACACTCAACAACAAATACCTTATCAAAATCTGGGAGTACTAAGGTAGGTAACTCAGCCACCTTTGTTTTCAACAACTCAAAACTATCATCAGCTTCCTTTGTCCACTGGAATCTACATTTGACTCCACCCTTGATGGTGTTGAGGATGGGAGCACTAATGTGACTGAAACCTCTGATAAACTTCCTATAGAAAGTCACCAATCCATGGAAACTTCTCACATCTCCCACTATTTTTGGGGTAGGCCAACTAAGAATAGCCTCAACCTTAGAGGGATCCATCTTCAAACAGCCATTAGAAATGACAAATCCCAAGTATACAAGTTCAGTTTTCATGAACTCACATTTGTCTAAGTTGATTATCAACTTGTGCTCATGCAGCTTCTCCAACACCTGACCAACATGCTTCACATGGTCTTCCCTTGTCCTGCTGAAGATTAGTATGTCATCAAGATAAACAATAACAAATTTACCAATGAATTTAACTAATACCTCATTCATCAGGCGCATAAATGTACTTGGCGCATTGCTAAGACCAAATGGCATAACAAGCCATTCATATAGACCTTCATTGGTCTTGACAGCAGTCTTCCATTCATCTCCCTGTCTGATCCGGATTTGATGATATCCATATTTCAAATCAATCTTTGAGTAATAGCAAGATCCTCCCAGGTAATCCAAGAGATCTTCAATCCTTGGCATTGGAAAACTGTATCTTATGGTGATCTTGTTTATGGCCCTAGAATCTGTGCATAGCCTCCACTTTCCATCCTTCTTAGGAGCCAGTACACTTGGAACTGCACAGGGACTTAGACTCTTCCTAATCAGCCCTTTCTCCAAGAGATCTTGAATTTGCCTTGCCACCTCTTCATTTTGCTATGGAGTCAGCTTGTATGCAGCCTTGTTAGGCAATGTAGCACTAGGTATTAAGTCAATTTGATGACTAATATCCCTCATGGGTGGTAAGGAGTTGGGAACTTCCTCTACCACAAGGTCTTGATATTTATCCAGAAGTTGCTGTACTTCCAATGGAATCTCCTTCTATTTTTGTTCTTGCTGATCTGATCCACTCTTGGGTTTCATGACCAAGGCATACCCCTGGTTGTCATTCTCCTTCAAGATATTTAGGAATTCATTTCCATTCACCAACATGACACTGCTGTTATTTTCCTTTCCCTTGGGCTGCTCTAAGAAAGGATCCATTTTGAATGGCCTTCCATTCTTGGTGATGACATAAGTGTTCTTCTCACCATCATGCTAAGCTTTAACATCATACTGCTAGGGACGACCAAGAAGCAGGTGACATGCATCCATAGGGATGATTTCACATAGTACTTTGTCCTTGTAGTCACCAATTGCAAATTCAACCCAAGCTTGTTCCTCCACCATGAAACTTTGGTTCTTGTTCAACCAAGAAATCTTGTGAGGACTGATATGAGGCAGCCTCTTCAACTTGCACTTCTCAACCATCTCAGTGGATACCACATTCTCAGTAGACCCTGAATCCACTATGATTTTGCAAAGTTTCCCATAGGCTAGGCCTTGGGTTCTGAAAAGATTCTTTCTCTGAGGGGGTTCTGGCTTCAATGGCATCTTCAACATAGACCTTTTTATCATCATACTTTCTCCATCTAGAATAGGTGCAGCACTTCCCATTGGTGGATTCACACTTTCACAGTCATCATCTTTCACCAACTGATTTCTCTTCCCACTGTCATGAGAGCTGTTGGCTTTCCCTGGACATTTGTTCATTGTATGGCCAACTTGGTTGCAGCCATAACATCTTCCAATGAAGACTCCTGGTCCTCTACCACCTCCACCATTTCTGCCTCTACCATTATGATTTCTACCACCCCTGAAACCTCCTCTATGCTTTGTTGTTGATTGTGTTTCTTGCTGGCTGTTATTTTTAGTTTTATTGAACTGTCCATGGCCAAAATTGCCTCTACCTCTTTGATTTCTGCCACCTCTACCTCTGGCACTTTGATCACCCTTCCTTCTCAGTTTTTCCTTAGCTCTAGAGGCCAACAGGAAACATTCATCCACTATCTTTGGTAACACCAAACTTATCTCATCTTGTAAATTATATTTCAGTCCATTCAGGTACCTAGCCACCATCCCTTTTTCATCTTCATTATGATTGGCCCTCATACCGAGTCTATGAAATTCTTCTGTGTAGGCAGCCACATCCATATCTTTTTGTCTCAAATTCTAAAATCTTCTTATGATTTGAATCTCATAGTCAGGTGGCATAAACTTGCTTCTGAGCATAGCCACCATTCTGCTCTATTTAGTGATGGGACTCTTCTCAATCTTCTCCCTCTCACTTTGCATATAGTTCCACCATTCTAGTGCAGAAACTCTTAGCCTTGTCTTGGCAAACTTAACCTTTTTGCTGTCATTGAACTCCTTGTAATCAAAGAAGTTGCACATAGCTTCTATCCAGTCGGTGAGAACATCTCCATCCAACTTGCCATGGAAGGTAGGCACCTCCATCTTGGGATCACCATTGTCTCCATGAGCACCCTTAAGTGCATTCAAGAAGGCTTTCTGATCTGCAGACATATCCTGCTCCTGAGGATCCTCTTCTGCCTCTGTTTCTTCATTTGTGTCTGAAGAACTTCCTTCTTCTTTGGTCTTGCCCTTAGACTTTTTCTCTTCCTACAATTTTACTTCTTGAAGACATGCTTCAACCATTTCTTCCACCAACTTCTTGATGGCATCTTGACTCATTGTCTTGGGAGGCATTGTACTAGCCTCTGTTTCAATTTCCTCTTCTAACATACACTTGCTTCCAATCAGAATATTGGCTCTAATACCAATATGATGCAGAGGTAAGGTAAGAGTAGTTTGAAATTCACTCAAATGAGTTTAAGTCACTCAACTTCCTTCTTCTAGGTTTACAGGAATGTTTGTGTTTACCAAGCCTAACAAGGCTATTTATGAGATTTATCTAGCCTAGGACCACTATCTAATGTCCTTCTCACAGGCTGTCCAACTCTCACCTTGAAGAGTTGCTACTCAATTCCTCCTTTCTACACAACCACCTTGATTTGACTCACAATTTTCCTACCCACACCTCTACCAACTTGGACAACAACACAAATCAACATATACTGATTTATGACATGCATGAAACTGACCCCAAACTCTCTTTCCACTCCTCCAACAGCAGAGGACAACAAGTTTTTGTAAGACTATCTTTTGACAGTGACAAGGAAGCTTCTATCATGTACCTTTATGAACAAAACTAGTGTTGATTCCACTACTCACAATAACCTTCACATGCATCTATTGAGGACAGCAACAACAAGAGTTTTCTTGACAAAAAGGTTATAAACTATATAGGACTGTTCACCAAATGACTGTCTTGCAGCAGAGTTAAAGAGGAAACAAAGACTTAAACCTTCAACACCCTTCTAGGACTTCAGATGAACATCAATGCTTAATGCCTACTCAACATTTAATGTGAGAAAATAGCCAACTACTTATGTGCAGGCCCACACTGTGTTTAAAAGGGCAGAGGACAACAAATATGAGGATGACTGTCCTATGACAGTTTTGAAGTGTCCATTTCTTCTTATCTCCTTTGAGAAGACCAATCACTCCTCCAACAAAGATCACAACATCACATGCAACCATAAGGACAGATCACTACTATTTTGACACTCACTACAGTACTGCACTGACAGAAGAAGTACGACAGATTAATTGTCTTCAATGAAACAATGTTAGAGAGTAGGTTATCTTTGCAAACAAGGAGACATTTGACACCAGGTTAGCCATTCACAGACATTCTATGATCTTCATTGCTTGGTGCAAGAACCAAACACAAAAATTAAAGTGTTTACCCTCCATCAGCCCTGCAGACCGTACTGTACCCACGTGCAAGACAGCAGGCTATTTTTTTCTGTCAGCATTTGATGTTTGCCTTCTAAAGAATGGTTTAGGTTGGGAATAGAGAAAAGAGGTGAAACTAGATCCTTTGTCTGAGTAGTAGGGCTCTTGTGCAGACCTTTATCCTCCCTAAAACACAAAGAACAACTCCATTCTGTCACACCTATGACTATTTTCTTCCTATAGCTGCTGTCCATTGTTTATTTCTCAACTAGTCAGTGTTTTGACTAGCTAGAAGCATGCCAAACATCTGGAGAAGGAGTCTTCCACCTGCACAACATGGAAAAGAGCAAAATCTAATCTAATCTTCCCCATCCTACTGAAAATGATTGAACTCTTAGAGGATAGAGGAAGAATCCACCATTTTTGTGCACAAACCCTAGTTAAGAGGGTTTCAAAACAAATTCTACAAATTAAATTGTTTCTACCTTCTACAGGAGTGTCAAGAACCCCAAATGGATGCAAATGAAAGGTTTTTTGCAAACTTAATAAATTTCCAATATTTCAGCTCATGAGAAATCCGTACCAGGCCGTACAAGATGCTGTTTCTAATAAAAAATGCAGAAAACTATTTTTTCTCCTTAAAAAACTCCTCCTTTTCATATCTTTTTGGCATGTTAAAACAAAACTCAGTTTATAGGGAGTTGTCCAGACCTTTGCTCTTCCAAACAGTCTATACAACTGCCCAAGAAAGGCAATGGAACGGTGGAAAAGGGAGTTTTAATAAAAACAATAAGTTTCTAAAAGAGAAAATCCTATAAAATAGGTCTTTCAAACATTCTAGTGGACTAGTCAAATAAAGTGGACTAAGTCCTTATTACAACACATCAAAATGGCTTCTAAAGCCTTAGATAAAACCAAAATTAACAAGGTCATCAAATATTATATTTGAAAAAGAAATGTAAATTGAAGCTCTTGCACTAGGATGTGACTTGTATTTACTATAGGGCTCCCTAGAAGGAAACCAGTAGAATCCACAAGGGTCATGTGAATTTGGTAGCTTAGTCCACCATTAAGGATATTTAATACTCAATACTACATGAAACAATCAAAACCCACAAGGCACATGAAGTGTGATAGAATGCATGTAAGACATCCAAACCCATCATTTGAGATGACTGCAAAATATGCCCAAAATAGATTTTTTGAAAACTCTTAACAAACTTTCAAGAAAATGTAATTGGTAGGTGTAAAGCCAAACTCAACAACCTTTTCCAATAGTCTCCCCAGTTACGTGGCAAAATATGAGCTTCAAAACAACATATGAACATCCATTAAAACTAAAAAAAAGTCAAAGGTTAATTTTGGTAAAAAAAAAAAGGATAAATGTTTATCAAAATTTTCATTAATGGATTTCATATTATTTAAATTTGTAACACATACGTTATCATTGGGAATTTCTATGCCTAAGTAGACTAAGATCTAGTCAAGCCCTGAAGCAAGGCTAACAGTACATAATGAAGCTTCAAAATAATTTAAATGGAAATTCTCATAAGGTGAAAATTACATGTATTGTTCTCTAAAAAATAAAACATTTAAATTCTAATGATTGAGAGATTAGTGGAGATGTAATTAATTTGTTGACTTGCCCATTATTACGCATATAAAGCAGAACTTTATCTTAACAAAAAAACCAAGAAACTACCATATCCATAGCCAAAACCCATAAAAAATTGATGTCTACAAATTCTTTCAACCTTCACCTGAACAAACCCTCCAATATAGGGCACATGAAGTCTTCCATGGATACCATAATTAGAATGAACCAAATTGCAAAACAAGTATGTAGGGGCAATATCCATTTTCTCTCTAACAAAAATTCTCATACCATGACATAAAGACCAAACCAAGTCCTTCGATGATGTGCAGAATCTCGGATAAGGCGGCTTCAAGTTTGTGTACATAAAGAACATAGATATACACAAGGCTTAGAGGAATCTTGTGCTTTTGTATAGATAAATGTAGATATAAATTGTGAGTAGTTTGGGGATATACACAAAGAACATATCCACACAATATAGAATTCCCATTGGTAGTGTCTTTTAGAATTCCTATCTGTTGTGAGCTACTTGCCAGGCTCATTAAGGCAGTTGTGTTCTATAATGTTTCTAGGAATAATGTACACAAGTACTATTTTTCAAGTGGAGCAAACAACTAGTAGCCAAAGGTCAAGGAAATACATAGATCCACCAAGCGCCAACCCCACGAGATTGAAGTGAACATGAGACCTTGATGATTGATGCCTCTAATGTGTATCGTCACTCTTTCAAGTATGAAACCTTGGAACTTATGGATGGTTAAAACACATGCCATCTTCATGAAGAAGTTAGTGGCAACCACCACAACTAACCAAAACAATGGTCAAAACATGTTTGCAAGGTGTTCGAAAGGTTTGATACTGTAATCTCACTAGAACCATAGCTTCATGTTGAATGCCTCGGTTCAAATATTTGTCTTTTAAATTTATGACAAGTGAAAGTTTAGAGAAACATTTGTATCTTGAAAATGATGCTTGTGAATTAGAATTGAAGAGACCATTGGACATTGTCATTAGCATAGGAAGAAATGTGTAATTAAGTTAATTGTTGAAATAGTTAATGTAAGTAATGTAGTGTCTAATATCCTTACATTTATGTAAAACATTGCAACTTATGAAACACATAATATAAATAATAATATAAGGTTTAATACAAATTGTACTTAATATTTAATTGAGGCACATCGCAATTTATTTTTAATATTTCAAAAGTTAAATTAAATTTTAACATCTAATTGCGAGATGAGATTTGATTTTTTAAAACTTTAGAATTATTTCTATCACAATGTGTTGTGGCTCTAATGATGTAAGAGTCAATGAATTAAATCAAATATGATTAATTGTGAGATAAGGTTGGGTGAGTTGTCAAAATCTTGTTATCAAACTCTTTTATTTTTATCATAGAATTTTATTACAATGTCTTGTTGTCTCTATAGATGTCATGGTGCAACATTGGGTATTTCTAAATGCATTGTGTTTAATAAGTTTTTATTTTTTCTTTTCAATAAATTTAACATCATTCCTAGATGCATCAAAATATAGAATGAGGTGGTGAGCAACTTGTTTACAATGCCATTCAAAACTTTACAAGGGAGGGTTGCATGAGTGCATTATAAATATGTTCACCAATGCTACATGTTGCCTAATCAATGCTCAAGCACATCCAATAACATTGTGGATCCACCCAATACATATTTTATAATTTCCAAGGAAAGACATTATTAACAAGCAAACAGGTACATGTGCACATGCACCACAATCAATTTCAAAAATTATTGATTATAATAGAAACAACAATTACATTAAATATGTGCAGTAGTATGTCATCCTCACATGCCAACAAAATCTGATATTGAACCAAAAGCTTCTATTACTATTTAAATGATTAATTTTATGGCTTTGATACAAGTTTGGAGTTAGCATGCACTCAAAAGGATACATGAACTCGATATCTTTCTTGCATTTAGAGAAAATTCACTGCCTTTTTTCCATAGTACTTTTTTCTGTGAAGAATTGAAACAATATATAAGAATGTCATGGTTTTATTTACATCAAAAAGCACATCTTGTGTGGATTGCATTTGTAGTGTTTGAACAAGCATTGAAGAACTTCCATTATCAATGCCCGACTAATCATTTGTACTTGGTTGTTTTCACAATTCAACTGTTGTCTTTCCTAAAGAGATTCCATTCAAATTCTTCCTAATTGTGGTGTTCTAGAAGATCACTATTAACCCCTCTCTATGTTGAGAGTTGCTAATAAACAAGACAAATAAGAGGCATACCAATTTTGTCTCCTAGAATCTAAAGAGTTTTGTAGATTGAATGGAGTACAATACAAATCATATTCATAATTTTTTCTTGGTCACTCAAATCATATCAATAATACACTATATCATGAGCAAAATATAAAAATGAATAGATCTTAATAAAGATGTTTGGGCTATTGACAACAATAAATTTACATAGCACAATCATTATGTTAATATTTGTATTTGATGGTCTCCCATTATTGCAACTAGGCATTAACTATCTTTGAAAGAGGAATGATTGTCCCATACACGATGCACTATTCCAAGGCTGACCTAATAATGCATCTCAATTTGAAAAAAAGACCTAGATAAGTAGAAACATGAACCATACATTTGTTTGTTATGGTCAATCTAACGAAAGACTGGACATGGGGAGCAACATATACACAAATATATGCCTTTAAGAGCCTTCACAAGGATGCTTATTATGCATTCATGAACAATTACTTCTCAACATAGTTACAATAGAGAAATAACAAACAATTATTGAAGTTAATGATCATGTCATCCATTTTATAAATAAGAAGACATGACTATTCGATCAAGAAAAATTTCATGATTGTTACTATTTGAAATCATGTTTGCATCTAAATAACCTACAAATTTCCCAGTGCCCTATTTTGTTTACCAAAAAAATATTTCCCGTTTGTATCTCTAAATAGTTTTCATTAGCTTGTGTCATCACACAATGTTTACAGTGAAGGAGAATAGTTTACAGTGAAGGAGAACACACACTTCTATTTCTATCGTAATACAAATGCATATTTAACATGTTCTACTATTAGGTACCATATTCCAGGAAAAGCATCAACCTATCATACAACTCACAATAAAAAGGAGCATTTTTCTATATGTCGGGGCACCTATAAAACAATAGTTTGGTATTTGTGGTAGCTGAATATACTTGTGATTTGTTAAAAAGGGATGGCCCTTCTGATAGTTTGTAAGTTGCCAACTACATGAAAAATGGAGAAAGAAACGATGAAACGTCTTGAGTATATACTTCTGCTTAGAAATAATCAATAAAATGATATAATGAAATGAACAAAATCATGATTTTCCAAACATAATGTAATAGAAAACCTATGGGCCTCATGAAATATATAACACTTTATCAGCAATCACAATAAACTAATTCAACATATAAACAAATGATGAATGCATATTTATGGTTAAACAACCGATCAAACTGATCATACATTTTAGCCAATCTACCCAACACATTATGTAGGGCTTGTAACTTCTCCACCTACAAAAAACATGTAGAAACATCCATTCCTCTGGACCTTGTAAGTTAGTATGTGCTGATATTGTTTAATAAGCCCCATACAATTCCAATTTCATGACTTGGATACTTGAAACTAAGTATATTCCCTACTACACTATCTAACAACAAGGCACAAAAGGGGACCTTTAACCTGAGGAGTATCATAACCCCTTGTATATCTACTACCCACTTCCAAAGATGAGGGTGTCATATTTGATGTATTAGGGTATGAAGGTAAACCCTGGTTCATGAAAGACGGATTGACTAGTATTATAATGAACCATAAAATTTTAATAAAACTTATTCTTAGATCAAACAATATTAGAATCAATTTTCTTATTTAAGGTGAACACATTTTTAGTCACCAGTAGTTCAAATCAATCCATGAGCCAAATTTGAGTAAACTTCAATTTTCTTTCCACATGTTAAGAAAATAAATAATCTTTTTTTCCCTTTTGCTAGAGGCAATATATGTATGTATATTGTTTATATAAAGATTGGTTAGGTTTCAGAAGATCAACTATCGTTAGCGATTGTAAATTCAAGTTCTTCTAGGAGCGCCACAAATTAAGTTAAAAAATTAAAGCCAAGAAAATATATTAATTTAATTTTTTATTTAAAACCATGAGTTTAAAGAAATCACATTTTAACAAGTCAGAGTTTCGATTCCTTCTATATGTTACACAGTGATGTGAAACTTAACTTTGTTTTTACAAAGAAGCATTAGTTTTGTATAAGGTTATCTAGGCTATTAAATAGAAAATTTTGCTCAAACAGGGCACTTGTGAAGAATATGTGTAACAATGATATTTCACTTTCCTTTCTTTGATTACTATGAATAATAGGTGAGATGGGGAAATTGTCTTCATCTTTTGTGCAACAATAAAATGTTTTCATATGTAGGACACTTAGAAAGAATATAGTTTGGGCAAACATCCCTATTAAACTCAAAAGCTTACACTAGATTTTGAGAGTGGTACCTGTTTCTTCCCAAGATTTGGAAATCTACAAACATCCCTTGAGACCAATGTCTTCTTCAATAAATAAATAAAAAATTAAAAGAATTAAAAAGTTAAAGGAAATGCATAAGCAAGTGATAAAAAATATGACAACTCTATGATTCCTCATTCCCTTGATCTCCACTACTTCCTTGTCAAAACTGCCATTCTACAACTCGATAGAGAAAAATATTGCAAGTATGTGCTAATCAGTGTTGTCATTGATGTCAACAAACTTGTGTTGTCATTGGTGTCAACTGTGTCTTTTGATGAGGTTGTTGTTTGATTCAATTGCTTTGCTAAAGATGGTTTGGTTGCTTTGTAGAGGTACCAAAGATGTTGAGGATATGCTTCTGTTGTTGGGTTTCCAAGTGCTTTTGAGAAAATTTGATTAATAATGGAAACAATGTGCTGATGAAGTCTTCTGGCTTACAGAGTACTGTTTAAGTTTTTTCTCTGCATTTCTTTTGTGTTGGATATTTGAGTGTGTAGTTTGGATATGTTGTTTAGAGATGTGTTTGAAGATACTAAATCTAGAATTTGGTGCTCCAGATCATTGTGTAGTGAAAGTTATGTTCACGAGTTTGAGAATAGTGTTTGCAATGTGTCTGAGAGAAAGTGTTTTGCTTCGTATTTCTCTGCAGAGTGATTTCAGGTGCTATGGTTCTAGATGTGTACTTATAAGGTCCTTATCTATCTTCATTCTAGAAGGTTTGTGGTTTGACTCTCCGAAAAGTGATTTCTTGTGTCACAAAGTTTGACAGTGTTGATTATTTATAGTAGAATGAGAACCTTCTTTAGGTGGAAGTTGCTGTGGTTGGATTTGTTGGGTTTTTAGGTGACTTAAAGATGTTCGTGGGTGTTTCTAGAATGTGTTAAAGCTTTGTGTAAGGTTTGCAAGGTGTGTTTATCTTTGAGGAAGCTTGTGATTAAATGTTCATGGTGTTAACACAAGTTTGGCCAACTTAGTTGTTTGCACTAATTTCGGTTATGCTTTGGTGATTGTGAAAACGTGATGAAGCATGTAAGAGTGGATTTAGGTTTATGCTAAGGTGTGGTGTGGTCTGTATTCATTCCTTTCCTCCATGGGAATGTTTAGGTCCAGACCTAATTTGAATTTTATGAGCTAAGATTTGTGAGTGAGGATGGAGGATATGATGTTGGTGATGTGAATTTGATCGAGGTAACAAGAGCTTTGATGTGTTAGGCTACTAGATGCAATGAGTAGAAGGTGTCTACTATTTTTTAGTGATCCTATGAAGGTGTTTCTTTTTTTTGTGATGGATATGGAGCTTCATTGGAACTAAACTCCATGCATAGTTAGATGCAACTGTATCAGTTCAAATTCTGGAAATGAGCCATTCTTCTCTTCTATCTTTCTTTCTTAGGGGGCAATGAGTCCACTTGGACAGTGAGTCCCCTATAGTGAGCATTCTCTCTTTGGTAGTGAGCCTTTTATAATTTGGTATTGCTACTAAATTATATTGTGAGCTAATCCTCATTATGGTTTTTCCCTTTTAGGGTCTTCCACGTAAAAATATGGTGTTTTCTTGTGTGTGGTGTTGTTATGATTTAGTTTCTTTTATTTTCTTTTCATGCTTAATCATCATAACATGCTTAAAGGATTAATGTGGATCTAAATGTTTGTGAGGGTTTAAAATTTAAAGATACAACTAATTCACCCCCCTCTCAATTGTGTTATGCATTCAACAATTGGTATCAGAACTAGGTTTCTTGGAAGAGAGCTTAACATATTGAGGTAGATTTAGGATAGCACACAAGAAGGATGATACTGTTATAGTTGACTCTGAAGGATGTGTAAATGCTCTAGAGTTAAGCCTTGATAATGAAGATACTCTTCATACCAAACAAGAAAAGAACTATTGGGTTATTGAAAGTAGTTTCTCAAATCATATGACTGGTGATAAAAGCACATTTGTTAAATTTGAGGAACATGATGGAGGACTAGTTATTTTTGGTGATGATTGTATTGCTGAGAATTGTGGAAGATGCTCAATTAGTCTTGATGGAAATCATAATACTGATGATGTTCTTTATGTCAAAGGCCTAAAGCAAAATCTCTTGAGTGTTGGACAATTGTGTAGCAAAGGATACAATCTTATATTTCAGGATGATGGCTTTGACATCATAAAGAAATCCAAAACTATTATAGCTATTGGAAAAATGATAGATGGAAATATTTATCATCTCAAAGAAGGTGATGGTTATTTCTTTATGACTCAAATCAATGAAAGTTGGCTATGGCATAGAAGGATGTGTCACATTAATTTTGATAGTCTAGTAAAGATAAGTTTAGTTCAAGCTATCAGAGACGTACCAAAGATCATCAAACCTACTAATGTTGTCTGCAAGGAATGTCAAGTTGGAAAGAAAGTGAGGAGAAGTTTAGAAGTCAAAGAAAAATATTCTACCAGACTGTTGAAATTGGTGCATACAGATCTCTGTGGTCCTACTGTTGGTGCCTGCATAGACATTCAGGTTTCAAACTTTCATCTGCAGGCACCTTTCATAAAAATCCAAAGATTCTAAGTCCCTCGGCCTCTTGAGTTTCATGCATGTATCCTTGTATATACATTGTTGTTTGTATGTACATTTGAAATGTGCAAGTTCAAATGTGCAAATGCATATGTGCAAGGCTGGACCCGAAAGGAAATTTCAATCAGCCTTTGAAAATGGTGAAAAAATGGCTATATGCATCTTTGTATGCATATCGGGCTTGTATATGCATTTCTGAGTATGCAAAAGAGCATGTATATCGCAGATTCCTAGAATATTCCCTGCTTGTATGTGGCAGCTTGCATGTATATTTTGTTTGTATGTTCGAATATACATTCACCACATACAAAGGAAACATACAAGGTAGAAAGTACATTGGGTAGATACAAAGGCAACTGCACATGCAAAAGGTGGGGCTCGCGGATATGCAAAGAGGAATGTATATCAGGTTGTACATCATGGATGCATAAGGAAACATACAAGAGCGATGTACAAGGAGGCTGACATACAAGGAGAATGTACAAGGGTCAATGTATATTGGCATGCATGAAGATGAATGTATATCCGATATACATTGAAAACATGCAATGGAAAACATACAAGGGTCATATGAATTCATCACATACAAAGGAACATACAAAGTAGATTATATGTTAGAAGATGCATGTAGATGTACAAGTGCAAATATACAAGTCAACATGCAAGTGTACAGATGCAAAGGCAAAGATACAAGCCGAAATTTCAAAGGTTCTTCCAATCTGAATCATAAAAATGTGAAGTCCATGCCTTGTATGTATATCCGCGTTGTATGTTTGCACATACAAGCCGATATACAAAGAAAAAATATACAATCCAGACCCGAAGGAGGAGTCAAATGCAGTGAATAAAATTTGGCGTGTCTGTGCCTTGTATGTAGGGCGATTGTATGTATATACAATCACATTGTGCAAATACAAAAAACAAAAGAAAATACATTGGTTCTGTCAGCAGGACTCGATTCATCGGCATATACCTCCAGAGTTTCCCCGATGACCAATGGAGATGAAGATGTCACAACGATGGAGAACAAATCAGAGGTTTCCACGTGTCCAGACCGTTACATGTATATGTATTCTGCATATACAAAGATTTAAAAGGCAATTGAGGTGAAAAAGGCAAAATGAAAGGGAAAAGTCAGCGATGGCAAGGAGACACCTACGTGGCACGATTTAATTGGTTAAGAACTTGTTAGAGTGATTTAGGCCACAGATCTCAGTAGAAGGAGAGGAAAATCGACGGTCCATTTCAAATTTCCAAAGCAGGAGGGTTTTCCTATGTATCTACAGTGGCATTTCTTGGCGGGAAAACCATAAAACATGCAATTTGTTGCATCCTACAGGTTGGTATGCCATTAATGGAAGGTTTGCAGAGAAGTATGGGTCGATTAGATAGGTCAACCACTTGATTTAGTGAGAAAATCTTCAGGCAGCGGTACAGATCCCGAGCCCACCTACTTCTTCCCTCATTGTCTCCTGCTGCATTGAATGTTTTGAGTGCCATTCTGGAGATGCATTGTATATGGAAAATTTTAGAAAGACCTTGTGATTAATTGTTGAGTGTACATTCTTGCTATAAAAGGCAAATTGTGCTACTCATTTTAGGTTGTTGAAGACTTGGGCAAATTTTTTGGAAAATAACGAAGAACAAAGCCTTTCTTGGTTGTTCTGTCTCATTATGGAGTTTATGTGTTGAATTTTGAATGCAGGTTGCACTATTTTTAGTTTCATTGTTGTTTTATATGAAAAATGCACTCGTGCATGTGTTTAGTTGCTTGTCTCCATTTGCTGTATGCATAGCTTCTTTTGAATCTGGTTACTAAGGGTGTCTCAGATTCTTGAATATAGACCTTCTGTATTGCATGCTTGATTTGTGACTTCCATTCAAGGAGTGGATTAAATTGTTTTAGGTCAAGTATGGAGAAGAATGTATGTCAGCAGGGATATTTGTGAGTAGAGGCAGCTAAACACTCAATTTTGGGTGGTGTTTGTAAGGCAAATACTAGTCCTAACCCCTTGAAACTTGAGTTCCAGTGCAAATCATTCACTTGTATACGTCTAGTTGGCTCCTTGCCCTGAGATAGGCACCAGTCTACTCCCTGTATAGTAGTTATGATCCAAAACCCCCTCTCTTACATCTAAAATATCAAAACAAACCATTTCATTATTCCAACCTATTAGTTGTAGGAGTAGGAATAGGACCCCTGCATGCTCTCATACCTAACTAGTTAGATATGTCCAAGAATGTTAACAACCTTGTGATCTATCATGAATGTCTTGGTTCACACATGAGAGTATTCTACCCATTATTGTAAAGCTAAATCTTTCTGTCATTGGGCGAGTCAAGATCAAATCTTTAGCTATAGGGATAGCCCCCTTGGTGTGGCAGAACCAGAAGTGAAGGGGAGGCAGCTCACACAACCTCCTGTATTAGTTGGCCGAATCTGCCTGTACATTGAAACTGGAAAACCCTAATGTAGATTCAGGAGAAATCCAACACCTACCAAGGTAAGGAGTTTTTAAGGTGACTAGTATTTCATGATGCTAATTCATGATTATTTCAGAATGACATGGGTTATCTTTCTTAAAGAAAAATTAGAAGCCCTAGATAAGTTCAAGACATTTAAAACTATGGTTAAGATTGAAATAGACATGAAAATCAAATACTTGAATTTTGATAAAGATGGAGAATTTAGTTCAAATGAGTTCAACACCTTCTATGATGATCATAGGATAAAGAAACAATTATCTACTCCTAAGATCACTCAACAGAATGGAGTGGTTGAAAGAAAGAACATGATCATTCAAGAAGCTACAAGGACTATGTTAAAAGAAGCAAATCTACTGGAAGTCTATTGGAGAGAAGCAATTCAGACCGCTGTCTACATAAAGAATAGAGTACAAGTAAGAGAAAATGATACAAAGACTCCCTATGAGATATGGTATGGAAGGATTCCCACTATTAAATATTTCAAAGTTTTTGGAAGCAAATGTTATATCAGAAGAAATCAAGATCCATTAAAATTTGATGGAAATCATGATGAAGGCATTTTTCTTGGGTACTCTAACAAAAGCAAAGCTTACTAGTGCTATAACAAAAGGCTAAGAAAGATTGTTGAGAGAGTGAATGTCAAGGTTGATGAAGACATATAGAAGATTTTTGAAGTTAATGGATATGTATCAGATTCAGATGAGTCCACTTGCAAAGAAGAAGAAAATGTTGTTGAAAGGGAAGTATAGATTAGAGAAGAAGAAGAAACTAAAGAGAAAGAAGTGCAGGTTGAAGAAAAAGAAGCTCTAGAAAGAATCCTTGACACTCCCAAGTATGTGTAGAGGCATTACACTAAACACCAGATCATTGGTGATAAAAGCAAAGATGTATTGATAAGAAGGAAAGGTACTAAAGAATAGGTAAATCTATGTTTAATTTCTAAAGTAGAACCTGAAACCGTGGTTGAGGCATGCAAGGATGAGCATTGGATCAAGGCAATAGAAGAAGAAATTCCCATTGTTGAATTTTGAGAAGATGAATGCATGTTTTCTAATAGTGAAGGACTCAAGATTGCTCTTGAAGACCTAGAGAGGACTGAAGAAGAAATCATAGATTTGAAGGAGAATGTCAAAGAAGCAAATGAATGTATCAAATTTGAGAGAGCAAGTCAAGAAGTTCAAACAAAGGCATAAGGAGATCAGTGAACAATTAAGGTTAGAAAATGAATCCATGATTGGTCTGAAGGTGTAAGTTGAAGAAAAGGTAAGAACTGAGGAATGTCTGAACTCAACGGTGAAAGGAAAATCTAAAGAATGTACAAGGCTGGAGCAAGAAGTTATGAAACTAAAATTAGATCTGGAGAAGGCAAAGAACTATGAAGAAAAATTCAAGACAAGTTCTGCAAGGCTTGATGAGATGATTGCAAGTTAGAAAGATCCTAATGATAAAGAAGGCTTAGGGTTTGAAAAAGGTAAAAGTTTAAAATTAGGTCAAGCATCAAAAGCTGAATATAAGAAGAACAATGGCAAGTAGATTTGGAATTAGAAGAAAGGAGCTAGAAGACCACCAATCAGACAACCTAATGCTCAAACATACCCATCTTTCAATGGTTATTGTCATTCTTGCAATAAATTTGGACATAAGGCTACACAATGTAGGAGCAGAATGAATCAAAATGTTCCATCTTTTTCTGGTCAATCTTTCACATGTAAGAAAGTTGGTCATAAGGCTAATGAGTGCAGAAGTCAAAGAATGAATGGTTATAACAATGACAGAATGATTCAATCCTTTAATGGCAACTATTATATATGCAATAGATTTGGGCACAAAGCTAATCAATACATATCCAAAATGAATAGAAGGAACAATCATTAGAGGAATGTTGTGTGCTACAATTGCAATAAGTCTAGACACATTTCAAAGTTCTACAAAAGCAGAAGCATAAAGAAGGATATTCTGATAGAGAAGAACAAACCAATACAAAGAATTGATCTGACAGACACTAAGAAGGAGATGAGTAAGATTTGGATCAAGAAGGATGTAACAGAGGCTAAGAATGTATCAGTACCTACTTCTGGTGCAGATGTTTCCTTTGAAAACTAAGTTCAAGGCTACCTCTTAGGGGGAGCAAGTAGTGGCGTTAATGATTACTATAGTTAGGGGAGCATTCAGAGCAGTAGAGAATAGTGCAAGTATATGCAGTATCTTAAAATTTGGAGTTGTGTCACCCTTTTCCATTGATGTCAAAGGGGGGGAGAGAGAGCATTTAGAGGGAAAGTAAGATGCGTAAAAGAAACAGGGAGTGCAAGAAAGTAAATAAGATTGGTGTAAAGTTGTGTCTTGGTGGTTTTCAACATTATGTGTTTCCATCAATGACAAAGGGGGGTATTTTTGCAAGTATGTGCTAATCAGTGTTGTCATTGATGTCAACAAGCTTGTGTTGTCATTAGTGTCAATTGTGTCTTTTGATGAGGTTGTTGTTGTTTGATTTCTTTGTAGAGGTACTGAAAATATTGAGGATATGCTTCTATTGTTGGGCTTCCAAGTGCTTTTGAGAAAATTTGATTAATCATGGAAACGGTGTGTTGAAGAAGTCTTCTAGCTTATAGAGTACTATTCAACTTTTTGCTCCACATTTATTTTGTGTTGGAGATTTGCGTGTGTGGTTTAGATATTGTTTAGAAGTGTTTTAAGATGCTAAATCCAAAATTTGGTGCTCTAGATCATTGTGTAGTGAAAGTTATGTTCACCAGTTTGAGAACAATGTTTGATAACATTTGTAGTGTGTCTGAGAGAAAGTGTTTTGCTCTGCATTTCTCTATAGAGTGATTTCAGGTGTTGCAATTATGGATGTGTGCTTATAATGTCCTTATCTATCTTCATTCTAGAAGGTTTATGGTTTGATGCTATGGAAAGTGATTTCTTGTGTAGCAGAGTTCGATAGTGTTGATTGTAAGCAAAATGAGAACCTCCTTCAGATGAAAGTTGTTGCGGTTGGATTTGTTGGGTTTTCAGGTGACTTAAAGATGTTTGTGGGTGTTTCTAGTTTGTGTTAAATATTTGTGTAAGGTCTGCAAGGTGTGTTTATCTTTAAGGAAGCCTGTAATTAAATATTCATGGTGTTAACACAAGCTTGATCGTCTTGGTTGTTTGCACTAATTCTAGTTATGCTTTGGTGAATTTGAAAGCATAATGAAGCATGTAAGTGTGAGGCCTATACTTTTTCACTACTGTTCATGAGACTATTTGCAGTGATATTGCTATTTTTTTTTATGTTGAGAGACTATTGATCTTGAATCTTATTTGTTAAACCTAATTGATAATTGTGCAATGATAATTAGATGTTGCTTTTAAGAAAATGATGAATGAATATGGAACTTTATTGTAATTTTAGTATGATTATATGGTAGGATATTTAGGTGTGCTTGTATTAAATTTGCTTCGGCTATGATATCTTTATGTGTAATTAACTTTGAAATTGAGTGTGTAGGTATTTCTAACAAAACCACAAATACAAGAGATCATTCCACACCCTATGTTGTCTCCCTTGTGAGCCGATCTAGTTCCACGAGGAACTAAGATCAACCTTGTGTTTGGTAAATTGTTGTAATGTTGTATTGTTGAAATGTTGCATGAGGTTAAGGGAAATAGTTCTATCTTCTGAATTAATTATATTGTGATATGTGTGGTAAGAGATGTGTTTTGAATCTTGTTTTAACTTTATTTCTTTTTGACCCTCTTCTTGTGTTTATACTTGACTCTGGGAGTCATAACTAGGTTTAAAACAACCCTAGGTTATACCCCATGGGTCTAGGGACCTTTTTGACTAGGATAACCTTGAGATAACCTCCATATGGTCACTTCAACTTCATGGTGAAGTTAAGTGACGAATTTGGAAGCATGGGGACAATGGGATGAGTGGAATCTACACTTAGACCCACTTCCAAGTCATGAATGACTCCATGATCCACCAATAATGGAGTGCTTATCTCTTTGTGCCTTTCTTTTGATGGGAGTGCTCCATTAAAAGGGTGGTGTGTCAACCATTCACTCCTTAATTATATTTTAACTATTTAGTTTATTCCACCATGTGTTGGAAAATGACTATGGTGGGGGACCTCATGAGTGGGGATATTTTATTAATTCCACTTGGGATAGTGGGGTTATTTAAATATTACATCTTTTAAAAAATAAATTTTTAATTCATCCACTATGAATTTAAAATTCACAAATAATGGGAGCCCTTGATCTCAACTCTTGATCCTCACCTTCCATTCCCTTCTCCGAAAATCTATAAATGAGACTCTTCTCTAAGCAATTAGGAAGACAGGAATTTTGTAGGGGACTTTATTTTTTTTGCAGGTGAACTTCATTCTTGCAGGAGAGGACTTCATTCTTGCAGGGGGATTTCATTCTTGCATCCTTATCATGCCCAATTTCCTCTAGGAATTCTTCTTCTGGCATCCTCATAATGCCCAATTATTTCTCTATTCTTCTCTTCATAGCCTCATAATGCCGAAATTATTCTAGCCATCCTATATCCTCCATACATTATCCCTTGCTTGTGATCATAGAGAGATTATTTTTGGGGTTGGATCTTGGAAGAAAAAGAAGGAGATTTTGGAGAAGGAAGTAGAGAGGAGTTCTTCATTAGATTCTTCCATAATTGGGCTTTGGAAGGTTGGTGAACAAATTCTATCCTCTTGTGTGATCTAATGTTTGATATGCATGTTTATATCTTGGTTGTTGAAAGAGTCTTGTAATGTCTTCTTTGAGCTTTTCTGTTTATTTTTGGGTTTTGTTTTGGGGTGTAGAGAGAGCTCCTTCTAGTTGGAAGGCAATGCTCATCATGTTTAGGGAGGGGAGGTGTGACCCTCCTCGGGTGTCATCCTGGTTCTGGTTACATGATATGCCTTGAGGGCAAATTGGTACTGTTTTTAGCCTTGAGGGCTTATTGGCTTTGAGAGCCTGTTTGGATATCCTTGGTTACTTGATTCATTGGAAGGCTTGAGGCCTTGTGGAAGATTATACTGTTGGCTTGAGGCCTTGTGATTATATTGGCTTGAGGCCTTGTGATAATTTGTGAAAGGATGGCACCTAGAGGTAGAGATTGTCTACTCACCTACCCTCCTAAACTCACCTAAGCTGGTTCATTGTAATGTGAGTATACCATGGGTGTGTGTGTGTGTTATTTGATTTGTTGTTGTTATTCAATGTTGTGATGTGTTTAAGTCTATTCTGCCCTGGGTATGTGGATGGTCTCCCTAGCTCGGGGGTGACCCACTTGCAGGTCTACGGTAGGGAGGAGAGCAGCTTGTGTGGTGTTTCTTTATGTGTTATGCAGGTATTCTTGGAGCTTATTGTGAAGCTTGGAGAAGATTATTGGATCTTAGAAAATATGCTATTTTCCTTAAGTCTTAAGGAGAGCCTGATCTTTTAATAGCTCCTTCCTTGTCGATTTTTCCAAAAGGAGAAAATTATCTCCCTATTGTTGTAAAAATTGTTAATTTTGGAGTTGTGAGGAAATCCTCTCTTTACTTGGGCTGATAGTTGTAATATTCTTGTTCATTAAGTTTTACCATTTAGAATTAAGAAAAGGAAAAGAAAATTTGTTTTTAAAAGGATATTAAAATTATCTAGTTCCTTCTTCTTCTACTTGCAACGTTGTGAGTTAGTTGATGTTTTAATTAAGTTTGTAAAAGTGTTAAAAAATATCCCCACCATGAAATAAATGAAATTTGGGTTGCAGTATTGCTTTTGAAATTACTGCCACCTTGAGGGTCTCTTCCTAGGATGGGGACCTTTTCACTTTTACTATTCACTGTCACTATTCACTTTTACTATTCACTATTCACTATTTACTATTCACTTTTCACTATTCACTATTCACTTTTACTATTCACTATTTACTTTTATTATTCACTCTTCACTATTCATTTGAAGGCAAACTATATGTAGTTTAAAACATTTGACTTGAAATATAAATCTTAAATCAAGGAAAGTGGGATTTATTTATGCATAATGTATAATACGAATTGAATAGATGCTTAAACTCAGAGTTGCAATTCGAAAATACAATGTTTATATTTGCAAAAACAAAATTAACTCATTGCTCTTTTTTTAATAAATTATTCTATACTTTCTTTATAGTTAAGGAACTTATTAATGAAATTGAGAGTTAAGTGAACTGAGATAATGGCGGTATATATATATATATATATATATATATATATATATATATATATATATATATAAATTAAATTTCAGAGAAACGGTAAAATGAACGTGATAGAAATACAAGCAAAATTAATTCCAAGAAAAGGAAGAGAAGGCAAATGAATGGGCTTGGTTGAAAATGCTAAGTCTGAAGGAGAATAAATTAGTATTAAATTCTAGACAATAGAAAGAAAAACAAATGACCGTGCTTTACTGAAAAATGATCTATCTCCTAAAACAACTATTGTTCAAATATAATTCGTGAGTTTAACCTAAGTCAGGGAACCACGCGTTTCCTTGTCTAGGGTGTGCGCACATGTATTTGGTATGCCATCGTCAACTATATTATTTTTGCCTTAAGTGTACACCACCGAGCACGCTTACATGTACGAAGGGGTTTACAGGGTAGTAAAGGAAATTTTTTGATAGTTCGTATCATGACCACATGACGCATGTGGACATGACACGCGTGAATGCATGTTGTGACCACATGGGAAATGTGGGCATGACAGTAAGAGTGGTTTTAGGTCCATGCTAAGGTTTGGTGGGAACTACATTCATTCATTTCCTCTATGGAAATCTCTAGGTCCAGACCTAATTTGAATTTTATGAGCCAAGATGTGTTGCCAACCTTGGAGATTGATTTCAAGGTTGATGGTGGTATAAATAAGTGTCAAGAGTTCATGTGTGTGAGTGAGGATGGGGGATATGATGTTGGTGATGTGAATTTGATTGAGGCAGCAAGAGCTTTCACATGTTAGGCTACTGGATGCAGTAAGTAGAAGGTGTCTACTATTTTTTGGTGATGCTACAAAGGTGTTGTTTGTTTTGTGATGGATATTGAGCTTTATTGGAACTAAACTCCATGCATAGGTTAGATGCAATTATATCAGTTCAAATCTTGGCAATGAGCCATTCTTCTCTTCTATCTTTCTTTCTTAGTGGGTAGTGAGTCCACTTGGATAGTGAGTCCCTTGTAGTGAGCATTCTCTCTTTGGTAGTGAGCCTTTTGTAATTTGGTATTGCTAATACATTATATTGTGAGCTAATCCTCACCATGGTTTTTCCCTTTTAGGGTTTTCCACATAAAAATATAGTGTTCTCTTGTGTCTAGTGTTGTTATGATTAAGTTTTTGTTATTTTCTTTTCATTCTTAATCATCATAACATGCTTAAAGGATTAATGCGGATCTAAATGTTTGTGATGGTTTAAAATTTAAAGATACAACTGATTAACCCCCCCTCTCAATTGTCTTGTACATTCAACAAAATACTCCTCTACATCTGACTTACATGACTCCTCCCATCGAGAAACTCTTCTATCCTTAGCTAGCTTGCATATCACGCTTCAGTCATAGTGACAGTGTTGCTATGATTTGATGTTAGTGGATGAGATGATTTATGTAGTCTCCAATGCCTACTTGCATTTCCATCCATAGATTTGAACCAGTACTACACAAAAAGGTCATTGTGTGCAAGATAAAACTATTTTCATTTACTGTTGTTGAACTGAAATGTGTGGCTAGGATCATTCCACTGGTCGTCCTTATACTTGAAATACATGTCAAACTATGGATTGGGGTAATGATGCAGTACAGAGCTCAACTTCGTCCAGAGTAAAACACCTATCAGCGTAATAAAATAAAAAAGAATCCCAAAGAAAATTGACATGAAATAAAATAAAATATAAGAAGCCAGCACTACATGCCATTTAAAAATAATAATAATTCCTTATCCGGTGGCGTTCACTAAAGAAGCTCAAATGACCGGGCAATTTAAGGTGTAGATTCATTCGAAAGATCTTGGAGTGCATCTTTAATTAATAGCAATTCAAACAAATTTGAAGGTAAACATGAACCTTTGATGAACATTAAATTGATGGATGAAATGGGAACATTCCTTCTGGGTTCCTAATCTCCATGATTTGGACATATAGGAAACAATTGTTTATTTGTGTAAACATATGTTGATACATACAGGAAACGATTGCAACATATGTTTACACAAATAAACAATTGTTTCATGTATGTCCAAATCATGGAGATTAGGAACCTAAAAAGAATGCTAGCATTTCATCCATCGATTTAATGTTTATCAAAGGTTTGTGTTTACTTTCAAATTCATTCGAATTGCTATATAAAGATGGGCCTAATGAAACTAAAACTGAGCTCTCATTAGGTGCAACAACCAAGGCATTTTCTCTACCTAAATATGTTAAATTCCTCATGGGAATACAAATAGCAATAATAGTACCCACCCTCTCTAGAGATTTTAAGGCTAGCAACCTCCTCATCTACCACAATTGGTGGGTTATTTTTGTCATTTCCTCCACTATTTTCATTAGAAATGATTAGAAATAAATTATTTATTTGTTAATTAATTAATTTTATTCATTGGAGGTGGTGACCATTTGTACTATGCCTTTTGAACATGTATAAATACCCCTTCTTTCACATGGAGAAGATAGGTATAATTAACACACATCTCTCATTAGGATTGCCAGAAGACTGCAACCAATTGTTGTTCACTCCTAAGACACTACAAGTGACCTGCTCACCAAGTGTTCTCTGAATCTTCAACCAAATTTAGATTAATGGTATCAGAGCCAGGATAAAAGTATTTGTTCTCAGTCATTACCACTCTGCTCTCTAGCATGACCGAGTATCGTAACTACATGCCTCGCAGTAGCCCTCTCACCAGTATTGCCTATGTTATTATGACTGCAACCCAAAACAAAAACCTCACCCTTCCAAACGATGTTGTTCAAGATAAGGGATGAATTAAGTTATAAAAAAAATAGAAATATAGGGAAAATAAAATTCCCTCATACCACTCTCTGCATCACAGATCCAAATCAGCTCTCTTCTATTGCAAATTTTGTGTGAGTTGCAATATAAATTGTAGCCCACCGCACAACAATGACCCACGAGAATTTTCACCAAAAAATCTAGGCATTGAATGCTATGTTGGGTAGAGAGGATGAATGCCATATCAACTAGATAGTTAGAGGTGTATACACGTAAAATTGGTCCATGTCGAATTAAGTAAATATTTTAATATTTATCTTAATTCTTATTCTTCTATCAATTAAATAAATATTCTAAGTTTATTTGATTAGTTCATTATCCCATAATTAAATATAAATCAATTTATTTAATTAAAATCCCTAAATTCTTCCAATGTCCCACACAATTAAATAATTCACATTATTTAATTAATCCTAAATTCCTCTATTTCAAAGTCCTAATTTCATAAATCCACCTCACCATGTTGCACACATAATTAAATATTTTTATATTTAATTAGCTAATTATTCCCTCACCTTTCCACCTCACCATGTTGTACACATAATTAAATATTTTAATATTTATGTAGCTAATTATTCCCTCACCCGAATGTCATATTTATCCTCCAATCAAATTAGTTAACTCATCAATCAAATTAGTTAACTAGTTAGTCATTTCACTTAATTGATTAGTCCATTCAGTTAACTCCCCAATCTATTCTGTTCACTAATCAATCAGTTCGGTCAACTCCCCAATCAACCCAGTTAACTGATTAGTCCATTGAGTTAACTCCTCAATCTATTTAGTCAACTCCCCAATCAATTCACTTAACTGATTGGTCTATTATGTTAACTCCCCAATCTATTATGTTAACTCCCCTGATGCATGAAGGAGCTTGGACACTTGTCCTCTTCTGATTTGTGTACATTCCCTCAAACTTTATCAACCATACACATCTCATGAAATTCCTCCAATTATGGATCTGTTGACACTTGGATTTGGTCTTCCCTCAGCCTATATAAACAAGGTCCTCATACCCATTTCATAATCAACCTAAGGTCAAGTAACCTTACTCTGCAGGAATCATTACAGCATAACTTTTGTAAAGTCATTTCCATTTGCATTTACACAATCTATAGCCATTCAAGTTTTGTCATCTTCAACATCGAGGAAGTGCACACTTCTGAGAGCTCTATTCATCAACAAGATCAATACAAGATAGGCAATAATGGAAGCATAGAGGTAAATTGGGTTGAAAAGGTATTGTCTTTTGTTTATTTGGATTTGTCTTATTTCCATTGGGTTATTGGATAATTGGTTTTTTATGCTATTGTTCAAATTTTATGATAATACCTCAGGGGTGGAGTCTTGTAAATCCCAATCTATGAGTTTAGGATGTAGTAATGGTAACGAGTCATTAGGTTAGTTTGGTTCGTGGCTAGTGATGGTCACGATGGAGGAATTGGTATGGTTATTGTAAGCATCAACAATGCCTGCGATGGTTCTCTCCACTAGTTGTTTTGTCAAGGGGTACATCATTCGTTCCTCATGAAACTCACTATCATTATTATGCAGATCAAACTCTAGAGGTCTAGATGGTGAGCCTTGTCCCTCATGAGTTGTTTGGGTTGAGGTATACTGTTGGACTACATCAATGTCTTTTTCATCACAAGATAGTTTAGAGAGACTATCCCACTCATATTCATTGGAGTCTGTCTCACTCCCTGCTTGTAGCCTATGGATTTGTTCTACTAGGTTAGTAAAAGCTATTTCTTTTTGTTTTCCTTTATTCTTCTCCTTTCCTGTGGTCTTTGCTTTTCCTGTGTAGCCTAACCCTATAGTGTTTCAGGTTGTTAATGATGAAGGTAGAATAGGCTCAATGATACCATCTTTTCTTAATCCCAAGTGACCATGGCCATCATACCCCATCCTTTGCAAGATAGAGAACCCTTGACCATACTGTTCCGTTTGCATTTGGCCTTGTGGTTCATGTGAGTTGGTTTGACTATATTCATCCTTGTATAGTCACTGCAAGATATTATTTTCATCACTCTCATCTAATAAGCTTCCCCATTTAACAAAAGGGCCTTTGTGAGGTTCCAAAGTCTTGGGCTTGTTTATGGAAGGTTTTTCATAAGTTCTGGGTGAGATGGGTAGTTGTGCTAGGCAAAAGGATTGCGCAATGGTATACTCTCTGAATCCCTTGTATTTGAGCTTGAGGTGGAGTTCAGAGGTCTTGGATGTAGAGGCGAGTGATGCTGGGTCAACACGGGATGAAGAGGAGGTAGAAGCATGGAAAGAGGGAATTACAACTTCAGGCTTAGACTAGATGGAATTGCAATATTGGAACAGATTGGAGTCCCCTCGGATAGTGATTTCTTGGTCATTGTGGGGAAATTTTAGACACTAGTGATAGGTGGATGGCACTGCCTTCATTGCGTGTATCCAAGGTCTTCCAAGGAGAATGTTAGATGTGAGTTCCATGTCAAGAACTTGACATACCACATCTTTTACAACTGGTCCCACTTTGATTGGCAACACAATGGTTCCTTTTGATGTCCTTTCCTCTTCATCACAAGCCTTGATAGTAATTTTATTTTTGGGATCGATGGCTTTCTCCAAAAACCCCAATGCAAGGATTAGCTTTAAGGTGCAAATATTTAAACATACTCCTCCATCTATTAGAACCCTTTTTATTTTATGATTGTGGATGAAGGCTTCAATGTGTAGGGATGCATTATGTGGTTGGGTGATTGACATATCATCCCTTTTTGTGAATGATAGGAAGTGAGGTGTAGTTAGGTGATCTACCATGGTCTAAAATTGCTCTTCAACTAAATTGGTTGGGACAATGGTTTCCAAAAGAGCTTGTTTGAGGATGGCCTTGTGAGATGGGGATAGATGCAAAAGCTCCAAGATGGAAATGTGCCAAGGTGTCTTATGGAGTTGGTCCTGGCCGTTGTAGTGGTTAGATGTAGAGGATGGTTTGGATGGAGACCCTTGAAGAGTAACCTTCCCACTAAGAGTGGTTATGTTACAATCAGGGGTTTTATTTATAGTGATCACATTGATATGTGAATCACTTTCGAAAATGTGGTTAACAACATAGTCATATGACACATTTGTGTAGTTGGCATTGTCAGCCCCTCTTTTGTTTTGATTTGAAGGACCTCCCTTCTCATAGTTTGGGAGTGGATTCTTGAATGCTAAATGCTCCTCATTGGATAGGTGTCCTTCAATTGATACCTATTTTTTATCCAACAAGTCTTGGATGGCATGTTTGAGTGCTTGGCAATCGTTGGTTTTATGCCCTTTGTTTTGATGATATTCACAAAAGTTTGAATCACTCCACCAAGGGAGTTTAACCCTTAGTTCATAGTCACTCACCGGTGGAAGTGTTATGAAGTTGCCCACAATTAGCTTCCTAAGGGCGGATTCAAGTGATTCTCCTAGTTGCATGAACTTCCTTCTGGGAGGAAAGTTGCTTGGTCTCTACTCATTGTTTTGAGGCTTGGTGGATGGTGTATTATTTTGGGATCACTTGTTTTGCATTCACAACACCATCATTGACAATGTTTTTATTCTTGGTCCAATACCTCAGCTTGTCCATGTTATTATTAGAGCTAGGGGTTTCCTTGTAGATTTTGACTTGTCCTTTTTCTATCAAAGCTTTTTCAATGATTAACCCCATTTCAATGACCTTACTAAATGAAGTAGGACATTGGATTTGTATTTGGTAGCTAAGATCAGTGTTTAGGTTGTGTACAAACATCTCAAGTATTTGTTTTTCTAGCATATGATATGGACACTTGCTGGTCAGTTGTCTCTAGGTCATCCCACCATAATAGGTTACACTTTTTGGCCAAACTTGACATTGAAATCAACATTTTGAACTAAATCTTTACTTTTGGACATCTATAGACACTAAACCGTTAGGAATTTGAAGATGATGCAAACTAGTGATTTGTGAGATTTTGTTTGTAGATTCTAAATATATATTTTTAAATAAAATTTGAGTTAAACTGTAAAAATTTTGTGTCTCCCTTGATAACTAGTTTATAATAGTAAACAACATTTTTTTAAAGTGATGTGTATTCTGTAACACATAACTTTTTTTCTACAAAGGATAAAATTTCAATTCTTTTGAATTTAGATTGGTAACACTGATATATAGGGCATGCATTTTGTTTCATAATGTTTTATTGTATTTTTTAAATTAAGTTTTGAAGTCAAACTAATTATAATTTAGACATAATCATATTCCATAAAACATAACTTTTTCTATATGTATTGAAATTCAATTTTTATTTTTTTGTTGAAACAAGGACATCAATACCTAGGGCATAGATATTTTTTAGAATTTTTTTTCACTAATTTAATAATTTTCCATGTGTGTAGAATAGAGAACTTGATGTTCAGTGAAAATCCTACATTCACAAGAAATAAAAATAAATATAATAATCAAATTAAATATATTTAAAATTATACTTTTTGGGAAGCTTATAATAAAGACTACATACTTACAAAACATAAAATTTAAATTAATTCGTTTGATCCCCAAAAAGTAAATCAAAAGTGGTTTTTTTATCAGCGTTTTGATAGGTGTAGAGGAGAATCCATTATAGGTATGGTTTAAAACTAGTGAGGTTCTATCCAAGGGGGTTTGAATCTAAGGAGGTTTGATCAAACCCTTATTTTTTAAAATCCTTTAAATAGAACCTTTCAAGGCTTAAACATTATATTTTTAAAAAATATGTGATTTCAACAAAAATCAGGATGTCCCTGAAAGTGTAACCCATTACTGTGGCAGTACCTCTCCATCTTTACAAAAAAGAGGTGAAGGATTCTCTACCTTTTTGTTTGGTGTTACAAAGATCTAACATTGAGATTTCATGCTCAATATTATAGGAGAAATGAGTGACAAACTTATTCAGTAGCTCGTTGAAAGTTTGAATGCCGGGAGGTAGGTGAGATAACCATTCCATAGCTTGTCCTCCCAAGCTCCTTGGGAATAGTCACATGAGATAGGTTTCATTGTGGACGACTTCGAGACATGTTGCACTAAATTCTTTGATGAGGTCTCTTGGATCACCCTTTCCTCGATATTTTTCAAATTTTGGTACCTCAAATTTTGAGGGGAAAGCTATCATGATCAAGCCTTTGTCAAAAGGATATGGTGAAATATCCTCTAGAGAGTAGTGCTTTGAGGATGCTCTGGTTTGAATGTTTGAGAGCTATTGTTACAAGACTTGGATTTGTTGAGTCAGTAAGTCTGGAGGGTTTGTGGTATCCTTTGGCTTGTCTGTTTTGGAAACCTCTTGTGTGATCTTAGGAGTTTCCATGTTGTTCATAGAGGTGGTGTATTTTAA
Source organism: Cunninghamia lanceolata (assembly GCA_027924645.1). Classification (NCBI taxonomy): domain Eukaryota; kingdom Viridiplantae; phylum Streptophyta; class Pinopsida; order Cupressales; family Cupressaceae; genus Cunninghamia; species Cunninghamia lanceolata. The sequence goes on from BSBN01000534.1 coordinate 28,352,898, forward strand.
GTTGGAGATGTCAAAATATGATGAAAGTTTGGTCCCTTGTGCTAGCATAAGGAAATACTTTTGAGGGTCCAAGTTTAGGACCTTGTCCACCATCTTTTGAAATTTTGAGTCTTGTAAAGCACCAATTACTTCCTTATACGAGATTTCTTCTTCTCCATCACTGTGAGATGGAGATAGTATGCCTTTGTTCAAAGGATCCATATAGTGCTTTTCTTTGGATATTGATATAGTTGCAACCATAAAAACTATTTGATTTGGGTGGAGGTTGGATGGAAATGCTTGTGAATGTAAATGGACATTTTTGGTGTGGTTGAGATGACAAGAATTTTCCTAAGGTTCAAATTTTGATCTACTATTTGCTCAAACAAATGTGCTTTTGAGGTAAAAGATAGTCAAAGTAGGGAGAGATGATCATCGCTATTGATATAGACTACTTTTATCAAGATTACACTAGTTTCATTCCGAGATGAAGGATGATATATCCTATTATGAAACCAACTAGATTTTTCTTTTGAGTTTTGGAAGATCTTAATGATGACACCTTAGTTGGAAACTTTTTTGCTTTGTTTGATGTTTTTTCTTTGGATGATATGGCAAATGGAAATGTTTTGGAAAAAGGATGCGAAACGGATTTGTATGGTTTTCCTGAGATCATAAACAAGGTGTATGCAATAATGGGTACCCTGAAATAAATTTGTTTTTCTCCTCAAAATGTGTGGAAGTGCTCTCTATTTTTTGAGTTCTACAAAAGGTTTGCCTTTTTGTTTCAGTTTTTTTGATCTTGGCTTGTTTTCAAAATGTTTGCCGAAGCAAGTATGGTATTTTTACTGATGATTTGTGTCAATTGGTTGCAAGAAAACACGTCAAATAAGAAGGTTCCATGTTGTTTTTACAAATTTGTAACCAAAAGCAAGCATAATCCTAAGGTTGGCAAGGACAGTATTTGTTGAGTTCCAACTTAGGTTTTACCCCAGCCACTTGCACAAAGGTGTGACAAATAGTAACTTGGTAGTACCAAATCCCCTCCACAGCACTCACTTCTCACGCATACCAAGTTACGGTCCCTCCAAAGAGTTGAACCTTTCTGTCTCCACACTAAATGAATGTATGACATTGGATGGCTCTAGAGGATTTCCCTCCTATGTCAACAAATAGAGGTTTTTGGCTTTTCCACAACAAGTGGGTTTTTAGTTAAGGAATCCATTTGACTAGTTACACATGCGGCAATTTTCTCTGATAAGGAGGCTTTCCATCTCGTAGAGGTTATACTCTATAGGGTTTTGGGGGGAACATTTGTTAGTGTAACACAGTGGCACCTATGGTTTGCAATTTTCATCACAAACCCAATTTATTTATAGTGACTTGGAGGTGGCTTGGCTTTAGCCTGTTATCACTTAAGGTCATCCCATTTGGAAGGAAGAAATTTCAAGGGCATGCCTCTCTAAAGGTTACACATGTAAAATGATAAGTTTGGAATTTTGGTCACCCAAGAAAGAGGAGAGCATAGGCCTATTATCATTTCCAAGCATAGAGAATAGTGGTTCTTTATCTTCCTAGTTAAAAGAAAAATAACTAAATATGTTAACTCTACCAAGCACAAAAATTGATAACAAGATAGCAATAACTTGGAAAGGATTGTTTATTTTAACCTTTTAACAAATCTAGGTGTAGATTGTTGCTTTAAGAAATAAACAAGTGTTACTTTCCCTTATCAAGCTATGTGATAGATTGCAGTGCAAGATAGTAAAAACATAAAGAAATTTTTCAATTTTTAACCCCTAGGTTGGGACTAGATGAAAGTTGTGATGCAACAAAATGATTTACTATCCTCCTAGTTAAACACTAAGTGAATATTGCATGCAAATTATATGATAATGCCCAAACCAAGCCTATTCAACACTTAGTGTAAAAATGGTTGTCTTCTATGGATGTTCTGCACGAAAATTAGATTAGTAGTCTCAAATGTTTATTCTTTTATTCATCACATGATATGAAAAGGGTCCTAATGTCCACTTGATGACGTTGACCAAAAAGGCTGAAGATACTTGTACCACTCTGAGGCCTTTCAGAGTCAACAGTGAGCTCGATTTGTGTGTAGGAGGCCATTTGTGAAAGTCGCTTGCCAAATTTATAACAAAAAACACCTAAATCTTGACAAAAAAAACTCAACAAATTCTCACAAACAAGATGGGTCAGAGGATGGTGGGCACCAAAAATGTTATTGGAAAATCTGAACAATAGCATAAACAACTAATTATCCAATAACCCAATGGAAATAAGACAAATGCAAATAAACAAAAGATAATATATTTGCAACCTAATTTACATATATGCTTCCATTCTCACCTATCTTGTATTGATCTTGTTGATGTATAGAGCTCTCAAAAGTGTACACTTCCTCGCTGTTGAAGATGACAATACTTGAATGGCTATAGATTGTGTAAATGCAAATGGAAATGACTTTTCCAAAGGCACACTGTAATGATTCCTATAGAGTAAGGTTGCTTGAGCTTAGGTTGATTATGAAATGGGCATGAGGACCTTGTTTATATAGGTTGAGGGAAGACAAAATCTAAGTGTCAACACATCCATAATTGGAGGAATTTCCTAAGATGTGTATGGTTGAGAAAGTTTGAGGGAATGTGTGCGAATCAGAAGAGGACAAGTGTCCAAGCTCCTTCATGCATTAGGGGAGTTAAAAGAATAGATTGGGGAGTTAACATAATAGACCAATCAATTAAGTGAATTGATTGGGGAGTTGACTGAATAGATTGAGGAGTTAACTCAATATACTAATCAGTTAACTGGATTGATTGGGGAGTTGACTAAATTGATTGATCAGTGAACATAATAGATTGGGGAGTTAACTGAATGAACTAATCAGTTAAGTGAAATGACTAATTAGTTAACTGATTTGATTGATGAGTTAACTAATTTGACTAGAGGATAAATAGGACATGTGGGTGAGGAAATAATTAGCTAATTAAATATTAAAATATTTAATTATGTGTGCAACATGGTGAGGTGGAAAGGTGAGGTGGATTTATGAAATTAGGACTTTGGAATAGAGGAATTTAGGATTAATTAAATAATGTGAAATTATTTAATTATATGAGATATTAGAAGAATTATGGTACTCAATTAAATGCCCCTGCTACTTTGACCGCATACCCCACCCTTCACAATGTCTAACCCATTTAGCTAATCTAAACCTTGAATGTAGGTAATGAATTCATACTCTAAACCCTATGATCATAGTTATCAACGATCTCCTCATAGACATATCTACTTGCAAATGTGAATATGAGCATTGAAGGCCTTGTGGTAGGTTGTTCTGAGCAAATCTAAAGGAATAGACCAAATACCCTTCACCATCATATTAAATTCCTAACCCAGTAAATCCCTCTCTTCCTTGTCACTCATACGAAGAAATGTACAAGCTAATTAGAATTATTGACTTGAAAATACTTACCACACCCATGATTGCAGACACTAGTGGTGGGCTAAATGAGACCTTTAGTTCTTTCTGAATTCTACTTTAATTTATAGCCTACAAGCAATTGTTTTTATCAACTATCATAATCATTTCACTTCTGTATGTCATATTGCATGAGATCGGGCTATCAAAGATTGGGATTAGAAACATGAAATCCTTCAAACTATCTCCATTCAAGATAGACACAACCAAAAATGGTGGAAGAACATGGAGATTCATCTGATACCTTACAAGTGATGGTCAAAGATGCTTTAAGAAAACAATGTGAGCAGATGATGAGTGAATTTTCTTAGTTACTCTAGTAGAATAGAGGAAATCAACAACCAAAAAAAATAGAAATTCCATTGGGTGGTCACTCTCCTTTAAAAGTACAAGTGAATTTTGATATCCCAAACTTCAAAGGAAAAATTGATGCAGATGTTGTAGATGATTGGTTATCAAAATTAGAAAAATAATTTTCTGTGAACAACTTCTTTGATGCTGAGAAGATAACCTTTGCCCTCCTCAAAGCTGAATGCCATGTAAAACAATCATGGGAGACTAAATGGGCATCCAGAGAACTCCCTGATTTGGATTATAATCTCACATGGGGAGATTTTATGGAATACATTAAGGAAGGATATTTTCTTGAAGATGCATATGAAGAAACATATATGCAGTGGTAGTTCTTCAATAGAAAAAGGATCAATCTTTTCAGGACTACACCAATACCTTCCATGCATTATTTTCCAAGCTTGGCATCCAAGATACGGAGAAACATCAAGTTTTGAAGTATCGTAGTGGACTACACCGATATATTCAAATTGAGATGGCTTTCTTAAATGTTGAGACACTAGGCACAACCTTCAAATATGCAACAAAGATTGAAGAGAAATTCAAATCAAAAGGGGAAGGCAATAACAAGTCTATAGGAAAATAATCCACCAAGGGATTCTCTTCACAATCATCAACATTAGATCAAGGTGCTAAAAAGATACAAAAAGACACAAGCATGTGGTGTGAAAATCATAAAAGTCCTTTGCACAACACTCAACATTGTTGAGTTGCTAAGATACTAATGGCAAAAATGCGTGAAGTAGAGAAAGAAGCTCATTTGTTACCTATAGATCCTTTTGAACAAAAGGATGATGCATAGATCATTGAAGAAGAATGTTTGTTCCATTCACATATGTGGGTGAATGGAAAAGCCTTATATTTCATTTTTGATAGTGGGAGTCAAAAGAATTTGATTTTTGCTAAGATTGTCAAGAGGTTGAACTTACCCAGAACACTCCATCCACAACCATACTCTATGGGCTGGGTGAGCCAAGGGAGAAATATTCAAGTAAGCAAGCAATGTTGTTTATCTAATTCCATCAAATCATTCAAAGATAAGTTAATTTGTGATGTGGCACCTTTAGATGTATGTGATGTATAGTTGGGACAACCATACATGTACAAGCGTCATGAAATCTATGAGTCCAGACCTTGTAGTGTTATTGTTAAGTGAATGAAAGCATCATACACCTAAGGTAAGTTCTACAAAATCTGCATCTCTATTTAGTATAAAATAGTGCACACGTTTGATTGCTCCAACTAGAGCTTTGTATCAATGCTAACAATTCAACCTCAGGAGGCAAGGTCAGTCATAGCTCGCACTCATACCAAAATAGTCACCACCACCATTCAACAAAATTTGATGCATTAGATATTGACAATATATTAGAATGCATTCACCTCACCAATAGAGGTTCCATTACACTGTCAAATCAAACATTCAATTGATATAATCTCAGAAAAACCATTCTCAAATGGGCCGCTATGTAGAAAATTAGTTTTAGAGAATGACAAGATCAAGTGACCAACACATGTGTTAATTCAAAAGTGACATGACCATCATCGTGCGTCTCATCATTTTTTGATTGATGACAAAGTTTGGCTTCATCTCCACAAGGAGCGCTTTTTAAGACCTAATAGGAAACTTTGTCCTCTTCGATATGGGCAACACAACCCCCTCAAACATATTCAGATTTTTAACTTGAATCCTAAGACTACTGTTCCATTTATTGATGACAAGATTATCTATGTTCTTATGAAGACACTAATTTATGACAATCGATTCCTCTCTATCGTGTGGTTCGGGCAAGCCAATTACCTCGTCAGGTCAAGTGGTTTACCAAGGAGCACATTGCAAAACACTTTCCTCATTTGCTACCAAACATCAATGCAATGGGGCCCATTGCCTCTTAAGGGGGGAGGAATTATCAGAAATAAATTACTTATTTGTTAATTAATTAATTTTCTTCATGTGAGGTGGTGACTATTCATACTATGCCTTTTAAACATGTATAAATACCCCCCTTCTTTCACATGGAGAAGATAGGCAGAATGGGCACACATCTCTCAACGAGATTGTTAGAAGACTCTAACAAATTGCTTTTCACTCCTACAACACTACAAGTGACCTTCTCACCAGGTATTGTCCTTTGAATCTCCAACCGGATTCAAGTCAGCAATGTTCATAATAATGGTAGAAAAATGCATCATACAGTTAAGGGAGGCTACCCATATGCACCTATTGTCATTCCAATGGCTGCCATCATTTCATGAGAATCTAAAGTTATGCTTAGTGCATTTGAGAAAGCACTGGAAATATATTATCCTCCTCTTTCTCTACACCATCTTCTCTACAACAATTTTAAGAGCGAACTAGGCCCTTTGTAGATTGTGTAAGTAATGCAGATCCACATCCAATTAATGAAGTTTCTTCTCATTCAGAGTTATGTATTATGATTTATTAGTTATTTGTTATCTTATGTAGAAGAAGAAAGGAATGTAGGTCACTATTGATGGAATGTTGCAAATTTACGAATATTTGGGTGCAAAAGTCTCTTATTGAATAATCTGGATGCCAGGCGAGGGATTGAAGAGATATTTGTGTCCTTCTGACTACAATTTGAATGTCCATGTTATGACTTGTCTTATTTTGTAGTCTTATTTAATACAATATATGCTTTATTTCATACACTCTATATCATTTTGGAGGAAAATAAAACAAGTGTCACCATAGAATGACAATTCACGTCTCTAGTTATATATATATAGATAAAAGGTTCCAATTAAAGACATGTCCAAACTTGTAGCTTTCTCACATCAAACCACTCAAACAATAGAAATTACAGAGCATATCAGTCAATACACAACAATAATTTTAAAAGGTTTAGATGTAAAATATTTAATGATCGGCTCTTGGGATTGACTTGATTGGTTTGATCATCTACACTAAATGTGTGGCATGTTGATTAACTTTGAGTTCAAACTTTGCTTTTAAATTGCTATGAAGGAGTGGAGCATCTTAGCTTGGAGTGGGTTATAGGGGCTTACCCTACCTTTCAACACTTTCTAAGTGGGTGCCAACTCACTAGACTCCAATTCTTCCAGCCATTAAAAAACACTCTATTTAAACATCATCTAGTTCAATGATCAAACAATTAATAGCAATTTTACATCTCATTCACACCAAAAAGTGGTAAATATTTGTCCTATTTTATGGGCCAAAATTGACATTTGACAATTGAACTAGATGATGTTTAGGAATAGGTTAGAAAAATATAATTTAAAAGAAATATTTATTGATTAACTACAATTACATCAAGATGCACAATAATACAATCTGTTAGTAATAGGATCACATAGAAATATATAATAAAATGAATGCAGAAATAAAATATAAAAACATAGAGAGACAAATATATGTGGCTCACCCAATATGGGCTACATCCACAAAGAAACAACTAGTCCTTCCTTTATTCCATCCAGTAAAATGAAGGGATACAACCAAATGGCACATCATCTACAACTTCCTCTTTGCTCTCTCACAATCTCCTCTCACAATACACAACCCTAATACAATGCCCTCACATAAAGAGGGTTGCCTTCTAGGGAAAAAATGCCAACATAACCTCTACTATCATATCTATGACCTAATAATGAATGGTCCAGATTTTTTATGAAATTATAAAATTTTACAATTTTAATATGTAAAACTCCCCCGTTCACTCCCCCAAAATGAAATGGGCTCTAAACACGACTACAAAAACACCAAAAAATTAGACCTTTAACATGATCAGGCTCCATTACCAACAATCTCCCACTTGGCAACTGATTAGGATCCATACCAACACAATCAAACCTTGAATCCTTATGATTTTGATACAATCAAGTTTAAAAAACTATCCATAATTTCACCACATAGAACTAGAAGCCTCAAAACTACATCCAATTCTACAAACTAGATATAAACTCCACATGAGTTGCCACCACTCACATAATTGCTCAAACTAAAAATCCTCATTAGTGTTGCCCTCTTAAGTTACCACTTCTGTAGTATTTATATATGTCTATTTAGTAACCACAATACATACTCCCAATAATGAGGGATGAAATCCTATGATCAATAAGAGATGATATTTCTAAAGTCCATGATAGTGTCTAGGTGTGCTTTTGGATGTAATTGGGAATAAATTTTAGCATCATTTTCATTTTACAACTGTCTTTTCATTATTCTGAAGCTATTAGCCTTCTAATCAATCATGCCATAAGCTAAATCCCTATAAGGGCTAATAATGGCCCCAAAGGGTCAACTGTGTAAATCATCTCCTTTGATTATGCTTCCAATTGGCCAATCCTTTTGCAAGCTATGAAAAAGTGAAAAACAACTCCGAAACCAATAATTGAAATGTTTGAAATCTTGCACCATTCTAGAACATGGAGTAGGAACTAGAGAGTTCAATGATGCCACGCAGTATTCAAGTGAATGTTTCAGTTTCTAGTGTTACCATATAAATTCAAACTATGCTTCCACCTCTATGCTTTGTGTGACAAAAAAGACTAAGCCAAAAGGCCTTGCGTCATCATAAGATCTTGATTAAAAATTGGTTTAAAATAGTAATAGAACCAAAATTTGAAAATTTAACTAGAACATCAAAAGCCTTGGAAAATTCTACAAAATTTCTTAATATACAATCATGTGCTTAATAACCTCTGGCAACCTTCACTTCCACTTTGTTAAATGATCCATCACCTATATCCGCCCCTCTTTCATTTTTTCTTCACCTTGTGCAGTCATCTACCATTAATATAAGCATTCCAATGAAAAAAATGACGGAAATGATGAAACAACCCACTAATTCTAGCAGATGAAGAGGTTGGTATCTTTCAACTCTCTAAACATGATGTGTACTATTATTGTTATTTAAATTCCTATGTAAAATTTAACATTTTCATTCAAAATTTTAATATTTTCTTTGAAAGAAATTTAATTGAACACATCTTTAATAACCCATTCAAAACTTTTTTTTATATCAAGATAACACAAATCTTGAATCTAATCTAATTTATACTGAATAACTTCTTGTTAAAAAATAACTTCTTGTTAAAAAATAACTTTTTGTTAAAAAAATAATTGAGAAGGTTCTCAACTGTTGAACATTAAATTGATGATAGTGTGCACCACTTTATTCGTTTAGTAGACAATTTTCCTATTTGACTGACTTTCTTGGTAAGCTTGAATTGTTGATGAACATTTTAAATCGACGGCAACCGTTACTATTTTGTTATGTGAGCAAACACATTTCAAGTTTCAAGTGTCATATTTGACACGACAAAATTGATGGACAAACAACCTAAGAGATAGAGAGAGTGGAGAGTTCCTTTCCCAAGTACCATGATGGGGGCCTAAAATTGATGGCCATGTTTTTTTAAGATATAATTCAAATTTTAAGATGTAAAATATGAAAGGAATTTTTCATAAATTATGTTTTAATTTTTGGCTAGCAACTTTGAATAGATAATTATCATATTATGGGTCAAATATGAGCCCCTCAGAATCAAACCTAAACACTGGAAAAATGATTTGATGTGTGAGATTGAATTGTGACCCATACAAATGACTTAGTTGAAAGTTGCATGAGAGACCTCTTTGCCTTAACCTTCCTGGTGTTTGGAGTATGCCAAGGAGGTATTTATAAACACCTTAGGGGAGCTTGTTAGATAGTTAGGGTCACGTTCTCTTAGATCAACCCCAATTTAAATGAATTTTATGATTCTAAATGAATAATTAAAGACCACATGCATAGATGTGCATATGGCTTATATGTATTTCTTTTCCCCTTCTAAATCAAAGTGTGCTCTAGATATTCTTTTTAGTCCCAAAATCCAACATTATAATAAGTGGACATTGTACATCTTCAAATACCAAGACATAACAATAAGTCACACTTGAACATGTGTCAAGTTGGCCCATAATGGCTACTAGGAAAGGGCAAGAGTCTAAAAACTTGAATTTAAAATTTCACATTTTAGGAACAATCTCAAGGCATTCAAGATTGACCAAGATAAAAAAGTACAAGCTTCAAGGCAATGAATGAATGTGTGGACATGGGTGGGAATGTAGGCTAATAAATGATGTGTAATTGGTGAATGTGTGGGAATATGTGTAAATGAGGATGGGATAAGGTTAAATGCATAGAAAGAGGTGTAAATAAATGTGAAACAAATAGGGATAAGAATTTAGTCATAAGCCATACTTATCAAATAAGGTTAAATGCATGGAAATAGGTCTAAATAAATGTGAAACATATAGGGATAAGCATGGAGTCATAAGTCATACTTATCACAAGAGTGTGCCACTTGTCAACATGTAATATTATTAAGTCATTCCATAAAATGGGGCTAAATGATATGGGAATTGGCAATGGGTATTCTAATTTCATCTTTACACCCCCTGCCTTATATGAGCATGTATTTCAAATTATATGCTTATCTCATTCTCAAACATCATGAAAAGTAAATATTTAAACATTTCAAAAGGATATTTGGTCCTTGTAATACAAAAAATACTCTCATTGATGTGTCAAAGTGATTCAACATGTTTGATATGACCATGCAGCTTCACTCAATATTAAAAATTGTGATTTACTAATTAGAGTAATACAATAGAACTTTGTTCAATTATGGGTGTGATGAGTATCTATGTAGCATAATTCACTACCTAAAATATCAATCATTGAAACATTAGTGACACTATATACCCCTCTAATCAATTGCATACATAGTATGCATGGAATTGGAGGAGAAAAAAATAAACATGATAATGTGATTGACAAAAAAAGAATAATTAAATAATATGTAATCACATAAGTCATGATATATCATTGTAAGACATATAATAAGTGTCATGAAGATCATCATGTAACAAACATGTGACAAATATTGAATCATAAATTGGTGATGTGAATCAAGGAAAAAGCTTGTCCCCAATATAGGCAAAGCATGAAGCAAGGTTAGTATGAAGGCTAGGTAAGGATCATGTAAGCGCATAAATAATGTAATATAATTAAAAAATATGAATACAAGTACAAATAAGTAGGATGTGACCATGAAAGTTCATGTAAGGATAATTTCCCCTAATAGAGGCAACATGATAAGATAACTCTAGGAACATGATAAGAAAGTGTAAGATTACGTGATGATAAGATATTAAAATAAGATAAACATAAGATAAAGGTATGATAAGTGTTGTAACTTTGCATAGTAACATAGGTATGACAAGATGATAAGCACATAGTGACAAACATGGAGTCAAATGTGGGTAGACATGATAAACATATAATAAGTAGCCATAAATCATGACAAAGATAAGCATAAAAAGTATAAAGGGCACAACATATAGAAGATATCACAAGTATGTAGGAGGATAAACATAGGTAATGAAAACATATTGAAACAAGGAACAAGTGAACACCCTATTGATCTGGTTTTTGATACCAACTACTTGTGCACTGTGAATCACACAAGGTGGAATGTCAAAGGTTCCTTTCTTGGAAGGTGGTTAGTCTCAAGAGTCTACATTAATTTGTATTAGAGGTTTGCCAAAATCCCTCAATCAGAGAGTGCTTTGTCTGGTCTAATCAAGGGGATCCATAAAGTTATTTAGGAGTTGTTTGATTGAAATAGGTATTTACTCAGTGAATCTACCACTAAGTAGCCATGCAAACATCCTATTTCTCTCTAAACCTAAATTAATGATTTTCTGATTTTGATTTAATTGACTTCTTATGAATGATTTCAGCATTATAATTAAATATACAAATAATTAAAAACAATAATCTATTCTTTAAATCAAAATTTTAAACTAAGGAATTTGAAAAATTATGCATCAAACTTGTTCCTTTTATGAAAAATCAAATTCTAAAACTTGGGATTGTGTTGTTCAAAATGTGACTCAAATATGACATAGGTGATTCAAACTCTAATGTGAGACATGAATTGTATCCTTGCTATGGGTGGCCTCCTAGTCACTCCCACTCTCATGGCAAGGGCCAGTCAAGTGGAGGTAGAATTGGGGGGTTGTTCTATTCATGTGGGAACATAATGTCATAGATTATAGTTGGGTTGATCATGTGATGTATGGATGTATGTGTTTGGTGGAAGTTGTTATGAATGTTGTGATTTTGATGAAAATGTTCAATCGCTATTGTGGTTGTGATTGTAATATGACCCAAAGGGTCACTTGTTCTTGTTAGGAAATTGTCAGGTTGATCAAACCATTTCTTACATAACCTTATGAGAGAAAATGATGCATACAAACATATAGAATAACCATAATGCAAAGATCAAAAGATATATCATAAGATATACCTTGGAAAACCCTCAAGAGGGAAAAATCTATCATCCAAAAGTATCCACACTCAATGTAATATTCAACAATGAAACATTACAATACACTTACAGAGTTTCCATGATACTTCTAAAATATCAAGCTCCTTTAATGCATCCTCCATGTGTCCAAGAAAATAACCACACATCCTATTCCATGCTTCACATATATGTAGTCATAAGAGGAACTCAATACAATTGACAACGCACTCAGCCAACCAACCTAAGCCACTAACCATGTGTTTTCTTTTATAGACTCAAGCTCACACAAACATAACTTGTGGTATTGGAAAAACCATGTGTCTCAAAACCACAAGAGCACAAAACCATTGACCCCCTCATTTACTTTTTGGTACTAATTTTTATAAATATTAATTATTTATTCTATGTCTCCCACACATAAAATATCTAACCAATGTTACAATACAACTTTACAAGTGGACCAAAATAAATATTTAATGTGGCAAAACACATCTTCTAGATGCACCACAATTCAATATTTATTTAGCATAATTAAAATATTTCATTACTTGAGTAAGGTGTACAAAATCCTTTTCCTAAAATTCTCCCACTTGTATCCATTGCATAAGGGTCAATCAATGAAATACATCATCATAGCCATACATGAAACCACATGAATCTCCAACATGCTCTTGTGCTCGATCAAGATACCTACAATAAAACCAAAGTGACCACCATCTCAAGAAAGAAATCCTCTCATCCTCTAACATGCCACCTATGGATGAAAAGAAAACTTGTCAAGGTGAAGATGCACTAATCCAAAGAACACAAGCATCAAATCCAAGTGATAACGAAGGCTCCAAGTTGCTACCAAAGGTAAAAACCCACATGAATGGAAATAACACCCACAACAAATGCTACTACATCCAACCATCCATACCTCTTAGGTATCAACAACATATCCAACCCATATACTGCAATCACAAGCTCCTTGTATAAAACTAGTTAATGAAGAACATACATATCTAGGAACTCCCATTGCATGGGTATAGTCAAATCTGAAAATAGATCAAGGCATACCAAATCTACCAATCAATGCTCAAATCAAGGTGTGGCTAGTGATCAAAACTATGTAGTACAAAGAATAATCACAATGATCCACACATGCAATGCAAATCGTTACATACTTGTGAGATGTGAAAAAGAGTGACTAAATAACAAAGAAGTAATGAGATCAATTTTTCCTCATTACACATTGGAACACAAGCCACCAATGACTATATGGTTGGATACTATCCCTAAAGAAGAGCCAAGCTACAAGTTGGTGGGGGCTCTATTCCTTTGTTGCAATGATTAGGGATTGATGATAAATGTATTGATTAAATTATGCAATAAGAAGACCTAATTAGAAAAACTACGTAAAGGTGTAGACAACAACTACAAAAGATAGAAAATAGTAGCATAAATGAAATAAGTAGAGAAAAATGAACCTGGCATCAAAAGTAGGGCCTGTTGGAGCCAAACATGGGCACTGGGTGCCCTAATCCTAAGGTTTTGGGGCAGACAAACTTCTATGTGAAGATCTATGCCATTGTATCCTTCATTTGCCTATCGTTAATTGATATTAGAAACCTTAGCTTCATATCTATACACACAAGAGGAGGAAAAATGGTTGTGCTATATAGGGGCTTGCCTCGGTCAAACCCCATGTACGTGTTCCCACTTCCACAGTAGATGATAGAGAGAGTGCATGTTCATGATGAATAGAGGAAGATAATTGATAAAGATTGTGATGATTAAATGTAATGAAATGAACTCACCATGATCATGAAACCCTAGTTGAACTTGATGTCGCAACACTAGTCACACACTACGATGTGCTGGAGAAAGAAGAAGCTTCCTCAAATACTTGCAAAGGTTAGTCCAATAGCAGTAATAATAATTCACAAGTAGAGAGATTCAAAATTGTATAGAGAGCTTGTAGATATATATTACTTATTCTTGCATCCTTTCAGGGTAAGTGCAAGAAGATGAGTTCACTTTTTGGCCAAAAAGTGGAAGTGTTTTTCCTATTTTTCAAATTTTGTCCTACTTGGAGTGACAATTTGAAGCACTTACACATAAAATATTAAGATGATGTAAAAATAAGAAATATAAGATGTTGTTTCTAGTTTTCAAATATGTAATTTTTTCTAATACCCAGATGATGTAAGTTGGTTTTTTATTAGATGTACAAAAAGTGGCTTTTTAAAAGTCCCCTATTTTTTGCAAAAGCATGCATGTGTACGACCAATATAATTTGACCTAAATTAATGTATTTTTATAATTCCTTTTGTGGAAAGATTCTCGAGATGTTGAATTTTGGTCAGGATATTGTTTTGTAATTTTTTGATAATTTTTTTTTTATAATTTTTTAATGGCCCTAATTAGTGTTTTTCAAAACCCCTTGTGTACAACCAACATAATTTGAGCTAAACTAATCAATTCACTAAATTTTTTTTTCATCATGTAGAGAATGATGTTTAGTTTGGTCAAACATAATTTTTTTCAAGAAACTTTCAAAATCAAAAGTTATTAAAAAAATAGTAACCTCTGTTATTTCAAGTTTATGAGTTAGTTTGTTTGGAAAATAAATAATAAATAGAAAATTATGTTCAATAGAAAAAAAATTACATATTTGAAAACTAGACTTTGAGATCTATAATGGGTTTTAATTTCGTTAAAATATTCTAAAAAAAGGTCATCAGCCATAGTGGTGAAACTAGTTTTTTCTCTTGATGTTTTCATGGTCTCCTAGTTGTAGGTCCAAAGATAAGGCTTGGGTTTCCAAGCCTAAAACCAATACAAATTGATGGGTTTGAAATTTTAAATTTTTAGAAATGGGTACCCATTCATAATGGGTGCTCCTTATAAACGGATACTCGTTTTAAAAATAACGGGTACCTGTTTCTAAAAAATAAAAAAATTAGCAATAGGCATGTTAAAAAAAAAATTGAAAATGGTACCCATTTCGAAATGGTTACCCATTTTTAGAAAGTTTTTTTTTTGTTTTTATATGCATATGGCTATTTTTTAAATTTTTTTAAAAACAAGTACCTGTTTTTTTCAAAATGGGTACCCGTTCCAAGCAACATTTTTCATCCGCAGGAGACTTATGTGAAATATATACTCATATTTGTGCTTTCAACGTTCATATCCTTGTAAATGAGAGATATAGTTATAAATATATGAATCCCAATTACATTTTGGAGGAGTCTATTGTTATATGGAGCCTGATCAAACTTGGAGGTTAAATTTTCCCCACTTTTATCAGTGCGATTTCCCCCTCAAATTATTTAATGGGGGTTTGGAGGCAGCACCCCCAAGATGGGGTCAAGGGGCAGCGCCCCTTGCAGGGTCTAGGGGTAGCACCCTTGGCGCACTCCCTATTGTGATACACGGCAGGGTCGAGGGGTAGCGCCCCCAAAACCTCAAATGACTTTTATTATTTTATAAAGGCATTGGGAGTTATTTTTTTCTATTGGCCGACATAAAAATAAAAACCTATTTTGTAACTGACATAAGTCTTGATAAAAATGACTAAGGGTTAGGGTTTTCATTGATATTGTATTGTAGCATTTGGAGCAGTATTGAGTTGCAAGCATTGCTAGTTGTAATCGGTTCGATTTACTCGATAATAATATTGAACTCTCTATTGGTGGATGTAGCCTAAGTTTGGGTGAACCACGTTAAAAATTTTCTCTCGCTATTATTATTTCTATGGATTTTTATTACTCTATTTAATCTTTATTTGCATTTAATTGATATCTTCTGCATGCAATTCCGAATAAAGTTATGTTAGGTCGACAAAAGGTGCACTACCAAATATATCAAGGTTGACACTTCAATTCCAAATTTTGTTTGGGGCCAAAAGGCTGGACCTAGGCATTGGGCACCCTAGTCCTGGCTAAATTATCTCTTGAAATCTCAACAATTAAACTATTTATCATTATTTCTTATTCAGGTGCTAAAACAGGAACTTCACAAATGGAGATAAACATACACATTAAAAAAGGTGCTAAACCTAGGGTGAAATTGTAAGTGGTAACGATTTTCATCACTACATTTAGCCCCCACTTTAGTGAGGGTATGAGCTTACATTTATACACACACTAAAGTATAGAGGATACAAATCTCTTCGCTACACATCAAAGAAGTAGAATGTCACTAAGTTGAGAGGTGACATAGCCCCCAAGCTTAGGATTTTACGAGTCTACAAATGCTTAGAAAAAGAGGTTACACACATAAGACACATAGCATGGATCACACATACACACATGTACACATATATTTAAAAACATAATAAACATGAGATGAGACCAAATATTATATGCAAAAACAACTACTGTCAACAAAATAATATGGTCAAATCCAAACATACACAAAGCATAGATGGAAAGAAAAAGCATACAAGGTTTGATTCTCAGGTCAACAAGTTGTGTTATGCTAGGAATCAAACCAAAAACACACATCATGAGCCACAAGGTAGTAAAATCCTCTATTTACTAGGTGGTCATGAATGCGTGACAAAATGAAAACATCAAAGGCTAGTAAGATTCATAGATTTACTAAGTGAGTTCCATGTCAACAGGTAGCAAATGAAATTATCACAAGCTAGTAAGATCCACAGATTTACTAGGTGAGTTTGATGTCAACAATATCAGATATTACATGCCAAGAAAAACACATTGTTTATTGGGTAAATCTGGTAAAGTACTATAAGTATGATCAAAAGGTGTAGCAATAGCATGACCATCCACATGGTATGTGAACAAATTGAAGTGCATAGTAGAGTGTATGCCCCCACCTTAAAGTAATTGCTAACGCCATCAGGTAGAAATTTCCTTGAAGGTAGAGAGCGATACATGCAAAACAAGCATGAGAGCTTTCTGCAAGCACTTGCCCAAAATATATGTTTCCAAAATCTACATTGTGACAAGGGGTTTCTCCCATGCATAATGCCAAGTATAAAGTAACATCATACAATAGCACTAAGGGATCTAGTTGATTGGAGTCCATATATGAATGGTTGTATAAAGGGACACTCATTTTTTGAACTGTCATCATCCTCCAGCTAGCATAACTACGAAGATAGAGGAAGGAATATACATGAAGTCAAAGAAAAAAACTTCAGGTCAAAAAGGAAGGGTGCTAAATCATCAAACACTTTGCATCATCCACAAAAGGCATAAAATTGCATTTATGATAAATAGAAGAATAAATATACATAAAGAGGAATGTCACAATAGATTCGTTCCCCTTGTATCCTTACACCAACAAGAAAGTCAAGCGTCATGCAAAGAGAACTAACAAAATACATGATAGGTAGTACATATGGGGATAACATAACTACAAGTATAACACAAATATAACACATAAGACGAGGGTACCGCTCTTGTGAGTTGGACTAGAAAATCATCCACCTCCCAATCTTTCTCATTATAAAGGGGTGGTGGACAAGATTCTAGAGGGACTATGGCAAGTGCGGTACAAGGAGAAACACTTGGTTCTTCACATACATGATTGTTTACTGGGGAAGGATCCTCATGCAAGCCCCCAGAGGCCAAGTCCATCAATTTTTAGAAAATCAAGGATAACTCTAAAAGATTTTCCAATGGTTCAGGGGTGTCCTCTGAATCACTATCAAAATTAACCACAATAGGTGATATAACAATGCTATCTACAGGGTCACGAGCACTATCAATCACCGAATAAGAAGCAACAAAGGGATCTCATAGACTCGATGGATGCTTAAGCATCTGGAATGGTTCAACGACATGATGATGAGTATATAATGATATTTATGTCGTAATTGATTTTTGTGATACACTAATATATGGGTTCTTTTTTATTTGATGTATGTGATTATGCTATGATTAATGATTATGATGTGAATGTAATAATGTGATGATGATAATCATTTCAATGACTTATGGATGATTATGGAGTATGCATGGTGTATGTATGGATATATGGTTGTATGTGGATGATGGATGCATAAAGTATTAGATGATTGTGGATTAGGAATGCTTATATGATGATTTGATTTATGGATGAGTATGGATTATGGATGCATAGATTAGGTGTATGATTTATATTTTTTCATGGCATATGTGGAAGAAAATGATTAGAAAATGAGGAAAAGAAGGATAAGGAAATGGTGGATAAAATAATGATCACATGGCTGTGGATGGCTATAATGATAGATACGATGGATTATATGATGAGTGATTGGATTTTGAATGCAGGTATAGGCTGAGATGTTGTGACCAACCTAGATTTCCTAGAGTACTAGATGCTATGCACTAGGGTATAAAGACCAAGGTATCAATGTGTCTCATGCATAAATAACTTACTCATAAATACATAGCAAACAAGAGGATACCCCAACACATCAAAAGGCAATTGACGACCTTGGTGGGAATTATGATGGGACAACCAACAAAAATATCACACAAAAATTAAAGACATGCCTTGGTATACTAGTCAAGACACGCTATGATATAAGGATCATGGTGACCTTGAGGGAGGCACGTTGCAAGTCAAAGATAAACAAAGAATCAAATTCAATGGTTAGATCATGACACACATGATTATTACCTCTTGCAAAAGTGTTGAAAAGGACAAGGTGATGATGATGCTTGATGTGGGGAATTATTTATCTTGTGAAGGAAATTGATGGAATGATGGAATAATAGCCATTGATTCAACTAGTGTACATCAATGATGTTGGATACAGATCTTTGTTGTTGATTTTAGATATAGGATGATTTTCTGAATTTGTGGTTTTAGATCATGATTCTTACATGTTAAGTTCTTTAATAACATGCCCTATAAGGAGACACATCAAAATACCAAATAGGTACAAAGGGAAGAATGTCAAAGGAATTTTCCAAAGTAGGACTCAAGACACTACCCTTGACATAAGATAAAGTCAAATATGGGGAAAGGAAGATGGGTGATCATTAGGGATGATAATATGGTGTGAATGGGATGGTATGATACAAAGATGACCTAAGGGATAATGGAATCTAACTCTATGCATGGTTCCTGCAAGCAAGTTTTCACCATGGTACTTGCCCAAGGTGCCACAAGGTGGTTTTCATGAGAGGATGATTTTTCTCTTTACTTTTTAAAATTTTAATTTTTTTTGTATTTTTGCAATTTTTTAAAGATTTTTTTATTGCAAACATTTGTAGATTAGGCATGGAAGTGCTTGAGGTGCACTATATTCATGGGTTCTTCAAGTCCCTATCCATCTAGAGTAGCCAATTGCTATGCACCCGATCTATACTTAGCAATGATGATATAAGGACCTAACAAATTATGCTTGAATTTGCCTTTTTATTCCTGATCTTGATTGGTGTTTCTTTGATTTTCTTTAACAAGATCACCAAATCAAAACTCTTGATCCTTGATCTTTTTGTTATAATTGTGATAGAGGAGATTTTGATAGGCCTTCAAGTGATTCAGGGCATTGAGGAACTGCTCATCAAGTAACTCTAGTTCATGTGGTTGTGTGATTCAATATTCTTCATCATCAATAATATCACACAAAGAGATGCATAATGATGAAAGTTTAATCTCTATTGGCAAGATGGCTTCAACTCTAAAGATTGAGTATAGGGTAGCCCCTATGGGTGTGTGAATGCTAGTGTAGTAAGCCCAAGGGGTGAGATAGAGCTAAAGGTACCAATCATGACCAACATCATCGATGATCATTTTGAGGATTTTGATTAGGGTTTTATTAGATTCCTCAACTTGATCATTACCTTGTGGGTTATAGGGAGTGAACCAACAATCATTAATATAGAATTATTTGATAAGTCATGAATCTCATGCTTTTTGAAGGATTTGCCATTATTAGTGATAATGGCAGAGGGGATGCCATAGTGGCATATGATGTGATGGAGGATGAACTTTGAAATTTGTTGGCCGATATTGTGAGGGGAATGGATTATACCCTCTTGATAAATTAATTAGTGGCAGTATTGATGAACTTATGGCCACTAGAGGAGGGTTTAATTTTCCCAATGAGATCTAGACCCCATGTAGAAAATGGCCAAAGTGAAGTAACTAGTTGCAAGGATTACGACAATGCATGAATTAGGTCTTTATGTTTCTAATAGGATAGGAACTTCTTGACATATTAGTATGCATCATTTTCCATAGTGGTCCAATAGTAGCCTATTATGAGAAGCTTCTTATCTAGGACCATACAGCTAGTGTGGGCTCTACAAATACCTTCATGAACTTTGAGTGTGAGGTTGGCCTCTTTCAAATTTAGTCATCTTAGTAGGGTACCATTAAAACCTCTTCAATATAGTGTGTCACTATGGAGAGTGAAGGGGGATGAATGTTGCAGGAAGGACTTTTGCTGATAATGTGAAAGGTTGGGTGCTAAGATTTGGTCATAGTATATGTCATGGTATGGGGTGGAATTGGGACCAATAATATTGAAAGCTAGTTCAAAATCAGGGACATTGTAAGCAAGTACCAGAAGTTGTTTAACAAAGAATTTACATTGTTGTCTGGCATCTCTAGAAGTGAACCAATAGTGACCATGGCATTAGCTACCCTACTATTAAGGTGAGACACCTATTCAAATTGGATATGTGTAAAATGTTGCCTAAAATTTTTAGTCATCTATTTGTAGGAGATAAGTTTGTTGTCCTTAGTTTGATATTCATCATGGACTTGTTGTATAACTAGTTGAGAATCCCCATAAATAAGGATTTGTTGGATGTTCCAATGGACTGTTATCTTAAGACCTGTAAGAAAGGCCTCATATTCTACAATATTTTTGGTAGATGGAAAATTGATTCTAAAGGATTTAGGTATATGATCTCCTTGTGGTGTGACAAATAAGATACTCCTAAACCATGACTAGTGAAAGAACCATCAAAATAAAGCCTCTAGGTAGGATAATCTACAAGAGTCTTGATGGGCTCATTGAGGAAGTCAATGACCAATGGATAAGTGTTAATGAGAGGTGCTCCAACTAGCTGATCTACCATAACCTATCCCTTGACTTCTTTACAATCTACATACTCAATGTCAAACTCACTCAACATCATAACCCACTTAGGCATATGGCATGTTAGAGAAGCTTGTGACAAAAGATACTTGAGTGGATCAATCTTGGAAATGAACTTAGTATGATGGTTGAGCAAATAGTGTAAAATATTTTTTGAGGAAAAGACAATGACCAAACATGCGTGTTCCATGGTTGTATAATTGCATTCATATCCAACTTGTGTCCAATTGATGTAATTGTTTTCCCTTTCATGGCTCTATTCATCATGTTGTGCTAAGAGTTCCCTCAAGGTGACTAGTGTAGATAAAGTGTAGAGTAGTAGGGGCTTGTTGGAAATAGGTTACATGAGCATACGAGGGGATGCAAGATATCGCTTTGATGCAGTTGAAGGCCTATTGATAAGTTTCATCCCAATGCAGACTAGTGTTATTTTTTAGGTGGGAGAACAGTTGACACTTATTGGCTAGTTGGACAATGAATCATATGATTGCCTCAAGCTTTCCTTGGATACTAAAGAACTTCTTAAGGTTCTTTGGAGGTGGTATTTCAGTTATAGTTGCAACCTTGGTGTGATCCACTTCTATGCCATGTCTAGAGATAATGAAACCCAATAATTTCCTTATGTGATCCCAAAGATACACTTCTTCAAGTTGAGATGGACTTTGTATTCTAGTAACCTATCAAAGATGCACTAAAGGACATTTGTGTGCTCTTACCTTGTTTTTGATTTTCCCAGGAGGTTGTCTACATAGTCTTCCATGATGTCATGGAGCATGTCATGAAATATTAGTATCATAGTTCATTGATATGTGGTCCTTGCATTTTTTGACCCAAGGGGCATGACCTGGTAACATAATGTGCTCATAGGAGTGGTAAAGGTTGTTTTATGTTGATCTTTAGAGGCAATTTAAATCTAATTATATTTGAAAATGTTTTCCATGAGGGAAAACATTTTGTAGATTTCTATAAGATAATCTACAATCATGTTTCAATGTTAGGCAATGGAAAATTATCTTCTAGACAAGCTCTATTGAGGTCTCAAAATTATATACAGATACAATTCCCTTTTAGTTTCTTGTTGATGGGGATGATGTTAGATATCCATTTAGGGTAATCAATAGGGCATATAAAGCCAACCTTCAAGAGTTTATGTAGTTCCTCTTTGCTTAGGAGAGCTATTTTTGGGTGTAATTTTTTGAGCTTTTGCTTGATTGGCTTAGTGTTAGGATGGACCACAATGTGGTGAACCATGAGGGATGGATCCAATCCAAGCATGTTATTTTAAGACCAAGTAAATATATATGTCACCCTCTAAAAGATGGAGGTGACCCTTTCCTACTTAATGGATTCTAAGGATGCAACATTGTATGTGACCCTCTGATTGTCTTCGGTGCCAAGGTTGATATCCTAAATATCTTCAACTAGAATTGTAGGTTTCCTAACACTATAGAGAAGCCAGAGGCAGATTGAGTTCCTCATCTATTGATGCCTTGAAGAGTTTTTCATCAATAGACACATCATTTTTCTTTCTCTTTTTGTGTTCAATATTGTCACAAAGAGGTTTACACTAGGGGATGTTAATTGTTTTCTTTTTCATATTTTTGATATTTTGGTTTGTTAGGACTAAGGAACTCATCCTACCCCCAAAGTAAGTTGATGAATCAAGGTTGACCTCAAATCCTTTCTTATGATTTTTAGCTATAATACCATTATGGAGCCCCAAGAATTCAATGATAGCCTCATCATTTTTAAACATGGCTAGAAAGATAAGGGATCTTGTTGGTTCCAATTGATTTCAGGATAAGTAAGGGGAAGGTCAATGGTAAAAATGGATATTTCATGGAATAAGTTAGTGATGCTGAGGTCATTGAAGGAGGTAATGATGGTTTGTTCCTTGATGTTGTCAATGTCATTAGAGGTTTCTTCCATAATTATGGAAGTGTCATAAGGTTCATTAGATTCCTCACTAGGTGGTATGTATCCCAACCTTTCAATTTTGATGCATTTTTTGATGTGGACTAACTCAAGCATGCCTTGCTTGTGGAGGCCAAGGCCTTTACCCTTATAGTTTGTATTTTAGCACATATGGAGTGTTGTAGGGTGTGTGTTTTTTTAGAAAGCATGGTGTAAATTATCTATCATCTGTATAGAGCCAAGAGTTGCTAGAACCTTCAACGCCATCATCATCTAAGAACCAAATTTTCACAAAAGTAGTGGTACCAAATTACATGGTGTAGGATGTCTTCTTCAGTCATGGTTGAGGATAACCATGGGATCATGGAGATAGAGGAAACTTTTCAACATGGAAGGCATCATATAGCTCATGATCTCCACATCCTATGATCTTGACCTTGGAGATATTGGAGGGTTGGGAGATAGAGGTAGATGCAAGATTTCCAAGATCAATATAGGAAGCAAATTCTTTGGCTTTGTGACTAGTTTAGATATTAGTACTATGACAATGATGGAATTTATGATAGGGACCCTTCAACATCTTACAATATTGGAAGGGATGAGGCTTACTAGGACTAGTGACTTCCACACTTTTAGGAAGAAATGTAGAGGGGATACTGATCTAGAGATATGGTCCTTAGTTAGATATTTGTCATTAGTTTATACCCCTGTAGCTAGGGTAAAAATAAATGCTCAATCCTAAACTAGCAATCAAACCCTAACAACACAATAAAGTGAAAGATATCATAGAAATCAAAATGACAAAGCAAACCAAAACCAAAATCTAGGCTAAGCTTGGCTCTCCTCCATTGCTCTTCTCAATCTTGCTTAGGAATGCATGATTTCAAAGGATGAATGTTGGTTTTTCATTCCAGCAGCATAATGGAGCTTGAAAACTAAATCCCCAAATGGCTTGGTTGAGAGTTGATTTATAGGAAATGATTGATTTGAATGAAGGGCTATGATTGAAAGTTGGGTTTAATGATGTGGATGGCTAGGATCGAATAGGGTTTCCCACTCCATGAGGAGTTGTAGTCATGTGACAAGTGTAGGGAGGACCTAATTTAAATAAAATATTATTTAAATTAGTTGGACATGTGAAGTGTATTAAATGAAAAATGTAGTATGTGACATGTGTTTGATTGTGATGAAAGGTGAGGGCCTAATTCAAATATTTTATTTGAATTAGTTGGGACATGTGAAAGGGAAATTAATTAAATAAATAGGATTTATTTATTTAATTTATCTAGTGGGATAAATGGGATTAGGACAAAATGTCATATGATGTCTCTAGAATGTGTTGACAAGGTGTTGTTGCAAGCCAGTCAAGTAGCTAGAGATTGATAGAAAAACATAAAGAATAACAAAACAAAGCATCACATACACATCATAATAACAAGACAACACAGAAATACCCATTATTAGTAGATCTCCATATATATATATATATCAATAAAATGTCATACATCCATCCTCTGGTAAGTCTAAGTCTCTGCCTCATCTATCTTCATACATGACTTCTATGTCATTCTTTACATCAGATACTATCTTATCTGATACTCTTATTCTCCTATATTATATCATCATATCCTACATCCATATATACTATATCTATTACATATAGAGATGTGTTTCCTATCGGCTCTGGCATCCACATAGTGTGTGCACCAGCTTCCAATTGGCTCTGCTTTATGTTTTATACCCTAGTAACATCATCCTCCCTCAAACTTATGTCTCATCCTCAAGACATGCCCTGCTCTAGTTGAAAGTATTTCTTTAGTTAGGCACCATTGACATATCCAACTAATAATTTTCTTGTGGATGGTATGGTGAACTCTTGTTATGTACATTATCATGAAGTTATCCAATAGTTTTGAGATCATCTTATTTACAAAATGTTTACTTTGATCACTAGTTATGCTCAAGGGACAACCAAACCTGGTAATTATGTTCTCATCTATGAATTTGGTGGCAATTTTTATTGTGTAGTATATGGTTGGTTGTGATTCAACCCACTTAGGTATTCCATTCCGATAATGATGAATCTAGATTTTGACTGCTTCATCGATGGGTCTATGGGTCCAATGAAGTCAATGGCCCATTTTTGGAAAGGTAATTGTGCTGGAATTGATTTCAATGGCATCTCATCTCTTGCAGTAGGTCTCCCTGTTCTTTGACATGTGTCACATTTCTTTACATATCTCTTTGCATCTTTGTAAAGTTTAGGCCACCATGATTCAACTAGTTTGATTTTTCTTGTCATCATGTCTCTGACATTATGTCCTCTTGCTATCCCTTCATGTGCTTATCTTAATATTTCTTCTCTTTCATGTTTATATACTACCCTTATGCTGATATCATCTTTCCCTCTGACATGTAGTTCTCCTTCAATCAATGTATAAGGGAAAGACTTCTAGATCAAATTTTGTCTTTCTTGTGCTGATATTTCTACTAGAGATTCACCTGTAGCTAATAAGTATGCTATGTTTGCCAGTTCCTCTAGTACTACATTCACTCTAAACATATTTGCACTAGGTAGTTCTTCTTCACGTACCTCCGAATCTTCCCCTATCTCAATTTTGGACAAGTAATCCAGTCCTTGATTTTGCTTTCCTAGTTTCACGATGATTAAAAATTCAAACTCCTGAAACAATAATAACCATCTACAAATTCTACCTTGAGTGATTGGTTTGTTGAGTAGATATTTCTTTATTGGATGAAAGAGGGTTGATGGGATTGATGGATAGTTTAGTTAGGTCCTCCTTTCACTCAATGCATTCAAGGACATTTAACCAAGTTGAATCATAACTTCTGTAAGAGGACTCAACTATTAGGTTAGCTGTCACTTGGAATGATAAGGAAATTTGGAATTTGTTAATTGACTTGTTGATTCTTAGCCTGATCAAGCTTAAAACCCTAATTATGTCAAATCATAAGAAAATAGATGAAACATGACAAATCCTTCTACAGACACTAAATACAAATCATATACATACAAGATTTTAAGTTTCAGAATACAAAAAAGTTAGGGGCAAAAGAGCAGCTGCCCAAGCCCAAGGCATTTCTTTTTCAGAGGCCTTTGGGAAAAGACCTGCTATAGACTACAACCACTTCAGATATTTTCCATGCTGTGAAACTGAGGGTCAAAGGTGTGAGTGCCCTTGACCTTTTTGGTATATTTCCTACCTTTTTCATTAGATCCTGCTTTCTTACACTCTACAACAGTTCTCTGCAAATGCTCTCTATAAGATACTGTACCTATCACCTACAATCACAAGAGAGGGATTGGGGGTTGTGGTGTTTAAGAGCTTTCCTTGGTTAAGCCCTGAAATGGAATTCAAGCCTTCCAACACCATTGTTAGATAGAGGAAGTGTGTACTTACAGGATAGAGGAAAAAATAATGATAAAAATGATAGATTGAATCACAAATAGATATCACCTTGGAGGTGTAGCTCTCATAGAGATTAATCTCTTTCATGCCATGATAAGATGAAGTCAAATCTAAAATAACAAACACAATAATAACGCAAGTCTTCTCTGCAACAAGATGAATGCCTTGAATGCTCTAAAATCATGAGTTTGCCAAAATCTCAAAATCATCTTCTAGTTTGCAAATAAAGTCCTAAACATGATTATATATGCATTCTTGCTACAAATTTCATAATTCAAAATCAAGATGTTGACAACAGAAACCTTTTAAGGGTCTCCAACTGACATTCAAATTTGGGACCTCGATAAAATAGGGTAGGGAAAAGGTACATGCGCCCAAGCCTTGGGACCTATTTTGGGTTTGCATTAAGCTCAGATTTGTCCCCTAAGTCCCATTTGTCATGGATTTTGGGGGATTTTGTTTCGAGATTCATTTCTAACATGCATGATTAAAACTAAGGGACTTGGGAGCTAAGCATAGGAGGTAAAAGTCCAAAGGGGGACACTTTATGACATAACATTTAGCCCCTACTTTAATGTATGTATGTCCTTACAACCCATACATGCATTAAATTATGATAAAAAACACAAAAAACATGCAAGACACTTGAAGCTAAGGCATACATAAAGATTAAGGAACCATTTCTAACCCCCAGTCTCAGGTAAGCTTTAGAAAACACATCGCAGACATGCAAACCACAATGAAGATAGTAAAATGCACACAAGACATGGAGAAGACAATATTGAAGACACACAAAACACGATGAAGATAGTGATATAATTTTTTCATTTCCATATATATAAATGCATAGAAATAAAAATTGCAACACACAAAACCCAAGAATGTAGGGGAGACTCATCACCACACCCTTTACACTACATGAGGGGGAAAACTCACTATACCAAACCCAAGTGTAGTGGAGACTCATTGCCACACCCTTTACACTATGCAAGGGGGAAAACACACGGGAGACACAAGCATCGTATAACATGCCATAGACATACTATACTTCTTAAACATGACAAACAAAGTGATGGAAGGATCTTATTGCTAAGTCCGACCATCTCAAACACACTATAAACACACCTGACAGTTGGGCTTATGCCACAACAACCACCAAAGACATGCTTAAGGGAGGATAGTGTCAAGATCCAACCGCGCCTCTACAAAGGACTTTTGAAATAAAAGGATGTGAACTAGCTCAAGAGATGCACCATCCCGCCTTTGTAGAGGGATTTTGAATAAAAGGATATGCACTAGCTCAAGAGATACATTATCCCACCTCTACAGAGGGCTTCTTTGATTGCAATATAGATAAATATGTGCACTCACACCATAGATACAACATCTTGCCTCTATAGAGGGCTTACAAACATGCTTCATTAGTACCAAAATCATCAGACAAATTACCTTATGTATGCCCCCACCTTAAGGTGGTTGATGTCATGTTCCGATATCAAGCACATTAAGGTAGAGAGAAAACACACAAGGAAACAAGAGCTCTCGCAAAGCCCATGCCCCCAAGGTGACATGTACTCATGATCACCGAGTGTTCCCACAAACACATTAATAAGATATGCTAAGATAAGATAAGAGAGGTTACAAATCTTACTCTAAGATAATAACCAAAGAAAAACATGAAATCTAAGCATGCATCAACGAAACCAAAGCTACACATATGGATTGGAATCTGAGTATAGCCATTGGGCTTATACTGCATGCATCTTAGAACTGAGTGTAACAACAAGGTGAGATACAAAACAATAAAAGTGCATGGAGCAAATATATTGTTATAATTTGTTAGAAAAGATAAGACAACATCAATATCACACAAAGTGATTCTACTAGCCAAGCTTCAGATATATAAAAAACCCCATCTTCATGTATAGACTAGGTCCATTTTTTCTTGCTCGCTGAAGGGACATGTGGTCCATATAAGTTAGTTTTTTGTTTTTCATCATCCATTGACTAGATAGAATCACTAGAAGAAGGTAAACAAAAAATGAGAGAGGAGAACAAGTTCCTTAGGAACAATCACATAGGAGGATGCCCCTAGGTCATCATTTGCAACACTATGCCCCTAAGGCATGATACATAAAAATATAATAGAGGAGAGGCAAGATAGAAGAATGATGAAACAAATAGAAGAATGGTCACAACAGAGGTAGTCTCTTGATATCCTTGACCTTACAAGAGTATCAAGGGTCATCCTAGGAGGCCTAAACAACACATAACAAATCACGGAGGAACACAACACAAGATGGGAGGTCACATAAATGAGTAAACTATGCTACGACAAAGGTGACCATCAGGATTAAAATACTTGTTATTCTTGATTCCGATCTTTACCTTGATAGTGAAATATTTATCCCCTCTTCTTTCTTCCACATTTTCTTGAGTTAGTGAAAGTGCAATTATAGGATTTGTCAATGGAAAAGTGTCTATAAATGATGTTGTGGGAGAAATATCATAGTTTTCTATGTCAATCAAGTGAGGTGGTGTAGGGACCTGAAAAATGCCCATTTCAACTAGTTTGTCAGGTGTTGGAATATTCTTGGTTGTTAGGAATAGCATGTTCATCTATGTTCTCCAAATTGTTAGGAGTATCCAAGGTATGTAAGTCTTTGGGTAAAGGTGTGTTGTCTATTTCTTTGTTTAAGAAGTGTTTGACGATCGGTTGTTGAATTTTTAGAGTCTGTAGGTTGAAGAAGTTGTTCACAAAGAGAGTCTACATCATCCAATGCGTCATCCTAGTCAAGAAGAGCAAGAAGGGATGGTAGCCTTAAGGTTATGTTGGTAGCAGTTTTTGAATTATTAGATGAATCACCTAGGGCTATATCAACCTCATATGTCTCATAAATAATATCTATTATGTTGTCATGAAATGTACGAAGAGAAGGAGGAATGTTTTCATAATTTCTTTCTTCATTATCTTTCGTAGAGATGAAATTAGTGAGATTTTCTAGGATCAAAGGGTAGATGCCCATGAAAGTGGTGAAACTTTCAAAATTAGATATGTAACATAGAATTTCGTATGTAGAGCTCATGGGAATATCAATATCATAAATATGTGCTATTTACTGTAGGACCTAAAGATATTTATTAGTGAATTTGTAAAAAATATCAACATCTATGATGTATGCAAATAAAGCTTCCAAGGATGAATAACAAGATGCCTCAATGACTTTGTTTTTGTGATGATAGGCCCTAGATGCAAGACTATTTCACACTAACACACTTGTTTGAGGGAAATAGGTACTAAAAGATACACAAGGTCAACAACAAACAAAGTGGGTAAAATGAGATAATGTATCACAACAAGGCAATATGAGTGATTTGTAAGTTTGCTTAAAGAAAGTGTATACAACCCTTAGCATTGAAATACACAATATGTAATTAAAAACATGCAAATTTTCAAGCAAGAGTGTGAAATGATGCCAAAGTTTTTAGATGATAGATGAATATATGTTTGAAAATGAAATGCAAGATCTAATGAATGATATTAATAACTAATGCAATGAAAAAAAACAAAACTATGTTTTTTTATGGTCTAAAATGCTCAATTTTTCTCTTTTTCCAATGCAAATGTTCTAAATATGTAAATATAAATGCAAAAACATGCAATGCAACAACACTACAATCCAAAATTAGATTTGAAAGAGTGTTCAAAGGAGTAGTAAAATCTGAAACAAGATTGTAACCACAAACCCTATCTTTTGCAAAGACTAGGTTATATGAAAAATGCACAATTTCAAGCAAACCCTAACAAATAGAGTATGAAAATGCAAGGTAAATGAATATGCAATGATGTAATGCTGCAATTTATATCAAATCTGATGTAAATATCAAAGATTTAAATGATTTGAATGAAATGCAATGCAAATAGTATAAACTATGTCTAGATGCATGTTGGGAATTAAGGTGTCTCAACCTTGGTGATTCCTTGCATTATTTATGATTGTATTTATTAATTCATTGCCTATGTTGTAAATTAATTAAAAATTCCATATTGTCATTTTGTGGGATTTGGCACAGTGATGTGTCATCCTACATGGAAGATGACAATTTGTAATTTTGTTCTCACATGAGTAGATAGGTGTCCCACTTAGTGGTAGGAATATTTTTCCACATGTCGACATCTTGGATGTTGTGTAAGGGAATGTTGACTGAAACAGTTATGACGGATTCCTATGATGAAGTTATGACATGTAAGAGTCAGAAATAGAAGCTTGTAAGATAGGTGAAGACATGTGTCATGAAGCATCTTTGAAAAAGACATATTTGGGTGCCCCAAGGTGGACTATGACATGTTGTAAGAGAATATGCTATTTATAGCTTGTGTATGACAAATTCTCTTATAGCTGTAAGTTGTAACTACTATGACAGATTCTATGACAGTCATAAGAGCATCTGTCATAGCCCATTTTGGAACTAGGCGACCTCCTTGGGATGGGAGTTTTGGACAAGTGTTAGATACATTCTACAATGTTGACCAAGTGTCCTTAGGTGTGGGTTTTGGTCCATGAGGCCAACTTGGATGCCCATCTCAAGATAGAGCTAATTTTGCCTTGTAGTTTCTATATAAACAGGTGCTTGGAGGAGGAGATGTAGTATGTGATTGATAGGTATTGTTATGCTGCCAGATTGACTCTAGAAATGAGTGTCGAAGACTATTGAAGCTTGCATTGTAAGTGTATTGTAAACCATATTCAGTTTTGATAATACATTGTGCAATTTTCTGAGTGTGGGATTTTTCAACTGATAAGGGTTTTCCCCACGATATATCTTGTCTCTCTTCTTTTGTCTTCTTTCTAGTTCTATGTGTATTGCTACAATATCTCTGTTACATGTTTCATGTTGCTATTATTGTAAGGATTAATTTGAATTTGTATAGCTCTCACCTCATTAGATTAGTGTAGGAAGTGATTTCCGTGCACCTTGCTTCCTTTCAGTTGGTATCAGAGCTTGATCACATTTGGTCCTAGTTGTTGGGTAGGGGTTTTTTGAGCTGATCTTAGTTTGAGTGGGAGTCCTATGTAGAGTATTATGAATCTTATTGCAGCAAGGAGATGGCAAGCACATCCAGAAGGATAGAGGTGGAGAACTTCAATGGCACTAATTTCAAGCTGTGGAAGCTCAAGATGGAAGACATACTTGTTGATTGAGACCTCTAGGAAAGTATCAGTGGAACAAAACTAGCTGCAATGTCACAAGCTGATTGGGATCTTAAGGATCAGAAGGCTAAGGGTCTCATAAGACTTAGTCTTGCTGATTCTATCTTGTTAAATGTCCATGAGGAGGCTACTGCAAACATGCTTCGGAAGAAGTTGGGAGATGTGTATCAAGCTAAATCCTTGGTTAACAAATGTTTTCTGAGATAGAAGTTATATTCTCTTTGAATGGATGATGGAGGATCTGTTGCTAAACATATGAATGCTTTCAACATACTGGTTGCAAAATTAACATTCGTTGGTGTGAAGGTGGAGGAGGAGGATCGATGTATGACCTTGCTTTGTTCTTTGCCAGACTCATGGGATCACCTTGTCATGGCTATTGGAAGCACCACATCCACATTCAAAATGGATGAAGTGGTTTCTTCGCTGTTGTCTAAAGAGACGCAGAAAAAGTCTTCTGAGGCAGCCAAAGAGGCTCTTGCAGTTCATGGAAGACCCAAGAAGAAAGGGAAAAAGGACAAGAAAGCTAAGAAGGGTAGATCCAAATCCTGTGGGAGATCCAAATCTCCTAGAAAGTCCAACGCTCTCTATTGGAACTATGGTAAATCTGGGCATTTCCAAAAGGAATGCAAAGAGAAAAAGAAAAAGAAGAAGAAGAACCTGGATTCATATTCCAACAAGTCACAAGATGATGGTGATGCCTTCATTGTAGCCCTGGCAACCCATGCATTTGATGATGTGTGGCTGATTGATTTTGGTGCATCATTCCACATGACCTCACATCAAGATTGGTTCACTAAGTTTGATGAGTTTGATGGTGGAAAGGTGTACATGGGTGATGACTCTCATCTAAAGATTGTTGGTCATGGAAGAGTCACTATTTGATTCCCTAATAGATGAGTGAAGGGGATCTCTGGGGTTATGCACATCCCAGGCTTAGTATGAAAACTGCTTTCTATAAGTATGTTGAATGATGCAGGTGTGTAGGTTGTCTTTTTGGAAGAAGGATGCAAGATGACTAGAGGAGCTATCGTGCTTGCTAAGGGTACTAGGAGAGGTACTCTATTTCAATTGGAGGCATGCATTTCATAATGCAATAGTTCTTCTAATTCGAGGATGAGGGCAGCAGTCACTTCATCCCCACCATCTGAATGAGCAGTGAAGAAATATGTTGTATCTAGTCTTGATGGTTGTAATCATGCCTTGGAAGTTAAGATTCCTGTTGAAAAGAAAATGTTATGGCATAAGAGATTTGGCCACATCGGTGAGAAGGGTCTGTGTACCCTAAAAAATAAGAATCTCGTTGAGGGCTTAGATGATTGTAATTTTGAGTTTGACTTTTGCAAACATTGCATATATGGAAAACAAAACCATGTTTAGTTTTACTCGTGTTCTCATAAGTCTTCTGGTGTGTTGGACCTTGTTCATTCGGATGTATTTGGTCCTATTAATGTTCCTTCATTATCAAAATCTATATATTTTGTGTCTTTCATAGATGACTATAGTAGAGGGACATGGATTTATTTTCTTAGAAGAAAATCTGAAGTCTATAGTAAGTTTAAGGAGTTTAAGGCCTTTGCTGAAAATCAAACTGGTAAAAAGATTAAATGTTTGAGAACTGACAACGGAGGTGAGTTCTATTCTATAGAATTTGATAAATATTGCAAGGAAATTGGGATTGAAAGACATAAGACAACTCCATACACCCCACAGAAAATGGAGTTGCAGAGAGGATGAACAAGACACTGATGGAGAAGGCTAGGAGTATGCTTAGTGGATCTGGCCTAGAACAAAAGTTTTGGGCTAAAGCTGTTGCCACTACTTACTATTTTGTAAATAGATCTCCTAAATCAGCTCTTGTTGGTAAGACACCCATGGAGGTGTGGTCTGGTAAAAATCCTTCAGTAGGGCATCTTCGTGTTTTTGGTTGTGAGGCATATGCACATGTGCCTAGGGAGAAACGATCAAAATTAGAGAACAAGGTTGTTAAGTGTATCTTTATTGGCTATGGTGTCGGTGTGAAAGGATACAAGATTTGGGACCCTGTGGCTGAAAAAGTTTTGTATAGTAGAAGTGTCATCTTCAGAGAGCTTACACCTTCTTCCACTATTTTATAGCCAGAAGAAAAAGAAAATAAAGAGGATGTTGTTTAGTTTCTTGCTACCACTGAGAAGACTGAATTGAAAGACAATGTTGGACTTGATGATGAGGAGAGCTCCAAAATCTTAGATGAAGAAGTTGAACCTCAACCATAGCCCTTGAGGAGGTCTACATGGATAAGAAAGCAACCTGAAAGGTTTGGTTTTACATTGCTTGATTCTAGTTGTGCTTATGCTTTGGTTACTAAAAGTGATGAACGTAGAACTGTATTAGAGGCTATGGAAATGAAAGATGCAGGTTCCTGGAAGGAGGCCATGGAGGATGAGATGGCTTCTTTGGAAAAGAATCAAACTTGGGACTTGGTGCCTTTGCCTCTTGGATAGAAACTCGTTGGATGCAAATGGGTGTTCAAGAAGAAATTTAGTGTAGATGGCAGTGTTGAGAAGTATAAGGCTAGATTGGTTGTGAAGGGGTATTCACAAGTGGAGGGTATAGATTATGGTGAGATCTTCTCTCCTGTTGCAAAGCTAACATCCATTCAATTCTTGTTATCTCTTATAGTAGCTTATGACGTAGAGGTAGAGCAAATGGATGTGAAGACAACCTTCCTTCATGGTGATTTGGAGGAAGAAATCTACATGTCATAGCCAGAGCATTACATGGTGAAAGGTAAAGAAAATTTGGTTTGCAAGTTAAAGAAGTCTTTGTATGGTTTGAAGCAATCTCCTAGGAGGTGGTACTTGAAGTTTGATGCCTTTGTATTGTAAATTAGATTTGTGAGATCGAAATCGGATAACTATGTGTATTTTAAATTTTATGGTGATCGCATTCTCATTGTTGCACTGTATGTTGATGATATGTTGCTCATTAAGGGAAAGAATATGATTTCTAATTTTAAATCTAAACTGTCAGCATAGTTTGAAATGAAAGATTTAGGGGCAGCCAAGTACATTCTAGGAATGGAAATCAGAAAAGATAGAACTAATTGAAAATATTGGTTAAGCCATAGTAAGTATGTGAATATCGTGTTAGATAGGTTCAGCATGGTAGATTGTAGACCGTTGTGTGTTCCTATTTCTTTGGGGACAAAGTTGTCTATTAATGATTGTCCAAAATCTCCTATTGAGATGGAGGACATGAGAAGAGTACCTTATGCTAGTGTTGTTGGCAGTTTGATGTATGCTATGGTCTGCACAAGACCAGACATTGCCCAAGCAATGGGAGTCCTTAGACGATTTATGGCTAATCTTGGACAGGTTCATTGGGATGCAGTTAAGTGACTGTTCAACTATTTGAGGGGTACTTCTGAGTATTCCATATGCTATCATGGTCATGTTACAAGACTTCTACATTCTATTGATGTTTGTGGATTTGTGGATTCAAATTGGGCAGGTGACATTGACAGAAGGAGATCCACCGGTGCTTATGTGTTTACACTATTTGGTGGTGCTATTAATTGGATGAGTAAGTGACAACCTGTGGTTGCTTTGTCCATGATAGAAGCTAAGTACATGGTAGAAACTCATGCTTGTTAGGAATCCATTTAGCTTAAGAGATTGTGTTCAGATATTGGTGTTGATGTATGTTAGATTATGATCAGTTGTGATAGTCAGAGTGCAATTTGCCTTGTGAAGAATCCAAATTTCAATGCAGAAACAAAGCATATTGATGTACAGTTTCACTTCGTGTGAGACATGGTAGAGGATGGGAAGGTAAATTTGGAGAAGGCATACACTTTAAAGAATGTTGTAGATGCATTGATGAATCCAGTGAGCATAGAGAAGTTTAGATTGTGTTTGGAGTCTATAGGCCTCTTAGCATATAGCAGTTAAATCTTGTTATTCTATTGGCTCTTACAAGGTGTTCAACAAGTGGGAGAATGTTGGGAATTAAGGTGTCTCAACCTTAGTAATTCCTTGCATTATTTATGATTGTATTTATTAATTCATTGCCTATGTTGTAAATTAATTAAAAATTCTATATTGTCATTTTGTGGGATGTGGCACGGTGATGTGTCATCCTACATGGAAAATGACAACTTGTAATTTTGTCCTCACATGAGGAGATAGACATCCCACTTTATGGTAGGAATATTTTTCCATGTGTTGGCATCTTGGATGTTGTGTAGGCAAATGTTGACTGAAATAGTTATGACCAAGTTATCACATGTAAGAGTCAAAAATAGAAGCTTGTAAGATAGGTGAAGACATGTGTCATGAAGCATCTTTGAAAAAGGTATATTTGGGCGTCCCAAGGTGGACTATGACATGTTGTAAGAGAATATGCTATTTATAGCCTATGTATGATAGATTCTCTTACAACTGTAAGTTGTAACTGCTATGACAGATTCTATGACAGTTGTAAGAGTCGTAAGAGCATCTGCCATAGCCCATTTTGGAAGTAGGTGACCTCTATGGGATGGAAGATATGGACAAGTATCAAATACATTTTACAATGTTGACCAAGTGTCCTTAGTCATGGGTTTTGAGCCATGAGGCCAAGTTGAACGCCTATCTTAAGATAGAGCCAATTTTGGCTTGTAGTTTCTATATAAACAGGTGCTTGGAGGAGATGTAGTATGTGATTGACAGGTATTGTTATGCTACCAGATTGACTCCAGACACGAGTGTCAAAGACTATTGAAGCTTGCATTGCAAGTGTATTGTAAACCATATTCAGTTATGATAAATACATTATGCAGGTTTCTGAGTGTGGGGTTTTTCACCCGATAAGGGTTTTCCCCATGATATATCTTGTCTCTCTTCTTTTGTCTTCTTCCTGGTTCTATGTGTATTGCTGCAATATCTCTATTACATGTTTCATGTTTCTATTATTATCAGGATTAATTTGAATTTGTATAGCTCTCCCCTCATTAGATTAGTGTGGGAAGCGATTTCTGCGCACCTTGCTTCCTTTCCATGCAAGCCTAGGATGCTTGATTTTTTCAAAATTTTTAATTTTTATGCAATATTTTCAAATGTATGATGATGACAATGAAATGTATGAATGCAAATCTGATGTTCAACACTCAACAAGATGCAATGTTCAACAAAAAAATGGGTTCACCAAAATGTAATGGATGAAAAGAGGGTTGATGGGATTGATGGATAGTTTAGTTAGGTCCTCCTTTTACTCAATACATTCAAGGACATTTAACCGAGTTGAATCATAACTTTTGCAAGAAGACTTAACTATTAGGTTGGTTGGCACTTGGAATGATAAGGAAATTTAGAATTTGTTAATTGACTTGTTGATTCGATTAAGCCTAAAACCCTAATTATGTCAAATTGTAAGCAAACAGAAGAAACATGACAAATCCTTCTATAGATTATACAGATCAGATACATAACAAATTTTGAGTTTCAGAATATAGAAAATTCATGGGTGAAATAGTGGATGCCAAAGCCCAAGGTGCTGCTTTTTCAGAAGGCTTCGAGACAAGACCTGTGACAGACTGCAACCACTTTATAGATTTTTTGTTCTATGAAATTAAGGGTCAAAGGTGTGGGAACCCTTGACCTTTTTGGGATATTTCCTTCCTTGTTTCTTCAGATCCTAATTCCTTACACTCTACAATAGTCCTCTACAACTCCTCTCTGTAAGATCTTGTACTTGTCACCTATAATCACAAGAGAGGAGTTGGGGGTTGTGGTGTTTAGGAGCTTTCTTGAGTTGAGCCCTGGAATGGCATTCAAGCCTTCCAAAACTGTTGTTAGATAGAGAGTGTGTGTCCTTGTAGGACAAAGGAAAAAACAATGATAAATTGATAGATTGAATCACAAATAGATATCACCTCAGAGGTAGCTCTCACAAAGATGAAGCTCTTTCATGCCATGAGACGATGAAGCCAAATCTGCAATAAAAAACACAATAATAATGCAAGTCTGCTATGTAACACAATGAATGCCTTGAATACTCTAAAATCATAAGTTTTCCAAAATCTCAATATCATCTTCTAGTTTTCAAATGATGTCCTAAACATGATTATATATGCATTCCTGCTATAAATTTCATAATTCAAACTCAAGATGTCGACAATGGAAACCTTTTAACAATCTCCAACCAATATTCAAATTTGGGACCCCGACAAAATAGGGCAAGGTGTGGGCACAAGTGCCCAAGCCCTGAGACCTATTTGTTGGAAATAAGGTAGATAACTGAGAGGGGGGGTGAATATCTTAACTTTCTTTTCTTCTTTAATATTAGTGCAACATCAAAACATAAGAACATACATAATCATGAGAGCAAAAATAAAATCAACACACATAACACAAGGATTTTTACGTGGAAAACCCTGTTAAGGGAAAAACCATGGGGTGATTGACCTGAGATTGTATTCTCTGTTAAAAGAATAAGAAGTACAAAATGGCACTTGCCAATTAGGGCTCACTGCTCGAGCACATTGCTCACAAGAGGCACACTGCATACAAGAGACTTACTGTCTGCAAATTTTATAGAAGGTAACCAGGTAATTGAACTGATGAGAGGCGTCCACATATGCTGAATTTTAGTTTCAATTAGGCTTAATATACTGATCTACTGCACTTCATTCTTCCTCTACTTTAGTGCTACTGTTCTGTCACATACCGGACTTGTATTGCTGCTTCCACACTACTCTCTGCCTTTCTTCACACACTATCTCAACACACACACACATTCATACTGAAATCAATCTGGTATATATAACCACATCAAGGATTTCAACATCTTTCTAGTCAGCAACCAGAATATTCAAGATATTTACAAAGCACTGATCTGTCAGCTGAATCCATGCTTACTATGTGATGTGTATCCAAGACATAGAATTAGAAGTCATTCAATCAAGTTGGCCAAACATGTATGATCCCTCAAATAGCTTGATCACCATCAATTTCTTATCCGGATTAAGGTTTGATGCTCTGTCGGTCAATTCTTCCTTAGTCTACTCTGCCTGTCAGGAACCCAACACTTAGATGTTCATATTTTTTCAATCATTCATCACCAGAGGCTAAATCTCTGGAATGTAGTAGTCATGATACTCCTCTTGATTTGTCTAAGTCCGCCACTTGCTAAGTTACACCATATGAGAGATCTGGACCTGATTGTCAGACCTTGCTACATGCTCTGTTCTTGCTCACCTGACCAAAACACTCTTCAATCTATCTTCCGGTATATACAAACTATGTGTTGCGGATGTGTGGTATGGACTTTGTTGCCATCAATGACAACACTCATGAATCCACACAGTGTCTTTTGCCAACAATCTCCCCCTTTGGCATTGATGGCAACACTTAGTGAAAAATGACTAAGTGTCATAGCAAAGTCCCCCTTGGGTGATGCTCTATCTTATGCACTATTTTACTGGGGCTCCCCCTTAGCTGGATTCAACATTTTTCACTACTCCTCACTCCCCCTTTGACATCAATGGAAAAGGGTGGAATCCACACACCAAAATTTTCAAAAATTTACCTATACATAGCCCCATAAGTATATATACATGTTATACTTACATATACTTAAGTATATCCGCAAAGGTGGTCTTCAACTATACAAATTCTATCACCCAACTTTGTTTCATCTTGTCCAAAATTGAAATGTGACCACTCAACAAAAATGTGTAAGCTTCTCCCCTTCTTAAGTCTATCGAATCACTGGTCCAGGTTGTGGTCTGAGCATCAGTTAGGGCCTCATGCATGGCCTCTAACTTAGGGATAATTATCTCTCTAAGTTCACCCATTCTACTTATTATACTCTTCCTCTCCTTTTCAAGCTTCTTTATTTCATTTAGAATGGAAATAGCCTGGTACTCTTGATTCATTATGGATGTGGTGAGAGGATAAAATTTTTGAGATAAACTTGATAGTTTAGCTTCTTGTTCTTTCACCTTCTATTTAATATCCTCAGTCACTTTAGACTAGGATAGACAAAATTTATACATTTCTCCACCATCTTAAAGAGCATTTTCTAGGCTCTTTATCCCAATATCTAGGGTGCTCCTATCATTAGCTATGAGTCCCTGCACTTCAGTGAATCTCTTTCCCAAAAATTCTTTCTAGATTTTCTCTTCTGCGGATTTCTCTAAAGAATCAAAATGGGTGCTAACAGAGTTAACCAAAGATTTCAAGTTACCGAATGGAGAGGCAAAAGGATCATTTTGGAGGGATGGCATGATCTTCTCCAGCACACCAGATGCAATCTCTATCAGCTCATAGTCTTCCATGTGAGACTTCAGAAGCTTTTCTTTTGCTTTAGCTTGAGAAAAAGATGCTACCTTCATTGTTTGGACCGCAGACAGGGAATCAAAGTTTAGAGGTCCTTGAAATAGCTCCAGTTCATCTAACTCCATCATCTCTTTGGTCAACAAATTCTTCACTGCTTCTGCAGTGTCTCTTACCGAAGACCGAGTCTTCTTTCCTTTTGCAACCTTAGAGCTATCATCAGGAATCTTCTCTATTTGTTCTTCTTCTCTTCCCTTTACCTCTTCTTCTTGACTTAATTTCTCCTCTTTTCTTCCTCCTTTTTTAGTTACTGAGTTTGCAGGGAGATCCAGAGGAGAGATGTTAAATTCTTCATGGACTTCCTCTTTCGGAACAGAGGAATCCAAGTCCTTAGACTTTTCTTCATCTAACTCTTTTGATTCTTCTTTTGATTTACTTAATCCTTCGACATCCATGGTAGAAGGTTCTTCATCTATTTCCTCTATAATAGGAAGATTGAATCTCTTGAAGGCATTCCGAAGGATGTCTTATGTTTCTTTTGCCACCTAATCAGTCTCTCCAAGCATAAGTTTGTTCATTCTTGCTTTTCTCTGGAACTCATCCTTGCAGTCCTTAAAGATCATTGTCATTTTATTTTGGAGTAATGGAAGGATAAAGCTGAATTGCAATCTGTTCCTAGATCTCTAAATCCTTTTCCTTGGCATTCTCTTTTCTGAGTTCAAGCACCTTCTCTAGACTTTTGGGAATTAGAGAAATGATTTCAATGTATGCTTTATTATAAATCTTTAGGTACCTGACTGTAGCATCTTCCAAGATCCGTTTGTCAGTGTCACTATACTCATCATAAAATTCTATCATTGGTTGCAGATTCCCATCCACAGTGACAACCTTGATGACATCATCAATAGAGAGAGTAGGCCTTTCAACAAATTCTTCTACCTTTTCTTCTTTATTTTTGCTGGCAGAGGATTCCACTAATGTTTTCTTTTTCTTCTTCATTTTCTTAACCTCCTCATTAGTCTCTATCTCTTCATCATCCTTTTGGCTTATGTACGACCTTGTCGCCTTGGTTTTTGTTCTCTTTTCTCCCTTTCTGGATGTCTTGGCTTACAGTTTCGAGGATTTTGAGCTCTTAGAGGTGGTAGGTGCAGAACTCTTTGAGGATCTAGTCCAAGAGGGGGCTTGCACCGAAACACTTTCTTTTTCTCCTTGTCTCTCTCTCTGCTCTTTCTACTTTCTCTCTGTTTGCATCAACTACCTCCTTTGATATGCCATATTTCTTAGCAATTTCCTCTACT
The DNA here is from genome assembly GCA_027924645.1 of Cunninghamia lanceolata. Lineage (NCBI taxonomy): Eukaryota > Viridiplantae > Streptophyta > Pinopsida > Cupressales > Cupressaceae > Cunninghamia > Cunninghamia lanceolata. Next base: position 28,394,281 of record BSBN01000534.1, read on the forward strand.
TCCCTTCTCACTTTTATTTTCATCTTAGGTTGTCTCATTTCAACATGTATCTTTACACTTAGTTCTTGATAGGTTCTAAACCTTTCAATCATAGGGTCCTTAGGCTGACTCAGCAAGTGTTGGACATGCAGCTCTAGGATCTTCTCATCTACCTCATTAACCATTGGCATTATCCATACTGTTATGGGCTCAACTACCTCCATTAGGTATTGATCAGTGTCTACCATGAAGCATATTGTATCCTTATATTTTTCAACAATTGTTTGAGGAATTCTTTCTCTGGCCTGCATCATACCTTGGAAGTTCTTAAAATATCCCCACACTGCTGTGCTTTGAGCCTTGGCATCACCAAGCCCATACATGTAGTCTCTGATTTGTATGGCAACTGGTCTGTCATTTTGCCATACCCAACCACTTGATCCAGGTAGCTCATTCATATAGTAAAAGAATAAACACAGTATTAGCCCACCATACTTAAATGAGTTCTTCTTATCCTTCTTTATTATTTGCACGTTTTCTAATAGTTGGTTCAAAAGAAGATCACATAGGTCATATTAAACTTTTTCCCTCAGCATTTGATATGTATTATATATTATAGTTCTAGACACAGAATTCTCCTTGCTCGAGTGATAGATTTTATAACCAATTATCATAGAGGTAAATTTGATATCTGAATCTTTGATGTCTTCTATTGTCATTGTTCTCTTGTCAAACTTTGATTCGGTAGCCTCACTTACTGTCTAGTTCTTGACAGATTTGAGAGCAGGCAACCCACCGAATGAGTGCAATCTGGTTACTACCCTAATGGAATCTTTTGTTATCTTGAATGGCCTCATCAACCACATGAAGTTGTCATGTATTCTGCTAAGAACATACCGGACCCATTCATCTTCTACAAAATAGGGAAAGTGGATGCAATGTCCAAAATGCTTATCCTGGAGGGCCTTGTATTGAGGTTTAAGTTCAAACATTTCATCTATTAATTGTTTATGATAGATATCCATCAGCTTGGATTCCCCAAATTCTTCAATATTTGCATGTATGTATGCCCTAACATCTTCTACATGCAGAACCCCATGCGGAATGCTAGAGAAGGTACCTAAGGGATCAACTTCTAGGGATTTGTAGGGGTGTTTCTTGAACTTTGGGCACAGCCTATCAGTGATCTTAACAACATTTTGGAGTAGCCATCTTTGCAAAAGATTTAGAGAGAGATATTCGAAAATGGAAATACCTTTTTACGCTTCTAGGGTTCACAATATGACCCAGAAAAAAATGTTGGTTGAATCAGATTCTGTGGTTGATCTCTAAGAGGGTTGAAACAATCTTGATGAAGATCTCTTCCTTTCTTTTTCTCGAATGCAAATGTGCAAATGATGAATAAAAGAACCCTTTTATCTCTACGCAAACCCTAATTTCCTATTGCAATAAATGCACAACTTAAGTTATTCTAGTTGCCTTGTTCTTCCTTGTTCTGAGAGAGATCTTTCTGAATCACTGAGATGCACTTAGAATTATTTTTAGTAAAAATTGACAATATATCTCCTTTCCTCCAATCATGCCATTTATCCGTAGATCAAGATATTTCAATTTTGAATCATACCGGATCTAACTGTAAAAATCCTAGTTTTACTAGATGGCTATCAAACCGGATCAATCTTAGATGATTAAACTCTTCAAAACTCCTTGCGGATCTTTCATATTTTTACCGAGGGTTATTTAGATATTTCTCTAAGAACCCTTTAATATGCAACATTCCATGTGCCAAATTTAGGCACCAATTGACTGGCTGGGGGAATTTATTTTCCTTTGTGACTCCCCCTGAGCTAGAGCTCATCTATTTAGTTTTCAAAAGGAATATCAGCACCAGATTCTGGTGCGGATCCATCCTCAACATTTTCTATACTTCTCTTCACCCAAATCTTGTTCATCTCCCTTTGAACTTCATCCACATTCACTTTTCCCTTTCCTTTGTCTTTATTTTGATTATGATGCATCGGACCCCTTTCATCCAGATTCTTACTTCTACAGAATTTGGCGTATGACCGGATCTATTGTAATTGTAGCTAACAACATTTCTTTACATATTTGACTGATATCCTCTTGATCTGCATTGATTAGTCATATGTCCCATTCTATTGCAAGCAACACATCTACCATTGAATGAATTGTTTATTTGTATATTTCTACCTTCATTAGATTTGTGAGCATACCTTTTGTAGTTGAAACACTGTCTGAAGAAGGATGAATTAGTCTGATTCATTCTTCTTCTACACTGAGTTGCTTTATGACTAAAGTTGTTGTAATTGTAGTAGTATCCATTGAAGGATGGATATCTTTGAGCATTTGGTTGCCTTACTGAAGGTCTTCTAGGTCTGTTTCTTTGATTTCATCATCCACCAACTAGATAGAATCACTAGAAGAAGGTAAACAATAAAATGAGAGAGGAGAACAAGTTCCTTAGGAACAATCACATAGGAGGATGCCCCTAGGTCATCATTTGCAAGACTATGCCCCTAAGGCATGATACATAAAAATATAATAGAGGAGAGGCAAGATAGAATAATGATGAAACAAATAGAAGAATGGTCACAACAGAGGTAGTCTCTTGATATCCTTGACCTTACAAGAGTATCAAGGGTCATCCTAGGAGGCCTAAACAACACATAACACATCATGGAGGAACACAACACAAGATGGGAGGTCACATAAATGAGTAAACTATGCTACGACAAAGGTGACCATCAGGATTAGAAATACTTACTTGTTATTCTTGATTCTGATCTTTACCTTGATAGTGAAATATTTATCCCGTCTTCTTTCTTCCACATTTTCTTGAGTTAGTGAAAGTGCAATTATAGGATTTGTCAATGGAAAAGTGTCTATAAATGATGTTGTGGGAGAAATATCATAGTTTTCTATGTCAATCAAGTGAGGTGGTGTAGGGACCTGAAAAATGCCCATTTCAACTAGTTTGTCGGGTGTTGGAATATTCTTGGTTGTTAGGAATAGCATGTTCATCTATGTTCTCCAAATTGTTAGCAGTATCCAAGGTATGTAAGTCTTTGGGTAAAGGTGTGTTGTCTATTTCTTTGTTTAAGATGTAGTTAAGAAGTGTTTGACGATCAGTTGTTGAATTTTTAGTGTCTGTAGGTTGAAGAAGTTGTTCACAAAGAGAGTCTACATCATCCAATGCGTCATCCTAGTCAAGAAGAGCAGGAAGGGATGGTAGCGTAGTGTTAAGGAATGTTTCAGTGATTTCTTCTTCATTTTCCAACATATTCTCACCATGTGAGGTTATGTTGGTAGTAGTTTTTGAATTATTAGATGAATCACCCAGGGTTGTATCAACCTCATATGTCTCATAAATAATATCTATTATGTTGTCATGAAATGTACGAAGAGAAGGAGGAATATTTTCATAATTTCTTTCTTCATTATCTTTCGTAGAGATGAAATTAGTGAGATTTTCTAGGATCAAAGGGTAGATGCCCATGAGAGTGGTGAAACTTTCAAAATCAGATATGTAACATAGAATTTCATATGTAGAGCTCATGGGAATATCAATATCATAAATATGTGCTATTTACTGTAGGACCTAAGGATATTTATTAGTGAATTTGTAAAAAATATCAACATCTATGATGTATGCAAATAAAGCTTCCAAGGATGACTAAAAATATGCCTCAATGACTTTATTTTTGTGATGAGAGGCCCTAGATGCAAGACTATTTCACACTAACACACTTGTTTGAGGGAAATAGGTACTAAAAGGTACACAAGGTCAACAACAAACAAAGTGGGTAAAATGAGATAATGTATCACAACAAGGCAATATGAGTGATTTGTAAGTTTGCTTAAAGAAAGTGTATACAACCCTTAGCATTGAAATACACAATATGTAATTAAAAACATGTAAATTTTCAAGCAAGAGTGTGAAATGATGCCAAAGTTTTTAGATGATAGATGAATATATGTTTGAAAATGAAATGCAAGATCTGATGAATGATATTAATGACTAATGCAATGAAAAAAAACAAAACTACGCTTTTTTATGGTCTAAAATGCTCAATTTTTCTCTTTTTCCAATGCAAATGTTCTAAATATGTAAATATAAATGCAAAAACATGCAATGCAACAACACTACAATCCAAAATTAGATTTGAAAGAGTGTTCAAAGGAGTAGTAAAATCTGAAACAAGATTGTAACCAAAAACCCTATCTTTTGCAAAGACTAGGTTATATGAAAAATGCACAATTTCAAGCAAACCCTAACAAATAGAGTATGAAAATGCAAGGTAAATGAATATGAAATGATGTAATGCTGCAATTTATATCAGATCTGATGTAAATATCAAAGATTTAAATGATTTAAATGAAATGCAATGCAAATAGTATAAACTATGTCTAGATGCATGTTGGGAATTAAGGTGTCTCAACCTTGGTGATTCCTTGCATTATTTATGATTGCATTTATTAATTGATTGCCTATGTTGTAAATTAATTAAAAATTCCATATTGTCATTTTGTGGGATGTGGCACAGTGATGTGTCATCCTACATGGAAGATGACAATTTGTAATTTTGTTCTCACATGAGGAGATAGGTGTCCCACTTAGTGGTAGGAATATTTTTCCACATGTCAGCATCTTGGATGTTGTGTAAGGGAATGTTGACCGAAATGGTTATGACGGATTCCTATGACAAAGTTATGACATGTAAGAGTCATAAACAGAAGCTTGTAAGATAGGTGAAGACATGTGTCATGAAGCATCTTTGAAAAAGACATATTTGGGTGCCCCAAGGTGGTCTATGACATGTTATAAGAGAATATGCTATTTATAGCTTGTGTATGACAAATTCTCTTATAGCTGTAAGTTGTAACTACTATGACAGATTCTATGACAGTCATAAGAGCATCTGTCATAGCCCATTTTGGAACTAGGCGACCTCCTTGGGATGGGAGTTTTGGACAAGTGTTAGATACATTCTACAATGTTGACTAAGTGTCCTTAGGTGTGGGTTTTGGTCCATGAGGCCAAGTTGGATGCTCATCTCAAGATAGAGCCAATTTTGCCTTGTAGTTTCTATATAAACAGGTGCTTGGAGGAGGAGATGTAGTATGTGATTGATAGGTATTGTTATGCTGCCAGATTGACTCTAGAAATGAGTGTCGAAGACTATTGAAGCTTGCATTATAAGTGTATTGTAAACCATATTCAGTTTTGATAATACATTGTGCAATTTTCTGAGTGTGGGATTTTTCACCCGATAAGGGTTTTCCCCATGATATATCTTGTCTCTCTTCTTTTTTCCTCTTTCTAGTTCTATGTGTATTGCTACAATATCTTTGTTACATGTTTCATGTTGCTATTATTGTAAGGATTAATTTGAATTTGTATAGCTCTCAGCTCATTAGATTAGTGTAGGAAGCGATTTCCGTGCACCTTGCTTCCTTTCAATTGGTATCAGAGCTTGATCACATTTGGTCCTAGTTGTTGGGTAGGGGTTTTTTGAGCTGATCTTAGTTTGAGTGGGAGTCATGTGTAGAGTATTATGAATCTTATTGTAGCAAGGAGATGGCAAGCACATCCAGAAGGATAGAGGTGGAGAAATTCAATGGCACTAATTTTGAGCTATGGAAGCTCAAGATGGAAGACATACTTGTTGATTGAGACCTCTAGGAAGTATCAGTGGAACAAAACTAGCTGCAATGTCACAAGCTGATTGGGATCTTAAGGATCAGAAGGCTAAGGGTCTCATAAGACTTAGTCTTGCTGATTCTATCTTGTTAAATGTCCATGAGGAGGCTACTGCAAACATGCTTTGGAAGAAGTTAGGAGATGTGTATCAAGCTAAATCCTTGGTTAACAAATGTTTTCTGAGACAGAAGTTGTATTCTCTTCGAATGGATGATGGAGGATTTGGTGCTGAACATATGAATGCTTTCAACATACTGGTTGCAAAATTAACATCCGTTGGTGTGAAGGTGGAGGAGGAGGAGGATCGATGTATGACCTTGCTTTGTTCTTTACCAGACTCGTGGGATCACCTTGTCATGGCTATTGGAAGCACCACATCCACATTCAAAATGGATGAAGTGGTTTCTTCACTGTTGTCTAAAGAGACGTGGAGAAAGTCTTCTGAGGCAGCCAAAGAGGCTCTTGCAGTTCGTGGAAGACCCAAGAAGAAAGGGAAAAAGTTCAAGAAAGCTAAAAAGGGTAGATCCAAATCCTGTGGGAGATCCAAATCTCCTAGAAAGTCCAACGCTCTCTATTGGAACTATGGTAAATCTGGGCATTTCCAAAAGGAATGCAAAGAGAAAAAGAAAAAGAAGAAGAAGAACCCAGATTCATATTCCAACAAGTCACAAGATGATGGTGATGCCTTCATTGTAGCCCTGGCAACCCATGCATTTGATGATGTGTGGCTGATTGATTTTGGTGCATCATTCCACATGACCTCACATCAAGATTGGTTCACTAAGTTTGATGAGTTTGATGGTGGAAAGGTGTACATGGGTGATGACTCTCATCTAAAGATTATTGGTCATGGAAGAGTCACTATTTGATTCCCTAATAGATGAGTGAAGGGGATCTTTGGGGTTATGCACATCCCAGGCTTAGTACGAAACCTACTTTCTATAAGTATGTTGAATGATGCAGGTGTGTAGGTTGTCTTTTTGAAAGAAGGATGCAAGATGACTAGAGGATCTATGGTGCTTGCTAAGGGTACTAGGAGAGGTACTCTATTTCAACTGGAGGCATGCATTTCATAATGCAATAGTTCTTCTAATTCGAGGATGAGGGCAACAGTCACTTCATCCCCACCATCTGAACAAGCAGTGAAGAAATATGTTGTATCAAGTCTTGATGGTTGTAATCATGTCTTGGAAGTTAAGCTTCCTGTTGAAAAGAAAATGTTATGGCATAAGAGATTTGGCCACATTGGTGAGAAGGGTCTGTGTACCCTGAAAAATAAGAATCTCATTGAGGGCTTAGATGATTGTAATCTTGAGTTTGACTTTTGCAAACATTGCATATATGGAAAACAAAACCATGTTCAGTTTTACTCATGTTCTCATAAGTCTTCTGGTGTGTTGGACCTTGTTCATTCGGATGTATTTGGTCCTATTAATGTTCCTTTGTTATCAAAATCTATATATTTTGTGTCTTTCATATATGACTATAGTAGAGGGACATGGATTTATTTTCTTAGAAGAAAATCTGAAGTCTATAGTAAGTTTAAGGAGTTTAAGGCCTTTGCTGAAAATCAAACTAGTAAAAAGATTAAATGTTTGAGAATTGACAACGGCGGTGAGTTCTATTCTATAGAATTCGATAAATATTGCAAAGAAATTGGGATTGAAAGACATAAGACAATTCCATACACCCCACAGAAAATGGAGTTACAGAGAGGATGAACAAGACACTGATGGATAAGGCTAGGAGTATGCTTAGTGGAGCTGGCCTAGAACAAAAGTTTTGGGCTAAAGCTGTTGCCACTACCTACTATTTTGTAAATAGATCTCCTAAATCAGCTCTTGTTGGTAAGACACCCATGGAGGTGTAGTCTGGTAGAAATCCTTCAGTAAGGCATCTTTGTGTTTTTGGTTGTGAGGCATATGCACATATGCCTAGGGAGAAATGATCAAAATTAGAGAACAAGGTTGTTAAGTGTATCTTCATTGGCTATGGTGTCGGTGTGAAAGGATACAAGATTTGGGACCCTATGGCTGAAAAAGTTTTGTATAGTAGAAGTGTCATCTTTAGAGAGCTTACACCTTCTTCCACTGGTTTATAGCCAGAAGAAAAAGAAAAGAAAGAGGATGTTGTTTAGTTTCCTGCTACCGCTGAGAAGACTGAATTGAAAGACAATGTTGGACTTGATGATGAGGAGAGCTCCGAAATCATAGTTGAAGAAGTTGAACCTCAACCATAGCCCTTGAGGAGGTCTACATGGATAAGAAAGCAACCTGAAAGTTTGGTTTTACATTGCTTGATTCTAGTTGTGCTTATGCTTTGGTTACTAAAAGTGATGAACCTAGAACTGTATTAGAGGCTATGGAAATGAAAGATGTAGGTTCCTGGAAGGAGGCCATGGAGGATGAGATGGCTTCTTTGGAAAAGAATCAAACTTGGGACTTGGTGCCTTTACCTCCTGGACAGAAACTTGTCGGATGCAAATGGGTGTTCAAGAAGAAATTTAGTGTAGATGGCAGTGTTGAGAAGTATAAGGCTAGATTGGTTGTGAAGGGGTATTCACAAGTGGAGGGTATAGATTATGGTGAGATCTTCTCTCCCGTTGCAAAGCTAACATCCATTCAATTCTTGTTATCTCTTATAGCAGCTTATGACTTAGAGGTAGAGCAAATGGATGTGAAGACAACCTTCCTTCATGGTGATTTGGAGGAAGAAATCTACATGTCATAGCCAGAGCATTACATGGTGAAAGGTAAAGAAAATTTGGTTTACAAGTTAAAGAAGTCTTTGTATGGTTTGAAGCAATCTCCTAGGAGGTGGTACTTGAAGTTTGATGCCTTTGTATTGTCAATTAGATTTGTGAGATCGAAATCGGATAACTATGTGTATTTTAAATTTGATGGTGATCGTATTCTCATTGTTGCACTGTATGTTGATGATATGTTGCTCATTAAGTGAAAGAATATGATTTCTGATTTTAAATCTCAGCTGTCAGCAGAGTTTGAAATGAAAGATTTAGGGGCAGCCAAGTACATTCTAGGAATGGAAATCAGAAGAGATAGAACTAATAGAAAATATTGGTTAAGCCATAGTAAGTATGTGAATATCGTGTTGGATAGATTCAACATGGCAGATTGTAGACCGTTGTGTGTTCCTATTTCTTTGGGGACAAAGTTGTCTATTAATGATTGTCCAAAATCTCCTATTGAGATGGAGGACATGAGAAGAGTACCTTATGCTAGTGTTGTTGGCAGTTTGATGTATGCTATGGTCTGCACAAGACCAGACATTGCCCAAGCAATGGGAGTCCTTAGTCGATTTATGGCTAATCTTGGATAGGTTCATTGGGATGCAGTTAAGTGAGTGTTCAGATATTTGAGGGCTACTTCTGAGTATTCCATATGCTATCATGGTAATGTTACAAGACTTTCGCATTCTATTGATGTTTTTGGATTTGTGGATTCAAATTGGGCAGGTGACATTGACAGAAGGAGATCTACCAGTGCTTATGTGTTTACACTATTTGGTGGTGCTATTAATTGGATGAGTAAGTGACATCCTGTGGTTGCTTTGTCCATGATAGAAGCTGAGTACATGGCAAAAACTCATGCTTGTAAGGAATCCATTTGGCTTAAGAGATTGTGTTCAGATATTGGTGTTGATGCAGGTTAGATTATGATTAGTTGTGATAGTCAGAGTGCGATTTGCCTTGTGAAGAATACAACTTTCCATGCCAGAACAAAGCATATTGATGTACAGTTTCACTTCGTGTGAGACATGGTAGAGGATGGGAAGGTAAATTTGGAGAAGGCATATACTTTGAAGAATGTTGCAGATGCATTGATGAGTCCAGTGAGCATAGAGAAGTTCAGATGGTGTTTGGAGTCTATAGGCCTCTCAGCCTATAGCAGTTAAATCCTGTTATTCTATTAGCTCTTACAAGGTGTTCAACAAGTGGGAGAATGTTGGGAATTAAGGTGTCTCAACCTTAGTAATTCCTTGCATTATTTATGATTGTATTTATTAATTCATTGCCTATGTTGTAAATTAATTGAAAATTCTATATTGTCATTTTGTGGGACGTGGCACGGTGATGTGTCATCCCACATAGAAAATGACAACTTGTAATTTTGTCCTCACATGAGGAGATAGACATCCCACTTTGTGGTAGGAATATTTTTCCATGTGTTGGCATCTTGGATGTTGTGTAGGGGAATGTTGACTGAAATAGTTATGACCAAGTTATCACATGTAAGAGTCAAAAATAGAAGCTTGTAAGATAGGTGAAGACATGTGTCATGAAGCATCTTTGAAAAAGGCATATTTGGGCATCCCAAGGTGGACTATGACATGTTGTAAGAGAATATGCTATTTATAGCCTATGTATGATAGATTCTATTACAGCTATAAGTTGTAACTGCTATGACAGATTCTATGACAGTTGTAAGAGTCGTAAGAGCATCTGCCGTAGCCCATTTTGGAAGTAGGTGACCTCTATTGGATGGAAGATATGGAAAAGTATCAGATACATTCTAAAATGTTGACCAAGTGTCCTTAGGCGTGGGTTTTGGGCCATGAGGCCAAGTTGGACACCCATCTTAAGATAGAGCCAATTTTGCCTTGTAGTTTCTATATAAACAGGTGCTTGGAGGAGGAGATGTAGTATGTGATTGACAGGTATTGTTATGCTACCGGATTGACTCCAGACACGAGTGTCAAAGACTATTGAAGCTTGCATTGCAAGTGTATTGTAAACCATATTCAGTTATGATAAATACATTGTGCAGGTTTCTGAGTGTGGGGTTTTTCACCCAATAAGGGTTTTCCCCATGATATATCTTGTCTCTCTTCTTTTGTCTTCTTTCTGGTTCTATGTGTATTGCTGCAATATCTCTTTACATGTTTCATGTTTCTATTATTGTCAGGATTAATTTGAATTTGTATAGCTCTCCCCTCATTAGATTAGTGTAGGAAGCAATTTCTGCGCACCTTGCTTCCTTTTAATGCAAGCCTAGGATGCTTGATTTTTTTCAAAAGTTTTAATTTTTATGCAATATTTTCAAATGTATGATGATGACAATGAAATGTATGAATGCAAATTTGATGTTCAACACTCAACAAGATGCAATGTTCAACAAAAAAATGGGTTCACCAAAATGTAATGGATGAAAAGAGGGTTGATGGGATTGATGGATAGTTTAATTAGGTCCTCCTTTTACTCAATACATTCAAGGATATTTAACCGAGTTGAATCATAACTTTTGCAAGAGGACTTAACTGTCAGGGTGGTTGGCACTTGGAATGATAAGGAAATTTAGAATTTGTTAATTGACTTGTTGATTTGATTAAGCCTAAAACCCTAATTATGTCAAATTGTAAGCAAATAGAAGAAACATGACAAATCCTTCTATAGATTATACAGATCAGATACATAACAAATTTTGAGTTTCAGAATATAGAAAATTCATGGGTGAAATAGTGGATGCCAAAGCCCAAGGTGCTACTTTTTCAGAAGGCTTCGAGACAAGACCTGCGACAGACTGCAACCACTTCATAGATTTTTTGTTCTATGAAATTAAGGGTCAAAGGTGTGGGAACCCTTGACCTTTTTGGGATATTTCCTTCCTTGTTTCTTTAGATCCTAATTCCTTACACTCTACAATAGTCCTCTGCAACTCCTCTTCGTAAGATCTTGTACTTGTCACCTACAATCACAAGAGAGGGGTTGGGGGTTGTGGTCTTTAGGAGCTTTCCTGAGTTGAGCCCTGGAATGGCATTCAACCCTTCCAACACCGTTATTAGATAGAGAGTGTGTGTCCTTGTAGGACAAAGGAAAAAACAATGATAAATTGATAGATTGAATCACAAATAGATATCACCTCAGAGGTAGCTCTCACAAAGATGAAGCTCTTTCATGCCATGAGACGATGAAGCCAAATTTGCAATAAAAAACACAATAATAATGCAAGTCTACTATGTAACACAATGAATGCCTTGAATACTCTAAAATCATAAGTTTTCCAAAATCTCAATATCATCTTCTAGTTTTCAAATGAAGTCCTAAACATGATTATATATGCATTCCTGCTATAAATTTCATATTTCAAACTCAAGATGCCAACAATGGAAACCTTTTAACAGTCTCCAACCAATATTCAAATTTGGGACCCCGACAAAATAGGGCAAGGTGTGGGCACAAGTGCCCAAGCCCTGGGTCCTATTTGTTGGAAACAAGGTAGACAACTGAGAGGGGGGGTGAATATCTTAACTTTCTTTTCTTCTTTAATATTAGTGCAACATCAAAACATAAGAGCATACATAATCATGAGAGCAAAAATAAAATCAACACACATAACACAAGGATTTTTACATGGAAAACCCTGTTAAGGGAAAAACAATGGGGTGATTGACCCAAGATTGTATTCTCTGTTAAAAGAATAAGAAGTACAAAATGGCACTTGTTAATTAGGGCTCACTGCTCGAGCACACTGCTCACAAGAGGCACACTACCTACAAGAGACTTACTGTCTACAAAGTTTATTGAAGGTAACCAGGTATTTGAACTGATGAGAGGCGTTTGCATATGCTGAATTTCAATTTCGGTTAGGCTTAATATACTGATCTACTGCACTTCATTCTTCCTCTACTTTAGTGCTACTATTCTATCACATATCAGACTTGTATTGCTGCTTCCACACTACTCTCTATCTTTCTTCACACACTATCTCAACACACACACACATTCATACTGAAATCAATCTGGTATATATATCCACATCAAGGATTTCAACATCTTTCTAGTCGGCAACCAGAATATTCAAGATATTTACAAAGCACTGATATGTCAGTTGAATCCATGCTTAATATGTGATGTGTATCCAAGACATAGAATTAGAAGTCATCAATCAAGTTGGCTGACCATGTATGATCCCTCAAATAGCTTGATCACCATCAATTTATCATCCAGATTAAGGTTTGATGCTCTGTCGGTCAATTCTTCCTTAGTCTACTCTGCATGTCAGGAACCCAACACTTAGATGTTCATATTTTTTCAATCATTCATCACCAGAGGCTAAATCTCTGGAATGTAGTAGTCATGATACTCCTCTTGACTTGTCTAAGTCTGCCACTTGCTAAGTTACACCATATGATAGATCTAGACTTGATTGTCGGACCTTGCTACATGCTTTGTTCTTGCTCACCTGACTAAAACACTCTTCAATCTGTCTTCTAGTATATACATACTATGTGCTGCGGATGTGTGGTATGGACTTTGTTGCCATCAATGACAACACTCATGAATCCACACAATGTCTCTTGCCAACAATCTCCCCCTTTGGCATTGATGGCAACACTTAGTGAAAAATGACTAAGTGTCATAGCAAAGTCCCCCTTGGGTGATGCTCTATCTTATGCACTATTTTACTGGGGCTCCCCCTTAGCTGGATTCAACATTTTTCACTACTCCTCACTCCCACTTTGACATCAATGGAAAAGGGTGGAATCCACACACCAAAATTTTCAAAAATTTACCTATACATAGCCGCATAAGTATATATACATGTTATACTTACATATACTTAAGTATATCCACAAAGGTGGTCTTCAACTATACAAATTCTATCACCCAACTTTGTTTCATCTTGTCCAAAATTGAAATGTGACCACTCAAAAAAAATGTATAAGCTTCTCCCCTTCTTAAGTCTATCCGATCACTGGTCCAGGTTGTGGTCTAAGCATCAGCTAGGGCCTCATGCATGGCCTCTAACTTAGGGATAATTATATCTCTAAGTTCACCCATCCTACTTATTATATTCTTCCTCTCCTTTTCAAGCTTCTTTATTTCATTTAGGATGGCAATAGCTTGGTATTCTTGATTCATTATGGATGTGGTGAGAGGATCAAAATTTTGAGATAAACTTGACAGTTTAGCTTCTTGTTCTTTCACCTTCTGTTTAATATCCTCGGTCACTTTAGAGCAGGATAGACAAAATTTATACATTTCTCCACCATCTTTAAGAGCATTTTCTAGGCTCTTTATCCTAATATCCAGGGTGCTCCTGTCATTAGCTATGAGTCCCTACACTTCAATGAATCTCTTTCCCAAAAATTCTTTCTAGATTTTCTCTTCTGCCGATTTCTCTAAAGAATCAAAATGGGTGCTAACAGAGTTAACCAAAGATTTCAAGTTACCGAATGGAGAGGCAAAAGGATCATTTTGGAGGGATGGCATGATCTTCTCCAGCACACCAGATGCAATCTCTATCAGCTCATAGTCTTCCATGTGAGACTTCAGAAGATTTTCTTTTGCTTTAGCTTGAGAAAAAGATGCTACCTTCATTGTTTGGACTAGAGACAGGGAATCAAAGTTTAGAGGTTCTTGAAATAGCTCCAGTTCATCTAATTCCATCATCTCTTTGGTCAACAAATTCTTCACTGCTTCTGCAGTGTCTCTTGCCAAAGACTGAGTCTTCTTTCCTTTTGCAACTTCAGAGCTGTCATCAGGAATCTTCTCTATTTGTTCTTCTTCTCTTCCCTTTACCTCTTCTTCTTGACTCAATTTCTCCTCTTTTCTTCCTTCCTTTTTAGTTACTGAGATTGCAGGGAGATCCAGAGGAGAGATGTTAAATTCTTCATGGAATTCCTCTTTCAGAACAGAGGAATCCAAGTCCTTAGACTTTTCTTCATCTAACTCTTTTGATTCTTCTTTTGATTTACTTAATCCTTCGACATCCATGGTAGAAGGTTCTTCATCTATTTCCTCTATAATAGGAAGATTGAGTCTCTTGAAGGCATTCCGAAGGATGTCTTATGTTTCTTTTGCCACCTAATCAATCTCTCCAAGCATAAGTTTGTTCATTCTTGCTTTTCTCTGGAACTCATCCTTGCAGTCCTTAAAGATCATTATCATTTGTTTTGGAGTAATGGAAGGATAGAGCTGAATTGCAATCTGTTCCCGGATCTCTAAATCCTTTTCCTTGGCATTCTCTTTTCTAAGTTCAAGTACCTTCTCTAGACTTTTGGGAATTAGAGAAATGATTTCAATGAATGCTTTATTATAAATGTTTAGGTACCTGACTGTAGCATCTTCCAAGATCTGTTTGTCAGTGTCACTATACTCATCATAAAATTATATCATTGGTTGCAGATTCCCATCCACAGTGACAACCTTGATTACATCATCAATAGAGAGAGTAGGCCTTTCAACAAATTCTTCTACCTTTTCTTCTTTATTTTTGCTGGCAGAGGATTCCATGAATGTTTTCTTTTTCTTCTTCATTTTCTTAACCTTCTCATTAGTTTCTATCTCTTCATCATCCTTTTGTCTTATGTAGGACCTTGTCACCTTGGTTTTTGTTCTCTTTTCTCCCTTTCTGGATGTCTTGGCTTCTGGTTTGGAGGATTTTGAGCTCTTAGAGGTGGTAGGTGCAGAACTCTTTGAGGATTTAGTCCAGGAGGGGGCTTGCACCAAAACACTTTCTTTTTCTCCTTGTCTCTCTCTCTCTGCTCTTTCTACTTTCTCTCTGTTTGCATCAACTACCTCCTTTGATATGCCATATTTCTTAGCAATTTCCTCTACTTCCCTTCTCACTTTTATTTTCATCTCAGGTTGTCTCATTTCAACATGTATCTTTACACTTAATTCTTGATAGGTTCTAAACCTTTCTGCCATAGGGTCCTTAGGCTGACTCAGCAAGTGTTGGACATGTAGCTCCAGGATCTTCTCATCTACCTCATTGACCATTGGCATTATCCATACTATTCTGGGCTTAACTACCTCCATTAGGCATTGATCAGTGTCTACCATGAAGCATATTGTATCCTTATATTTTTCAACAGTTCTTTTAGGAATTCTTTCTCTGGCCTGCATCATACCTTGGAAGTTCTTAAAATATCCCCACACTGCTGTGCTTTGAGCCTTGGCATCACCAAGCCCATAAATGTAGTCTCTGATTTGTATGGCAACTGGTCTGTCATTTTGCCATACCCAACCACTTGATCTAGGTAGCTCATTCATATAGTAAAAGAATAAACACAGTATTAGCCCACCATACTTAAATGAGTTCTTCTTATCCTTCTTTATTATTTGCAAGTTTTCTAATAGTTGGTTCAAAAGAAGATCACATAGGTCATATTAAACATTTTCCCTCAGCATTTGATATGTATTATATATTTCAGTTCCAGACACAGAATTCTCCCTGCTCGAGTGATAGATTTTATAACCAATTATCATAGAGGCAAATTTGATATCTGAATCTGTGATGTCTTCTATTGTCATTGTTCTCTTGTCAAACTTTGATTCAGTAGCATCACTTACTGTCTAGTTCTTGATAGATCTGAGAGCAGGAAACCCACCGGATGAGTGCAATCTGGTTACTACCCTAATGGAATCTTTTGTTATCTTGAATGGCCTCATCAACCACATGAAGTTGTCATGTATTCTGCTAAGAACATACCAGACCCATTCATCTTCTACAAAGCAGGGAAAGTGGATGCAATGTCCAAAATGCTTATCCTGGAGGGCCTTATATTGAGGTTTAAGTTTAAACATTTCATCTATTAATTGTTTATGATAGATATCCATCAGCTTGAATTCCCCAAATTCTTCAATATTTGCATGTATGTATGCCCTAACATCTTCTACATGCAGAACCCCATGCGGAATGCTAGAGAAGGCACCTAAGGGATCAACTTCTAGGGATTTGTAGGGGTGTTTCTGGAACTTTGGGTGCAGCCTATTAGTGATCTTAACAACATTTTGGAGTAGCCATCTTTGCAAAAGATTCAAAGAGAGATATTCAAAAATGGAAATACCTTTTTACGCTTCTAGGGTTCACAATATGAGCCAGAAAAAATTGTTGGTTGAATCAGATTCTATGGTTGATCTCTAAGAGGGTTGAAACAATCTTGATGCAGAGCTCTTCCTTTCTTTTTCTTGAATGCAAATGTGCAAATGATGAATAAAAGAACCCTTTTATCTCTATGCAAACCCTAATTTCCTATTGCAATAAATGCACAACTTAAGTTATTCTAGTTGCCTTGTTCTTCCTTGTTCTGAGAGAGATCTTTCTGAATCACTGAGATGCACTTAGAATTATTTTTAGTAAAAATTGACAATATATCTCCTTTCCTCCAATCATGCCATTTATCCGTAGATCAAGATATTTCAATTTTGAATCATACCAAATCTAACTGTAAAAATCCTAGTTTTACTAGATGGCTATCAAACCAGATCAATCTTAGATGATTAAACTCTTCAAAACTCCTTGTGGATCTTTCATATTTTTACTGAGGGTTATTAAAATATTTCTCTAAGAACCCTTTAATCCGCAACATTCCATGTGCCAAATTTGGGCATCAATTGACTGGCTGGGGGAATTTATTTTCCTTTGTGACTCCCCCTGAGCCAGAGCTCGTCTATTTAGTTTCCGAAAGGAATATCAGCACCAGATTCTGGTGTGGATCCATCCCCAACATTTTCTATACTTCTCTTCACCCAAATCTTGTTCATCTCCCTTTGAACTTCATCCACATTCACTTTTCCCTTTCCTTTGTCTTTATTTTGATTATGATGCATCAGACCCCTTTCATCCAGATTCTTACTTCTGCAGAATTTGGCAATATGACCGGATCAACATTTCTTTACATATTTGATTGATATCCTCTTGATCTGCATTAATTAGCCATATGTCTCATTCTATTGCAAGCAATGCATCTACCATTGAATGAATTATTTATTTGTATATTTCTACCTTCATTAGATTTGTGACCATACCTTTTGCAGTTGAAACATTGTCCGAAGAAGGATGAATTAGTCTGATTCATTCTTCTTCTGCACTGAGTTGCTTTATGACTAAAGTTGTTGCAATTGTAGCAGTATCCATTGAAGGATGGATATCTTTGAGCTTTTGGTTGCCTTACCGAAGGTCTTCTAGGTCTTGTTTAAGAGTGTCTATTTGATTCTCAAGTTGTTCTTCATTATCTCTAGCTTCTTCAAGATCAGATTCTAGATGCTTGATTATTCTGTCCATTTTGTGGTAGTCCTCTGACTTCTCCTTAAGAGATTGTTTATGATTATCTTCAATTTTTCTTTTCTCTTCAATTTCTTGGGTGAATCTCATAACCCCTTATTCCATTTCATGTCTTACCATAATGACTTCTTTTGATAGCTTCTGACATAGTTTGTTTTTCTCATTCAGATCTTCATTAGTATCATTGACTTCACCTTGGCTTGCTAATTATTGAAGTAGTTCCTTTCTCTTTTTCACAAAGATACTCAGTTTTTCTTTTAGTTAATTTATGAAATCATCAGCTTGTTTGAGTCTTTCCCTCAAGTTATTGACTTCAGAGTGAGATTTCTCAAGATCATCTAGGGTAGACTAAAATTGTTCTCTCATACCATACATATCCATTGAGATTCCCAGATCTTCCTCAAGCTATTAGGCTATGTTTAGAGGAACTTAGCTCTGATACCAATTGTTGGAAACAAGGTAGATAATTGAGAGGGCAGGTGAATCAGTTATCTTAAATATCTTAACTTTCTTTTCTTCTTTAATAATAGTGCAACATCAAAACATAAGAGCATACATAATCATGAGAGCAGAAATAAAATCAACACACATAACACAAGGATTTTTACGTGGAAAACCCTGTTAAGGGAAAAACCACGGGGTGACTAACCCAAGATTGTATTCTCTGTTAAAAGAATAAGTACAAAATGGCACTTGCCAATTAGGGCTCATTGCCTAAGCACACTGCTCACAAGAGGCACACTACCTATAAGAGACTCACTGTCTACAAAGTTTATAGAAGGTAACTAGGTATTTGAACTAATGAGAGGCATCCACATATGCTGAAGTTGAGTTCTGGTTAGGCTCAATATACTGATCTACTGCACTTCATTCTTCCTATGCTTTAGTGCTGCTATTCTGTCACATACCAGACTTGTATTGCTGCTTCCACACTAGTCTTTGCCTTTCTTCGCACACTATCTCAACACACACACACCTTCATACTGAAATCAATCTAGTATATATATCCACATCAAGGATTTCAACATCTTTCTAGTCAGCAACCAGAATATTCAAGATATTTACAAAGCATTGATTTGTTAGTTGAATCCATGCCTAATATGTGATGCGTATCCAAGACATAGAATTAGAAGTCATCAATCAAGTTAGCCAACCATGTATGATCCCTCAAATAGCTTGATCACCATCAATTTCTCATCTGGATTAAGGTCTGATGCTCTGTCAGTCAGTTCTTCCTTAGTCTACTCTACCTGTTAGGAACCCAACACTTAGATGTTCATAATTTTTCAATCGTTCATGACTGGAGGCTCAATCTCTGGAATGTAGAAGTCATGATACTCCTCTTGACTTGTCTAAGTCTACAACTTGCTAAGTTACACCATATGAGAGATCCATACCTAATTGTCAGACCTTGTTGCATGCTCTATTCTTGCTCACCGGACCAAAACACTCTTCAATCTGTCTTCTAGTATATACATACTATGTGCTGCGGATGGGTGGTATGGACTTTGTTGCCATCAATGACAACACTCATGATGCCACACAGTGTCTCTTGCCAACACTATTTTGGGCCTACATTAAGCTTAGAGTTGTCCCCTATGTCCCATTTGTCATGGCTTTTGGGGGAATTTGTTTCGGGATTCATTTCTAACATGCATGATTAAAACTAAGGGATCCGGGAGCTAAAATTAGGAGGTAAAAGTCCAAAGGGGGACATTTTATGACATAGCAATTTTAATGGTTCATGGTCAATGTAGAATACAAAAGGTGTTGACAAGAGGTAATGTCTAAACTTCTGTAATGCATACACCATTGCTAGGGATTCCCTCTCAATTGTGATATAGTTCTTCTCTAGTTTTGACAACTTCTTTCTTGCAAATGTTATAGGATGATCCTTAGAACTCTAGGCTAAGTTAGTACTACTCCAACTACAATTCCTGATGCATCAACATGAACATGGAATGTATTGTCCCAATTTTGAAATATTAGTCTTGGTGCTTATGTTATTTTCTATTTCAAAGTGTCAAATGCCTTTTGGTGCTCCTCATTCTAGGTAATACTTTTGCATTATTTTTTCTTCAATATTTCTTCTATAGGTGCTGAGATGGTTGCATAGCTCTTGATGAACTTCCGGTAGTAACTGCTATACCCTAGGAATGTTTTGACATCATATGTGGTTTTTGGTCGTTGCAAGTTTTGAATAATGGGAACTTTTAGGGGATCAACCATCAAACCTTCTTTGCATATTAAATGACCTAGTAGTGTTCCAAATGGTACCGTAAAAGTACATTTCTTCAAGTTCAGGGAAATTTGTAAGCTTCTACACTTATTCAACATCAACCTCAATGTCTATGTGTGATCTTTTACCAGTCTAAATATAGTCCAATCATCCAAATAGACTTCCAAAAAATCATGTATAAATGCCTTGAATGCATTGACTATGATTCTACTAAATACTATAGGTGTATTTTTCAATACAAATGGCATAACATTATACATGCAAGATCCTAGTTCATATGCAAATGTTGTCATAGGTTGATCCTCCTCTCTAATTTTTACCTGGTGGTATTTGGAGAATCCATTAGTGAAGGAGTAGATTTCCCTATCAACAATTGACTCCAAGATTTCCTCTATGTATGGTGTAGGGAAAGGATCATGAATACAAGCCTTATTTAATTCTCTATAGTCTCCATAGATCTTGATTTCTCCTATTTTCTTATTCTATACTACCATTGGACTGAACCACTCTGCTTCCTCCACTGGTTTTATGATTCCTACTTCTTCTTCATTTTTTTATTCATCCTATGTGGCCTTTTCTTGATTGGTTTACAACCTTCTTTTAGTTGAATTTTCCTTGTTCTAGCTTCCTCTTTGATTCCCTTCATTTCTATGAACTTTATAGGAAATAGATCCTCATACTTAGACAAAATTTCTACTACTTGTGTCACTTCCTTCTCTTCCCAATAGTCTCCTATTTTGGCTAGCTTAGGGTCTCCTTTGGCAATGTTTTCTTCCCTTAACTGAATGGGCTTGTTATAGTACTTTTCCTTGATATCTATTGATTCCACCAGCTCTCTTTCAGCTTGTTCTATCTTTATATTTGGTTATTTACTCTCTTCATTTTCCTATTGTGATGTTTTGTAGCATTTGTGTTTCTCTGGATATGATTCTTTATCCATCCATTCTATGACTTTCCATATGCCTTATGTCTTTTTTGGTGGTGATCTATGTTCTGGTTTAGCTTATTCCTCTTCTGCATCTTTGTGAAAGATGATCTCCTAGATTCTAATGAGTGTTGTGTGTATGTTCTTGTCCAGACCAAAGAATGAGAAAGTGTGAATGAAGTCCTTTTGTAGCTCTTCCTAATATCTAGTTTCTTTCCTTCATCCTGATTTCTATACCATGTCTGTACAATTGGTGATAGTGTCCAATAAAAGAAATGGGTATACAATACCTCATTATATTAATTTCTTCCTCTCCATACCATTGTACACATGGATGAGTGTTCTTGTGGTAAAATTTCACCTGAGTATTTGGGTATTATGTCATATTCTCCTTCCTCTAGCAAATATCTTGTCTTGATGAATATTTTTAATGTTGGCCACTATTTTATTGTGTCCTTGTGTGTGTTCCACTAGTTTGTGGCATTGCATACCAATGTGTGTTTCATAACTTGCAATCTTATGTCTTCATGAAAAACACTACCTCCATTTCTGCGAGATATGTATGTAGATTATATACTCCTACAAACCTGGAGAACTTGATATGTGAAATTCCTTTCAAAATGTGACTTACCTGGTGAGATCTTTGGTCAATATCTTCCTTATCCTCTGTAAATGCATCACATATGATCTCCAGTGAGTTTGGATGAAATGTGGAGGATTGTGTTGGAAATATGCAACTGTTAAGACTAATTCATCGTAACCAAATAAGATATTAATGTGCAACAATAACCAAAAATCCAAATGCAAAAGAAATAGACAATAATACCATCAATGGTGACACAAGATATACCCTAGGAAAACCCTACATGAGGCAAAAATCTAGCCTCCAAAAGCATCCATCTCTCATGTATTATTCAGTAATGAAGATTACAATACAAATACATCTGAGATCACCCTTAAAACCTCAAACTCTCTACCTACACTCCATGTGAACAAGAATGTAACCATACATCAAATGCCATGCGTAAAACCCTCACATATGAAACCTACAAGAGAATCTCAAATAAGCTAAACCCAACTTGCTAGCCAACTCAACCAATCTATACAACTACTTGTGTGCTTTATTTTATAGACATAATCTCACATAAATACAATATGTGGTATGGTAAAACCATCTTCCCCAAAACCATTGACCCCACATTTAATTACTGGTACTAAGTTTTCCCAATAATTAAATAATTATAAATAAATAATTAACTAACCTAGTGTTACATACAACAATTACAGGTGGCACCAAATAAATATTTATTTTACATAATAAAATAATATCAATGTTATGAAAGGTGTACAACACACCTACTCCAACATTCTCCCACTTATTATATACATTACATAAGGGATCAACAAGTAAACTCAAAACATCAAGGGAAACCATCCATATGCCAAACATGCTATGTACGAAAAGAGGGAAGAAGATGATGGTTGATAGTGTGATTAAATCCTCGTTTCACATATAACTAGCAAGTTTTCCCAAAACCATGAGTCTACAAAACCATTGACCCAACATTTAATTATCAGTACTAAGTTTTCCCAATAATTAAATAATTACAAATTAATAATTAATTAACCAAATGTTACAACAATTACAGGTGGCATCAAATAAATATTTAATGTGGATAAACACATCACCCATGATGCAGGACAAATAAATATTTATTTTACATAATAAAATAATATCAATGTTATGAAAGGTGTACAACACACCTACTCCAGCATTCTCTCATTTGTTATATACATTGCATAAGGGATCAAAAAGTAAACTCAAAACATCAAGGGAAACCATCCATATGCCAAACATGTTATGTAGGAAAAGAAGGAAGATGATGATGGTTGATAGTGTGATTAAATCCTCCTTTCACATATAACATTCAAGGACATTAAACCGAGTTAAGTCACAACTTTTGCAAGAGGACTTAGCTATAGGTTTGGTGTCACTTGGAATGATAAGTAAATTTGAAATTTGTTGATTAATTTGTTAAATCCTAATCTGATTATGCCTTAAACCCTAATTATATGAAATCATAAACAAACAGAAGAAACATGACAAATGCTCACATAGGAAGGCACTAAATTTAGATTAGAAACATACTAGGTTTTGGATTCTAGAAAGTAGAAACTTTAGGAACATAGGGGTGGGCACCCTGGTCTAATAGGTAGATTTTCCTATAGATCTAGAGCTATTCGATGATGAAGTTTGTGACCTTCTCAAGAGTTTCTGACAATGGCAATCTAGAGGACACAAGGGCGGGCACCCTTGTCCAGGAGGGAATATTCTACACTATTTTCTTTAGATCCTGAATCTTTAACCTCTGCACTGATGTCCTACAACTCCTCTTTGTAATATTACACACCTGTAACCTGCAATAATAAGAGAGGGGTTGGGGGTTGTGGTGTTTAGGAGCTTGCCTCGGTCAAGCCTTGGAGTTGCATTCAAGCCTTCCAACACCATTGTTAGATAGAGTGTGTGTCCTTAGTGGACAGAAGAAAAATCAAATGATAAGATAGATTGATTGAAACATAAACTAGATGTCACCTCAGAGGTGAAGCTGTCATGGGGAGATGAAGATATTTCACACCATGAGAAGATGGATTGATGAAGACAAATCTGCAACAAACAAGAACAAACACAACACAATGCTACTTTTCAACACAATGAAAGCCATGAATATCCTTAGCACAAGATCACAAGTTCTCATTATTCATATCTAGTTAAAATGAAGTCCTTAACATGTTTATGTATGCATTCATTTTAAACATTCATAATTTAAATTGAAGAGGCCAACAAAGGGAAACCTTTTAATGATCACTTTGCAGACAATTAAAATTGGGTCCTGACAAAATAGGTCTGGACTAGGGCATGGGCACCCAAGTCTAGGGGCCTATTTTGGGACTTGATTAAGCTTAAGATACACCCCTAGGCCCCATTTGACATGGGTTTTGGGGGTTTTTTCTCTGGGATGAGTTTTTAACATGCATGACTAAATATAAGGGACGTAAGAGCTAAAATTAGGAGGTAAAAGTCTGAGGGGGACATTTTATGACATAATATTTAGCCCCTACTTTAATGTATGTATGATCTTATGACCCATACATGCAATAAAGTATGGTAAAAAACATACCAGACACTTGAAGCTAAGGCAAACACCAATATTAAGGAACTATTTCTAGCCCCCAATCTTAGGTAAGCACTATAAGACACATCGTAGACACATAAAACATGAACAATATAGTAACAAGCATGTAAAACATGGAGAAGACAGTGACAAACACATAAAACATGATGAATACATTGATATATCATTCTCATAACATTTTCATATATAAAGTGAAATCCTAGAAAACACGTAATTCAAAACCCAAAATGTAGGAGGAGCTCATTGCTACACCCTTGATACTACACATGGGGAAAACATGCCATACACAACCTAAGTGTGGGAGGAGCTCATCGCTACACCCTTGAAACCACACATGGGGGAAAACACACCAAACAAAACCTGAGTGTGGGAGAAGCTCATCGTTACACCCTTGAAACCACACATGGGGGAAAACACACAAAAGATAGAGTATATGAGCATAGTATAACATGCAATAGACATACTATATGTCTTATACATGACAAACACGAGCAATGGAAGGAGCTTATTTGTAAGTCACACAATCTAAAACACACTGTAGATACACCTGACGGTTGGGCTTATGACACAACAATCGCAAAAAACACCCGTAAGAAAGGATAGCTCAAGATCTAGCCCCGCCTTCAAATGAGGATGTTGTATAAAAGGATGTGAACTAGCTCAAGAGATACACACACACTAGCTCAAGAGATACATTATCCCACCTCACGGAGAGGGATTTTTGATGGCAATATAAATAAAGATGTGTACTTGTATTGGAGATACAACATCCCGCCTCACAGAGAGGGCTTACAAACATGGTTCGTTAGTATCAAAACCATCAAACATATATCATTATATATACCCCCACCTTAAGTTGGTTGATGTTGTGTACCGATATCAAGCATGTTAAGGAAAAGAGAAGACATGCAAGGAAACAAGAGCTTTCACAAAGCCCATGCCCCCAAGGTGACATGTGCTTATGATTGCTGAATGTTCCCACAAACACATTAATATGATATGCTAAGATAAAAAAAGACAGGTTTGAAATCTTACTCTAAGATAATAACCTATTCAATTCATTAAAGCTATGCATGAAAAAATTACATCAAGGACCAAGGCTATACTCATGGGTTTAGAGTTGATTATAACCGTTGGGCTATACTACAGGTACCTCAAAACTAAGTGTAGCAACAAGGTGAGATACCATTCAAAGTATGCAAGAGCAGGTTGAGTGGATTGTAAAATGTTAGTTAAAAGAAATGCCATAAGTTGATACATCACATGGAGTGATTCTACTAGTCAAGCATCAAATATATAGATCAACCCCATCTTCATGTATGGACTAGGTCCATTTTTTCTTTCTTGTTGAAGGGACACACGGTCTGTACTAGTATTTATTTGTTTTCATCATCTCCTGACTAGGTAGGATCACTGAAGAAGGTAAACAATAAAAATGAGAGAGGAGAATAAGTGCTTTAGGAACACCATGTAGGAGGATTCCCCCAAAACACCCTTTGCGATGCTATATCCCTAAGGCACAACACACAACAATAAAATAGAGGAGAAGTGAGATAGAAGAAACAAATAGAAATGATGAAACAAATTGAAGAATGATCACAACAGAGGCAGTCTCCCAATGTCCTTAACCTTACAAGGGTATCAAGGGTCATCCTAGGAGACCTAAACAACACATAACATATCATGGGGGAACATAACACAAATGTAACAACAACATATATATCTAGGAGGAGGCCACCCTTGAGAGAAACTATAATAGATGGTACAATGAGTGTGGCTTAGGGAGGGAGAAATACCTACCTGATTCAATAGGATATTACTTGGTGGCCCATTCATGTCTATCATCTAAGGATATATCATATTTAGTCTTGAACTTATTGATATTGTATTAGCATTAGTATACTTATTCACTATCCCCTTGGTGGGTGGAATAGGTGAATTGTTTTGATTGATCTTGACATCTATCCATAAGGGATTTAATGTGAGAGGCCTTTCCTCATCCACTAGTGCTTCATCTTTTGAAGAGAGCATAGGAATCAAAGGAAGGAAAAGTGTTGTGAGGAGAATTATTTGTGACTATATCTTTAGTGATGTCCAAAGGATTTGAATATGCAACCAAAGGAGAACTATCCATGGCCCTCACATCTTCAGTGATATCCAAGGGACTGGGAAATTCAACCAAAGGGAGGAGATCAAGAATCTTCTCTTCCTTAGTGATATCCAAGGTACTTGAATAGTCAACTAAAGGAGGAACATCAAGAGCCTTCACTTAGTAACGTCCAAGGTACTTGAATATTCAACTAAAGGAGGAAGATCGATAGGATGATCCATAGATACTTCGTGCATTATGGTAGGGATCAATTTTTTATATTTTTAGATGAATGCTTATTATCTATCAATGGAATGTTGTTTGTTAGAGGGGTTCTTCATTCACTAATGCTTCATCTTGGCCAGGGAGAGCATTGGAATGAAGAACTGATGGTGTGATGTTAAGGGATGTGTCAATGAATTCATCCTCTTGTGCTAAAGTGTCCTCATAAGTGAGAACAACTTTGGGAGAGAGATCATATGGTAAAATTAAGTTACCTTCACATGTAAATTAGCAATAGGAGGCATAGTGGAATGTCCAATAGATATAAAGTCATCTAAGGCTTCATCTAACATATTGAAGTCATCACTACTAAACGATGCAACATATTTATTATTATCTATAAATTTAGTGAGATCATCTAATATTGGAGGATATGTTCTCATGAGATTTGTGAAACTATCAAAATCAGATATATAACAAAGGATTTCATATGTGGAACACATAGAAATATCAACATCATAGATATATGCAATTTATTTTAAGACTTGAGGATATTCATGAGTAAATATGGAAAAATTATCAATGTGTATGATGTATGCAAACAAAGCTTCCAAAGATAAATGACAAGAAGTATCCATGATGCTAGTTTGAAAGAGCTCAAATATACACAGATTTCACAACGATTGACAAGGCAAAATAAGTGAGACAATTTCGTGCCAAAGCACTTGTTTGAGGAAAATGGGTACTAAAAGACACACAGAGTTCACAACAAATAGAATGGGTAGAAGGAAAGAGTACTACAAAACAAGGTAGAGTTAATGATTTTAAAGGTTTTGATCAAACAGATATGAATGAGGTGTAAAAGGTGTGTAAACTCTTAGAGTTGAAATACACACTATGTAATTAAAAATATGCCAATTTTCACACAATAATATGAAATAAAGGAAAATTTTCAAATGAACAATGAATGTATGATTGAAGATGAATAAAAGATCTGAATGAAAAATTATACACCTAAAATGCTCAAATTTTCCACTTTTTCAATGTAAATGCACAAAAAATGTTATAAAATTATGGCCAATGATGTATGAATAAAATGTGATCTGATTTAATGTGTAAAATAACTCCGATCAGATTAAAATTTATTCCAACATGCTACAATGCTCAATCTAAAGTCAAAATTAAGACAAGATGAGTGAATATGCTTGAATTTATTGAAATACACAATGTGTAAATGCAAAATTTGAAATCTAAATACAATAACACATAATGATAAAACACTATAGTCCAAAATCAGGTTTGAAAGAGTGTTAAAATGAATAATAAAATCTGAAACAAGATTTTAATTACAAACCCTAGCTTTTGAAATGACTAGGTTATATTAAAAAATACAAAATTTCAAGCAAAACCCTAGCAAATGAGAGATGCAAATGCAAGGTAAATGATGATAAAAATATGAAATGTTGTAATTTATTCTCATATCTGATGTAAATATTAGAAAATTAAATTTTTTCAATGATATGCAAGGAAAATAATGCAAATTATGTCTAAATGCAAGCTAAAAATGTTTATTTTTTCAAAATTTTCAATTTTTATGCAAGATTTTTAAATGTATGAAGATGAAAATGAAATGAATGAATGCAAAACTGATTTACAAAAATTAGAAAGATGCAAGTTCAACAAAAAACATGGGTTCACCAAAATGTTATGTGGGAAAAGAGGGAAGATGATGAAGGTTGATAGTGTGATTAAATCCTCCTTTCACATATAACATTCAAGGACATTAAACCAAGTTAAGTCACAACTTTGGCAAGAGGACTCAGCTATAGGTTTGGTGTCGCTTGGAATGATAAGGAAATTTGTAATTTGTTGATTTTTTTTAAACCCTAATCTGATTGTGCCTTAAAACCTAATTATATGAAATCATAAACAAATGGACAAAACACAACAAATGTTCGCACAGGAAGGCACTAAATGCATATTAGAAACATACCAGGACTCAGATTATAGAAAGTGAAAACTTTAGGGACACAGGGGTGGGCGCCCTAGTCCAATAGGTATTTTTTCCTATAGATCTAGAGCTATCAGATGATGAAGTCTACAACCTTCTCAAGAGTTTCTAACAATGGCAATCTAGATGACACAGGGGCAAGTGCCGTTGTCTAGGAATGAATATTTTTCACTATTTTCTTTAGATCCCAAATCTTTAACCTCTGCACTAACCTCTTGCAACTCCTCCCTGCAAGATTCCACACCTATAACCTGCAATCACAAGAGAGGGGTTGGGGTTTGTGGTGTTTAGGAGCTTGCCTTGATCAAGCCCTGGAATGACATTTAGGCCTTCCAACATCGTTTTTAGATAGTGTGTATGTCCTTGGTGGATAGAGGCAAAAGAAAATGATAAGATAGATTCGTTGAAATACAAAGTAGATTTCACCTCAGAGGTGAATCTCTCATGGGGAGATGAAGATCTTTCACAACATGAGGAGATTGATGAAGATAAATCTGCAACAAACCAGTACAAACACAAAACAATATTTCTTTGCAACACAATGAAAGCCTTGAATAGCCTTAGCACAAGATCACAAGTTTGCATTATCCATATCTAGCTAAAATGAAGTCCTAAACATGTTTATATATGCATTCTTGCTACATAATTTAAATTGAAGAAGTCGACAAAGGGAAACCTTTTAGCGATCACTTTGCCAAGAATTAAAATTTGGGTCCCAAGAAATTAGGTCTAGACTAGGGAATAGGTACCTAAGTCCAGGGGCCTATTTTGGGACTTGAGTAAGTTTAAGATGCACCCCTAGGTCCCATTTGACATGAGTTTCAGGGTATTTTGCTTCGGGATGAGTTTTTAACATGCATGATTAAATCTAAGGGACCTAGGAGCTAAACTTAGGAGGTAAAAGTCCAAGAGGAACATTTTATGACATAACACATGTACCATATAAACATCCATGTACTCCAAGATACCTATAACAATTATCAAGGTTTACACCATCTCAAATGAGAATCTCGTCATCCTCCATCTAGCCAAACTATGAAGGATAAGATCCTCCAAAGAGATGCCACAGAAAACTATCACATAGAAGCAAGAAACCTGTATCAACTGATATCCAAACACATGTACCAAATCTAATGATAACAAATAGGCTTGATTTGCTGACAAGAATCAATCATCATAGCTGAAATAGCAACCACAACTAGTTGCTAATGCATCAACTAACCATACCTCCAAACCAAGGTATACAAAAGATAACAAGTAGACCTTATGCCAACAACATATCCAACTCAAATCACAATGATAACAAGTCCCTGTATATACTCAATCCTGCATAAAGAAGTCCTCCAAGGTAACAACACAAAGCTTGTGATAAAAAACCTCAAGACCCTCCATACTACAACATAATGAGAACATCCAACAAAAGAATCATAGACATCCTGAAAAATCCCACTACATGAGTAAATGTTAACTCTGAAATAGATCAAGGCATCCAAAGATCCACTAATAGCATGCATATAGAAGATATGGCTAAATCCTCTATCACATAGTGTCAAAGAACACACACATAGATATGAAAAATCTGTAAACTAAATAGCTACAACATAACTCTCCTCAAGTCCATATCCCTCCCAAATCCTCCACATTATAAGAGAAGACATCAAAGAGACTCAAAAGCTCCATACACATCTCAACTCCAATGTCATGTGAACACAAATATCTAGGAAGAAGAATAAGACTAATTAAGAGAGAACTTGCAAATCATAACCATGTCCTTCTATCGACAGTAATGTGCTATGCTATGAAAAGTATGATTTCCTTTACAACCTAGAAACAAGAAGCCTTCTCAACATCTAACAAATTAGGATGAAAGCCTCTCAAACCAAAGGTAGATCAAACTCATAACCATCCCAAAGTAGGAATAAGCCCAAAGCCACTAACCATCTCCATTACACACAATGATCTCATAACAACTCAGGATCAAACATAATGAGATAACTAATCATATCCATGCATCCACTCCTCAAACAAGTCCTCACAATTATAATCCATAGCTCAAGACTCAAGCATGAGAAGACAAGATACAAAGAAAAAAAGCATTTGAAAAATAGGTGGGCATACCTATCAAATTATTCAATGCCGAGTGGACAAAGAGTGGGGATAAGAGTGCTCCTCTAGGATGCACCAAGCCTCAAAGACTCTCCAAGAACAATCTCCTCAATAGGTCCATGTTGGACTCATGTCCAACCAAGGTGTAGGCTCCTCAGTCTTGTTGTTGAAATCCTCACCAAAGAGTAACCATCTCAACAC